>OZ017741.1:206691736-207318877 GCA_963969285.1 Odontomyia ornata
ACTACAAAAAATTTTGCATTCAAGAATTTACGGATGACACGACTCGGACCGATGGTGTCGACGCCGAGGTGACCTACTAAGGTGGAGATCGCCAAAGCAAGCAACAAACTGGGCCTGGCGAAAAACAGAGACTTGGGAATATTTTGTCTTAACCGACGATACTTATGGCCCCCAAATAAGATTGGGGCATCTAGGTGGAAGTGGTGCCCCCTCACACTCCCCATCCGGATCAAGATCTATCGTACACGTGGCCAGATGTTTTCCATTTGAATGAAAAAACTCATGCAAACATAATTTGCATGAACTTTTCCCTCAAATGAAAACCATCAGCGATGCAAATTTATGTAATAGTCTTATGTGATGGAATCACATGATACTGTAACATAAATGAGCGAGCAACTGGAAGGCCACACTACCCTGCAGCCGATGGCTAGCTCATGAGTGGAGGGGCCAGCCAACGTGGCGGCTCCCAAACCCGGTACGGTTTCAAGAGAAATAGAAAGACGGAGGTTATAGTTAATTTATTTTTCCATTTTTTTACTTCCTCATATAAGTATACATTTTTTTCCGAGAATTTCCTAATATTGTATCAAAACTGCAATTTCATTCTTAGTTAAATTTATATATCCAATCTTTAATATTAAGTTCTCATTTTTAAGAAAAATGAAGGGGAAAACAGGAATTGATTCAATCAGACCTGGGCATTCGGAGCTATATGTTTTTCCTCTATTTATATATATTTTTTAACTCACACATATTTGAAAAATGAGACACACGTTTTGTGAATAGTTTCACGCATTTTCGGGGTCAATTCGAAATCGTACTATAATGCAACGATAATAAGACTTGTTACTAATTATGTTGTCACTTTTTAAGCGGCGAACAGTGTGGACGATTGATAATAATCTCAATGAGTCTTCAATGCTCTCATAAATATTAGAATAATTTTATACACAGTGAACATATAAATTTAACCTTGATTTCAACATACTCGTATATAAGAAATAGTTGTATGCATATATATTTAATCTCAAAATCTCTACGTCCACAAGATTCCAAGAGGTAGAAAAGGCTGAAACCGATCTTGCAATATTAGTTGAAACATAAGTGATATTATACATCGTTCGTTACGAAGGCACATAGTATCATATCTTTTAAGTTATGGAGCAACGCCTTCATACTGCATCGGAGCATAATAGCTAGAAACTCGAAACTGATACTTGGGCCAATAATTTGCTGATGATCTACTAAAACTGATTACTGCGTGCCCTTAAAATGCACGGTTCACATATACAGTCTTAATTTAGACGCAATTTTATGCCCAAGGGTCATGTTAGCACATATAAATATGAATTCACTTCGATTAAATCGTCTCAAGTGTGTCATCTCCTATTTTTACAAGAGCTGCCATAATCATAAGCTCGCGATTAACAGCACCCCAATAGTTATCCTTTTCCTCGTCAAAGATTCGGTCCAACAAGAAGTTTCCATTGAAGATACGATACACAACTATCAATAGTCACTTACAGTTAACGAAACACACAATATTTAGAGTTTAAGTGTCTGACATATGAAAAAATTCAAATAAACTTATTGCCACTTCAAGCCATGCTCATACTCCTGATTAAACCCTAGAAATTTTCATTTTCAAAAGCTTGTGCAATATTTTCTTCGGTCATTCTACTAGCTGTTTCATAGTGTGATTGCCTTTCTTTGGATTTTACTTCGTAAATGTGCTGAAACATTCTCTTCTATGCACATTCGTAGCTCTTTTCCAATTTAAGATATTTAATTCTACCGCTAGCAACTTTCCGGAAGTCTCTTCTTTTGATTTTTGATAGTTATTTATTTGTATGGACTTGGAAATTTCCATTGACATTTTTATGTCACTAAGCAAATACGAGTCTGAAATAGTTATTGTATCTTACCCTTTTGGTGTCAGGTTATGTTTTAGCATATCACTACAATTATTTGGATCAACACTGAAACTATCATGTCTCGTTAGATTTTTCTGATAGCTACAAAACTTAAAACTTTTCCGATAAACTCTTCAAACTCCGTAATTCTAAGCCCACGATGAAAAAATTGTCCTCATGTCCACTTTGCACTCGTTGCTGACATGGTTCTCGTGGCGTTCGCTATCTGTGGCGATCCGTAACAGACTCCTCGTGTCACAACGGAGGTTTCTTCTTGAGCTCACTCATGCCGTCAACTGTAGTTTGCATTGCGGAACAACTTGATTGGTTGGTAAGCTGCGTTACAAAGGATGCAGTGAAAGAAGGTAGATATAATATCCGTGCAAGACTGCAGCGATGGTCTGCTGCCTCAGCGGAAGAGGATGTTGAGATCCGCCGAGATTGGTCTTGTCTGAGGACGCGTGAATGCGCTGGCAGGCTAGCGTTGCGGTGTCGTGGGGCGGGTTCTTTTCCCCAGCATAAGGACTCACTACCAAATAATTTCGCATTCACCAATTGAACATGGAAAAATTCTGATTGACTGGTGTTGAGGCCGAGGTAACCTTCAAAGGGTCGCAGTGCTTGTTCGAAGAACAAATTGGTTCGGGCAAAAACGGAAGGACTGGCAGAGATACTTTTGGCCCACAAATAAGCGTGGGGCAACCAGATGGAAGCGATGTCCCCTCACACCATCCCAACTGGATCAAGATCCAAACGTAGACGTGGCTATGTATTTCCCATTTGAGTGAAAAACGCATGCAAACATAATTTATACCAGAGCGTTATGCAATGAAATCACATAACCCTATATCATAAAAGGGCACGCGAGCGGAAGGCCACTCTACCCACCGAGAGCCCTTGTTAAGAGCACACCCGATGGCTAGCCCATGCTAGTGGAGGAGCCTGCCATCGATGCGGGTCCTAACTATATTCGGTCAGGTCGACTGAAATGGAAAGACCGACGGTGTACGTTTGGCAATTCATTTTATTCAAATTACGATTAAGACATTTGCGGAAAAACTCACAAACTACCTTTATAGTTCTAATTTCACTTTTCTCTATCCTAGTGGATGTGAGCAATTTTCATAAATAATATTTACAAAATTTTTTTAGGAAGGATTTCTTATTTATCTCTGATTTGTAAATTTTATATAAGTAACCAAATTGTCCAGCAAATTGGGAGTGTGAATTAGCAGGCCTGCCATCACAATTGATGACTGATTCTTTCAAATTTACAGAGATTAATATAAGTTTGTAAATATTTTCAAGTTTAACAGAAACATCATCGTTATTACATGTTCATAAAATCTGCTGAATTAATAGACAACCGCTGAAAGTTCCTCTACAAAAATTGTTAACTGATCTATGTTATCCACCATAAGCAAGTATTGTAATTAAGAATTTGTAGCACCAAAATTAAACCAAGAATGTTTGGACAAATATGACACAGTAAATGAGTCACTAATTTAGCTTCTTGACATTTACCAAATGATTGCGTAAGTCGAATAGCTAACATAAATAATCCGCTACTAAATTTCCATGCCTTGTCTTTGATGCTTAAAAATCTGCTCGAACAAGAATCGTCTACTACATCCCGACATCTATTAAGTCAAAATTTAGATTTTCTTGCAGGATGCGAATCTATAAGTACAACTGCTAATTAAATAACCGATATGTTGGACTCAGTGGCATGATAGGTTACGAGTGGCATCCGGAGATTGATTACACTTTACAAGCACAATCATTCCACTCAAAACAATTTGTCTGAGCAACACAAATGCACCATTTATCTTTTCATTGATATATTTGGAATCAGAAGGTTTCACACATTTTCTACTCTAGGGGCGCAAACGTTATTATATATGTACATTGTCTACGGGGACCATCAATTACTTCCCGAGGAACACAATCTCAACCAATTCCAATTCATTCCATGGTTATTCTACGTTGGCTGCTTCGCAGTGAATTTGGCATCCACGTGTTACGGGAACAACCGTTGGCACTTAAATTGATGAAATGCTCCTCGTGGAGGCTCTCGCGGGAAAAATGTGCTTTAGAATATGGCTTAAATCGTGTCTATCAGGTCAAAAAGAATTCAGCTTTTTTACGTTACGTTTAACGTATGATGTCTGGCAGCCGATAGCTCATTAAATTTTGCAATTCATTCTTCTTTAGACTGATATGCTTGAAAGTTAGATTGTGTTGCAGTTATAACTGATTTAAATATCTAATTAATCCGTTATATGACCAATCACCACAAATGTTTATAAACCCAAATGTTTTAATTATTTTGAAATACTTACCACGTAAATCGAAAGTTGACGTCAATAAAGTTGCCTATCAAAACTGACTTCGGAATAGCTCACGACATAATATTTATAAGCAACATGATGCTATTAACAGTTAACTTCATATGCACTTTATTTACGTCCATAATTTTCACTGGGCGATGGTTTAGAATTCCTCTTAAATTAGTAATTAATAACTCAACCCAATAAATGATTCTACAAAGTTCCGTTTACTTATAATGTGCTTTCCACTCTTCTAGTCCAAAGGCTACTCACATTTCGGACAATCATCGTGCAAAGAAAATTTATTTTAAGTTCGAAATAACGCGTACAATCATGGCAAAAGAAAAAATAGAACAAGAGGCTAATTCACTAAAAAAAATTTGACAATGCGTTCTTCAGAACTTTCTGTAATTTGTTACTGCACCGGCACCTGTTGAAGATACTTCAGGAAAATATTGACGAACTAACAACACGCTTCACACATGACTCAGCGGAGTTTTTTAATGCGTGAGCACTCTTCCAACGCGGCCGTTCTTCGCGTGCTTCCCAGGTGAAGGTCGTAAGTAGACTCCACGATCCGTTCAAAACTTGTCTTATCTTTTGATTCCCGTGTACACGGTAAACCTATTAGCTGCTCGCTCCACCTAGTTAGAATGCCTTCGGTAATGTAATACCCCGTTGGGGTGCACTAAATCAGTGCTCCCATGTCCAAAATTTTAATTGGTAGATTTAAAATTTTTCAAGAAAAATTAACTAAAAAAGATTCTAAATAGTAATAAAAGTTAAATCTCATGAAGAATATAATTAAAGAGAAATGTTGAAATTTAATATAAAGGAAAATTGATATAAAATTACATTTAATAATAATAATAATAAGAAAGAAAACTATTTTACAAATCGCGATTATGAATTGAAGTGATTAAATATTTTTTCTAAATCTGCCGTTAAAATTTTGGATAGGATGTAGGAAGGTTTTCGAGCAGTTTGCTTGTGTGACTGCTCGATTAGTCGTACTACAAGGAGTTGCCGTGATCATTTTTAATTGTAAATTTAAATATTTATTTTTTTAAATTTACAATTAAAATTGGATCAAGCATTGTGTTCGTTTCCGAGCAGTTTGCTTAGGCAACCGCTCGATTACTACACTCTTTCTGGTTTGAATCTATTATACTTCCCAATTTTCTAGTTTATCTTGAACATTAATCAGGATATGAAATTGATCTGTTAAAATTCAAAAATTATGCTGTCAGTGGGTCACAAACGAATAGCACATATTGATTTTCTGGTCTTTGATCGAAGTGAGTTCATCTGAATGAAATTGTTTGTTTGTCTAATCAAAGTATTCAACTATTTCAAGGAAGGACTTTGATTATAAAATGGAAAATGATATACTTTGAGAAATAATGGAAACTTTAATCTTTGAATTTTACGCCTTGATGTTTGATTGATTTTCTTGGATAGGATCATTAACCGTTCACTTCTGACCGCATCCAACCATTACCGCAGGAAATTTCAAAAAATCATCCATGTGATTTTCTCGTGGCTGCATCGAATACTTTGGACTTCTCCACAATTCACCGTCTGTATCCTACATACTGATCCAATACTTTTTCGATTAACCAACCCGTTGGAGTCACATTTTGTTAACATTGATGCTAATTTACTCATACAGGTAGATAATTATTTTCTTTGCTCGTACTCGTATTTTAGTCCTACCGCAGGAATTTGTTAATAGTCTGCCAAATTACTTTGTCGTTAATTCCGAAAATAAATGCAATGCAAGATTTAATAAATAGGATTAAGATTGACTTATCACAATGGCACACGTATGCTACGCGAACTATTTTCGGCTGCGTGGGGAAAGTCTTATCTTAATGCTATTAGTCCATTCCCCAATGTTATGATGAAATCTTATCTTGTCACAATAGTACACGTCACCCTGTTAGATGTATTTAACCGACAGCACAACCAATTTCGGCATAGTCTAAACAACAACAGAAGTGAAAACAGTACAACATATAAAAGCTTATCAAGTGAATACCACAAAATCTAAATACAAGTGTTTCTTTTCGAGCAAATAATTTTCTGTGCGTTGTCTCAAAAGCATCAAACTGAAAATGAAAAAAATTTCGGTGTCAGTGGTATTAATGCTAGCGTTTTTCGCTAAGCAATCCATCGGTGAAATTTATTTGTTGGATAATAATTTCGGCTATGGGTTATATCCTTCGGATTGGCTTGGGTTTGGCTACCAACCAGTGACGAGACTCCATCACTTGCGACTTCGTCCATTTGACTTTATCGGAATGGATTTCGCTGATGAGGATAATGTCCAAATAGGAAAATTTGGTTTTGAGGCATCTTTGAATATGCAAGACTTCAAGCCAGAAGAGATCACTGTCAAGACGATTGACAATACCATCCATATTGAGGCTAAGCATGAGGAGAAAGGAGAGAATCAAAGTGCAGTCACCAAGCAAATCTTCAGGACGTATACCCTGCCAGAAGGATATGATCCCAGTCAAGTCGTCTCAACATTGTCATCTGATGGAGTGCTGACTATTAAGGCGCCAGCTCCAGCAGAAACAGAAGTCAAACCTGCTGAACGTGTTGTTCAAATTCAGCAAATCGAATCTGCAGTTAATCATCCCCAAGAAAACACCCCAGCTAGTGATGCAACAAGTAAATTAATTGAAAAGTTGAGAAGTAAGCAGAATTAAATTCAGTGCGAATTACAAGTTCTCTTTGAACGTTTTCAAAGTGTTCCTTAACTGTTTGTGATACATAGACTGATTTTTCTTTTTGAAAATAATTTATTGAATAAACTTATGAACTGAATAACAATGTGTTTTATTCAAAGCAATACTGGTAGTTAATTGATTCTCAACGACTGGAATCTGAGGTCTTCAATATTTGCCCGATCTGAACACAGTATGAAAACTAAAATTTTTAATTTATATGTTGATGACTCTCTCATTGAGAAAGAAAATCAGAGAACATATCAAATGCGGAAGTTCTCCATCCATGATGTGCTATCTGCAGGTTGATTCAATAACGTATAATCTGAGAATATACAATAGATCATATGATGTGTTATATTTTATTTTAAAAGTCCACTACCCATATGCCGTTGAATCCTGGACCGCACCTACTGTTTTGAATTAAATAAAATTATTGTCAAAAGAAGAAAACATTGTGATTTTGTGGTTTAACTTTTTTTCTTTAGTCTACAAAGCATGTCGCAAGATGTGATTTTGTTGACAGGGGAGGGTTTTAGTGAGTAGTCCAGATATCTTACACATCTGGCAGCCCCACGCTCAAGGCGTAAATATCCATCATCACTAAACCACAAAAAAAAAACAAGAAAACGATATGCATCACAGTTGCCTCAATTGAAAGGAAATCCATACCCACGTTGAGAGCAAATCTGCTACGACGGAGGTAAAAGATAGATTATACAGTCTTAACTGCGATGTATTTGGTCATCCAGTATCAAATCGGGGATACCCCCGATGTCAAGATGCAAAAATTAAATTGGTGCTGAAAGTGTTGAAGAGACAAGTGTCAAAAGTGTCAGCTCTAAAGATTCTCTGTCTTTTGTATAGATATAACTATAGTCATATGTTCAGAATCAGCTGTTTTGACTAAGTGAAGTGATTCTAGTTTCGCTCAATCAAATTAAAGAAAAGTAGCGATTTTTTAAGATAGTAATTTCGTTCATTCGATTTTAGTTAGGCGAAGGAAAAAATACCGGTACTGGGAATTCTGGCTTTGACTTAGGAGTGGGGTTCCTGTGCAGATAAATTTATTTTAAATAATTTGGAATTTAAATTTATATTTTTCAATTAAAGAAAATTTTTTTTTTTTGCAACTGCGGGTTCTTACTTTTTTTATTAATCATAGAAAATAACAAGTTGAATAAGCAGGAGAATGCTCCTACCAGAAGGTCTTTGTAAACATCCTAGGGTTAGAAACAAGTTTTTTTAATGGCGTGAATCGATAACTTGAATTATTCATCCAATACTTGGGTATGAAATCGTTCAAATTTATACAAAAGATGCACAGTTTCTGTAACGATTTCCTACTTCGTCTCGTTCGATCGCAATCAGAACCGACCTCTCATCGGTTCGAGACGTGCAGTCTTGGAAATGACAACGGACTGTACCCTTCAGGTCAACAAGTCCGGTCACACTTAGTCTACTCCGTGGTGGCTGCTTATAGGCTAGCTAGTTCGGAGAGGAGTTTCGGTCGCGGGTCTTACGCGAGCAGACTAAGTCCGAGTTACTTAACTCAGCCACCGGTTCACATGCCCGATTTCCAAACGCGTCAACAACTACTCATCCAGAACGGGAAACCTACGTTACGTTAATTCTGGATGTGATCTCTTCACAGATCTCAAATCAAAAACGCTACAAAATCCCATAGGCGCGTTACCGAATCACCGACGCGGTACCAGAAAATAAGCTAAACTACCTCAAGTCTAAAATAACCTACTCTAAGAAAAAAACGAGCGCAAACAAGGGTACCGCGGACCGTAACCGACTAGAAATCAATCATCCGCAGATTATTAAAACCTAACCCTCTTCAAGACATACTTACCCTCGGTCATCACTTCCGCTGCAAAAGAAAGAGCATGCGGAACGGAAGGGCTTATGGCTTCGTTAATACTTCATGTTTACTTTTTTCAGAGATTTTCATTCAAACAATAACTAATGTCTTTTACTTAAGCTACTTATAGAACAATATTTAAATTCAAGAGTATAATATATCGCCCAATACATTACATATAAAAGATCTATTCGTAGGTATTATCAGAGGTTAATAATTTTTGTGATCAAGGATTAATAAAGTTTATAGACTTAAGAAAGTCATACAATTTATTTCGAATTCGAATATTTTTCGGTAATTTGAAAATTTAATGAGATATACGGCGATTAAAATTCAAGTGTTATGGCCATTCAATATTATTTGGTTGGACAAATACCTTTCGTTTTGTTCTTAAATAATGTACATATTTTTCCTTAAATTCTATTTGCTAACTGCCATGAAACTGAAAACATTCTTATCGTTTTAAACTAATCGAACTGATCAATGTTGCTAAAATTATATTTAGAGCTTAAGTTCGTATAAACCTTATAAATTGTATCAATGAGTGAAGTGAATACTAATTACACTGTTTTTGTATAATATTCTCTGCACAACCAAATTATATTAATTTATTTGCTTAATTAAGTTATATTTATAGCCGTATCAAAGAGATTTCGCCAGCTTTTGACAAGCATTTGGGAACAATGAATTACGGCAATTCAGAGTTTCTTTGTTTTTTGAAGAAACCACCGTCTTACAAAATATTATACTGTCCTTCTTAAGATACTTGTATGAAAATACTTCAATGTAATGTATAATAAGATTCCATTATATTGTACAATATATAACTAATATACTTTCTTTCCGTAGTTGTCATCAAATATCAATCAATGTTACTGGTCAGGGATTTAAATTAAATCCTTATTGGCACGATTTAAATAGTAATCTAAATTACATTAATCATTTAAAATAATTATATTATAACCTAGCAGTAAAATTTTTATATTGATTTATATTGCTTTGTTGTTTATTTTGATTATTTTTGGGGATTATTCAAGATGAATTTAGTGGCAAATAATGTAAGCGTAAGAAATAATAACACCACATATAAAGTTTTATTGATACTATTCTTTTAAATATTGAATATATATTCAACATAAGATTCAAATAATATTCAATCTAACTTTAATTTAAAAATGTATCTTATTCCGATATATATCAATTGAAATCTAAATTCAATGCAACCACAGACAGCAATATAAGTCTAGTAATATCCGAATTCGATTAACTGAAAAAAAACGATACGGTATTAGGAGAATATGAATGATAAGTGCAACACTAAAACGTTTGCTTAAAATGAATTGGTGAGGAAAAACAGACTCCGAAGAATAGAAACTAAAAATTTGATAGTCACCAAGAATGAAAATTTCACTAGGATAAAAAAGGAAAGATTAAAGATAAGTTTAAATTTATAGTTTCCAAAATATCGAAGGAGTTTCTTACATAAAATAAGTATTTTCAAGAAGCGCAAAAAAACCAAATTGCCTTAATTTAATCTAAGTACAATACAATACATTGAACTGAATTTCTCAAGATATCTTAATATGAATAGTGCATTATAAGACATTGACGAATTCGAAATTGAAATAAATTGATTCAATACTAAGCCTACGACTAAAATTAAATGTACGTTTGTAACTTAATCAAATATCATTCCTAACTTATTCAAAGTTCTATTTCGTTCGGTTTTAAATTTGCTAGCCTTTATGCTCTTTTTAGAATCTTTACAACTATTCACTACCATGATCTTACATTTGAATTTGTGTAAAAAAAATTGTTGTTTCTTTGAGTAAGATACCAGTATATATGTTTTAATAAAAATTCCTATAAAATTGATTTCACTGATTGAATATAATCCATTTGTCTGTTGGTATTTATTATTTGCGATGTGCTGTTAATTCTGTTTGCAGTTTAGTTGACGATAGCATAAAGAATGTTAATTAGCCATTGTAAATGTGTTGTTTATTAAGTTGACGATTTGCAGGTTAATCTCGAAGGTTATTTAGTTACGAGTTAACGTAGATGTGATAAAATATTTAATTTTCAGATGAAATACCTCCAATTTACTTTCTGATTAATTAAATCTTGTTTTGAAATCATAGACAACTTGAGTTTTTAAATTTATTTTAGGTTTTTAAGTTATTTTGCGTTTTATTATTCCGAACTTGGCATACTAAAGTAAGTTTAATGAAGAATATGTATAACGAAACTATAAATGTAAACAACTAAAAGAGAAGAAACTGAACACGTTTTACATTCAAAAGAAAATTTCATAGATCAGACCCAGTGGAAGCCCGAATTTCATCAAATCACTTGATTAATTATTTTCAATTCAAAACAAGAGAATAATTGAAATTTGTCGGAAGTAATTAGCAAAGGTGCACACGATCTAGTTTCCTCTCATTTTGAAACCATAAATATATTTTAAATAAGTTAGCATTAATAACACGTAGCAAATCAAAGTGAACTTATGTACATAGAGAAGCTTTAATTATATACAATTCATTCATAACATAATTACGGATGCCGTTCTTTTAACCAAGAATCACTGACGATTCTATCCTTCGTCTTTTGTTCCTTTATAATTAAAATTTTATTCATTTGTCGTAATAACAGTGATTAGGTATTTCACTCATTTAGTAACGATTCGAGTCTTCTATTTTGTTTTCTTATCATTTTCATACGGAGAGCTTATTAAGTACTTGGGCGTTACAATGGAATTAAAATTTAACGAATATTTTTGGGAAACCGATGTATTCTACTATGATTTCTCATTATGATGTTTTCAGAATTTACTCCGTTTTCTTTCATAATCACCGCATGTCAAAATTACTCACCGAGCTCGGCAGTGATTTTCCTTGGTCCCCTGGGTCATCCTCAGCTCCATTAGCATTCCCATAAGCCACACTTTCTCCGCCTTCAGTGTTTGTATTGCTTTTGATATTGGTAAAAGTCTTCGTGATGTCAGTTGCATAGCACAAATTAAAGTTGTATGCCACATGTAACTCATTGTTGCATTGTAGACAGATATGATGTGGAAGGCGGTCAGTCAAGGTGATCGATGATGATGCAATCGACTGAAGCATGCGAAGAGCATCTTCGTTTCCTTTTTTAGATTCTAGCGGAAGATGCGTCCAACTGTGACGAATAACCGTTGTTTCCATACAGAAGGCTATTCGTACAAAACCATCCATGAAACAATAATTTTGGACAACATTCACTCGCAATTTTGTTTTCTACCACCGAACTGTCGAAAGTCACCGCACTTTTCTGTGTATAGTGAAGATTTAACCAAGTGAAACACTTTGGTCTCGAACAATCTTCACGCTCACTCATCGGAAGTCAACCGCGCACCTTCTGTACCTTTTCCTCGTGGCGCCGGACTGTCAATCCGACAACCACCGACAAAACAAATGTGTGTGGAATGGCACGCCACATGGCGGCAATGTGCCTCTCCATTTGTCGCCAGTGGCATAGTTTTTCGATGACCACGGTGGAGGGGGCATTTCCAGATGGATATGTCTCGAAATGTGTCGGGGTTTGGAGTAATTTTATATTTCGAATATTTATATCCAGAGATCTAAATATTTGGACAGAAAAGAAATATTTTCTGCGCAACGATATCCGCACAACAGATGAAGTCCGCTGGCACTTCGAGGACATACCCATCTGGCCGGTTGCAAGGGTTCGGGATCGGAATCACTTCGATTCCTGGGCGTAGGCGTCACATTACATTTCTTTCATAAGCACAGTGCAGCCGCCATTTTAATCTAGCTTAAATGATTTTTTTCAATGCTCGGCCGATTGAACATGTTCAAGTTAAACACTATTCCTTAAATTTTCATGAAAATTGAAAGAAAATAAAAGTGCCTAAGTCAATTTTAAATATATGTAGGGTTTTAAAATAAGAGGTGTTATTTTGAATAGATCTTGTGATTTAAAACCTTGCGACTTCTTCCTTTGGAGCCACGTGATAGAGAAGACCTACGCCAATAGCCCAGCGTCGATTCAAGATCTCAAAGATGAAATTCGTGAGGCTATCGAGGACATAGGGCAGCCACTTTGCGATTTGGTTATGGACAATTTCACGAAAAGGATATGGTCCTGTAAGCATGGTCGTAGTAGTTATTTACCTGATATTAGTTTTTGCTATTAACGGCATATCTTCTTCTTTATAATGAAATAAGCATCTGATCATTTATATTAAAAAATGGCATTTTCCTTTTGATATCAAAATAACACCTCTTATTGGAAAGCCCTATATCAACCATAAACACGTGTTATTGTTGTTGTAATTCCATAGAATTAAAATGGCTATAACTCACTTGATTATGATTCGATCTCAATTAAATTTTGTGAACATACTCGTATATATCCTATGTCAGTCTATATAATTGCAAAACTTCAAGAAGTTTAAGGGTACCCTTTTGATTTTATGGGCAAAAATGTAAAATCTACAAATCATACTATTATTAACAAAGTTGAGCGAATTTCGATTTCTAAGGTATTTGTTGCCCTTGTACTCATAAAGGCCCAAGTTCGTGATAATTTTCAGATTTTTCGGCTTAAAGGTGTCCAATCGCAAATTTTGGGTACATTTTGCCTTCCCCTGGACCCCCTAATTCATAAAATGATTTTTTTATTTCAGATTTCAAAAGATCTAATCAAGACCTTTCATTTGATACCCCACTCGACTAACTATGATAAAAAAAATTTTTAAGGGCCAATTCAGTTATTAGGGGGGACCCCCCTTAAAAAAATTTTAAATTTTTGTTAAGGCCTTAACTTTTGAGAGACCATCACTTCTGACCTTTTCACAAAGTTTGAGCATTCTAGCTTCTATAGTCTCTGAGGAAATTAGCTGTGACGCACGGACAGACGGACAGACGGACGGACGGACAGACGGACGGACAGACGGACAGACAGGTCGCGAAACTAGTAGGTCTTTGTAAAAAAAATTTTTACAAAGACCTTAAAAATAGCTAAGGTTAATTAAAAATACAAGGAAAAAAAATATCGGAAATCGGGGGTAATCTAAAAATTTATAAATAGTATATAAAAAAAAAGTTAATAAGAAGAAAATATTGTAATAGTCAGATTGAATAAAAAATGTAAAAAAGGGAAATTATAATGGCTACTAAACCAGCCAAGGATAAGTTTGGGCAGTGTAGAAAACCCGTGGTGGATATCCATTCGGCTATGGGATGTGATGGCTTCTGCCTCAAGTGGTTCCACTTGAGGTGCATCAAAATGTCAGAAGAGGGATACCGGACTATGATGGATATAACTGAAGATGTGATTTTGATATTTGCCAGATGTAGAACTTAGCACCAAAAGTCTAAAGAAGACCAACTCTTCCAACAAATGATTAATTTGCAACGTCAGATTGAAGAGATGAAAGCATATTAATAGATAAATCTACATCTGCGAGCAAGCCTTCATATGCCGAAATTATTAAAAAATTCTACTTCTCCTCCATCAGAGCATCGGTCAAATACAATATCTCAAAAAGAGGTTATAATAAAGCCTAGAAATCACTCTTCATCAGAAAAAACACTGGTTGATTTTAAGTCGAAGATCAGGCCATCAAAATGTAAAGTTCCTCTTCGACTAATGGGGCCGATTCGTAATGGTGGGGTGATAATCAAAACATCGACCAATGAAAATGCTACTTCGTTCTTTAATATAGCAACGGAGGCAATGTAAGATGAGTATGATATTGCTGAGACCAGATTGCGGCTGCCTAGGCTTGTCATCAATGGTCTCGAAAATCAATATTCAAATGAGGAATTAAGAAATGAGATCCAATTATTAAATCCCAGTATAGAGGAGCGAGATTCTATGGAACAAGTACATGCTAGGCGGACAAGAAATGGAAGGTGGTTGCACATCATCCAGTTTAATGGGAGTATGTATAAGAGGCTCGCAAATATATACTTTAATATAGATTATGGATCATATTTTTTGAAGGAAGTCTTTAACGGAACGATGTGTTATAAACGTAAAAAATTCAACCATAAAACATCAAAATGTGAAGGTGAGCAAATATGTGTAAAATGTGGAGGAAAGCATGACCTAACAGACTGCAAAAGCACGATTGAGAAGTGCTCCAACTGTATTGGTAACAATAATAATGGTGTATTGGTAACAATAATAATGGTGATCATTCTCACAGAGCTAACTCGGTAGAGTTTCCGGAGTTTCAACGCAAAATATTGATCGCCAGGAGAAGCACCGACTACAACTTCAATGATTGCTAACCTTTCAAATCAGTCAGGTAGAACAAATTTAACACTCATGTATGCTAATATAAGAAGCTTAAGACACAAGCTAAATGATATTCAGATTGACCTGCAGCAAAATCCTGACGTCGATTTGATTTATCTCAATGAAATCTGGATTTACCCAGAAAAAGCACGATTTGACAATATTGAAGGACATAATGCGGTACGAAGATGATGGGGGCATATCGCTAATTTGCACGGCGTATAAAATATATTCTAAAATCTTAGAAAATATAATCGGATCATACGCCAACAGTACTTTCGGGGAGTATCAAGGCGATTTTAGAGCAGTTAGGTCGACAATAGACCAATCGTTCACAGTCAAGTAGGTACTTGAAAAATGCTTGGAGTTCAACATAAACGTGGCAAAAAATTTTCGTTGACCTTAAGCAAGCATACGACAGTGTTGATCGGAACGTACTGTACCAAATAATGCTCTGCTTTGGCATCACAGCTAAATTCGTCCATCTTACCTTAATGAAAATGACATCATCGACCTCCCAAGTCCGCATCAATAACCAACTCACCGATGCCTTTGACATAAATTTTGGACTAAGGCAGGGAAATGGGCTGACCCCCTTCCTATTCAATTTGACTCTGGAGTAGGCATAAGGAAGCTGCCTGTCGATACACGAGGTACATTGCTATAAAAGTCGAGCCCAGTATTAGCCTTTGCGGACAACATTAACATTTTGTCACGGTCATTAAAAACTACCAAAGAACTCCTCCTGAAACTCGACAGCGAAGCAAAACTAGTAAGGCTACAAATCAATGAAAATAAAACAAAGCTCTTGACGCAGTCGAGGAAAAATACCTTAACTACACAAAATATTTTAATCAGTTTTGACGATCTTGAAGACCAGCTGCATACACAGATAAACAAAGCTCCAAGTATACATATCTGTGATAAGGTATTCGTTGAGAGAACTGAAGGCCGGCGACCAGTGGGGAAACCCAGGAAACGCTGGTCTGATCCGGTCGACGAAGACAGTTCATCGCTGCTCAGATTTCGAAATTGGAGGATGCGGTCAATGGACCGAGACAGTTGGAGGCGCTGTTTGCAGGAGGTGAAGTCCCGAGAGGTGCTGTAGTGCTACGAAGAAGAAAAAATGGCACATTATTTAAGGAGAAAGAGCTTCTTATAGGAAAGAATAGAATTATAATACCATTTTTATTGCACACCGTTGACTTTGAAGTTAATAATCCATTAGGAAATCATGCTTTTGAAGATACTTTGCGCGGAATCTACTACTCTTTTCCAAACCTCCCCACATTCGTTAACGCCCAACTTAATTTGATTCGCAAACTTTTTTTTATCCGCGCACGGTATTGAATCATGTTTATATGCATTGATTGAAGAAATAAAAGCTTTGGAAAAAGAAGGAATCGAAATCTCAACACCCAACCAAACATATCAAATACACATTGTTCTTTTTGCGATTCTAGATGATAATCTTGGACTTAAACAAATGTTAGGCTTTGGTGCCTCTTTCAATTCCATACGATTTTGTCGAAAATGCAATAAAATAAAAATTGATCTAAAAACCGACATTGAGGCAGAAATTAGCGCCAATAGGACGGTAGAGAACTACGATCAGGATTTGATGCATAATGGTTGCCGTGTTACTGGATTCAAAGAAACCAGTCCACATTACTAAAAACTTAGTTGCGGATATAATGCATGATTTATATGACGAAATATGTAATAATGAATTATGTCCTGTCATACTGCATTTGATAACTGAAAATTTAGTATCCTTGGACGTGCTTAACAAAAGAAAACAGTTTTTTTTGCTACGGGCCATTTCGACAGAAAATGAGAATGAATCTGGACCAATAACAATATCACGTTTAAAATGAAATAACCTCAAAGTATCTGTAAGGGAAATGTGGGCATTTATGCACTTTTTCCCGTTTTTATTAGGAGATATGGTTCCCTCTGACAATAAATTTTGGTTTTTAGCAATGAAATTATTACATGTAATTGATTATAGTTTACGTGAATTTTTTACAAAGTCCGAGATATCATATTTCAAAATTTAATCAAAGATTATCACAGATTGTACATTGAGCTAATAGGCCCATTAAAACCGAAACATCATTTCTTGCTTCACTACCCAACAATTATATCAAATAGTGGGCCATTAAAATGTTTATGGCGTTTTCGATTTGAAGCAAAACATAATGATCTTAAAAAATACGCACGCGTTATAACGAGTAGGGAGAATATTGCATACTCTTTAGCTGTAAAATCATCATTGGCATTTTCTCACTTTTACTAAATTGTCAATTTTCTAATAATCAAGTGGTAAGAACTTTTGGCACCGGTAACATTTTTTAGAAGCATTATTCAGGACCTATAAAACTTTACCTCAAAAAGATGATTTCAATTATTTGCTATGTGAACAACACGAAACTGTTATATACAAAAGAATTAAGTACATTAAGAGTACATTTGCATGTGAAGAACTAAACGATGAAAGGCGGCATCTACACCCGTACACCATTAATTTTTAAGTAATAGCTACTAAGGTGAAATCTTATTTATCATAATATCAAGTTACTTTTGATAAGGAATATTGTCCATTAAAAGTAAGATTAAACTAAGAGACATTGTATATATTTACTGATCTCAATAAAGATCTTTTTAAATTGTGATTGCTTTGTTTCAGTGTTTGACAAATTCAACCATGGAGAAGTACACACTTGAGCAGCGCGTTAAGGTTTTCGAAGCCTTTTATGGAAATGGGCTTCGTGATTTTTTTGGTCAGCATAATGGACCTAATGTGTCCACACTCGGGAGCATTGTGCACAAATGTCAACAAACTGGGTCTGTAGGCAACTTAAAATCATCTGCGCATGCTCGCCCAGTTCGTTCTGCAGAAAACAGTTCTGTTGTTCGCGATAGTGTGGCAGAAGAGCCGTCAACCTCAACTCGTCGTCGTGTCCAACAATTGAACATCTCACGCACATCACTGATGCGAATTTTGAATAAAGATTTGAATTTACACGCTTGCAATGTTGAATTGACTCAAGAATTGAAGCCTACTGACCATTTCAAGCGTCGGCTATACGCCGAATGGTGTGTTGAACAGACAGAACGGAATGCCGACTTTACAAAGAAAATCATCTTAAATGACGAGGCACATTTTCACCTCAGTGGATTGGTTAATAAGCAGAATTGCCGCATTTGGGCAAATAAGAATCCACGAGTGATTGTCTAAAAGCCGATGCATCCACAAAGAGTGACTGTTTGGTGCGGTTTATGGGCTGGCGGCGTCATCGGGCCGTACTTCTTCGAAAATGAGAACGGCCAAATAGTTACCGTGAATGGTGTTCGCTATTGCGAGATGATAACGGACATCTTGTCGCCAGAAATTGAGGTTATGGACCTGGACGATATGCTGTTCCGACCGTGTTGTCTTACGTTGTGGCAATGTGAATTGGCTGCCACGATCATGTGATTCGACATCGTTGGACTTCTTTCTCTGGAGATATTTAAAAGAAAAAGTGTACATCAAGAAGCCAAGAACAATTGAAGAGCTAAAGGGTGAGATAATTCAATACATTACCGACATTGAACTTCAATGATGTCTCAGAGTCATTGAAAATATGGACCATGGAATAGAAGTATGCCACCGTAGCTGTGGCGAGCATTCAGGTGTTATTTTGTTTCACATATAATTGCCATAGATCATTTTATAGTAATAAAAAAAATGAGCATATTTATCTGAAAACTTTTAGTTTTATTTACAATTAACATCGTGCGTTTAGGTTGGACCACCCATTATATTTACGGCCACTGTGAAAAATAATTGTCCATGCAGCAAAAACATATTCTCTTCAAATATAAAATAGTCAAAAAATTTTGTTGAATAGTTATGGGTCCAATACTCAATATAATTATTCATTTACTTAACTTTTGAATATTTTTGTATTCGGCGCCATTTTGACTAAAAAATTTGTTGTCTTGCTATACATATGATTTAGGTCAGTATGATCCACTCAATTCAATTTGTTAATAAATGCAATGCAGGATTTAACTAACTTTTCTTGGCTGTGTGGGAAAAATCTAAGCATACGAATTACGTATCTTATCTTAATGCTGTTAGTGGTAGTGGTACAGGTCATCCTGTTAGATGTATTTAAGGGACAGCGCAACCAATTTCGGCACACAGTCTTGTGGAAGCCGTGCATTGTTGCGGACATTCATAGTCGAAGTCGTCAATTAGTGAGTGAGTGAATATAAGCAGTTATATTATAGTCAGTTAGTGAATGAAAAGTGAAAGTGCGAGCTGGAAAGAAGATTTTCTACTATCAGAAAAAGAACAAGCTGGCAAAAGGCACGGATTCTTCTGGCTGAGTGATATTTGCTTTCCTTGGTTGCGAGAGCATATTGTTTTGATTATTGTTGTTGATTTGTATAGAAATGTGAAAATATTTGGATAAATTTCTTAGTGTGTGAGTTTTGTTTGCGCGGGTTGTGGATATGACAGACATATCCACAATGGACAAAGATCAGCAGATCGCTCTGCTTATTGGGCAATTGCAAACTTTGCAAGCTGTGCAGGCACAGCTTAACGAAGTTATAGAGCAGTTGAGGCAGGCTCAACAGCAATCGATTGAAGTTAACTCGGAGTTGGCAGAACAACGCCGAGTCAACAAAGAGCTCATGGAGCAATTGAGGGATTTGACGCTGGCTAAATCAAAAAAGAAAACCAAAAACAAAAACAGAAAAGTGGTGTCTTCATCTTCCTCATCAGAGGGCCCATCGCCCTCCCCTTCTTCTTCAGAAGAAGAAGCGATGGAAGAGGAAGCAATCCAAGAAGAAGAAGAAAATGAGTCGATGCAGGAAGACTCTGCTGAGGAGGATGAAGAATTTCCTGCTCTGCCACCGCCAGGTCCCTCAATGGCTTTACCAGAGCTGGCCATCCCACCAAAAAAGACAACCACTCCCACAGCGCCCACCACATCCAAATCCCCAGACGACGACAAGTAACGGACAACGGTACCTGTCATCTTTCGAGAGCCTGAAAAGTTGACCCAGGTCCTAAAGGACATGAAAGACCTTGGAATAAAACACGAATCCGCCAAAAGGGTCTACTTGGGGATTCAGATAATTCCAGAGACACCACAAGACCACAGAAAACTTAGAAGATACTTGACAGAAATGACGATACAATACCATACGTATATCCTTCCTGAAGAAAGAAATCTAAATGTGGCAATCAGGAGTCTGTATGGACTGTCGATTGACGACATTAAAGAAGATCTGGAGAGCCAAGGATTTCTCCCTATTGAAATCCACTATATAAAGTTACGAGATGGGCCATCCAAGTTGGTGAAGGTCCTCCTTCCCAAAAGCGAGACTGACATATACAATATAACGGCAATATGTCACCTCATATGCACTGTTGAAGCGCAACGCCCCCGTACAGGACAAGTTATGTGCCACAACTGTCAGCAGTTTGGACACTCCTCTAGAAATTGTCAGGCTCAGGCCCGTTGTATAAAATGCGATGGGCTCCACCATTTTTCCAAATGCGTTAAGAAGGCAGAGGAAAAGCCAAAATGTGTGAACTGTGGTGGAGAACATCCAGCCAACTATGGTGGATGTCCTCGAAACCCAGTGACTGTCAGGAAATCGTTCGCACAAGTTGCAGCTGCAAATAGCAACAAAACCACCACAACATCTACACAACAACAAAATAAAAACACACAAAAACAAAAACAAGCAAACACTCCACTAAACACAAATAACAACATGGACACACTTTTTGCCACCATGCAAACACAATTCCAAACCATGATGCAAGACATAATGGCAAAAATGATTCAGGGAATGTTTGCATCACAAAACAGTTTCAACAGCACACTGACACAGAAGAAACAATAATGAGCCTTATGGATTATTTAACCATTCTCACATGGAATGCAAATTCCCAGCTTCATAAGACTGGTGAGTTGACTCAACTTATATTTGATTATAAGTTTGACATCATTCTCATCCAGGAAATCTTTCTGAAGCCTGGAAATTGCCTACGCTTCCCTAACTATTTTCTGTAAAGAAATGACAGAACAACAGGCAGAGGAGGCGGAACGGCCATTCTTGTGAGAAGGAATGTGAACCATAATCTCGTATTGACACCTACGTTACAAACACTTGAATTCATGGTAGTCTCGGTATACAGCCGCCCTAAGGCAGCTACGCTCATTGAAGATATTAAAAAACTTCTGGACTTTCAGGGTCCCATACTCCTTGCCGAAGCTGGGGAGCTGTGAGAAGCAATCGTGCTGGGACTGAGTTAAACCGATTCATCACAGATAATCCACTAAGCCTGCGTATCCCCAACGAACCAACACATTACGGCTACCGAAATAGTTATCCTCTCGATATTGGTATATCACGTACCTTGAACACGATGTACGCATCGAAGTCCTCAACGAGCTTTCATCCGATCACAAACCGGTGCTCTTCCTAATAGGAGGAACATACATAGATGAACCCCTACAAGTAAAGAAGAAAACTGATTAGCAAGCTTTCCAAGTCGCACTGGCTAAAGAAACCATTATTCAAACACCTGAAACAGCCAGCGACACAGAGAAAATGAAAGAAGAAATCACAGACAAAATAATACAGGCAAAAGAGTACAGCACAGTCACAACTCTGACAAGGGTAAAAAACCCCTCTGAACTCCCTAACGACATCAAAAATTTAATAAGGAGGAGGAATCGAGTTCGGAGAAGGGCTAGGAACATAGGTGATCCTAGATTACGCCAGGAAGCAAATCAAATTACGAACAAAATTCGTGATCGAATGGGAGAGCTTCTTGCAAAGTCTGAAGCCTAGGAGCGACGCTTTCTGGAGGGTTTCCAAATACTTTCGTATTAAAAACAAAATTGTAATACCACCAATTCACGGCCCTTACGGCATCAAATTCGACATTCTATGAGGAGGGCCTTGATGAATACGAAGACCACTTCAATCGGTTGACCAACAGGCTCATGAGGTCAGACATCACAGACTTCGATCTAATACAAACCACCTGTCTTCAAGAGGTTAAAGACATCATACAAGTACTGAACAGACGGAAAGCACCGGGATTTGATTTAATATCAAACACCATGTTAAAATGGCTCCCGGATAATATTCTCGATGCAATAGCAGCGATTATAAACGAAACTTTCCGCTTGCGAAAATACCCAAAAAAAAATATGGAAATCGGCAATAGTTATTGTTCTTCCAAAACCTGGTAAAAACCTCATGTTCCCACAAACTGTAGACCTATTAGCCTATTATCCTCTCAGTCGAAAATAGTAGAGCAGGTGCTACTAAAACGACTAACTGAGGTTGTCACCAAAAAAGAAATACTTCCAGAAGAACAATTTGGCTTCAAGCCATTACACTCCACAGAACTCCAGCTTACTAGGGTTGTCCAACACATTAGAATAGGGCTAAACCGCAGAAAATCAACAGGTTTGGTTATGTTTGACATAGCCAAAGCCTCCGATAAAGTCTGGCATGCAGGACTTATTTACAAAATGCATGAGTCCCAAATGCCACTGCAGCTCATCCAAACCATTGGCTCCTTTCTAAAAGGCAGATCATTTCATGTCAAAATTGACAACCACCTCTCAACCATGCGGCCAATTCAAGCTGGAGTCCTACAAGGATCGTCCATCCCCCCCATACTATACAACATCTTTACTGCAGACCTACCTTGGCTGCCTTCGAATGTCCACAAGCCCCTATATGCCGACGATACCTGTGTTTTATACTCATCCAGACAAGCAAGATTATCACCACCAAACTGCAACTCTCCATAGACATGCTTTTGAAGTATTTTCGCAAGTGGATGATCAAGTTAAACTCAGACAAGACCCAGGCATTATTTATAACCAGCAAAAGACAACAACAACCGAAAACTTTGACTGTTGAAAACGAAAATATTGCCTGGTCAAGAAAAGCCAAATACTTAGGACTGACATTCGACAACAAACTCTTCTGGACCGACCACATACGCAACAAACGAGGACATTGTTACAATGTACTATCCCAAATCTTTCCACTCCTTAAGGCCAAGAAACTCAACATCAAGAACCGTCAGCTGATCTACAAAAAAATAATACGACCGACGCTACTATATGGTAGTACAGCCTTCTACCAGATGACAGAGACCAACAAAAAGGCACTACAATCCATCGAAAACAAAAACATTCGACAAATCTTCGGAATCCCATGGTATGTTAGAAATACGGACATATACAAGGACCTCAGAATAGAATCTGTCAACATATTCGTACGTGACAAAGCACTCAAACTGCTCAACAAAGTAGACAACCATCCTAACACTACCCTGGGAATCCTAAGACGCAAAGCACTGCAAAAGAAACTTACCCAACTATCTACGCTAACTTTAAGAAAATATAATTGACAATAATCAGAATAGCACAATCTCGTTAATCATGGTGAGCAAATAATTGCTCACAGATAGAAGGGAGCTAGGGTGCTAAATCGCACCAGCTCCAAGGAAAACGAATCCAAGGAATTTCGGCACAGTCTAAGCAACAACAGAATCGAAAACAGTACGACAAGTAAAAGCTTACCAAGTGAATATCACAGTCTAAATACAAGTGTTTCTTTTCGAGTATATAATTATCCATATTGAGGCTAAGCATGAGGAGATAGGAGAGAATCGTGCAGTCACTAAGCGAATCTTCAGGATGTACTCCCTGCCAGAAGGATATGATCCTAGTAAAGTCGTCTCAAGATTGTCATCTGATGGAGTGCTGACTATTAAGGCGCCAGCTTCAGCAGGAACAGAAGTCAAATCAGTTGAACGTGCTGTTCTAATTGAGCAAAGCGAATCTACAGTTACTTATCGTCAAGTAATCACTGCAGCTAGTAACGCCACAAGTAAATTGATTAAAATGTTGAGAAGTAGGCAGAATTAAATTCAGTGCGAATTATTGTACAAGTTATCTTTGAACGTTTTCAAAGTGTTCCTCAACTTTTTGCGATACAAAGACTGGTTTTTCTTTTTGAAAATAATTTATTGAATAAACTTATGTGCTTAATAACGACTGGAATCTGATGTCTTCAATATTTGCCCGATCTGAACGCAGTATGAAAACTAAAATTTTTAATTTATATGTTGATGACTCTCTTATGGAGAAAGAAAATCAGAGAACATATGAAATGCGATTTTCCATGGTGTTATGTTGATGTAATAACGTATAATTAGAGCATATACAATATAGATCATATGCTGTGGTGTATTTTATTTTAAAAGTCCACTACCCATAAGCCGTTCAGTCCTGGACCGCACATACTGTTTTGAATTAAATAAAATTATTGTCAAAAGAAGAAGATTTTTGGGTTTAACTTGTTTTCTTTAGTCTACAAAGCACGTCGCAAGATGTGATCTCGTTGACAGGGGAGGGTTTTAGTCCAGATGTCTTACGCGTCTGGCATCCCCACACTCAAGGCGTAAGTATCCTTCACCTCTAAACCACAAAAAAAAAACAAAATTATATGAATTACAGATGCGTCAAATAACAGGATATCCACACCCACGCTGAGTGCAAATTGGCTACGACGGAGGTAAAAGATAGATTATATAGTGTCAACTGCGTAGTATTTGGTCATCCAGCATCATATCGAGGATACACCCGATATCAAGATGCAAAAATTAAATGCATGACGAAACAAACACAATCACACCGCGGTATGATAACCTCTAGCTTCGTCAAGCCCAGGTTGTCATTTGCATTTGCTGCTAGAGGGCCAGCAGATAATGGTGTAAACATGTAATTAATGTAAATAGCAATAATTAATCAAATCTACCAACAAGTTGATCCTTTACCGGAAAGAATCAACAAACATGATTCGAAAATTGACTTTGTTTTTCAACGTTTAAATCTTTCAAATATCTCATAACAACTTGCTTTTCAGTCTCATCTCGATCAATGCCAACTCCATTTTTACTCTAAATCGACGTGAATATCTCCTTGAATTCATTGCTAAGCAAAAGTTTGACATCATGTTTCTCACTGAAACCCATCTAAAATCATTCCACAACATGACGTTCAAGGATTTGGAATTCGTTAGAAATGATAGATGTCAACAAAATTTTACTGCCAGGTAGGGGTAATCTCTTCGTTGTCTCTTCAATGCAAGGGGTCGATACATATTCAAATTCAAACAAGAGCTCAATTCCTTGTTTGAATTACTCGAATTGAACAGGCTGCATAGTTATTGTATTCTGGACATACATCATGGCTGAATGTCGACAATGATCGAAGAGATGAATTCATGAAATCGTGGCTAACAGAGAATCAAATTGAACATAGTTGCAATCTATATGGGTCGGAGCTCTCAACATTCTCTGGGGCAAATTCATCTTGAATTGCTGACGCAAGACTTAAATTGAGATTTAACAATCCTCTACGAAAACTGTAGGCGCTTTCTTATAGTAGCGATAATTTAGCCATTGTAATGGAAGTAAATCATCGAAGGGATAATGGCTTTCCGATCCCAGTTCAAAATGAAAGTCATCGACCTAGATTGGGAAAACTTTCACAGAAGGCTCAATCGGCAATACCAGGAGCAATATCCACCGTCTGATGGCGGTAGCCCTTGCCCAATGTTTCCTAATGACAGGAAGCTATGAGTTGAAGTTAGGGAAAGAGACATTGGAAACCATTGAGAAAGTACAATAGTTCCCAAGAGTAAACATCGAAACAATATAGAAGCATATGAAATACCAACCATCGTAGGTATAAAAGATTGAAAAGCGTTCTTTTCACATGCGTCAACAATATTCATCGGCGATCTTTGGATTAAAGTCATCTCTCATTCGCCTTGTTGAAATTTCATCTTTAGAACATCCAAAACTTAATTCGTTCCTAATTCAGGATTGACGACAGCAGCTAATGGGTGGAGAAACTGAGGGCTAGCCTACAGGATCCAGATAGCATTTTCATAAAGGTTCATGGTATATTTCGTAAGAAGTCTCGAGGGAAGGTGTTGAATCTCAAAGTCACTAGTAGTGAGATAGATCGAAATTAATAAGACGACTCCTGATAGAAATGGAAATAGGATAGTATATGACGATTTACAGAAGTTTGCTCTGATCGGAACTCATTCTGAATTGGCCCATCAACCAAAACCTGAGAGAGGGAGCCAAATACTATCAGATGTCATTGAAGCAAAAGATTCTGATTCCAAATCAAACTTGAATAGTGAATTCATACTTGATTTCAATGAAACATTAACCTCCGATGTCATATTATTTTGTCAGCTATGAAGACTTGTGCCTCATATTTGGCAAGACAACCAACAAGAAATCATGTCTTACTGACGGAACTCCAAATATAGTACTAATATATTTGCCTGAGTATGATATTAGAAATTATCGCATATTTTTTTTAACAACATGTTGAAGTATTAATATTTCCTATATCAGTGGAAAAAGGCCAAGGTATTTCTGCTCTTGAAGAAAGAAAAGAAGTCTTCGAACCCTAAAAGCTGTCATCCAATCAGCTTGGTGAATAATATCAGGAACGTGTTTGAAGTGATACTGAAACAAGTATTAAATGGCCACATTAAAGTATCCTTGAATGCAGGACTCTGATTAGGCCAGTGCTGATATGTGGAGTTAGATTTGGTATAATCAGAGTGCTACTATAATGGAGAGATTAAGAGTTTTTGAAAGGAACTGTCTTCACGCACGTACTGTTCTGTATAGAAAGCCTGAGATGAATTGGAATTACTATGTATCGAATCGAAGAATTTATCAAGCTGTCGAAGTGATGAGAGTTGATACATTCATTTTGAAGCTTGTTTGAAATCGTATCGCAGTCTATAACTGTAAGTGAAAACCCCTGGTTACATTGAGACTTGTCTCACCACTGGATTCATTCCTCCAGAAGCATTTGTGTATCTCGACATGAATTGGTATATTTTTGATTCTGATAGTGCCCCGATTAAATTCATATACATACGAAAATATAGGCGGGCCACCAATAAAAAGATAGAATATCCTCCGGATTCGAGCTCACGACATCAACAGTTTTAATGGAGATACTCATGTGCAAGGTAGGGTGAGGTTGGTCGAGCTGAGATGGAGCAGTCTAGGGTTTGGTGGCTAAATAGCAGTTACTGAATCATTCATAGTCGTTCATATTTCTTCGTGTTTTTAATTTTTTGTTGCAGTTCATTTTTGCTACGTTGATTGTTATTGTCATTTATTTGTGTTCGTTATGTTTGAGTGAGAAGTTAAACATGTCTGTTAATAATTTATTAATATTGTACTGTAAGGACTCGTTATAACTTTGATTAGAATTAGGTTGTCACATATTAGTTGTATACTCAAAGTGCACTCTTTCATTATGTTCTTTAGTTAAATGTAATTTTAAATAGAGTTGGTTGGTCTTTTTACCGATTAATTGATAATATTTAATGATTTATTTGATAAATTATGATATTGAATTTTTTGACCAATATTTTGATTGAATATTGTATAAATTTAGAAATCCGTAGGGAGAACTGAAGGGCGGAGACCAGTGGGGAAACGAAGGAATCGCTGGTCTCACTCGGTCGACGACGGCAGTTCATCGCTGCGCGGATTTCAAAATTGGAGGACGCGGTTAATAGAGCGAGACAGCTGGAAGTGCTTGTTGCAGAAAGTGAAGGCCCGAGAGGGGCTGGAACGCCACTAAGAAGAAGAAGATTGTTTAAATTTAGAGTATAATATGGGTCATTAAGTTTTTTACGACTTTAATGTTTTAAACCTGGCTTTATGTTTATAATGAATGTATAACGATTGAGTCAATAAAACGAAATTGAATTTTATGTTTTTGTCTGGGACTGCTCTCATAACTGTGTAATGATTTCACTTCGCACACGAACGTCGAAATTTCCCGAAGGAAATCTGAACCGATCTCTCATCGGTTCTAGACGTGAAGTCTGAGTCGTGCCAACGAATGGTACCCAATCGGTCAACCAGTCCATTTACTCGCAATCCATTTCGCGATAGCTGCTTGTCGGCCAGCTAGTTCAGAGAGGATTTCGGTCGCAGGCCTTTTTAAAGGATTGATTTCGATTAAATTAATTCAGCCACCAATACGTGCCCGTTTTAAACGCGTCTGAAATATAACCATACCGAAAAGAAACCTATCTCTACTTTATTCCGTATTTACATTCAATTCAGCCAAACAAGAACAAAAAAAACTTGATTTAAGTCCGCGTTCCCAAAATTTCTTGTTTTTTGCCGACACGGTACCAAAAAATATACCGCTCCAATTCAAATTACAAAATATCCTACTCTAATAAAAAACATCAAAACAAACTATCGACCACGACGCAAAACCGGCCATTCTCGGATTACATGAACCTTACCCTCTTACCGGCATACTCACTGTTCGCAAAGGAAAGACTTATTTAGCCTAGCAATTCATATTTTTATTTAGATGCTTTTGAGTATTTTTAATGCCCAAACACAATTTTGACGCGGTTCAATTTTACATAAATCGAAAAAGGAAATAACTTATCTGACCAATTTTCACACTTTAAGACCTTAAAGCGAACTAAATCAAAATTACAAAATAATTCAGTAACTCTCGCTTCATAACGGCTAAGCATATAATGACAACTTGAGGTTTTGATGAAATCAGGCCTTAAATCTTTTATATCAAACCATTTCATATTCATGCATTTTTGAATAGTTGCAATCTTAATATTAATGCTTCTTCATTTATGTTACAAAAGGTTCGAACTAAAGTATTTTCATTTCTAATAAAAAAAGGTGATATCATCTTTATAATTATACTAGTAAATGTTGGACTGCATTTTTTTGATAAATATTCTATGTTTATAATATGATTTATATGTCCACATATTTTCTTGGTTGGTTTCCCATTTGTATTACTTAGAATTGAAATGATTTTGTTAATAATTTCACCTTAACCTTTTATTTTCAACATATTTTCATCTTTCTCTGAAAAAAAATCAACTGTTTATTTTCGCATTGAAAAGGGATGTTTGAACTAAGGTGTATTACATTACGACGCAAAAATTAATTTTATTATTTACCCTCATTCACTAAAATGTAATTAGACAATATCTCAAACGTACCTCGTTTCTTCTTTTTACCGTCCCTCTTTGATTAAGTAATGAGACTGATTCCATGAAAACCGTATATTTAAAAATTATTCTACAACTCTGCCATCCCCTTCAAAGTAGTCCCTTTGGACAGCTATACAACGATTCCAGCGCATTTTCCATGCTTCGTAACATTTGTGGAACGCTTCGACTGAAATGTCCGCAAGTACCTCGTCACGGCCACCTGGATGTCCGTAATCGACTGAAAATGGGTTCCTTTGAACACCGATTTTGTTCTAGGGAACAAGAAAAGTCACAGGGTGACAGATCAGGCAAATAAGGCGGCTGGTGCAACACGGTAATCCCTTTAGACGCCAAACACTGGGACACGCTGAGGGCGGTATAGCACGATAAGTTGTCGTGATGAAAGATCCAGTTACGAGCGATGTCTGGGCGCACTCTGTTGACTCGTTCTCCAATCTTTACCCATATGGAAGAAATTCTTTGTGGGCGATTCCACGGCTATCAAAAAAGGCAATAATCATCGTTTTCACCTTCGACTTGCTCATGCGAGCTTCCAAGCTTTCACGCCCCTCCTTAAACTCTTTATGGCATCGAAACACCTGGGCACGACTAAGAGCACTATCTTCATGCACTTTTACAATTTTAGCATACGTTTTTGAAGCTGTTTCGTTCAATCTGGCGCAAAATTTTATCGCGACGCGTTGCTCTTGATTTAGTTTCTCCATTTTCGTGACGGGCACCACCGACACACGTCTATTCAACACGACACAGCAGGCAAACTAAACAAGCTAGAGCAATGGTAGATATATCAATGACGAGGCGAAGGATGTTGGGGAAGAGGAAGGGAATTTCAAGGTCGCAATTTTACCACAAGCGCGGCAATAAAATCAGGCTTATTACTTAATTGTCACACCTCGTATTTTCACTACTAGCCCAGTCATATTAGGTAAAAAAAGGGGTCAACCTCGGAATGAAAGATAATAAGCTGCAAATTGGTATGAACCTTTGTTTTGTCATTCTAAATGTTGTCTCAAAAGTCACAATCGTTATCGTGTTCCCGTCTCAAGATATTCAAGGTCAAAGGTCACAAAAATCGGTTTTTCGCGAATATCTGGCTTCCTATCGGTTAAATGAGATTTGCATTTATTATAAAAGTTGTAGGCTATAAAATTCCCTTCAACTTTTGTTTAAACTTTTTTTTCATACGACCAACCGTTTTGAAGGTAGAGCGCGAAGAGTGCACATCGTACAGTCATATACGGCCTAATGCAAGGTCAAGCGTGAGTTATGGTTATCAGTACGTTATAAAGTCAATTATTTACTTGGAAATTATAATTATTAAACAATGCCTATTATTTATGTACTAACTATTAATTATTTATATTTAATTAAAGTAAGTAACTTGATTATTTATATATAATTATTCATATTTAACTATTTAAGAATATCGGGATCATATGTATTTTCTTCATCGGGATTACTTGGATACAGTGAAGCGTTGAGGCAAGCTTGTCCGTTGCACTGGCCGCAAGCTAAAGAACATTGTAGCCCTGATTTTCTGCATCCACAGCGGGAACCACAACCATTTTTGCAATTGCAAAATATTACGTCAACACTTGTTCGGCTGGTGCTGGAGGTAATAACGTTCGTATGGGCTCCAGGATTTCATTTTCAAGCATCCAGCCCCATTCTTTAGGTTCTAAGTCCTTCCCTAACCACGTTTGAATCTGGTAGTAGACACGTTTTATGTGTTGATGAGCTGCTACACTTGTTGGTGGAAGTGTTGACGTAATATTTTGCAATTGCAAAAATGGTTGTGGTTCCCGCTGTGGATGCAGAAAATCAGGACTACAATGTTCTTTAGCTTGCGGCCAGTGCAACGGACAAGCTTGCCTCAACGCTTCACTGTATCCAAGTAATCCCGATGAAGAAAATACATATGATCCCGATATTCTTAAATAGTTATATATGAATAATTATATATAAATAATCAAGTTACTTACTTTAATTAAATATAAATAATTAATAGTTAGTACATAAATAATAGGCATTGTTTAATAATTATAATTTCCAAGTAAATAATTGACTTTATAACGTACTGATAACCATAACTCACGCTTGACCTTGCATTAGGCCGTATATGACTGTACGATGTGCACTCTTCGCGCTCTACCTTCAAAACGGTTGGTCGTATGAAAAAAAAGTTTAAACAAAAGTTGTAGGGAATTTTATAGCCTACAACTTTTATAATAAATGCAAATCTCATTTAACCGATAGGAAGCCAGATATTCGCGAAAAACCGATTTTTGTGACCTTTGACCTTGAATATCTTGAGACGGGAACACGATAACGATTGTGACTTTTGAGACAACATTTAGAATGACAAAACAAAGGTTCATACCAATTTGCAGCTTATTATCTTTCATTCCGAGGTGAAAGCCCTAATATGACTGGGCTATACGTGTCATATAACTACGACTGATCAAATCAAACAATTTATTTATTAGTTAAAATGAAGCATAACTGGTTGAAGAGGTAGCCTAAATTGGTATCACAAATTCACATATTTGGAAATTCTGCCTCAAAAAAAAATTATGCGATATCTTGATAAATGTTTCACCGGAGCTCTTTAAGCTGATTTCAGTCACTTTTTGAGAAGGAACAATAATCTTATAACAAAAATTTCGGAATGACTTGAAAGTTGTGTTCATTTTCAATTTTCCGATTATTTTTTTCCAGTTTAAACGGTAAAAGCCCAAAAAAATTATGTTTGAACGAATTTCAGTTAGAAGTGGCAGCATAAAAATTACAGGAACCATAATTTTTAAATATAACTAGTTCCTAGTAGTTCGGTTCTATTCCTTTTTTTCATATAGACTAAGCAGGAAACTATCGATTAGCTTATTTTCATTAGTTTTCAGAACATTTTTGTTGTTTTCTTTTTTCATAAGCTGCACGCGATAAATTCAGCGTAGATCCTCCCAATAGAATACAATTTTCAAATTATGCAAATAATAGAACGAAAAATGCAATTTTTTAATATAAATGACCGAATGTTTATTTCATTATAAAGAGAAAGGCATGCCGTTAATAGTGAAAAATAACATCAGGCAAATTACTACCACGACTACGCTTACCTGACAATATCCATTTCATGAAATTTTCCATAACCAAATCGCAAAGTGGCTGCCCTATGTCCTCGAAAGCCTCTCGAATTCCATCTTTGAGGTCTTGAATCGACGCTGGGCTGTTGGCGTATGTTAGATCTTCTCTTTTACGTGGCCTCAAAGGAAGAAGTCGCAAGGTGTTAAATCACAAGTTCTATTCAAAATAACACCTCTTATTGGAAAATCCTATATGATATTTCTCAGATGAAATTTAGCCGAAGTGATACAAACGAGAACGAAATACATACGAGGGTCATTCAACAAGTACTTAGCCTCACCGCCCGATGGCGCTGCTATTACAAAAGAGTTTTACCATCGTGCAGTACATTCTTTTAGTAGCCTACTGTCAAAGTTTCAGTCAATTCCCTTCATTAGTTTTTTTTGACAGCCTTTGGTAGCGATCGTGTCGGTCGGTTGTACAAAAATAGAAAAAGAACAATATCGTTCAGTGATTAGATTCTTGTTTTTGGAAGGGAAAACGCGCATCGAAATCAAAAATCGCTTGGATGCTGTGTGTGGTGACTCTTCTCCTTCGATGGTGACCGTCAAGAATTGGTTCAACGAGTTTGTTTGTGGCCGCACGTCAGTTTTTGATGAGCCACGCCCAGGTGCCCCGAAAACGGCTGCTACAGAGGAAAACGTTAAAAAAACCCACGATCTCGTGTTGGCAGACCGTCGATTGAAGGTTCGCGAGAAAGCTGAGACTGTGGGCATTGCAGAAAGAACGGTACATCATATTTTACACGAAGGATTGGGCATGAGGAAGCTGTCGGCGCGATGGGTGCCACATTTGCTCACACCGGAAAACAAACGCAACCGTGAGACCACATCGGCGACGTGTTTGGCGCTGTTACAGCGCAATCCGGTGGAGTTCTTGCATCGTTTCGTGACCGTCGACAAAATATGGATTCACTGGTACACACCAGAGACCAAGTAACAGTCGAAACAGTGGACTTCACCCGGCGAACGTGCTCCGACGAAGGCGAAGACTGTTCGATCGGCCGGAAAGGTGATGGCCACCGTTTTCTGGGATTCACAAGGTGTGATCCACATCGATTACCTCGAGAAGGGTAAAAAAATCACGGGGTGCTACTATGCAGACTTATTGGGCCGATTTGGCGTCGAATTGAAGAAATGCGCCCCCGCTTGGCGGAGAAAAAAGTGCTATTCCACCACGACAACGCGCCGGCTCACACCTCCGCCGTCGCCATGGCCAAATTGGTCGAATTGCACTACGAATTGCTGCCCCATCCACCGTACTCTCCAGATTTGGCCCCCTGTGACTACTTTTTGTTTATAAACCTGAAAAAATCACTCGCCGGGAATAGATTTGGGCCGAATGAGGAGGTCATCGCCGCCACGGAGGCCTTTTTTGCAGCCCTCGAGAAAATGTATTTTTTGGATGGGTCGAAAAAGTTAGAGCATCGCTGGGCCAAGTGTATCGAGCTTGAAGGAGATTATGTGGAAAAATAAATTGCCTCCTTTCCAAAATTTTTTTTGTTTTCTTCTGTAGGCTAAGTACTTGTTGAATGACCCTCATATATTTGCGCGCTAATGTCTTCGGCGCCTCATATTTAAAATGAATCGTTGACATAGTACTGATAAAATTTCAAACTACAGTCATATGTGTTGTCAAAATTTTTTATAAAATTTTATTTGATTTAAACAGCACTCGATGGCGCTGATGGGGCTACTCGAAGAGGTTAGTTCGCGACGTGACGTGGTGTTTCGGGTTTCGGGCCTGAGTAAGAAGGCGGCGGCTCAGCAATTAAAACGATCAGCACCACGCTCAATAACCGCCATAAATGTGCCATATGTAGATGATTTTATTCTCGGAGGGATCACATGTCCCATGGTTCAATGCAAGCGTTTCCGACTTGCGATCATGAGATGCAAGTTTGAGTCCGTACGTTCATGTTAATGTTTTGGTAATGGTAATGGGTAGGTGAAAGTTTAAATGAATAAATGATGGATCAAATAATATTCAAAGAAAAAATTAAGATCATGGATTATAGACAATGTATAGATAGCTACTTTTTATACAATAATATATGCATATTGTATATTGAAAATCGATTGATTAATTTAAATAATGATTTCATCCTGTTACTTCCAAAATATATTATATACTCGTAGATATAGGATTAAGCTAAGTAGATTATTAAGTGACCAGATCCCAAGCACAGGTTATTTTATGTGCCTCTGTGTGAATTTTTTTGGTATTATAATATGCATATTCTGCATAATATTGTAATATTTTCTGGTTCAATACATACTAAATGTCAAATTATAGTTTCAGAATGAGTGGGAGGTGGAAAGAGATCGTTTAAAAAAAAATAAAAACGCATTTGAATCGTCATTTTATTTTCGTAGGAAAGTTACTTTGCATGAAAAGGTAGTGAGAATCAAATCAATGTTAGAAAACTTAAGGTTTGGTCCAGATATATTGTTTGTCGAGATTTGACATAATTCGTTTTTGATTACAATGAAAAAAATAGAAAAAAATGTAGATGAAAACCAACACTTTTTTAAATGTGTTCCTTCTACTGTAATGAGTTTATCAAACTGATTTCAAATTTTAAACAATTTTTAAAGTTGAATCGGTTTTTATGTCAGTGTAAATGGTTCTAAACTTTTTTCCGCTATCTTTTCTCAATGCCAAACATTTCTTTTCTGAAGTATTCGAATATTTTCGTATTTATTTATGTTCAAAAAACACTGCAAAAAGTAGGCTAGCTGTTTTTACTTGTTTTTCGAAGAGCCATGTAGCATTAGTTCTATTATAACTTGCCGTAAAAAAGTCACAAATATTGCAGCTAAACTCGGGTCAAACTTAATTTAGATTCAAAAGGAAATCAATGTCTTCATTGGCACTTCTATTAAATTTAGCTGATGAGCTGGAAAGCATAGCAAATCGAGCACTCGTAGATGATCTAGGATATGGTGCTTACCCGTACCATGCAAACCGTATTTATCGTCCCCGCTATCGCCACTCATTGCCAAGCCGTCACAGTGTAAGTGGAGAATTTCCCGTAAGTAGAACATCCGGAGTTCCATCGGCTGCAGTTGGCAAGGAGGGTTTTCAGGTTTGTATGGATGTGCAGCAGTTCAAGCCGAGTGAACTAACCGTTAAGACTGTTGATGATTCCATTGTCGTTGAAGGAAGGCACGAAGAGCGTGAGGACGAGCAAGGCTTCATATCAAGACATTTCATTCGCAAATATAGTTTGCCGCAAGGATACGATCCGAACCAAGTGATCTCAACTTTGTCGTCAGACGGAATATTGACGATTAAAGTCCCGTTACCTCAAGTGAAAGATGATGCACGCGAAAGAATTATACATATCCAACAAACTGGCCCGGCACATTTGTCAGTGAAAGAAAATCCGAAAATAGACGCAAGCGGTGATGGTGAAGACAAAAATGAATGAAGTCTTGAAAGAGTATTGTGATTTTATGATGCAAATGTTTGCTTTTTAACATTGATTTTAAATAAATTTTGTGCTGGTTATAATTTTGAAGTCAATTTTCTTATTTCGATGCAAAAGGGTTTCTTTGTCAAACAGGTGCCAGTAGATTCCTGACGTTTTACCTCGGGGCTCCAGAACTTGATATAAGATTAATTTCTATGACAAATATCCTACGAATTTTTGAGTTTCGAAGTTCAATTATGCTTTATAAAGTCAGTCATGATATTTATAAAAAAAGAGCGAGTTTAAAAACAATTAAATAATTAAAAAATGTCCGGAACTTAATCCGGTCATACTTCAGGAGTGAGGTCAGCAATCAATGGACGGAAAAATTGAGGGGTATTAGCCCACAGGACCCAGACGGCGTGTTCGCGAAAGTGAATAGCTTTATATTCTTTTAAAATTTATAACGATTAGTATTAAATAAAGCGCTTTTGACTTTGACATATTCCGCAAAAAGTCTCGAGTGAAGGTATCGAATTTTGAAGTCACTGGTGAAGAGATAAATCTTCTCGATAGGGCTGGTATCGAAATTGATAGTACGACTGCGGATAGAAATGGAAACAGGATCATTTGTGAAGGATTGGATAAACTTGCCCTGATTGGAACACGTTTTGAATTGGTTCATCTGCCAAACCCTGAGAGAAGGAATGAAATAGTTTCAGAGATCGTTGAAGCAAAAATTTCCGACTTCAAATCAAGCCTGAACGGCCAATCAGCTTGCTGCCTAACATCAGCAAGGTGTTTGGAGTGATACTCAGGTTGCGTGTCGACGTGTTTTTAATCGCTCCTGTTATTAATTTTAAAAATTAATTAATTTTTCACAAAAGTCAGTTTCAAAATATTGAAATATTTTTTTACGAGCCGGTCAAAAGCAAGTTTTGATTTTATTGGGGAAGAATTAATCGTCGAAGGCATCGACCAACCATACCAATAAATCAAGAAAAGGCAACAAATCAAAGACAACTCGGGACTGCTGTATGGAGGAGCCCGACGGCTTCCCTCCGTTGGGGGGCCCCGGGGAGAGTGACGGTGTGAAATTGGCGGCAAGAGTCAACAAGCGGAGACACACGAGCACTCAGCATACCGCAGATGGCGGCTGTAAAACAAGTGCTCGAGGATAGACAGGAGGTGTGTCGCCTTCGAAGTGAAATCGAAGAGTTGAAAGCAAGAATTCAAACGTACGAAGAAATGTTCAAGACGGCAAAAAAAGTTGAAGAGAGCGAACCGATACGAAAAATCGAAAAACAGAAGAAAGCTGCAAATTCGATAATCACTGAAGAGGTATTAAGTGCTGGTGGCACGAACGAAAGCCAGAACTACTTTGCAGCGCTGGATGGACTCCAACAGGATATGGAGGTAGACGAAGGTAATAAAGATGATAATTTTATCTTATATTTAAAAAATAAAAATAATGAAAGTCGAAATAAAGAGAAGAAACCAGCCCGTAGTTCTGCTGGTCCTCCTCAAAAAGTAACCAAGAATACCGAGAAAGTTCCGCCAATTAATGTCTTCGGTCAAAGCGGAAAGGACATGGTTCGAATAAATTCCGAGAAGCTATCAATTAGAACGAAATCACTGGTTGATTTCAAATCAGCGAAAGATGCTTTGAATTCTGGGGAGGTTCCGCACTTCAGTTACACCCCCAAAAGCGAGAAGAACCAGACGTTCTTGCTGGAGGGCTTAGACTGCGGAGAAGATACCGTCGATCTTCTTCAGGTTCTCAAGGAAACAGCACCACAAATCGAGTTTATCTCAGTTAAAACATTCGCGACAAGAAGGTCGACGGTAGAAAAAAAAATTTACCCCTTTATTTAGTGCAAATAACAAATAAGAGCAGTCCAAGCGCTCTTCAGCAAATCAAATATTTAAATTTTCGAGTGGTGAGGTGGGAACGCCTCCAGAAACGAGAAATCAACCAGTGCTATCGCTGCCAACGGTTTGGGCATTCGGCTGCCAACTGCGCCATGCATTACCGATGCGTTAAATGCAAAGACGTGCATGCTCCCGGTTAGTGCAAATTGGCTCAGACGGAGCCAAAAGAGAAATTATATTGTGTGAACTGCGGTGTTTTTGGTCACCCGGCATCATATCGAGGATGCTCCCGATATCAGGATGCAAGATTAAAATCTGTACCAAACCAAACACAAATACACCGCAGTGTCTTAGCTTCGAACTTCGTCAAGTCCGGAGTCTCATTTGCACAAGCCGCTAGAGGACCAGCAGAAAATGCGGAAAATAGTGTAAATAATGTAAGTGGCAATAATGAGCTGCTTCTCAAAATTTTACAGCAATTAAATTCCTTATCAGAGCGAATCGATAAACGAGATTCGAAAATTAACATTGTTTTTCAGCGTTTAGGACTTCCAAATGCCTCAAAATAAGTTGTCATCCAGCCACATTCCCACGGATAGGATTCGTCTCATCTCGATCAACGTCAACTCCATTGTTACTTTACATCGGCGTGATTATCTCCTTGAATTCATTGCCAGACAAAAGCCTGACATCCTGCTTCTAACCGAAACCCACCTCAATTCACTCCATGACATTCAAGGATTTTGAATTCGTAAGAAACGATAGGGTATTAGGTGATGGGGGAGGTGGCACCGGGATATTGGTACGAAGACCCTATCGTTTCCAAAATATTGAAAAAGTCGAATACAAAAGCTTTGAATCTCTTGAAGTGTCCGTTATCAAAATCTCACTGCCAGGTGGGGATAACCTCTTCGTTATCTCTGCCTATGCAACTGGTGGAACTGTTCTCAAGCTCAAGGAGGAACTCAATTCCTTGTTTGAAATACTCGAATTGAACAGGCTGCATAACTATTATATTCTTGCTAGTGACCTGAACGCCAAGCATACATCATGGCTGAACGCCACCAATAATCCAAGAGGTGTATTCCTGAAATCGTGGATAACAGAGAACCAAATTGAATACAGGTGCAATCTATATGGGTCGGAGCTCCCAACATACCCTAGGACAAATTCATATTTGGACCTTTGCATTGCTGACGCAAGACTCGAATTCAACTTTAATAGTCCTCAACGGAAACTGCAGGTGCTTCCTTATGATAGCGACCATAACGCAATCGTAATGGAAATCAATCATCACAGGGATGATTTCTTCCTCATTCCAGTTCAACATGAAAATCATCGGTTGAATTTCAAAAAAACAGACTGGGGAAAGTTTCAAAAGAAGTTTAATCGCAAGTACCAGAAGCACTGTCCCCCTTCTGATGGTGGCAACTCTTGCTCAATGGTTCCTAATGACAGGAATCTAACTAACGATGAAATAGATGTCTATTTGTCGAAGTTAGAGAAGCTGACGTTGGAAACGATTGAGAAAGTAGTTCCCAAGATTAAACATCGAAACAATATGGAAGGATATGAAACACCAACCATCGAAAGGTTGAAAAGATTGAAAAGCCTCCTTCTCACACGCGTCAACAATATTTATTGACGATTTTTGGACTATAACCATCCATCATTGTATTTGTTGAAATTACATCTGAAGAATGTGCGGAACTTAATCCGGTCATACTTCAGGAGTGAGGTCAGCAATCAATGGGCGGAAAAATTGAGGGATATTAGCCCACAGGATGATAAAGACAATTGTTGAAATTACATCTGAAGAATGTCCGGAACTTAATCCGGTCATACTTCAGGAGTGAGGTCAGCAATCAATGGGCGGAAAAATTGAGGGGTATTAGCCCACAGGATCCAGATGGCGTGTTTGCGAAAGTGAATAGCATATTCCGCAAGAAGTCTCGAGTGAAGGTATCGAATCTTGAAGTCACTAGTGATGAGATAAATCTTCTCGATAGGGCTGGTATCGAAATTGATAGTACGACTCCGGATAGAAATGGAAACAGGATTATTTGTGAAGGATTGGATAAACTTGCCCTGATTGGAACACATTTTGAATTGGTTCATCTACCAAACCCTGAGAGAGGGAACGAAATTTTTTCAGAGGTCGTTGAAGCAAAAGTTTCCGACTTCAAATCAAGCCTGAACGGTCAATCAATTCTTCATTTCAATGAAACATTAACATCTGACCTCATACCGAGCTTGAATCTTATTGATTATTTTGTCAGCTATGAAGACTTGTGTTTCATATTTCGCAAGATAAACAACAAGAAATCATGTGGTACTGATGGTATTCCAAATGTAGTTCTCCGACATTTGCCTGAGGTTGCTATTAGGAACTATTGCATATTACTCAACAACATGTTGAGCAATTCATATTTCCCAAATGAGTGGAAAAAGGCTAAGGTATTTCCGATCTTGAAGAAAGGAAAAGAATCTTCGTGCCCCAAAAGCTATCGCCCAATCAGCTTGCTGCCTAACATCAGCAAGGTGTTTGAAGTGATACTCAACAGAGCATTAAACGCCCACATTGAGGAATATGAGTTGATGCCGAATTGCCAATTTGGTTTTCGTGCCAGCCATTCGACCACACATGCAATAACGAAAGTAACCTCAGACATCTGTTGGAAACTAAATGATAGACAATGTGTTGGAGCATGTCTCATTGATATGGAGAAAGCCTTTGATACGGTATGGTTAGATGGACTAATTTTTAAACTCCTTCAGGACAAGTTCCCCAGATACCTTGTCGCCATGATGTGTAATATGTTATACGGGAAATCGTTTGTTGTAACCGATGGAAATCTGACAACAATGAGCGAGTTCAAGGTCTTGAATGGTCTACAGCAGGGAACAGTTACTGCGCCTCTGCTCTTCTCAATCTTCATTCGCAAGCTATTGAACGGCTTTGATTTTAACGTCTCGCCAACGCGATCATTGGTAGCGTTCGCTGATGATCTGATCATCTATACGGCAGACCGAAAAGCTACAATAGTTCAGGGCAATCTCCAAAAAATGTTCAATGATGTGCAGCTGTACACTGACAATTGGCGAATGAAAATCAATGCGCAGAAGTTTGAAACAATCTTGTTTCGGACAACGCTGCAGGGGGCCAGTCAAGACCTGAAACGTATTTGGAAAGATTTCCACATCATGGCTGGCGAGGGTAGTTCAGAACGAGTTCCACATAAATCCTGTGTTCGATACCTCGGTGTTTATCTCGATCAGTATCTGTACTATACTGAACATGTGAAAATTATGCTCAGTAAGGCACTTAAAGTAGTCATGGCCCTACGAAAGCTCTTTCATTCCAAATACATTGATCAAAAGGTCAAAATTATCTGTTTCAAGACCCTGGTTCGACCAGTTTTGACATATGGATGTCAGATCTGCTACAACCAGAGCGCTAGTACTATGGAAAAATTAAGAGTTTTCGAAAGGAAATGTCTTCGTGCATGTACTGGTTTGTACAGAAAGCCTGAGACGGATTGGAAACATTATATATCGAATAGAAGAATTTATCAAACTGCTGAAGTGACTAGAGTCGATATCTTCATATTGAAGCTTCTTCGGAATCATATCGCAAGATCTGTGACTGTGAGTGAAAACCCTTGGATTTCACAGCCGTTCCACCCTACCTCCAGAAGCATTCGTGTATTTGGACATGAATCGATATGTTTTTGATTCTGACGGCGTCCCAGTCATCTATCACATATATCGACGGGCCACCGATAAGAAGATAAAATATCCTCCAAATTTGAGTTCACGAGACCAACAATTCCAATGGAGATACTCGATTGCTAGAATCGTTGAAGCTGATCGAGCTGAGACGGCGGAATTTGTCCCAGGGTATGTTGGCAACTCCGACCCATATAGATTGCACCTGTATTCAATTTGGTTCTTTGTTGTGCACGGTCTCAGGAATACACCTCTTGGATTATTGGTGGCGTCCAGCAATGATGTACGCCGGGCGTTCAGGTCACTGGCAAGGATATAATAACTATACAGTCTGTTCAATTTGAGTAATTCAAATAAAGAATTGAACTCCTCCTAGAACTTGAGATTGTTTAGACGAGTTTCATAGGCAGATATAACGAAAAGGCTATTCCCGCCTGCCAGTCAAATTTTGATAACGGACACTTCAAGAGATTCAAAGCTTTTGAACTCGAATTTTTCAACATTTTTGAAAGAATAGTGTCTTCTCACCAATATCTCAGTGCAACCTCCCCCATCACTGTTTACCCTATCGTTTCTTCTGAATTTAGAATCCTTGAATATCATGGTGTGCCATGAATTGAGATGAGCCGCAGTGAGAACCATGATATCTGGCTTTTGCTTGTCAAGGAATTCCAGGAGACAGTCAAGTTGATGTAGACTCACAATGGGGTCGTCGATCGAGATGAGACACACTCATCTATAGGGATGTAACTGGATGACATGTTATTTGGGGATATGTTAAAATAAATGTTGAAAATCAAATCAAATTTATCATCTTGTTTGTCAATTCTTGTCGAAAGTTACTCAAGTTATTGATGAACTTTGATAAGTTGGTGTGCGACCGACGATGATTTTTGTGGTAAGGGCTTACTGATCACGTTACTTTGCTGAGATGAATTCGGGGCAATAAACGGAGAATTCACGCTGCTGTTTTGTCGTGGGGATTGTGGCATCGACTGAGTAGGTGAATCAGGTATTTCTGATGGTGATATGATTCCGCTTGCCATACGACTGCAAATCACCTACAACTGAGCTGAGTTGGTTCTACACTTGCTAGTGAGTCCATTGAGCTTCATCGACTAAAACATCAATGGAGTGGCTTGAGCAGAGCTTGCAATAACTGAATTTGGTACAGAGCATGCCATGTCCCTACATACCCGAGTGCAATCCTTTGGTTGCATTGAACGGGAAGCAGCGCCACAACGCAAAAGCGAAAAATAGTTCGTTCCTTCCTCTACCATTTACCAGCAATCGCCTGTTAGGAAGTACAGTTATTCAAAAATATAATCAAATAGGGTTGCACTTACTGTTCACGTGACTAAACCGGTAAAATATATGAGAAACACACACATGGAACCGGCCTACAGTAGATTCACCGTACCAATTTATCGAAGAGCACCAACGAAAACTGAAGCTGGTAAAATCTCGTCGGAAACAGGTGGCGCAGAGGCACTTCAGTTAAGCTAAATTAAAGATGGGAAACTCGAGAACAACTTTTCTAATCCTTATTTTCAACACCATGAGCAAACTCCTTCGCTTAGCGGTAAAAATGAAATTCGCATGACTGCAACACCACCTTATATATTCAATGCGTTTCCAATAGGAAAATTTCAACAGAATTCGAGAATGCGCAAACTGCTCTGCCTCGCAAAAAGAATTACGTGACACTCCCAGACAAAACTGAGGTAGGATGGGAAAGTCATACGGTGGCACATTGCATATGTATTAGTCGCCTACTAATGGTCATGTGTGTGGTAGTGAAGTCTGCAGCCATCTGGCTTCTCCTCCAACGTCAAGTTTCACACCCATGATCATCTTCCTCTCAGCTGATCAAAAACGGTTCAGGATCAGCGAGAGGCTAGAGGGTGCGTTCCGATTTCGTCGACGTCGATAATGCCTGACTAATAATCGGCAGTGGCGTAGGGCCGATTCATTACAAAGTAGCTCACTATAGCTACTTAAGTTATTCACATTGTTGTCTGCTGGTCCTCTAGCGGCGAGTTCAAATGAAACCCCGGGCTTGACGAAGTCGGAAGGTATCACACTGCGGTGTACTTGCGTTTGTTTTGGAATAAATATAACTTTTGCAGCTTGATATCATGGGCATCCTCCATATGATGCTGGCTGACCAAAGATAGTGTAGTTCATTCAGTATAGTTTTTCTTTTGGCTCCGTCTAAGCCAATTTGCCATCGTCGGGGGCATGAATATCTTTGCAGCTTCATATCTGTATTTAATGCCACAATTCGCAGCCAAATGACTGAATCTTTGGCATCTTTAACACTGATTGACCTCTCTCTTTTGGAGACGCTCCAACCTTACCACTCGAAAGTTCAAGTACCTTATTTATTAAAGGGCATTTGGACTGCTTTTACTAAAAATTTGTACAAGGCAAAAAGGCAAATTTTTATGTTCGGCAATTGATCTCTTTATTGCGAAGTTTTAAACTGCAATAAATTCTATTTTTGGTGCAGCTTCTTTCAGTATCTGAAAGAGATCGACTGTGTCCTCGCCGCAGCCCAGGGGCTTCAACACAATCTAGGGGTTGTACGTAAAGTGCAGAACCTCTCCAGAGCTCAAAGCACTTTTTGCTGTCTGAAAGTCTACTAGTGACATGGTTTTGTCAGTTTGCCAGCACACTTTTGATTTCAAAATCATTTAATTTATTTTCAGCTGCCTACAGCCGAACCATATCGTTGCCCCTTTGCCGATATACATTGATTGGTAGGACTTACTCCTGCTTTTTATTTACATTCACAGATGGATCAGGTGACAAAACAATTGATTTTTTTTAAGCTTTTAACATGTATTGTCAGATTTAGTGCCAAAATTTTCACTACCTTCGTCCTCTTCGATGTTCATTGAATCATCTAGCCCAGCTAGCGCTGCGTAATAATTTGTACTGACGTTTGTTTTGCCTGTGCTGAGAATATCTTCTTGACTAGGTTCCTGTTGTAACTTTTTCAATTTCGTCTCATTGGTTGCTTTTAATTTTTTCTCCTTGTCTTTCTAGATGGTTATTTCTTTTGCTTTGTTGAATGTAAATTTCCCAACTGACTCCTCTAGCGAATGGATCCATAGTCTGAGTTCATTTTCTCTCTGGACCTTCTCCATGTTGTCATTCGCTTTAGCTATTTCTTCAATTTCGATAAATGATAAAATTTTCAATTTACTTTTTTCTTCGGTTTTCTCTCATTTGATTCTTTGTTCTAACAGTTTCTCGCCCATCATTATTGGCAATGGACATACTTCTATTTGATGGCGTAAGCCATTGTGCTCTACTATATCTTTGCCATTGCAGCGAGATTCGAGGCAATATTCATGAAAAGGGACTGCCGCTTGAATGTCTTCTTTCCCGAAACTTCTTCACAAGTAAACCTTCAGATATTCGATAAATTGCTCGAATAATTCGACGGTGTGATGTTTTCAATTTAAAAAATTAATTTCGAGCTGGCTTTTGAAAAAACTTGACAGAAAATTTTAAAAACGCGTCTGTACGCAACGAATACCAGATTAAGCACGTTTGACGAGGATGCTTATGGCTTTAATAGAATTTTGAACATTTATCAAATTATTATGGAAAAACCGACGCCCAATAAAATAAATTTGTCATTTTTACCAGTTTTGGCAAACAATGTGATACAAGTGTCAAACAAAATCACGCCAACTTTGTGTGAATTTCACACGATTTAAAGATTAAGTTCAATTAGGTCATTTGGACTGGTGCGAACGAAGTCTCGGGCTTTTATACTGGTTTGATTTGTATTACTATTCCATTGTCATTTGCAATTTGTTATTAAGCTGTTCCTCCCGTTATTTTTCCAAATAATCTAAATTAGAGTCATGATAATTTATAATAAACAACCCTATTATTTTTTATGTTACAAGACCCTCGTTAGACCAGTTTTGACATATGGATGTCAGATCTGGTACGACCAGAGTGCTAGTACAATGGAAAGATTATGAGTTTTCGAAAGGAAATGTCTTCGTGCATGTACTGGTTTGTACAGAAAGCCTGAGACGGATTGGAAGCACTATATATCGAATAGAAGAATTTATCAACCCGCTAAAGTGACAAGAGTCGATATCTTCATATTCAAACTGAAATCGAGATCTGTAACTGTGAGTGAAAACCCTTGAATTTCACAGCCGTTCCACCCTACAGACGGGTATATTGACTTGCCTCGCTACTGGCTTCGTTCCTCCAGAAGCATTCGTGTATTTGGACATGAACCGATGTTTTTGATTCTGACCGCGTCCCAATCATATATCACATATATAGACGGGCCATCGATGAGAACCTAAAATATCCTCCGAATCTGAGTTCACGAGACCAACAATTCCAATGGAGATACTCATTTGCTAGATTCATTGAGGCTGGACGAGCTGAGATGGAGCAATCTAGGTATTGGTGGCTGAATGACAATGTCTAAATTATTCGTGTTTATTTCTCGTTACTTAGTTTTTAGTGTCATCTCATTATTGCTTCATCTAGTGTTGTTTTTTATTTGTATTAAAAATTAGGAATAGGTTTCAGTATAAGGTTGTTTTTTGTTTTTGATTGAACTTATTTAGAATTAGGGTATAACATATTAGGTATAGGATAAAAGTTCACTGTTGTGTTAGTAATATAAGTAATTTTTGAATAATGCTGGTTGATTTTTTCTCCTTCTTCCAATTGAATCAAAAAATATGTAATTATCTTAATTAATTTAAATTTGCTAGTTTTTTTCATTAAATGTCATTGATAACGTATAAGTTTAGAGAGCCATTCGGGCCATTAACTTTTCCATGGTTTTGTTTGGAATTTGCTTTGTTTTTTTTTTTAAATTTATAACGATTGGTATTGAATAAAGCGCTTTTGACTTGACATTAATATTTTTTAATCTTTTGTCGTATGAATGACAGTTTTGTTAGCTTATTTTAAATTCGGTTGCTTAGTGAGAATTATTACGGAAAGTGCTTGGGGAAATTCATTAAGAAGCATTTCCACATAACCGGAAGCACTAAATTTTTAATACTTCATTGAAAGAATGAATTTCTGTCGCAGCAACCACCTGTAAACCATTACCAGAGCATATCTACTAAATAGCAGCTGCAATTAGAACAAATTTTATTTCTTACGGTACTTATGGAGTAGAGAGAATTGGACTAAAAGTGCGTATGTATGGTAAACAAAAACTTGAATTTGCATGCAATTTTACCAACACAAGGTAAACTTTAGTCCATCTTTTACACATTTATTTGCCTCTCTTTTCATTTTGACAGCTCCTCGATTGCAGGTGCTAGTTAGTATATATGCTCTGCCATTACCTAGGGAACTACATTCCATGTGTACTTGAATAGGAGCGCGACTCACCGCGCATGACACCATAATGGGGCATGCACATTCCAAGCCAGCGAGTCAATGCACCTCTTGCAATCCGAGCGGCCACAACTTGCAGGCAGCGACCGCGAACCATTTGTTGTCTAGACATATCGATTCGCCGCAAGATAGCATCTACCCCCTTGCCGAACGCAAGCAAGACACCGAACAAATAAAACACTCATTTTCTATATGTAGAAAAAATGTTAATTTTATTTGAACACATGAAGAATTATTCTGCATGTCGGAACGTGAATGCTTATGTGAATGCGAGCTGCGACAGTCTTAAATACGAGAATATTAACTTCACGACCTCCCGGGGCGTGAGCTTTCCATAATCTCAATCTTCCATTTTCTCGTTCGATTTGTCTCCGTTTTCGACGCCATCCTTGACTGGTTCCTTCGCTTTCGCTGGCGCCTCTGCTTCGCCGTTGTCCTTCACGGACAAATGAGCTGGACCCGTATGTTGAATTTGCACAATGCGTTCTCCAGACCCTAGAGACTTCACTGGTGGAGGCGCCTTCACGGTCAAGACTCCGTCGGTGGAGAGCGTCGACACGACCTCGTTGGGGTCATAGTCCTTGGGAAGGGTGTACTTTCGGACGAAATGCCTCGAGATGAATCCATCGACATCTTCGCGGTCTTCGTGCTTGCCCTCAATAACGACTGTATTGTCCACAGTTTTCACGGTTAGTTCATTTGGCTGGAATTGACGCACATCCATGCACACTTGGAAGCCATCTTTGCCCACGGGCGACACCTCCGCCTTCGCTTTCAATTTATCTTGAGCCTTTTTCACCAACGCGTACGGGTTGCTTCGACTTCTTGGATACAGCAACGGGAGCCGCGATGGAGCCCTCTGGAGCCGACGTAGCTCGTGAGGATAAATTCCAAATCCGAAGCCGTCATCCTGGTCCCAATGATCCAGATCCGTCAGTTCATCAGCCAAGTTTAACAACAATGGAATCACCGACATAGTTAACTTGAAAAATTAACGATTAAAAGCCACAATAAAAACGTCTTTTGCACACAAATTCACGACACGCCACCAGCCGGCTTCTGAACTGCTCTTGAAGTGTTAGAATGCAGTTTTTTGTTTTCGAGAGAGGTCTTTTTCGCGAAAATATGCTATGTTCTCTTTGAAAAATTTGCAAACTGAGAACACCTTGTTTTAAGAGAAAAAGCTAATGCGGAAAGTACTGCCATATGAAATTTCCTTCAATTTGCTTTTAATTTAAGAGTTTTGACTATTCCCGGTAGGTGGCAAAAATTCACTCAAAGCTCACGGATGTGTAAATTTTGTCGCATTCAGCTTACAACATTAAGAAATAAACAGCAAAGGAAAAATTATTTCTATTCTTCGTTGTGAAATAATTAGTAAATAGAATTGAAAATTTTGCTCAGAAGGACCAATTACGGCACAACGGAAATTGCATTTTATTAGGCGTCCTGGGAATTGTAATGGCTGTGTGACATGTCGAAAATGTAGAAAATAAATTAGCTTATACACAAACCAGTTCACGACGCTTTGACATTGTACGAGTATGTTAACAAAAGAGGTGAAATTCAAAAGTTAACTGATTTAACTATAAAAATTATGATGGTTTTGATTCAGTCGTTGCCCTCATACTCAGGCCCATGAGGAAATCAATTAACGTACCTGACGTCACTTCCCGTACCGGAAACAGCTGATCAATAGCCCTAAATTTCGACAAACAGCTTTCCAGAAAACTTGAAAACTGCATCTCAGTAGGCCGAAAGTAGGCTTTTGAGATTGTCAAATATGACATTTCTCAGATGAAATTTAGCCGAAATGATACAAACGAGAACGAAATACATATATTTGCGCGCTAATGTCTTCGACGCCTCATATTCAAAATAAATCGTTGACATAGTACTGATAAAATTTCAAACTAGTCATATGTACTGTCAAAAATCTTTAAAAAACTTGTTTGGTTTAAACAGCACTAGATGGCGCTGATGAGGTTTCTCGAAGAGGTTAGTTCGCGACGTGACGTAGTGTTTTCGTTTTCGGGCCTGAGTAAGAAGGCAACGATTCAGTACAATGCTGCTATGAAATAGTCACTGATAAGCTTTGAGTGAGTTTAAACTTTGTTCAAATTTGCGCGAATAGATGTTTGAGTAGAAGTTGATGACTATAATTCTCTTACACGGCCACTGAATCAATTAGGCCACTTCATAATTGATTCCACGTAGCACGTGGCTATAGCCCCCCTCAGGAAAAAAAGAAAACCAAAATATACAAGATAGTGACATACACACAATAATTTCGTGTTTTATTGACGATATTGTTGAAAATAATATGTTCAATTTAGACACTTTGTAGTCGTAATTACAATATCATTTTACTATGTTTTGTTTTGCCATGGTTGGCAATTTTGTTAGAGATAGATGTCTCTAGTTGTTCCTTGGTCAACTATCAATCAAGGGTGTGTTCTTAGTTCTTGTTAAACCAGCATTGTGGGAAGTTCAATGTAAGGTTGCTAACTAAGTTTAAATAAAAGTTATCTCTATTTTCTATAATATAACTCCTCCAATTCTTCAATATATTATTCTTAAATTTACTTACATATGGTTTTTCTACTTATCTAGAAATATTGAAAATCCTTTCCTTTCTAACTAACTACTAATTACAAAAGATGCTTAAACAATATAATGTTACAATTATCTGAGTCATTATTAAGTCTTAATCCTAAGGATATTTTATTGATCGCAAACTCTCATCAACATCTAGTTTACAAGATTTTGGATCTGCTTTAATTATTTCTAAATTATTTAAAATGATCTTATGTCTAATTTTTAGGGTTTTGTACTAAAATACAAAACCCTATTGCAATCACGACCTGTGTCCGTCTGTCCGTCCGTCCGTCCGTCTGTATGTCACAGCACTTTTTCTCCGAAACTATAGAGGCTACAGCTATGAAACTTTGTGGAAAGGTCAGAAGTGGTGACTTCTTGAAAGTTCAATGGTGGAAAAAATGTTCAAAGGGGTTTAAGGGGGGTCTCCCCATATAGGGAGTTGACCCCTCAAAAAAAAATTTTCACCAATAGTAGTCGAGTAGGGTGTCATTGGAAAGGTTACAATGAGATCTTTTGAAAACAGGTCTTAAAATTGCCTTATGAGTACCGAGGGGGGCAGGGGAAGGGGAAATGCACGAACTTTTCGCGTACCCCCCCTCGCGATTGGACACCCTCCATCCGAAAAACCTGAAAAAAATCATGAATGTAGGCCTTAATGAGTACAACAACAACAAATACCTGAGAAGTCAAAATTCACTCAACTTTGTTAGTAATAGTATGATTTATCGATTTTGTTTTCTTGAATGAAATCTAAATGGTACGCGCTTTTTACCGACTTAGACACTACAGCTTTGCTAGGATTTGCATGAAAGTTTGAGGAATGATAGATATCATGAGGATGACTACATACAATTGAAACAAGTCGAAGAGGCAGGAGAGAGCTCCTAGCAAAAGGGCTTTGTAGCCATTCTAGGATTCGAAAAAATAGGCCATGAATCGATGTTTACAGTACAGAGGAGTGGCCCCTGAAAAAAATTTCATGAAAGGTAGCCGATATGAGTATCAAATGAAAGTTCTCTATGAGAGCTTTTCAAAACTGTTCTTAAACTGACAGTTTTTGCTTCAGTTTGGGGCACAGAGGGGGGGGGGGGAAATACATGAAAAATGTGTTTTCCCCCTCACGAATGGACACCCGTGGTCTAAAAAAGTCTGAAAAAATTATCAAGCGAGATATTTATGGGTATAATTTTAACAAATACCTCAGAATTAAAAAATTCTTTCAACTTAGTTAATAATAGTATGATCCTCGAACATGACGTGTTTCTTAATTTTATTCGTTGCTGGTTACGGCATTTTGTAAGTTGAGTACAAAACCCTTCTGACATGAGCATAGGTCTGTCTACCCAACTTGTGTACTATATGTTCCGCTACCGAAGACCTAAAATTATAGCTGGTGTCGTTGTTTTTTCCTTTTGACAGATAACATTCGGCTTCATTCATGTGTTCCTTATATCGCGTTCTGACTAATCTCATCGTTTGACCAACGTACGCCATGTTACACTCGGGGCACGTAATTTGACATATCCGATTTACTTCTTCCATCGTCTTTAGATCTTTTTCCTGTATTAAACAATATTTCAGCATGATAGACTTACTGTTTCCACATACTTTTATATCGCATTTTTCGAGCTTCTTCTTGATGGTGGGATGTAAATATGAAGACGGGATCATTGTGTTGCTCAACCAGATTCTGTGTGATTCCAGAAACTTCAATGATCAAGAAGGCATAAACAAGAGGAACGTAGACATACAACCTTGCAGTGAAATGAATATTTCTTTCAACAAAAATGAGAGGTTGTCCGATTTAGAGAAAATACATGTTTTGGAGAACTTCTGGACTCCATTTAACCAGTGTAAGTTTCAAACGACAACTCATGGCAAACAAAGTAGAAAACCAGAAATATGCTCTCGTTGATGCTACAAATTTGAAATCTGCAGTGTCGGGAAAAAAGGATGGGAAATCGATCTTTTTTTTCGAAAATTGAAGCTTTATTGTGAAAAATTGCTTCTAGACGATGGGAAATGGTTTGACGCCAAGTGATTTTGCAAGTTTGGGATGGATCTTGGTTGAGCAATATCTCCAATTCGAGATCTTCAAACGTTTTTGGCTGTCTGGGCCGTTCATCATCCTTCAAGTCAAAATTGCCACTTTTAAACCGTGCAAACCACTTCTGGTACATACACTCAGCTAGAGCATGCATACCATACACTTCCACCAAAATACGATGACTTTCGGAGCCTTTTTCTTCAATGAAGAAGTACTCCCCGCAAAAACACTTATTCGGCACAAAATTCGACATTTTCAGAGTAAAAAAAGTATTATTGTTTACGCTTCAGCTAAATGACATACGAGTATACTGATTCTGAAACTAAATGACTGTAGCTTTCCAACACATATTTGGAAAGGTGAATCACTGGAATAAAAATCAAGTTACGCCATCAGTTAGAAAACCGCATGAATTAACCGGTTTCCCTACAGGAATTTTGTGTGAGTGTCAAAGAATAGCTGTTCAACATAAATGAGGCACCTAAAGGAAATAAGGGAATCTTTAGAGCCTTACTACGTTTACGTGTTGATTCAGGCGATGCAAAATTAGGGAAATATATTGAAACAAGTTAGGTAGACAGACCTAGCTCATGTCAGAAGGGTTTCGTACTCAACTTACAAAATGCAATCACCAGCATCGACTAATATCAAGAAACATGTCGAAGAGATCTGATCGTTTAAAAGAAAATCCATTATTTCTCCAGTTTCAACAATCAAAAACCCCTCAAATCATGAAATCTCAAAAGCATTTATGTCATTGATCTTATCTGAAAATATTAAGAAGATCAAATCAAAACTGCAGCGTCTGGGTCGATGGAAATTCCATAAAAATCAAAATAGTGTGTTATATTTGTTGTAATTGGAGAAATTTCAAATGTATATAACTTCCGTGATTAAGATACGAATTTCATCAGACTTACAGAGTATTAGGAGCTTGTGTAAGGTTGGGTTTAAAGGCATCAATACAATTTTTTGTGCCCCCAATGAAGCATAACTGTCAGTTTGAGGACAGTTTCGAGAAGCTCTCATAAGACCTTTCATTTGATACTCACATCAGCTATCTTTGATGAAATTTTTTTCCCATGTACTGTAATCATCGATTCATGGCATCCGACTTTTTTTCGAGCCCTAGAGTGGTTACAAAGCTCTTCTGTTAGGGGCTCTCTCCTGCTTCCTCAACTTGTTTCACCGATGAGTGTTAATAGTAGGTACTTATCTTCAATTATTCATTAAATTGAATCAAGTGCTAAAAGCATGCACCTTAAACGTTGAAGTTGGGAAAAGATATCTCAAAATTATTCAACCTTCGCATTTAAAACAGCCACTATTTTGTTTTACGATTACTGAACCAATTCTCAAAGATATTCATGATAACTATCATTCCTGAAACTTTCATGGAAATCCTAGTAAACCTGTAGTGTCTGAGTCAGTAAAAAGCGCATATTGTTGTAGTAATCGAGTAGTTAAGGGTTAAAGGAAATTCAGGCATAAAATGTCCCAGATCAACTAAACAAACGAACGCAGCGATTTCAGATTAAACTGGAACGATTTCAGATTGAACTGGAACGATTTACGATCGAACTGGTACGATTTAAGATTGATCTGGGACGATTTAAGATTTTTGACAGGGCGCAGGTGTGGAGGTTAAATCGTGGAGGGAAAAGTATGTGTGAGTTCATAACTTGTTGAGAGTGGTTGCCTTCTGATAAAAGATCCCGATCGGGTTCAGCTTTAAAGGAAAAAGGGGGAAAAAACTAAAATTCTAGCGATATGGGATATGGATCCGTCTGATTTATGTAAGGAAATATTCGGTAGTTAGTTTTTCCATCTGTTCGATATTTGACGGTTGTCATTTTAGGGAATCCAGTAGATGATGACAACGAGACCTTTCGAGCCTGGTCGTCATTACACGAAATGCGAGTGTATTGGATATTTTTTTGACGACGGAGCAAAGTGAGAAATTCGTGAATTCCATGGCGCTTTCGCGCTAAACCCGCTATAAAACCTTTCCCAAGCGCCTTGCTTGTGACGTCAAGTGTTTGCCATAAAGCTGAGTGAGGCAGGCAGTGCGGAAACTCGCGAAAAAGTCTACGCAACAGACAACGGTACCACGTCTACGTCGTTGAAGAGGAAAAGGAAACGTGACAAGGGTGGAAAGAGGACATCAGCAGACGGACTCGTCAACTATTGTGGTGAGATCAAATTATTTTTGCATAGCGTTTGGATTGTAAGTGCAAATCGAAAGGAATCCGGAAGTCGGCGCTGAACGGGAGCCAAATTCTAGCCGTGGCTATTCCCTGATGTCGGATTCCGCCGAGATATTACGATTGCCTTTGTCGCCTGAGCTTGTCACCTTGCTTTCGCCTGTTGTCGGAAAAAGTCAGGGCTCTCTCTGTTGTTGGAACCGAAGCTGGCACCCGTGATCATCGAGATTGCAGTGCGAGTCAGCGAGCTGACGTCGACGTCGTTTAGTCATTTGGCGAGTTTTGTTGGTGTATCGGGCACCGCCAGTGGTAGCTTCCGCGCTTTGCTGCTTGAAGCCGCCCACGTGGGACGCGACAGTTTGACACGCGAGCAGTTAATTTCAGAAGCTAGATTTGACAAGCCGTGCCCGATATTCGATTGGCAGTCTTATTTTTTGCCTGTGTTTAATTTGTTTAGCGCATGTCCATCCAGAATTTGCAAAACTTTGACCCCCTTTGCTGATGTAATCAATTGTGCTGATGATACGGTACAGGACGGACTTGCGCACATAAGAATTCAGCAGAGAAATGGTCGAAAAACACTAACTACGGTGCCGGGCCTCTCCTCGGAATACAACCTGAAGAAAATTGTGCGAGCATGAAAAAGGGAATTTGCCTGCAATGGCACAGTAATAGAGCGTCCCGAATACGGTGAAGTGTTACAGCTTCAAGGTGATCAGCGAGAGAACATGTGCCAGTGGCTAACGAAATCTGGACTTGCGAAGCCAGATCAACTCAAGATGCACGGTTTTTTTGGACATACTGTAAAGAGAATTTATTCATCATTATCTTCATCCATTCCAAAGATAAATTCTCTGAAGCAACTATTGATTGCATTATTACGTTCGACCGTATACCGCTATTTGGTTGATCAGTTGTTAGTACTGCCGTTTTATTACTTTTATCCCTTCCTATATTAGCGGGGGCTATCACCATATTATTAACGGACCGAAACTGATGGCAGGAATGAAAGAAGTGAATCCGTTCATAGTGATCCAATAGTATCCGACTTTGTTGGATCTGAAGATTGTTTGTTCCGTAACGTATGTGCTCCAAAATTGAAATCAGATAACCACTCTTTCCTATCTTTCTATGCGGTGAATATCTTAGTGACGTTTTGAATATCACAGTCAACGAAAAGACAAAGGAATTGTTTAGCCGAATCTGATTTTTATTCCGTGTCCATGAAGTGATCGGTTTATGGTTCGTGTAGTTCAGCGATAGCAGAGTGTTCGCCTTCAGGTGATAAGTCTTATTTGCCTTTGGCGCGGATTGCCGATTGGAATTGAGTGGAACTGTTTTCTGCGATGCAGGATCCGTCGACTGAGTGTCTGCAACAATAGTGTTGGGCCCTTACGTAGTCACCTTAAACAACTTGTCAAAATAACCGGGACGATTGGTTTCTACAAACGACTTGTTTAAATAATCGATAGCATAACATTTACCGTACAGCAAGAGCGCCAGGAAGCTATTAAGACGGATCAACTCGTGAAACCTGCAAAATAGGTAGCTGTTTTGCGAAAATAAGATTGAACAGCAGCGTCGGCTTGGACGCGAACAGGGTTAATCAGCTGTATATTTTTTTGCATTCAATAAATGTTGTAAATGCCTGCTTTAGGACGCAGCCGACGGGCTTGCTATCTGCGTAATCAAGAGTAACGATAACAAAAGAAAAATTGAATTTCAGGACCACCCACATCACCAGCGGGCGCCCGACGAGGATGTTTGGGTGAGTACCTTTACTTTTTGTCATATACATATATTTTTTACATTTTTTATACATACATAAATTTTTGCAGTTTTGTCATATGCATAGATTTTTTCCACATTTTTTTTGTATATACATAATTTTTTTTACATTTTTGTCATACACATAATTTTTTATATTTTTGGCATATACATAGATTTTTTTACATTTTTTTTCACATACATACAATTTTTTTCTAATTTTGTTAGATGTATAAAATTTTTTTACATATACCTATGTTTTTTCCCTATTTGGGCACATACTTATATCTTTGCGTTGAATTGTAACCAGTTAATTTTTGCAAAATATAAAAAAATGATGAATTGCTAAATTTTTTAGAAAATCGGTCTTTCCTTTCCCAACATTCTGACCGGGTATAGGACCCGGTACGGTGGCAGGCCGCCCCCTAAAAACATGAGCCAGCCACCGGGTACTTAATTAATCCTTTTTTCGTTTCAGGTGACATCGCAGGTTGAGTGGCCCAAGCAGAGTGCCTCTTTATGGCATAGCGTTATGCAATCGGGTTGTATAATTCTATGGCATAAATTGGTCACCGGGGTACTCCCCTTCTGATAGGAAAGTTTATACAAGGCAATTTGTATGAGTCTTCCACTCAGAAGAGAAATACCGGGCCACTGCAACAAAATATGGATTTATTCCGGTTCGGTGGGTGCGAAGGGGCTCCATCACCACCCGGTTGCCCCTCTTTCATTTGTGGGCCATGAGTTTCGTCGGGTAATGACGATGTTACCCCAAGTCCGCCTTTCTTCTCAGGTTCCACTTGTTCTCGGAACAAGTACTATCTCCCTCGGCGTAGTCATCTACACTTTTTGCGACTTCGGTCGCCTCTTGAGCAACATCAAATTCGTGAGTGCGAAATTTTTTTTGTAGTGGGTCCTCATGCTGGGGAAATGAACCCGCCCCACGACACCGCAATGCTAGCCTGCCAGCGCATTCACGCGTCTCCAGACGAGGGCATTCTCGGCAGATATTGTCATCTTCTTCTGCCGAGGCAGCAGAACATCGCTGCAGTCCTTCACGGACTTGGAAACTTCTAAAACACTACATTGTTCCATAGTAATACAGGAAAATTCAAACCGCTATAACTTTGTTAAATATCATTCAATCTTTATGAAACTTGCAGAACAGGTCAATCTTGTAAATAGTCATTTCATTGAATTTACAGATACCTTTAAGATTTCATTCAAGAAAATGTATAATAATAAATCATACTATTTACTAACAAAGTTGAGTCAATTTCGACTTTGCACGTATTTTTACTCATAAAAGCCTACATTCATGAATTTTTTTAGATTTTTCGGATGAAAGGTGTCCAATCGCGAGAGGGGGGGGAGGGTACCGCGAAAAGTTCGTACATTTCACCTTTTAAGACTTGTTTTTGACTACTCGGCTACCAATGGTGAACATTTTTTTTGAAGGTCACCTTCCTATATGGGGAGACCCTCCTTAAACCCCTTTGAAGAATTTATTCACCCCAAAACTTTCAAGTAGTCGCCACTTCTAACGTATCCTCAAAGTTTCAAGGCTTTAGCTTTTATAGTTTCGGAGAAAAAGTGTGGTGACATACAGACGGATGGACACAGGTCGTGATTGCAATAGGGTTTTGTATTTTAGCACAAAACCCTAAAAATGAAACATACGAGTACATAATTTGGAACATTCAAAACCAAATCATTGATGCTTGTGATCAAGTTATAAAAAGTAAAATAATTGAAGATGTAAAAGTCGCCACCTTTTTTAGTGTGTTAACTGATGAAACGACAGAGGTGTCGACTAAAGAACAATTTTCTTTGTCTGTGATGTATGTCGTACACAATGACATAGATGGCTATAAAATTCATGAAAGTTTTTTGCAAATTGGACCTCTAGAACCTATGAATGGTGAGGAGCTGGGCAAAATGCTGTTAAAATGTCTAGAAGGCTGCGAACTGGAAATAAAAAACCTACAAGGGCAAGGTTATTACGGAGCATCAGCCATGAGTATTCAGATCAAACGTGCCCATGGCTTTGTACAAAAAAGTTATCCGAAGGAAACGCTGGGTTGACTCTGTGAAACGCTGCGCGTCTCGGTCGACGAAGACCGTTCATCGCTGCTCGGATTTTGAAATTGGAGGACGCGGTCAATGGAAGCGAAGGCCCGAGGGGGGTTGTAGTGCTTGGAAGAAGAAGTAGTTATCCGAAGGCAATCTACGTACACTGTGCTTCACACAGCCTTAACTTAGCCATTACAAATGCTGCAGAGGTCAGATCAATAAGAAATTGTTTTTCGACTATTGAAGAAGTATGGGATTTTTACAACACAACTTAGAGGCGAAACTGTTCCAGTGAAAAGATTGAATCCATAGCAACCGGTATGAAATCCAAAAAACTCAAGCAACTTCGCCCAAATAAATGGCTGCAACGATATGACGCTGCCATTGTCATGAGAGACATGTTCAACCCCATCATTGCAGCCTTAGAGGAAATAAAGTGTTGGAACAACAAAGTCGCGTCTTCAGGTGCTAACATGCTGTTGATTGCCATATGTCAATCTTAGTTCATTGTAGTTTTGATACCCCCTGAAAAGCTACTCAGATACACATTGAGACTGTGCCAAAATTTGCAATCCAACGACTCAGATCTGTGGACCACATTGAATTATATAGATTGTATACTGACAGGCATATGGCTAATAAGAGATAATTTGAATGATGAATTTGAAATTTTGTTTAAAGAGGTGCAAAAGATAGCCGTAGGCAATGGATAATCTATAAGTATTCTAAGAGTTGTCGGAAAGCAGAATCACAGATGCAATGCGTTTCCAGAAACTTCAGAACAGTTATATAAAATTAACATATTCATTCCCTGGATCGACAATTTTTTTTTTGCATCCAAGAACGACTGTTGAAACACATAAATATTTAGAAGGGATTCCACTGTTTGCTACGTAAGACTGCATCTCAGGGGGACACTAAAAACCCAAAGAATCGAAAGAGGCATTCTTGAAGTTGGTAAAAAATTATGAAGAGGATTAAGAAAGTGACAGTTTGGCTATGTTATTGGCTGAAATGGAAATTTGGCAAGGGTTTCATAAGCAAAACATAACCAATCTCACAAATGCAATCGACATATTGAAAATTTGTGACAAAACTATGTTTCCAAATATTCATAGCCCTATTAAGATTACTTACTACCATTCCAGTGTCAACTTACACAGTAGAGCCCTCTTTCTCCACTGTTTGACGAATCAAAACTTACCTGAGGTACACGGTATCCCAATATAGGCTAAATGGTCTAGCAATACTGAACATTCACTGGGATATTCCGGTTTCAGCTGACGAGGTACTATCCATACTGGAAATCACCCAAATGAGACATGATTTTGTTTTGTAGTTTTGCAATTTTGGCTCATTTCGCGTTAAATGTAAATATATCACAACTGTTTATTCACATTAAAACCTAAATAAGAATTTTATCTTCTGGTTTTCTTATTTTCTCTCATTACGATATTATTTTTAGAGAGCTAACGTAAACATTAAAATGTGAGTTTTTTCGATAATTCTTCAAAATCCCCTGTAGCTCCCTCCAAGTACCATTCTTGGGTACGGCCCTAGTCTCGTGTAAGAAAATCGTGCGTCGATATATGGAAACCAAAATAACTTTTTCCTTCACACATAAGCATAGTGGTGGCTGATTAAATTTTTATTTCGGATGTGGTAATCGAGCAGTTTGTGCACGCAAATTGCTTAAGAAACTTCGAAGAAGTATACAAAAATAGTACACGCGCATCCTAATGGAAACACTTCTTTAAAATTTATTTCATTCTTTTAGGGCACTTTGAAGTCGGTTTTCGTTTTTTATAAGTTTTTGTTTTTGTCTCTGAGAAATGTTCACAAATTGAGCTAGACTAGCAAGAAAAAAGTGTTGTACTGCTCATTTCGCTGTTTGGTTCCTCTTGACTATTCGCTCTAGATGTTCCTGGCCGAGTGGTACTTTGACTTGGACCTGCATTATTCTGAAAAAAAAAAATTGATTGAAAACTTACTAAATAAAGCAAATTATTTCAATGTCAGGATTACATACCCTTGTTCCTCTTGGGTTCTCATCTTCATCTTGTTCATCAGCAGTGCTTTGTCTGCCACTCCAACTTCATTCAGCACGTCGCATACTACATGTTGTGGGTCGTACAACTTCTTATTCGGTACCAGACTCTCTAGCTGTTCTCTGGGGTCCTGATGTTAAGTGATAACTGTGATTGGTTTCATGATGACGATTTGGTACATGATGATTGCTATCTTCGGTATCATTCTGCCGTGTTCTCCTTACTTTTGGATTCTCATGTATCACCGGTGGTATACGTTTAGTCTTTTCTTGCCTGCTTACTTTGTCACTCCGAACATCTGATGCATCATTCTCACCTTCTGATGACTCCCGCGGTTTTTTTTATCGATTTCTCTCGTTTTTTGCTGTCGGTCTACTTGAATTTTCATCCAGTTGTGAGTTTCTACCTTGTTTTGCTGTAGGTATGCACTGTAGGAGAAATGTTTCGAGCAAGTTTTCTTGTTTTTGCTTTGAGCATTTGAGCGATTACGTGCCGGCAGATATCTTTGCCGCCGAGAGTGGCCTAAGTCAGAAACCGGAATACCAGCGCTTTCTTCACTATTATCATCTGAATAACTTAATGAAAATGATGTTGTACTGTTCGTTTCGCTATTTGATTCCTCTTGACTGTTAGCTCTAGATGTTCCTAGCCGGGCGCTCCTTCAACTTGGACCTGGTGCCGGCTGAGGTTGTAAGAGTGTTCACGATTAAACGCCATTTGTGGCATTATTCCGACGAGGAAAACATGCGCTTCAAATTCTTGTTGAGCCACATTTATTTTCATTTTCATTATCCTCATCTGTTTCATCATCAGGTGTATTGTTATGATGTTTAATCGATGATCCGGGTGCAGCGATTTCATTCGAGGATTTACTTCTTGTTATCATTTTAGTTGTACTAGATTTATTTTTCATAGGAGACGATTTGGCATTGGCTATATTACTTCGTCTCCAAACCGATTTTAAATTGTATAGAATCGGTTTGATATGAGTTTCGAGCAACGTATTTAAACGAAGTGACATAGATCTAAAATTGAATGAAGTTCAGGTTAATGTTAATTAAAATCTGTAATTACCTGCCTTGTGACTTCCACCCTGACTACACGACTCACAACAAACAATTCAGGCTATCCTGCTGAACAATTTGTCAAGCAACAAAGTGCCGCCAATAACTTTTCCTTCCATAATTTGATTGCAATCTGACACTTACTGGAGAAATGTCATGATAGCTGATAAAAAAAGCAAAAACATTATGAAGTCTTTGATAAAACAGCTGACTGTCAGTTTTATTTTTCTCTGCATTATCAAACCTAGCAAGATGGCCAGGTTTAAGGAGGTATTGATATTATTGTTGCTGTAGTTGCAATTTTTTTGATGATAACTGTTGTTCGTTGACGACGTTGTGGAATACAATGAAAAACGTAGTGCCAATGGATATGACGATATTTTTTTGTTTAACAGCATGCAGTTTCAAACTACTTAAAGTACAAGGCACTGATTGTTTTCAAGTTTAAAATGTGCTAGTTTCGACTTGATCAAGTATTTTATTGCAATCGATTTAAAAATTATAATTCTCAATTTCTATTGCAATTCCACAAATTTTCACACACACTCGAAAACACTCTATTTTGACACATTATAATTATCACGTTCACTTATTGTCTGAATTTGAGCATTGATTTATACTAGACCTTCTCCTCTGACGCATTGGTCGACGAGATCCTTTTTTGATTCCACTATTCGTGTATTCTGAAGCCTAAATCCGTAACATTTTAAGTCTACCCCTATTTTTCGTTTTTTTTGCTCTAAAATCATCCTTCGTTCACTCGTCTGTTTCACTGTTGTCATCGTTATCGCCCATGAACCTATTGTGATGCGAGACTATTTCATTATTTGACATTGTTCAAAATAATCGAATGGGGCGTGCCTTTAACTGATCCGCGGGAAGAATGAGTCCAAGAAATGGCGGCCAGGATGGCGCTCGTTGGAACTATACCGGACAAGACATTCGCCTCGGAGTCCTAAGTAAAGACACACAATTGGAGAGTATTAGAGGACTACACAGCCAGTGATCATCAGTGCATTCTCCTTGAGATCCGTGATGTTGTCTCCCGACGTCCGTGCTCTCAATGTTTTACAATTGGGTGGAACATCCCAACCATGGACGTCGAGAGGTTCGTCAGGGTGCTTATGGCAGGTGCTCCGCTGCAATGTTATGCACAGGGGACAGAAGAACTGGCTGCTCAAGATGTGGTAAACTCAAATATGAGCATCATCACGACTGCTTGCAATGCTTCTATCCCTGGCAAAAACCCCGGCAAGTGCTCAGTGTACTAGTGGTTTCAAGTTCCAGAATATCTAATGCGCCTTCTGAGGGACTACTTGGTGGATCGAAGTCTGCTCAATAACACGGCACGGGTCCAACGGAGGGTAGAAGTAACAACGCGTGTAGCCCAGGAATCTATTCTTGGTTTAGATCTATGGAAGAGATGCCAGATGAGTCGCGTTTGATCGGCTACCTGGATGATGTTGTGGCTATGGCCACCGGACGCACCGTTGAACAAGTGCAATTTAGGCTAGGTATGCTAGTGCGCCGAGTGAGAGACTGGATGACTGCTCGTGGGTTCAGTCTAGCGCTGGAGAAAACCGAAGGGGTCATCTTTACAAAAAAGAGAGTCCCTAGCGCAAGGATGATCACTATTGGAGACATACTAGTCGAATTGAAACTAGCGGTGAAGTATCTGGGCTACTGATCGACTTGAAGATGAGTTTCTTTGAATGAACCAGGGCAACGGCTGAGAAGGCTGGTTCGAGAGTATTGTTTCCGAGTTGACCTATGGCTAACGCAGGGGGACCCAACCCATCAAGAAGATGCTTTTGTATGAGTGCTGTAGAGTTAGTGATACTGTACTGAGTAGAAAAATGGGGCGATGCCCTCAGCAAAGATGTGTACCGAAAACGCTTGGCACAGGTACAGAGAAGAGGAGTACTGAGGATTGAATCTTCATATCTGACAGTTTTTAGTTCAGCGGTGAGAGTCATTATAGGCGTGATGTCTATCACCCTCTTACAAGAGAGCGCCGCGCAATTTACCTGCGTCCAAACAAGGATGTAAGGACATGGTTGCCCGCGAGGAGAGACAGCGCTCACTCAACAATTGGACGCAGTTTTGGGTGAATCACACGAAGGTAAGGTGGATTGCGTGCCTCATCGTGGATGTGAGACCGTGGCTTAAATGAAAGCATGTTGAGACTGACTTCTATCTGGCCCAGCTTTTGAGTAAGCATGGGTATTTTCAGTCTTAACTGCACAAGACTAGTAACTCACGGTCCCCTGACTTTCGGTTTTTCTCGGGAGCGGAAAATGATGCATGCCACAAATTGTTGGCTTGCAAAAAATGGGATAGGCTGTGACGGAACTTCTAGTGGGAAATGGGAGCTTACTCTGGATAGTTTAGTTACAGTGATGCTTGAATCGGTTGCCACATGGCACCATGTGGCGAATTTTTTCGGGCAGTCCTAAAAGGTAAAAGGGACTCACAGCAGCCGGGGACGTCAGGACTGGGGAGTCATCTGACTGGCGATCCCTTTTCCCCTCCCATTAGAAGAGGGATCCCAGCTTGAAGGTGCCTCATGGCGTAACAAAATTAGATCTGGCCCAAAGTAATGTGTCAAACGGTAGCAGGCTGGTTTCTGGGGTTGACAGGGAAGGTGTTTAGTGTGTAGTCCAGTCGTTTGCATGTATGGGAGTCTCACCATTAGTTCCTAAATGACATTCACCTCCCAACCACAAACAGAAAAATCATATAAGTAATAAAATTGATGCGTCCAACGAGCGAAAAGTAACAGAACATCGACGACATGTCCTTCATATTTATTCGATTTCAATACCCTTCCCACTTTGTCACTAGATCTAGTGGAAGATTCATTCCTTTAGCGACAATTTTTAATATTCCTGTGACTAAAAATAGTGACAAATATTTCAACTTTTGGATTTATAATTTTTCTGCAGCTGCAATAGATGGTAGTCAGTGCAATCACAAGGATGACAAATTAGAAAAATAAAATTTTAAAACTTGTTTTGAAATCGATACTAGTCGCATTAAATTTTTTTGGAGTTGATATAGGACGGGAATTTTTCTTCAGCCCAGCCAATTGTGAACGGGTAAAAACAGAATGTTAATGAATATTTAACGATCTTTTTATGATTTGCACCTTGCGCTCTATTCTAGAATAGAGAAATCTACATTTTGTGGACCATATGGAAAACCAACACAGTTGGATTTTAACATCAAATAAACAACACGACACGAAGCTACTTTATAATAAATTTTTGTAAAAATTTGGGGGAGAGGGAGGATTCTGCCCCCCTAACACTCCCCCACTGGCTACGTCCTTGATATGTACACATATACTCATACTCGTATATGTATATATATATATATATATATATATATATATATATATATATATATATATATATATATATATATATATCTTCTTCGTACCACTAAAGCGCTTCTCGGGCCTTCGCTTCCTGAAAATAGCGCCTCCAACTGTCTCGGTCCATTGATCGCGTCCTCCAATTTCGAAATCCGAGCAGCGATGGACTGTCTTCGCCGACTGAGTCAGTCTAGCGTTTTCTCGGTTTCCCGACTGGTCTCCGGCCTTCAGCTCTCCCAATGAATACCTTTTTGGGTATCCGTTGTTCATCCATACGATTCATGTGTCCAGCCCATTGCAGCTTCCACAGTCTTACACTAGTTGAGACTTTCAGTTCGTCAAAAATTTGATGCAGCTCATGGTTGCATTGAATTCGCCATTGGTGCCTGTCTAGCTTGGGTCCAATTATTTGCCTTAGGACCCGTCGCTTAAAAGCATTCAATATATTTGCGGATGCTTGAGCTAGCATAACACAGATCTTATCACAGATTTGTATACTTGGAGCTTTATTTTCCTGTGTATGTAGCTGATCTTCAAAGTCTTCAAAACCGGTTGGCGTCCAAAGCGTCAATTGAAGCTGGCTTATGCCTGAACTCTAGAGACTTCATGTAATCCCAGAGAAAATAGTCCAAAGGAGTGATATCACACGATCTAGGCGTCAATTTACTGATCCGAAACGTGAATTCAAATACTCACCAAAATAATTTCTCAATTAGTCCAGTGTTTCTCTCGCTGTCTACGAAGTACATTTCTCATAGAACGTGATTTTCTTGATACAGCTGAAGAATTTGGATACTACAACTGCCACGCGTGATCTGTCAAAAAAGCCCTATTGAAAATCAAACTAATGAATCACCCTCCATATATATATATATATATATATATATATATATATATATATATATATATATATATATATATATATGTATATATATATATATATATATATATATATATATATATATATATATATATATATATATATTTACATAAATATACTAGTATATATAGTCTAAAAAAGTATTGAGCCTTTATTCGTCATTTTTTGATTGAATATTTCTTTTATTTGAAATAGATTTTATTTAAGTACATATTATATTATTTATGACCTTCTGCCATTTTTTGGGTATAGCCATTATTTCATCCGCGTAAAACTTCTGCGGTTTATCGGCGAAAAACTTGGCCAAGTGATTTTCACAGTCCCTTTTTGAAGTGAATTTCTTTTCATTAAGGAAGTTTTGCAGAGACCAAAACATGGTAGTCTGATGATGCAAGGTCTGGACCATACGGTGGATGCATCAAAACATCCCAGCCAAGCTTTGTCAATTTTCGCCAGGTCATCAAAGATGAGTGTGGTCTGGCATTGTCATGATGGAAGACAACGCTCTTTCTATTGATCAATTCTGGCCGGTTTTTTTGAATTGCTTGTTGCAATCTAGTTAATTGCTGATAGTACAGAGCTAAATTGAGTGTTTGGCCAGGTTCTAGAACCTCATTATAAACAATTCCCTTCCGGTCCCACCATATACACAGCATTACCTTATTTGGTCTCGATCTCGGCTTTGAAGTCGTTTCTGATGATTCACCTTTTTTTGACCAGGATCTTTTTCCTACGATATTCTCGTATCCTTCCGATTTTTCACCGCCCGTAATGATCTGCTTCAAAAATGGCTCGATTTCGCTGCATTTTATTAGCATTTCGCAAATGGAAATTCGGTCGATCAAATTTTTTTTGTGTTAATTCATGCGGCACCCAAACGGCGAGCTTCTTTGTGTATCCAGCCTAACGCAAACGGCTCAAAACTATCTGGTGATGGATATTCAGTTCCCTAGCAATGTCATGGCTGCTTATGTGTTGGTCTTCTTCAATTTTTTGTAAGATTTCATCGAATTTTTCAGTGATTAGTTGACCTGAGCGAGGTGTATCTTTGACATAAAAATTTCCAGAACGAAAGCGAGCGAACCATCTCTTGGCTGTGGCTTTTGATAAACTATCTTGACCGTGGACACCACAAATTTTTTCACGAGCCTGCGATGCATTCTCACCTTGATCGTAGTGATATTATAAAATATAACGAATTTTTTCGCTCATTTTTAAATGAATACAACTTTTGACAGGAATAACGAAATACAAAACTCTCCATATGAAAATTGTTGACTGGAATGTCTCCTTTCAAACGGTTGAATCAATCTGATTAGTATATCCCGATATATAACAACGAACACCATCTAGTGACAAAAAGGCTCAATACTTTTCAGACTATATGTATATATATATATATATATATATATATATATATATATATATATATATATATATATATATATATATATATATATATATATACTATGTGAGTGTGTGTAAGATATGACGAAATTTGTCCCTGGAGGCCGCAATTTTGCTTCGATTTTCACCGAATTTCCAGAAATTCAATATTTTGGCTAGTAATGTGTACTAATTAGTTAAGCGTAAACAAAATGCTGGCTGTTTTAGATGAAAACCCGTGCTTTCTGTTCTGACCAAAGTATAGTTAAGATTTACACCAAAACTGGTACAAAGATTAATTCAAGTGCGCGATAAAACTCACAATAAAAAATCCAAAGTCAAATCATCTGAAACAAAATGGCGGCCACTCAAAGGTCGAAAAAAGTTGAAGAATAAAAAAAACTTCAGGGCCAGGTCAGAATATAAAATAGCGAGTAGGCACAGTTCGAAGACATCTTAAAGCTACAATACAATTTATATTGGATTTTTATCAAACTTAAAATCAAGCTAGACGTTGATGGGATCTTGTACTAAAATGTATCAGAACTAAATAGTAGTGAGTCAAGATATTCAATTTGAATAAACATCGTAGAATGTATTCAAGATACTGAGTTTCAATAGATTTGAAATGAAACAATTTGCCACTTAAGGGGGTAAAATAAAATAATTTTTAGAAAAAAAAGAAAACCGACTTCGAAATGCTCTAAAAAAAATTAAATAGTTTTATGGAAGCGGTGCTAAATCTGTTTCCCCATTTCAACATAAAAACTTCTAATTTGTGCACCATCATGAAAGAAACGGAGAAAAACTGATATGGCACCGCTTCTATAAAATTTATTTCCTTTTTAGGGCATTTTGAAGTCGGTTTTCTTATTTTTTCTAATAGTTTTTTAAAAATTAATTTCGTTCTGTCCCCTTAAGAGTTCTATTTATAATGATATACCGACTCTACATGTATATTCGCCACATTTTTCTACAAGCTCTCTCATTCCTTGACCAGAACCAATTAAATCAATCACTAATGCTTTAAGGTACATAATCAATTGATTAGCCGCGCCGTTTACTGTCATCCAATTACCTATTGTCAATACTTAATTGAATCGAATCGAAGCCAATCTAAAAGCAAGAAAGCCGATCGAACCACGCCGCGAAGTGATTGTGGGTTATCGAAACAGTCACCTACCTTCCTTGGGGACTCTTGTTGGTTGGTTGCGCCACCATGTCAGCACCACCAGCGCCGACAGTCCCACACGAAACCTGACAATAGTAATTCGAAAATCAATCTGATCATTATCATCCTGTAACCGTTGATTACTCTGCTTGCAACAGCAACAAGAACGCTTGTTTTCTTGTAAAGGTGTTCCAGATCCATGTTGCGGTAGCTGAAGTGAACAGACCAAAAAGTACGGCAAAAATATCGAAATAGGATTTGTATCAAATCGCACATGTACGCGTTGCGTAATTACACATGTGCTTTGTGTCTCTCTGTAAGTGCACAATGATTAGTTAGCTAAAGAAGAGTTGTGTGTGGAGGGATCATCTGATTTAGTATATTTATAATCTTTAGTCCAACCCATCAAATAAGCTCATGAATAGACTGACGCTGTATCAATCAATCCATTTTTATATTATTAATTGAATAATTCCTTCACATTCAATAAATCTTCGATCCGAATTGTGTTAAAGTGTGAAATCTTACCACTATTCAACTGACTACAAAGTTTGGTTAGGAAGTATCAAATAATGACAACAGCTATCACTGCCTCAATTCGTTAGAGTAGAAATGTGAGTCCTTCTGCCTGAGTAGGTACGACAAAAGATGCCACATCACGCCACTTGGCCGTTAGGCAATTATTGATATAAACCGACATATGTAAGTAGCGGCGCTGCTTTGAATCGTACGCTGGGTTCTGCTACGAGTAATTCGCCTAATTAATATCACTTCGAAGATTATAGAATTAATTTATTGGATCAGCCTCAAATCAGACTGGAACTGTCAGCAGACTTGACGTTTCGCGTGATGAAGAGCATGAGGAACTCCCAAGTGGAAGCTGGAAGTTGTTTGGCACTGATTCACACTTCTTGTGACTCAGTGGCGTCAGATGTTTTGTAAACAAGCAATCCAGTGAGTTTAGTGACGGAGATAGCAAATAGATGTATTAGGGAATGTCAATTAATATCAACGAAGTATTAAATTAAGGCTTGTTGAGAGTTTCAAAGAAAGAAGCTTCGTTTACAGTTCAGATCATGATTAAAATTCTTCCATCTACAATTCGCTAAAAATTACTTTCTCATTGCACGTGTTGGAACGATAAACGCTCCAACAACGCATTGAAATTATTAAAATTCACTATAAATGAAAATTTGGCAGAGTCGGTTCGTAAAACTCGAACATTTTTGGGTCGTCGTGAAGCACCTTGTCGGACCGCAATACAGAAATTGGTGGAAAAATTCGAGCTGTTGGGACAACTTGGAGATATGAAGAATAAAACTCGTGCACGTCACTCAAGAACAGCCGAGAATATTGCTGCTGTAGCCGAAAGTGTTGAAGAAAACCCAGGTTTGTCCATTCCTTGCCGTTCTTTGGAATAAGGCATTCCATAAACGTCATTACACCGTATTTTGCATAAAGATTTGAGTCTTAACGGCTTATATAGTTCAGTTAACACAAGAACTCAAGCCGGTCGATCATCCACAACATCATGTCTTCACTGATTGGTGGGGTTTATGGTCCGGCGGGGTCATTGGACCTTACTTTTTCGAAAATGAGGCTGGGGCAACAAGAATGGAGCGCAATCCATTCTTGTTGCCCCATCATCGAGAGATGATGAATGATTTTTTATGGCCCGAATTGGATGGTATTGATCTGGACAATGTTTACTTTCAACAAGACGGCGCTACGTGCCACACAAGCAACGAAACCATTGATCTTTTACGGGAAAAGTTTCCGGACCGTGTTATCTCTCGAAGGAGTGATCACAATTGGCCACCGAGATCTTGTGATTTAACACTTTGTGACTTCTTCCTTTGGGGCCACTTGAAAGAAAAGGTCTACGTCAACAGTCCAGCGTTGATTCAAGATCTCAAAGATAGAATTCGTGAGGCTATAGAGGACATAGGGCAGCCACTTTGCGATTTGGTTATGGAAAATTTCATGAAAAGGATATGGTCCTGTAAGCGTGGTAGTGGTGGACATTTGCCTGACGTTATTTTACACTATTAACGGCATACTTTTTTCTTTATAATGAATTAAACATTGGATCATTTATTTAAAGAAATGGAATTTTTCTTTAATATCAAAATAACACCTCTTATTGGAAAACCCTGTACTATAGAGTAGTTTAATTGACACATAATAGAACATTTCTAAAGATAATAAAAATTGATCGAAATATCTTGTAGAGTGGGCGTGATAAATTTTTGTAGCGTACCTTTGTGCTGCGACAAGAATCTGCCTCATATTATCCCATAAATAGCTGGTCGATAACCACGCGTACTTGGTCGTCAAGCGAAGCAAGTGAGCTGAGCTCGGTCTTCTTTATGGCTCGCTGATACTTGTGCCAGATAATCGGCACCCGTGTTCTACACGGACTCGGATGAAAAAAACAAATTATTACAAACAATATTCATATGGGTTGTGCCTTAGCGTTCTTCCCGGAGTTCAATAATCATTTGCTTTACTTTTATTTACAATATTAATCTTTTCAATACAAACAAAACTTTAAAATGTTCACACCCACAATATTATCAAACATTAATAGATTATAGAAAAATTAGATGTTAAATTTATTTATTTAAATAAAGGATTTTTCACACCACTAATCCTATCTTCCCTCATTTTGTTTTCGGAGCTCCTTTCCATATCATCACCGCATATATGATGATCGGACAAACCAGGATTTTATACGCCAAGAAACCTTGACTCGATTGCTTGCTGTTGACTATTCCCTCAAAAGAGGTATGAAAAGATGATACGCATAAGTAACTTTTTTTCAAACGTAGTCAACGTGAGCACTTAACGTAGACTTCCTACCGAAAATTATCTCCAAGTACTGCGTTGGCCTGGAGCAGTGCACCATCTGCCCATTCAACTTAATCTTGGAGTCACAGATGCCTCTTGCATGATGACCAACGTTTTTCTGAGGGTCCTTTATAATAGCTTCCGATATATTGGTGCGATACCCGACAGAGATCTTTAATCTCTACACACTTTCCAAACCAGCTGACAAGTGTTAGATGACGGATCTTTGTCACTAAAGTGCGACCCATCGCCCAAGTGAAATATGGGGAAATTGGGTAGATTCTCGTCCCCGCGCGGCCTATTTGGTAGGCCTCAAGCGTTGCGGGCATTCACCTGCAAATTTTCCGTGCACCTTCCGCCACACCTAGTCGCGGGGTTTGTCTCAGTTTCATTATGTTGGTGAGTTGGCCATCGTCGCAATAAAACCGTGGGGGAAAAGTCTTGATTTCATTGTTGTTGGCGGAGCGCGAGCGAATCTAGTTTATTCGGTGTTCGTTCTTTCCCTGTGTACATCTAGGAAAATTTGAGAAGACTGCCACAATAGATGGTTCCCTTTACAAACTTCTATGCGATGTTATCAGCTAGTACAAAGACTAAAACATTCCTTGACAATTATCAGTTGTTAGATGCAATAAGTCGAGGTAGAAATAGTCTGTGTAGGGTTGGATAGGACGTGAGCGGCTGCTCGGAGCCGCCATTGCCAGCAATAGTGCTCGTACTCCATCGCGAAGGGTGCAAATTTGTGCAGCCAGCAAATCTGCAGCAGCAATTCAACGTTATAAGCAAATCTTGTTCAACTACGATGGGAAATCAATTAGGTATTTACAACGATTTGCCATTTAACATAATCCAATAAGATATTCCATTCAACAAAGCGCCTTGCAGTGGAATATTTGCTGCGTCGCTCCACCGATTGTACGAGTAGTGAGCACCGCTTCAAGCAGGTTTAGAATACTTATCATTGCCACGTTGTTACAGAATACCAGCGACAGCACATATCAACTCACGTAAGTGACGTCATTTTTGTATCTAGATGTATATGGTCTTTGTCCGAAACAGCCTTTTGAATGCTACAAAATGCTTTTCCCACTGAAAAGATTCAATAAATAGTCAATTGAAATCATAAGCCGAAAGCAATAAGAAACTGATCATTACCCCGTTTGATGATTTTGCATATTGAATAAATCATGTCCTTCTTAAAGAGGAGCTGAAAATCTGAAACTTAATTCTACTAGAAGGAACATTTGTAGCTTTTGTGACATTCGTTCTATGTTGCTGCTTTCCCATTCACCCAAGGGATATCCGGAGTTGATCGCACGAACACGAGTATCAAATTAGGCATTGATCGTGAATATCTGAAAGTAATACGTGCTAATGTTTGGGAATTGAATGTTGAATGTCCTCTCTGATTGCTAACTAGAGAAGTTAGTTATACACCAAAATATGGGAACGATTTTCGAGATGCGACCAAACAGATCATGTATCTGTGAATGAAAAAAAAAAATTAATTAGCTTATACTCAACAATTTTGGCAATTCTAATTCTAGTTGTTATTATAATGCATTATTTTGACAAGCGTCATAGATTCAAGATCTTAATTTGGTGATTTCTAATTTTTTACATATATTATACAATTCATAAATAACTTAACCTAACTATATTCATGCGGATTGTGCCTTAGGGCTTTTCCCGAAGTTCAATAATAATTTACTTTAATTAGATTACAATATAAATTTTCGATAAAACAAAACTTTAAAATGTCGACAACCACAACATTATCAAACGTTAATAGATTTTAAAAAGAAGTTTGGTGTAAAATTCATTAGGTCTAACAACTACAGTTTTAAAATTAAGTCCTTAAAATTAAGTACATTATTTCGTTAAGACTATCTTAAAACTACTCATTCGCTATGTCCATTGACCGGTTTTCCGTCGCTTTCCTGACTACTCCCGCATTATGTTCCCTGCCTCTCCTGATTCTCGATTCCACCAGCTTTTCTGCATACGATTTTACTAGCTTCGTTCCTGTTTTCCGATACAGCTCCTCGTTGGGGTAAGACCGTCAGTCCTCCCGTCTGTAGAGTCCTGTGCAAGCCCGAAGGATTTTTCGCTCAACTAATTCTATCATGCCCCATTTTGTTTTCAGAGCTAAAACGAATAAACGTTTTATAGACCAAATCCTTGACTCATTTGCTCGCTCTTGAATGTTTCCTGAAAAGAGGTATAAGAAGATGTTACGCATAAGTCACTTTTTTCAAAACATTATCAACGTGAGCACTGAAGGTAGGTTTGCTGTCGGAAACCACCCCAAGTACTTCGTTGGCCTAAGGCAGTGCAACATCTGCCCATACAACTTAATCCTGGAGTCACAGATGCCTCTTGCACGACAACTAAGGATTTTGTGGGGGTCCTTGAACACAATTAATTCACTTTTCTTTGCATTTATCTTGATTCCTCGTTTCCGGTAATATGCAGTAAGAGATTCCAAGTATTTTTGGAGATCATCGTAGCAAAGCGCAAATTTGGCTCGATCACCACACTGACAAGTTGTCAGCGAAGAGGTTTACCTGAGTTCCAGGCTTATATTCATCTCTTACGCCCGGGACGTCAGAGGTGAATATGTTGAGAAGAAATGGGCCTTGTATAGACTCCAGTGGAACTCCCGAGTCAATACAAAGTGCTAGCTTCACCAGTCACAACAAAGGCAGTTCATCTCCTCATGAAGCTGCCTATAGTTTTCACAATATGGGCCGGAAAGCCAAAATTTATCATTTTGTAGAGAAAGCTATTGGTCTATACAGAGTCAAAGGTTTTCTCTACATTGATCAAGCAAACTACAGCAAGCTTATTGTTGCGCCAACTTCTCATTGTATTGGCTTGGAACATGGCATCTGCCGTGGAGTGGGCTTTTTTTAAAGCCAAATTGCCGCTCCGCCACAATTCTTGCCCCCACAGAGAATTGTATGATGCCTTCAAGTATTACCCTTTCAAGCAGCTTACCAATATTTGAAAGCAGCGAAATCGGACGGGCACCGATTACGTCGGTACCGACCGACTTGTTGGGTATTTTAAATAATTTTGCGCATTTTCATTGCTGAGGGAAGTAGCGAATGTAAATACAATTCTTCAGAATGATCGCGAGGAGAACAAAAAAAAAAAAACAAACATAGGGAAGCTTGTTAAGCATATATTTTGGGATTCCATCAGCACCTGCTGAGTTTTTGGAATTTTGCTCCAGTGCTAACAAAGTGAGTCTCTCAGTATTGACAAACAAACCATGGCCAGTAGGACCGTCAGAGGGATTCAAATCAGAGATTTTTGTCAAACACAATTGCTCATGGTCATTATCAAAATAAAATTCGTTGCAGTACTGCTCAGTAACGAAGTAACGGAAGAGTCCTCACTTGCTTTCTTTCCTTCAAGAATGTTCGCAAAATTTTTGCGATAAAGTTACTATAGGTTTGTCATCTATGAGCATGGAACCATCATAAGTGAGGACCCCGAGCAGCCAGTTTCTGCCAGTTATCCTATTGATATGAGGATACATTTAAGGACTTGGTGTGATAACTTCCAAGGCCTGTTGAAATCGCACGTTAGCAACAGCCGTGGTTGTCCTCAAGATCATTCGGTTTAGAGACACAATCACTAGATGAATACATTCATACTCCCAGTTTACCAGGTTTAAATTGTGATGGTAGATCCTTGCAAGTAGCGTTCTAACACAACTACGTCTACAAAAAATCTCCAATGTATTTGTGGAGGATTCCTAAATAGAGATCTTTAAGATGACCGTATCCAACGAAAAATTTATGCATGCGACTGCCTCTTTAATTTCAGGAATAGACAGATTTTTCGATCTATTGATCGAAATTCTCTTCGATTTTCCGTCAAGGTCAGCACTAACTGCTACCCAATCGATTCGCTTGTATGGAATGAAAAGTTGAGGACCTGAAAGCTCAAGTTTCATACTCTTTTTCACTTTTAAGGTCAACTCAACCAAAAGATGGTCAGACTCAGCGTCAAGAATTCCACACTCAAAATTTCTCCAACTGTGGAAAAGATTTATAGAGATTGGTAGACACGATGAAGAGGTCAATAATGGAAGAGCTTCGGCTCTTTCCGGGCAATTAATGTGAAATCCATATTTGATTTAACCTAGTTAGAAATAGCTGTAGCATAGCCATTAGATTCGATATTACCCCATGAGGGATGCAGCGCATTGAATTCACCTGCCATGGAATAGAAATCGAATTTTTCGCACAGAATAAGCATTGCTTCCAAGTCGTCCATGAGTTCCTTCACGGGATATTCATATTGAATATAGATCCCCACAAATGTAAAGGTGCACCCTGCCAGCATGGAGCTTATTTTATCTGCTTCAATATATTTTAGACTTGGAAGGCAGTGCTTTTAAACTTTCAAGTGATCTTTGAGAGCCATAGCAACTCCGAAATTTCCCTCTGGATTATCACGCCTGATAATTTTGTATTTTCCTAGATACATTCTGTGTCTTTCTTTGAGTATTGTTTCCGACATAAACAAAAAGTCTGGTCTATGTGCGTTCAAGTATTCTTGAACAGAAGAGTTAGCGAACATATGTTGAGGATGGAGAGTTTAATGGAACTGACCATGACAACATACTTTGAAGACAAAATCTACATACGTAGCTTTTACCTCACAAGGATAGTTGAGTTTTTTATAGTGGGGGATAAAAGAGTCCACTTTTCGAATGAATGTGAACAAGTCACCCGAAAAATTGTTGGCAGTCAACGCTCAAGCTTGTATTTTGGACATTCTGTGACTGTTGTGATTGCTACATTGGCTAACGTTTAGGTTACTGCACAGACTGTGATGTAGGGTGCTTCTTTGCTCCTTGCAAAAAACTAGAGTACGAGACCCCTTCTTGTACAGTATTTTTTATAGAATAAAATTCCTACTTCTCTCTTTTTTCTTCTGGAGATTCTTCCTCCTCTCCTCAATTTTTTCAGCTTTAGGACATCGTCTAAAACTCTTAGGATGCCCCTTAGCGTTTCTGTTGACACAGAATATCTCTTCTTTTTTCTCGGCCCTCAAGATTGGACATTCAATCGATTTGTGTTGTTTATCGCATTTTATGCATTTAACTTCAAGTCCGCAGTTAGAATTGACTTTGCCAAAGCTTTGGCAATTGAATCACTAGCAAGTGCTGCTTTTTTTAATTCGTTCCCATTGTTTCTTCTGATACAGTAAAAACTTTATGTCCATCGCTTTCTCCACTTCAAAGTCTGGTTTAAACTGGACTAAGAATGAGGAAAGCATCCTTCTTTCCCTCCTAGAGGTTCAAGAACCTTTTAGCTGATAGGATATTTTCTCCAAGATGCTCCTTCAGCTCAGCCACGACATCGTTGTCGTTATATGAACTGTGTACGCCTTTAAGTAGGAGAGTCAATTTTCTCTCTCCTGAAAGTGTAACAAGCTACGTTCACACACTTCAGAAAATTAAATGGTACGATCCTCAGCCATTTTAGAGTGGAACAAAGTTCGTGAGAAGCTGTTGACTAATAATGGCAATACGCTATTATTAGTGAACATCTGAGTTTGGATATAATCCACAACCACCTCAGCAACAGCAGCAAAAACAATTGACACAGAAACAGTAGCAAGCACTTGCTCGGTTGTAAGATGTTGGGAGGAGAATCAACACAACCAACACTACCAAAGACGATCAACGACGGCGACAGCCACTGAACCATCAAAAGGGAATCAAGAAGACGATCCGGAAGAGAAAGGGGAACAAATTCGTGCGTGCAAAATTTGCAAAATTTTCAAGAGAAGAAACAAACAAAAAAAACCATGAAACGTTGCAGCAAAAATGTCGCTGTTGGAAAAATGAAATGGAAAGTCGTAGGTTAGTCAGGGTGTGAAAACTGTGTGATTCAATTCGGACTCCTGTCGCGCCCCGCCAACGCTGAAAAGTGTGTGAAAAATTAAAAAGCAAACACAACATAGTTAAGTCGCTGCGACGACTTTGATTCCAAAGAGAAGATGATTATGAATTGGTACGCACAAATTGAAACAATTCATGAATCTTAATCATTGATGTAATGAACTTGTACAGTTCCATTAAATTTATAATCATTACAAATGCTAAAATTTACAATCTTACAAATTTAAAAGAAAGAATACAGACTTTTGAGTCTTCATTGCTTTACTATGCTTTTAAATACTAGCGTAGTAACTTTTAAATACTATTACGTAAATTAATTATTAATTTAACGAAGAAAACGTATATTGAGTAAGACATTTATTCGGATTTCTACCCAAAACTAAACTTAATATGCATATAAAACGATAAATGCTCTTCAAAAATTTAAACAAAAACTAATTTTTTAGCACAATTCGATTCAAACTTTGATTTATTTTGAAAACTTTCTTTCTTTGCCACTTGGGTGTTGGAATCAAAATATACGTTGGATAAAGTAATTTGTGGTGGAAAAAGTTAGGGAGTATGTTTCTAACACGTGAGTTCATATTACCTTTATCATGATTTGATTTTTTTGTTACGTGATAAAACTATCTCGAATGGATAATCCAACATAAATGTTACGAGATAAAACTATCGCGACTGGACTATCCAAAAATAAATGCCGACTCCAGCCGGCGCGTTTTGGACCCCGGGTCGCTCCGTCGGAGACGGGCAAGGATGCTTCTCGTCTACCCGTAAATTTATCCACCGAGCCTCGAGACGAGCTTCGCTTGCGCCAGAATCTTCACTTTCTGGGAAAACTATCACGATCACTGCCTTTACAACAACCTAGAATAGGGGAAAAACCACCCAGCAAACTTCCGCGACAACAATAACCTATCTATCGCGAAACTTAATAGCCAATAAATGAAATTCACCGGGAGTTGGAATTCAAGAACATAGAGAGACCTAATTTCCCGAGCCAAGTCGCACAATTTTTCTTTTAGCACGTTCTTGAATGGAAAAAGAAATACAAAAAAAAACACCGGCTCATTTTGCGTTATAATTAATGATAATAAATAATAACACTCATATAATTCAATATCTAGTGAAATTCTTTCTTAAATCTAACAATATATTTACCTAACCTCACTTACCTCGACGACGGTAATTATTCCGCTATGTTTGTAGGTCCCATTTGATCAACTTCCGTACACAGCGTGAATCCCTAAACGAATCACCGGTGACTATTCCAGGTGTACTTGTCGTACCAATGTTTTTTGGAGAACATCTGAAGAAATGAATTTGGAAACTCAGCCACGTTTCTTCCCTTTGCTGCCAACTCGAGTAGATTTCCAATCGATTTTTTTTGCCTTTTTTGTTGATACGTCCTTGCCACTCAGGTTTCCAAAACAGAAAAGAGCTCCTCGTTCATTGTCAGGTCCGTAGTAGCCTCCGGTAGAATTTCAGCCCCGTTAAAAAACCCTTCAGTGAAGTTGGCCGCAACTTCTTGGACTCGTAGATTCCAGCGCCACCATTGAACTTTTGGATCTTCAGCTATCGTGAATCCAACCTTCTTTGCTGCGAGCTTTTTCCCTATATTGTTATTTAGTTTTCATCGTTGGTAGCCATGCTTGATCGAAACGTCAAGTGTCTTCTGTTTGTTTATGCTTGCTCCATCCTGGAGTTGAAATGATATACCGCTTGCGTTTTGTGAGAGATTATCCCTTTTGTGTAGGTCTTCCATTGTCGGCAGCTCCAAGTTGATGATATTGATGGCTGGTTTGATGTATAAGAAGCTAGACCAGCGTCAATATCGCATTCTATCATCACAACTGCTCCGGTATTACAGTCCGCTCAGGATTCCTTGGTGCGTCAGTTGGGGTTACTGTTGAAGACTGCTGGACACGGCTTGATTATTCAAGGTAATTTTTCATACATTATAGTTCTCCAATTCCACGGACTAATTTCCCAGGCTAGCCTGTTGCACCATGGGTAGGGAGAAGTGGTGTGTTTGACACCAATTTAAAGTTGCATCTTTCAGCGATACGGACGCGAAAGGTGAGACTTCTTCTCCATGTAGGTGTCGTCCGTACTGTACCTAACTTTGCCAACATCTGCTGGGTAGGCTTCTATATTTTTCGGTGCAAATAGTATTGTCGCTGTTGCAACCAACCTTAGTTTCACTTGAGTACAGGAGAAAATTATCTTCATGGGATACGGCTCAATACAAATGTTCGTTTGTGAGTCGATACTCTTCAGCCACTTCCACAAGTCAGTCGATCAAATTGCACGTTCGCTTGCTTTTGTGCGTGTATGTTGGTCAGAGGTCGATTCCTTTTCGCTTCATGATGATTCTCATGTGATGGACTAATTGCCGTCCCTGCCCCGAATATATTTTGCTACTGTTGTTGTGGTTGTATAGATGTCTGCTTTCGTCTTAACCATTTGTGTTATTATTGATCACTAAACATCATATTTCTATTTGCAAAACTTTCAACAATAACTTGGGGCAGGTGAATTTATCATTTTTTATACAAATTGTAAACTTATTGCAGAGGCAAGTGCTGAGGTTTGGAAGGAAGTTACCCGTGAGAAGCTGGAAGCTTACCTTTGTTTGAGACCTTTCCTTGAAAAAATTACCAAATCTCATTGCCTTCGTGCGGGTTGTGAAAACGTATTTTTATCTGTAACGACAATATATTTTAATAAATACCTAATTTTTGGTCGTACTTTCCGATAAATAACTTACCACTTACGTTCTCGCCATACATATGGGCATATGAGCTTAATTCAATCTGTAATTATAATATCTGCTCTAAAATTAGAAAAAATAACCATTCATACAAGGCACGTTATAAAATAAACGAGACTGAGCTAAAATAGAAACGACAGGAGCTTTGTCCTGATAAATTTGAGTTTATTTATTCAAAATAGTCTCCTCCGGCCTCGATTTTGTCGTTCCAAAAGCTTTTCGAAAGATTGTTTGGATGCCCTCTACGAACGCAAAGCTTTTCCTTTCATGGCCAAATGCAATTTTCCGAATAGGTAGAAGTCACAGGGAGCTATATCAGGCAAATAGGTTGAGTGATTGATGGTTAAAATGCGATTTCTAGTCAAAAAATCAGTCACAAGAGTGGATGGAATTCTGAGCAATTTTTAGTCATCAGTTAACTTGTGCAGGACAAAACGTGCACAGACCTTTCGTAAGCCCAAATGATCGGTCAAAATGCGATAAATCGATGTTTTGGAGATATTAAACTCCGATTCCATGAATTTGAACGTTGATTTCGGCAGATTTTTGATAAATTCACGAACAATTTCAATGGATTGATTTATGGCGGCCCATATGTTCATCGTCATTTATGTCCTCATGACCATATCTGAAACGTGTAAACCACTCACGAACTCTGGCACGAGATAGACAATCATCGCCATAAAATTTTTTCACCAATTCAATTGTTTCGGTAATTGCTTTAATGATTTTAAAACAAAATTTGATATGAGTTCTTTGTTCGAAATCCATTTTTGTACCGATGACCAGGGCCGGATCAAGCTCATCTGGCGCCCTGTGCAAAACTCGTATGTTGCGCCTTTCCTCGGATTTTAAAAGTAGTTTGCTTGCTAACCAAGTCGTAGCCTTAGCGCGGTTTTTAATATTGAGAAAATTGCGAAAAATCTATTGGAATATCAAATTCATCTAAAAAAGTTCTCATCTGAAGCAAAATCTATTGAATATAAAATTAAATTAAAACTTACTCGGTAGGCAGAATTGTTTCCCGGTCAGAAGGGTTTTATTCAAAACATGTCTATTTTTGTGGTAACATCAATTAAGGACTCAGGTGAAAAAATAATATTTGACTACCTTTGAAAATGTTTTTAAGGCCTGAATTTTCAAGAAAAGACTACTTTTGACCTTTCTATAAGGTTTGATGATCGAAGCACCTATAGGATCAGAGAAAACTTGCTGCAACGGACGGACGGACAAATAGACATGGCATAAAACTAGTAGATCTTTATAGAATTACAAAGCCCTGAAATATGAAAACTCACTCACCATGGACTAAACAAACTGTACTTTCCGGGCCTTTAATTTTGCGAAGTCCTCTATAAGATCATCATACTCCAATTCTTCTACGAGCTCTTTCTCAATTGCTAAAATAGATAATCCTACCAATCGTTCTTGAGTCATAGTTGTCCTCAAGTAATTCTTTATAAATTTTAGTTTTGAGAAACTGCGTTCTCCTGATGCCACCGTTATTGGTAAAGTGTTTAAAATTTTGATGGCAATCACTGAATTGGGAAATACTTCATCCAAATTGGTCTTAAATATATAATTCAAAACGTCTAAACTCGTAAGATTAGGTTTAATGAGTGGCGACAGTGTTAATAGCTCCTGATATAACTCTTCACCGTTTAAATCCTTAGATCCATCATGACTTAGAGCCGACTCTAGATTAAAGCACAAAATTTTCAAATTTTTTAATTTGGATGCATCACTTATGTCGTACAAAAAAGAAAATATTGAATTGTGATTGTTCAATTGTTCAAATCTTTCGTTGATAGAGCTGATTGCCTGGTCTAATATTTTGAAATAGAAATTTACTTTAAAACTAATTTTAAGTTCAAGTATAGTATCTGCGCTTTCGTCTTGGTAGATTCTTTTTCGGCGGCGTGAACGCAGAGGCGATAAACTAGGGAATTGAGTTTGTATATCCAAGTCAACAGCAATCTTCTCAGCTTTATTTAAATATTCGTTAAAAATTTCATCTGTACGCATATCTACTAGCAAATTGCGAGTTTGTTGAAGCATATCAATGCTTGCAGGCAAATTCACTCGTTGGCCTTGTAAATACTTACTCGCAATGTTTATCTTTTGCAAAATATCAAACCACACTAACAAACTGCAAATAAATTGATAGTTGAATATTTTATTTCCCAGTGATTCAGCTGTGACCTTCACCTCTGAATTCCCATCTTCAGCGATCTCAATAAGTGCTTCATATATCTCCCCTACATTATTCACAAGAGGCTTCAAAGCATCTATTCTACTCTCCCACCTTGTGTCGGAGAGTGGTTGGAGCGTTAAGTTAGGAACATATTTTTTATATATACTCCATCTGTTTGTAGAACTCGACAGAAATACATACAAATTTTGCACAACGTCAAAAAATTTAACTGCATCTAATGAGCAACGAGCAGAATCATTTACAACTAAATTTAATGAATGAGAGCAACATGGAACAAAAAATGCTCTTGGCTCAATAGATTTTATTCTATTCTGCATACCACACTGTTTGCCTTTCATGTTGGACCCATTATCATATCCCTGGCCTCTACAATTGCTCAATAATATATTTGAACTATTTAGTTCTTGCAAGATAAGCTCTGTGAGTCCTTCACCAGATTTATTGTAACATTCCATAAAACCAATGAAATGTTCCCTGATTTCAAATGTGTTGTCATGTTGATGCACAAATTTGACAATTAAGGTAACTTGTTCAATATGACTTTTATCAGGAGTTGAGTCGACGATAATAGAAAAATGTCTTGCGGCTTTTATCATCGATATTATTTTATTCCTAACCGCTTTAGATATTAAATCGATTAGTTCGTTTTGAATAGTTTTACTCAAGTATTTATTTTGTGACTCTTGATCATTGATTCGTCTCAAATGCTCTCCTAAAACAGAACCAAATTTCGCAATTGCCTCAACAAGCTTCAAAAAATTCCCATTATTTAGTTCATTTAACTTTTCGGAGGAACCCCGAAATGCTAAGGACTGAGTACCAAGAAATTGAACTATTACCAATAATCTACGAAGAACATTATTCCAATGTGCAATTTCAGCTTTTCTTGTATGTTCAAAATTATGACTAATAGTATGTTGTTTTTTTAATCCAACTTCTAATGTTTTCCATGTCCTGAAATTTCCCATGTGAATAGGGTTGTTCTCATGGCTCTTTAGAAGTTGACTTATGTGGCTCCAATCCGAAGTTCCACTGCTTGACAACGCTTGGGCTGCCTTGTTTTTAGAAAATAAAAAGCAACAAAAACAATAAACAGCATCTTTAGATTTAGAATAAATTAACCATGGTCGTAAGATTTTATCTCCATTGGCTAAAATTCTTTTATATAAAGAAGGACTAAATTTTCTATTATTGCTTTTAGGAAAATTAAAGTCAATAATTTGTGTTGGCCCGCAAAGAATTATCCTATCAACTAATTTATTATTAAGTGGCTGCCAGCTGTTGGGATCACTTAAATCTAAAATACCGTCCGAGATGTTTGTTTCCTCTTGTTGAGCTCCAACTGTCGCCACTACTGGCTCACAAACACTTTCAGAAGCACTTTCGAAATTACGGAAATTCACTGAAGTCGCGTCACTTATTCCCGGCTGAATTAACAGTTTTTGCAACAGTCCTGACTGTTTTTTATTTTCATTTTCTTGAATTTTGCGCCGCTTCCGATACTCGGCACCGGATGGTTTTAGTTTCTTCATGATATCTATATTTTTTATTTATTAATAAGCACTTCACGAACTTTTGAAAAAAACATCTGCTCCATCCAAACATTAGTTCCAAAAGAAATTTTTGCATTTCCAGTAGGAAATAAATGAAAAGCAATAAAAAGAAATAATTTTCCTTTAATCATTCTCCTTCTCTTCTTTTGGCGGCTCCATCCATATCCACATCGTCGATATTCGTCCCTACGTGCATTTTCTAAGCCTGCACATCGGTCGCCCAAATCATGTATTAGGCATAACCACCGAATAGAAACATTTTCATTAATTCTTCTTTCGTTTGTCTTTCAGTTCACATGAAACCAGAAATGAGTTTCTCCAATGGATCTGCTTATCTGGTTCGAAGCGAACGATAGCTCATGATACCTTGGATACCTGACACAAAACCAAAGGGCGCACGATGAGCAAGTTTTTAGCTTGCACAGTCTACGCATTGTATAGCCATCACGAATAACATAAAAGGCGAACAGATAAGTGTTCTAATATGTCTGAAGTTTGTGGGCACCCAATGTGCAAACATTCAACATGCACATAAGAGAGTAGTAGAATGCTCGTGATGACTTCGACACCCAACGCAACAATTAAGGGCGAACGATGCGCAGTTTTGAAATTTGCACGTTCTATGCGTGGAAAAAGCAGCATAGAAGACGAGTAGATCACCGCCATAGAATGAATGGTAGAGATGGGCGCCCGACGTGCAAAACTGAAACGTGCACATAGGTGAACATCGTTGTTCGCTTAGAAGCAGAGCAGGGAATCTCCAATGGATCTTGATTGAAGGTATGCTCTGCTGGTTCTAAGCGAATATACATATGAACGATATTAGTTTCTTAGTCAGAGCTACTGGAAAAAATGTTTATATGCAGGAGCATAACGTGTAAATTGCACATTATGCTTAATATTTATTGATGATTTTTTTTTTGAAAATTGTTTCTAGGTTGGGATCGTAGCTGGCACCCTGATTGATTGGCACCCTGTGCAAATGCACGTTGTGCACGTATGGTGGATCCGGCCCTGCCGATGACACAAACATACTGTGACTTTAGACGCAATAACTTCGCTTCCACTGAACCGAATATCACCAACCTTTCATTGGAAGTCAGGGAGGGATGTAACCTTCAAACGCACTATATTTCATTCATAGATGGCGCCACGAAAAATATTTTATGACAAAAGTCTCGTTTATTTTGGAAAGCACCTTGTATGCTGTATTATAGTCATCCTAGATTTCCGAAACACCAAAATAATTTACTGATTCAGTGGAAAGCTACTGTGATGGATAAAAAAATGAGTGATTATCCTGATTTTTTTTGAACACGAAAATAAAGGAATGTCGGGATCGTTTTTAGGGCTTTGAAAAATATTTTTGCAGAAACCTATTAGTTGTGCGTCCTGTCTGTCCGTCCATCTGTCCATGCGTCACAGCAAGTATTATGAGAAACAATTGCAGCCAGAAAACCAAGACTTTGTGAAAAGGTGAAAATTTTTAAGGAGGGTAGCCCTTACTTTTGTTCAAGTAGCTTCTAAATTTTTTTTTTCAAAAATAGTCGATTAGGGTATCAAATGAAAGGTCTTGATTGGCAATTTTAGAATCTGAAACAAAAAACCCATTTTGTGCATCAAGTGGTCCAGGGGGAGGCAAAATGTACGAAAATTTTTTGTCCCAGCCTTCGCATTGGACAACTTTGAGCCGAAAAATCTGAAAAAAATCATCGAGGTAGTTCTTGATAAGTAAGAGGTTAACAATACATCAGAAACAAAAATTCACTCAACTTTGTTAATACTACTATGAGTTGTGAATTTTACCTTCACCTCCATAACAAATTTCATTATTAAGTGGATTATGGCCATTGAATTACAACAACAATAATATGTGTTGATGAGTGATACATATTTCAGATCGATCTAGGCACTCTTATTTTCTTCGGATTTTCATGAAAACTCAAGGAATACTATTAGATTTGAATATATTAGATCGGCCGGAATTCAGAAAAATTATTTAGCTGGAATAAAATGGTGACTGTTATGTGCTTACGAAAGAAACTCAGCATCTTTTGGATAAATTTGAACGATTTTTTATACAAGTATTGGAAGAATAATCCAATCCATTTGGTGCCATCAGAAAATTTGTTTCGAACCCAGGAATGGCTACGCAGCTCTTCTGGTAGGAGCATTCCCCTGCCTACTCAGCTTGTTTATTTATTTTATTAAGTGTATACCCAAATATTTACTTAATTTTTTATTAAAAAATATTAAATAGTTTCCTATTATCTGCTCCAAAATGTTTGATTGATAGAGTACGCCAAATAAAATCCAAATCAAAATACAAGTATATGTTTCACAAACATTCTTAATATATAATTTATGATAAATTATTTAATTTTAATACATTATGCCCAAAAACTAGTAGTACTGAATTATTTATGATTAACTCATTAATGATCAACTAAAAGTTATCAGAATCATACGTTCCCTTGCTTCTTCTAATAAAATTGATCGACATCTAATATCACACCAAATGACTACCTGTACAGTGAAACCTGTAAATATGTCGTTGGGATGTCGTGATGATAAGATTAAAATGGCATTCCTTGGCGACATTCCCACTTTACCACCACTCAGCGTAATCGCTTCTTGTCTTCCGTTCTGCCTCTGCTCTTTGTGCCACTTTACTTCCCTGCGACATGCTCTAGTGGTCTGCTCGTGCACTGACTGCACTTTGAGCTTGAACTTGAGTGCAAGGAATCAAACGGAATTCCTTTACACCTGGCTGGCTGCTAGGTGTTAGGTGCAATGCATTTACGGTGGTCATTTAAAGATAACAAGGTGCTAAAGCAAATGTCCCAACAAAAGGTTAAGGTGCACTCACAAAGGAATATTAGTTGGCCGCTTGTCACTTCCAGGATAGATGGTTGCAATGGAAGATGGATATCGATCGGAACGAGGTGTCGATGGAATTTCTTTCATCGAGCGAAAAGTTGGGCGATTTAACCTCGTGGTGTATGTTCTCAGTAAGAAGGCAATTATTACAATATATGTAAATATATTAATGAAATATTATTTTCAACTGCATTTATTGGCAATTTTGATTTAACTTCAGTATAGCATATTGGCAATCGTTTCTTACCCTACAAGTTTCGAGCACTTCAATTTACGATCTCGTAACCTAAAGGGATTTCAATCTTGTGTTTTCCTAGGATTAAGCTCTAATCCTATTTCAGACTGATAAATAAAGCAGATTGATTGTGATCTGTGGCATGCAAATTGACTGAGCTCAGATTCGAGGAGTTATAGTACTCGTATACGGTAGTTCGCGATTTTGAATTCAATTACGGCTAATAGCGATTGGTCACATTTCAGTACCATCAGAAGTCCTCTTCGCACTTATCACATATTTCAGCCATCTAGAGCGAAGCACTTCTATATAAATCTTTGTACGAGTGCATCTACACAATATGCATAAATTCCTTCTTCTTAAGCATTGAGATAAACAGGCAATTAATTAATTGAAATCCACGTGGTCGGAATCGCTAATGAATCAGTCAGCAGGTTGTCAATGGTTGGCAACTGTAAATGCAAACCACTGATATTATTTAAAATGTAATGATAAATGTTCCTTGTGACGCGACAGACGCGCTCCATTGAATCCGTCTCGTATAGTTGTCATGTGTGGAAGTACGAGTACGGGTATACCCCGATGGCCATGCTCATTCTGGAACTATCAATCTTTGTGATGTTATGCACGTGCCGTGGTAGTTTGATTTCTTTCCTTCGAGCTTAAAAGTGTATTGGACAGGACAGCTATCAGGAAAGCGTTTTAATTATGGGACGTGATCTGCTTTGAAAATCAAAAATGTGTGCAGTATGTTAACATTTGCGCTAAAGAAATGTTAAGGAGTCTCACGGTGAGACATACATTATGGAGTCATACTGTTTTGAACGCTGACTTACAAGGTGTCTTTTTGTTGAGCAGACAGCAAAGTTACCCATTGCGATACCTTGAATAGCCTTAAGCAAATATCTTTTTATAATCCACCAAAACTTAAGTGGAAAAAGTTACCTGACTAAAAGCATGAACAAATTCAGAATATTATTTAATTAGTTTCCCACCATGCTGAACGTAGTCATTAATTAATTAACAGGAATCAAATTAAGGGAGGCAGCGTTTTTATTTAAACCTTGTTAACCGTTAATGACATTTTCTATAACATGTTCATATCGGAGATTGCAAGTAATATATGTACGAGTCTTACTTGATATCAATATTTTTGAAATTTTTGCTTTTTGTTATGCTAGTAATACAAGCCGGTAATGAAACAGACGCAATATGCCAAAGAATACATCTCACAAATAAATATTTAATATTAATATTTAGTTTTGACGATCTTGAAGACCAGCAGCATATACAGGAAAGCAAAGCTCCGAGTATACAAATCTGTGATAAGATCCTGGGTGTTAAACATGGACCCTAACCCAAGCATCTGCAAACATGTTGAACGCCTTCGAAAGACGGGCCCTGAGACGAATAATTTGAGCGAAGCTAGGCGGGGACCAATGACGAACTCGGTACAACCATGAACTGTATGAGTCGGATGTCTCAACGATTGTAAGACTGTGGCAGCTGCAATAGGCTGGTCACGTTTGGAAGAACAACATATACTCAAAAAACTATTCGTTGGGAGAACTGAGGGGTGAAGACCAGTGGAGAAACCGAGGAAACGCTGACCTGACTCAGTCGACGAAGACAGTTCATCGCTACTCAGATTTCGAAATTGGAGGAAGCGGTCAATGGACCGATAGCGCTACGAAGAAGAAGAAGTAATACATTCACGCAAAGTCAACGAACAAAGCGGAGTGTACCAGATCAACTGTCCCGAATGCAACATGGTCTACATCGGATAAACAAGACGTCCAGCAACTACACGGTGTAAAGAACATCTGAGCGAGGCGGAAAATGCAATTAAAAAGTGAAAAGGGAATAACGACATACGATGGGCAGTCGCACAACACATTGTCGAATCAGGATATACGATCAAGATGGACAATTTGAAGGTCATAAGCCAGGTAAGCGATTTACGGAAGCTAGATATCATCGAAAGTATTGAGATTCAAAAAATTCCACAACACCTTCGAATGAATCACGACACAGGTAACGCGTCATCACCCTTATTTAAGTTTGTTTGAGTATATCCTCAGCAATTAAGTTTTTCATGACTATGTCCTTTGTAATTACCATTTAAATGGTTTCTCTTTCATTGAATATTGTTAGTATATAAGGTTGATGTTTTAGATAAATAAGTCAGTTGGTACTGAAGAAGGAACACGATTGATTCCGAAATGCGCATATACTTATTTCTTAAAGAAATTCTGTTGTTTAAGGTAAAATTGACTTTATCCTAACGTTTGTACGTACCGCAGCAAAAGGATCCGACATTATACATATTGATCATGGCGACCAGGCCCATATCGGAATACAGCGAACTGCTTAAACTAAAACAACAACTCGGTCCAGTGAGCGAGGATATACGATTTTTACAATTCTATCTCAAGCTCGGTATCACCCCAAAAAGCCATGAAATTAAATTGAACAAGACGTTAACATCTTCGAAGCAACAGCAACAAAAAATAGAACAGACGCTCATTAAGAATAGCGTAATATCGTTGTATTGCAAACAAAACAATATAACATTGATTATTTACGCCACGCACATGAAATTAGCGAACTCATCGAGGAGAAAAGGTGATATTTGTGACATTTTGGAAAAAGTGAACAAACAAAAAACGAATGATTCTGACGAAGAAGCTAAATGAACTCCTAAGACGAAAACCTATCAAGTCATCTACGGTAGCAGTAATTTCGGATTTTGTTGTGAACAAATCGAAGGAAGTATTTTCTGACGAACAGTTAAAATTATTGAATTTGGGATACAACTTCGCGATTTCAAGTAGCAGAGGAGCAGTAGAGGATGTCATAGTAGACGTGGAAGCGGCAGTTGAATTCGAAAATGTAGAAATCAAGAACAACGTCAGGCACCAAGTGGGTCAGATCATTCACGGTATTGAACAAATACCAAAATGCAAACAAGAAACCCTTATCAAAGAAATCAACAGTAAACCAGTCTACTGTATCCAAGCCGATAAAGGAAACAAGATTGTGATCATGGATAGACAACAATATGTCGAAGTAGTGAACAACATTCTTAGCAATGGCAAATTCCTCGAATTACGGAAAAACCCTCTTCCGGACTCTATTAAAAGAATCAAGAAAACATTAAAAGACTGTGAACACATCATCGAGAACCCTCATAAGCTGAAAGTGTCCAACCCGTGTTTACCGCGAACAAGATGTATGCCAAAGATTCATAAGCTCGGAAACGAAATGAGGGAGATAATTGCTGCGGTGAACTCCCCGACTCACAAAATCTCGAAATGGTTGTTACAGCGATTAAACGACATCTTTGGTAACAATATAAATGCCAGAACTGTCAGAATTAGTCAAAAAGCGGTGATCAGACCCCAAAATTGTGGCAGTATACTCAATGAGGAACTTTTGGTCTCGTTCGACGTAAATGCATTATTTCCTAGTATTCCGGTAAGGGAAGCACTAGTCTTATTAGAATACCGACTCCTAGAACTGAGACCAAATGAATGGGAGTGGCGTAAAGAGGTACGCGGGCTTATGAAACTAACACACCTGTGCATGAGCGAAAATTATTTCACCTTCAGAGATCGATATTTTAAAGGTACAAGTGGCGTAGCTATGGGAAATCCATTATCACCGCTCATAAGTGACATTTTCATGAGCACCATCGAAATGACCCTAGAAGAACTGGGTTTGCTTCCCAGATTATGGATCCGATACGTGAATCACATCTGAGCTATCGTAAATAAGGACAAATTGGAGCATACACTCAAGAGTATCAATTCGATCCACAAAAATTTACAGTTCAGCATGGAACCGGAGAAGGACAACAAGCTGTCGTTCTTGGATATAAATATATTCAGGAACAATGGGGTATTGAGTTTTGGAATTCATAGAAAAGCAACGCAAACTCAGAGGACAATTCCAGCAACGTCCTCACACAGCTTTTCTCAAAAGATGGCACCATATCATGCTATGATTCACCGTATGCTGACCATCCCCCTATCAAGTGAACGATGCAAAGAGGAACCCTACATAATCAACATCGCAGAAATGAACGGATACAAGTGTGATACGATCCAGAGTATAATCAGAAACAAGTTGGGTAGACAGACCTATGCTCATGTCAGAAGGGTTTTGTACTCTACTTACAAAATGCAGTAATCAGTAACGAATAATATCAAGAAACATGTCATGTTCGAGGATCATACTATTATTAGCAAAGTTGAAAGAATTTTGACTTCTGAGGTATTTGTTATAGTTATACCCATAAATATCTCCCTTGATAATTTTTTCAGATTTTTTAGATCACGGGTGTCCATTTGCGAGGGAGGAAACACATTTTTCATGTATTCCCCCCCTGTGACCCCACTGAAGCAAAAACTGTCAGTTTAAGACCTGTTTTGAAAAGCTCTCATGGAGAACTTTCAGTTGATACTCATACCGGTTACCTTTCATGAAATCTTTTTTCAGGGGCCACTCCTCTGTACTGTAATCATCGATTCATGGCCTGTTTTTTCGAATCTTAGAATGGTTACGAAGCCCTTTTGCTAGGAGCTCTCTCCTGCCTCTTTGACTTGTTTCTATTGTATGTACTCATCTTCATGATACCTATCATTCCTGCAATTTTCATGCTAATACTAGCAAAGCTGTAGTGTCTAAGTCGGTAAAAAGCGCATACGGCACCATAGCCATATGTTTCCATAGTAATACAGGGCATATTGCTCCATAGTAAACCAGCAAAATTCAAATCGCTATAATGCTAAATTTTATTGAATTTAAAGGTACCGTTTAGATTTTATTCAAGAAAACATAAAATCGATAAATCATACTATTACTAACAAAGTTGAGTGAATTTCGACTTCTCATGTATTTGTTGTTGTTGTACTCATAAAGGTCTACATGCATGATTTTTTTCAGATTTTTCGGATGGAAGGTGTCCAATCGCGAGGGGGGGTACGCGAAAAGTTCGTACATTTCCCCTTCCCCTGCCCCCCTCGGTACTTTTAAGGCAATTTTGAGACTTGTTTTGAAAAGATCTCATTGAGACCTTTCCAATGACATCCTACTCGACTACCAATGGTGAAAATTTTTTGTTGAGGGGTCACCTCCCTATATGGGGAGACCCCCCCTTAAACCCCTTTGAAAAATTTGTTGACCCTTGAACTTTGAAGAAGTCGCCACTTCTGACCTTTCCACAAAGTTTCATGGCTGTAGCCTTTATAGTTTCGGAGAAAAAGTGCTGTGACATACAGACGGACGGACGGACGGACAGACGGACACAGGTCGTGATTGCAATAGGGTTTTGTATTTTAGTACAAAACCCTAAAAAGGAAAATCAACTCAAACGTAACGGATTAACAACACTCGGTATACAAAACAAACACATGGATACCATCAAACGCGCACCAGTGAGGCACAAGAACGTAACAAAAAAAAATGAAAAAGATATTGAAATCTGGTAACATCGAAATGGTACCATCCAGCAGAAAACTAAAATTAGGAAGCCTTCTCAGGTCTGTCAAGGATCCACGCAAAGTCAACGAGCAAAGCGGAGTGTACCAGATCAACTGTCCCGAATGCAACATGGTCTACATCGGACGAACAAGACGTCCAGCAACTACACGATGTAAAGAACATCTGAGCGAGGCGGAAAATGCAATTAAAAAGCGAAGAGGGAATAACGACATACGATCGGCAGTCGCACAACACGTTGTCAAATCAGGGCATACGATCAAGACGGACAATTTGAAGGTCATAAGCCAGGTAAGCGATTTACGGAAGCTAGATATCATCGAAAGTATTGAGATTCAAAAAATTCCACAACACCTTCGAATGAATCACGACACAGGTAACGCGTCATCACCCCTATTTAAGTTTGTTTGAGTATATCCTCAGCAATTAAGTTTTTCATGACTATGTCCTTTGTAATTACCATTTAAATGGTTTCTCTTTCATTGAATATTGTTAGTATATAAGGTTGATGTTTTAGATAAATAAGTCAGTTGGTACTGAAGAAGGAACACGATTGATTCCGAAATGCGCATATACTTATTTCTTAAAGAAATTCTGTTGTTTAAGCTAAAATTGATTTTATTCTAACGTAAGTAATACAAGGCAAATTTACCCTTGGGCGTATTTTTCTTCTAGTTTATTCAAAATTTAAATTATGTACTGAATTCAGCAATAAGTCAAAACATTCACTAAAGATGAGATAGTTAGTTCACTCTTTTTTTCTAAATTATGAACAATTTTATTATTTAATTATTAACAAAGTTAAGTGAATTTCGTTTTCTGAGGTATTTTTGCCCTTGTTCGGTTAAGGACCCACCTCTACGTCTTCTTTTCAGATTTTTCTGTGGAAAGGTGTCCAATCACGAGGGGCGACCACACCAATTTTTCATACGTTTTGCGTCTCACTGGACCCCTGATGCATAAAATGACTTTGTTGTTTCAGATTTTAAAGTTCTAATCAAGACCTTTGATTTGATACTCCACTCGACTACTTTTGGTAAAAAAGAATTGTAAGGGCTACTTCGTTACAACGGGGAACTGCCCTTGAAAAAAATTTGAAATTTTTAATAAGACTTTAAATTTTAAGAGACCTTTTCACAAAGTTTGAACTTTCTGATTGCTATATTTTCCGAGGAAATTTGCTCTGATGCACAGACAGACAGACAGATGGACAGGTGGACAGACAGGACGCGAAATTAGTAGGTCTTTGTAAAAAAATTTTTACAAAGCCCTAAAAAAAGAAAAATCATCCTATTTATAGACAATGCAGATTGCCATAAATTGTCCGAAGAAGTATAGCTCAAACGTAAAAAGCTAATATAGCAGCACTCATTCAACCACTAGACTAAGGAATCATCGATACCACAAGATCAACACGGGCCTCATAAGAGATGCCTCCCCAAATCATTATTGATCCGCCCTGATGACCCACAATTTCGACTATAGCGCAGGGAGCAAACCTCTCATTTTTTCGTCTGTAGACACGCTGATGCCCATCTGGATCACATAAGGCTATTCTTCTTTCATCTGAAAACAGTACGTTCTTCCACTGCTCCATAGTCCAATCATAATATTCTCGCACGAAACCAAGTCTAGCCCTACGATGCTGTGGGAGAAGTTGCATAAAAAGCCATTAAATCACTTTCACCCAGTTTTCTTGTCGTTCGTTCACTTACACTAATATTTCTGACCTCGAAAAGATGCGTACGAAGTTCTGTTGCAGCGCAAAAGCGATTTCTCAACACGTTGCTGAGGATAAAACGGTCGTCTCGGGTAGAAGTGCAACGATGTCTGCCTTGACTTCGCCTCCGAGTGTATGATCCAGTCTCTTGATACCATCTAATGCCATCCCGTATCGTGGTTCAAGGTACACCGAACATTCGGGCGATGCGACGTTGACTGTATCTAGCAGCAGCTGAAGCGACAGCCCTAGTTGTACAAATCGTATCTAACGGCATTTTTATTATTTCAAACACTAAGCATAATCTTAAAGAAAAAAATTAAACAAGCTTTACACTTGCATTGAAAATAGAACAAGAAATCTTATCTCGGCAATGCCACGGTAATAAGGTCAAGAAATGACTTATTCGTATAAAACCTACTCCGACACAAACTCTAAAACCAACTCGAGAGTCTAACTGTTTATTTTTTTCCCAATTATCCACTTGATGCAAAACAAAGCCTGAGATACTGCAAACCAGCAGGGTGATAAAAAGTGTAAGCGGGCGGTTGATTGTGTCTGTGAGTGTATTATAAATATACAATGTTATGTTTATTTTGCTAGTAAGCTAATTCAAAAAAAAAACAATGATCTATTCAAGTATTTTTTTGTTGTAGGAAATCGTGTTATTTTTTATATGAATATATAAAATAAAACCAAGCCAAGCACATTGTATTGCCACAATTTTGATGTTTTTTTTTATTTTGTTGGTTTGTTCAATCGATTTGGCAATTCAATTATTTATTCATGCCAACATATATATTTTAACTAATTCAATTGGATTGTATTTTATTTTTTTTGCAAAGTTTCGATCAAATAAATTTATTTTTCTCCTCGATTTAAGTTAGCAAATAGAAAAATCTATATAAAACTTTAAAAATAATAAAAGCTGGCAGTTTTTAATCGCTTATGTTCAAGCTCTTAAGAAATATTTCTTTTTAATATTTAAATATAGGACGGTAATTGGAATTTTCATTGCTCAATGGTTTTTTTTGGCAAGACTGTTATCCCTCCATCTATTTTACCTTCTCTTCCTCCATTTTTTAGTTCGATTCTACAAAAAAGCCTTCATAAAACTAATCTTCTCACACATTGGCGACATAAAATGGCACCTACAATGTTTCAGAAACACCCTTCCTAATTTGCAATATATTGCAATTATTCACAATCAAAATAATAATAACAACACGTAAATATTATCAACAACATTCTAGGAGACTTCCATACTATAGTTTATGAGATGTTGGCATTATATTTTTTTTTGTCATAATTAAGACTAGGGTTAGCCCCCCGATGAGCTTTCGAGCTTAAAATCTAGCTTGTGCATGGAAGAATATCTAAATTATATTTTATTAGCAAGAAAAATATTTAACGCAAAACTTTAGGAACTAACATTAGATGAGAATCCATCAAAACGAATTGCGAAAGTCGATTATACTTGTTTCTCCTTTTTCAGCTCCCACGTCATCGGATCACTATATTTGGATCCAAACAAGACCCCTCCAAAACGATTAATAGTTTCAACCATTTTTTTTTGTGGTAGGGAGGTGAAGGCAATAGTTTCAACCTTTAATAAAATTCAAAATTTGTTCAGAACTAGGCGTAAACTGAAAAGAGGCTCTACCGAGCAAACCAAAGTTTGCTTTAAAATAACATATGCTTTGTTATGCAATAGGGATCTTAAAGCCATTTCTTAATCGGAAACCGACTTCAACTGCGCTATGTGGTTGAATATTCTGGATACGCTGGAAAACCCTTTTCAAGTTCCAGAATATCTAATGCGGCTTTTGAGGACCGAAGCCTACTCAACTCTACGACACAGGGTCAATGGAGGATGGCTGTTACATCGGGTGACACCCAGGGATCTATCCTTGCTCCAGACCTGTGGAACGTGTCTTACGACGGGCCACTGAGACTGCAGATGCCAGATGAATCGCGTTTGATCGGCTATGCCGATAATTTTGTGGCTCTGGTCGCACCATTGAACACGCGCAACTTAGGCTAGGTATGCTAATGCGCCGAGTGAGAGACTAGATGACTGCACGCGGGCTCATTTTAGCACTGGAGAAAACCGAAGTGGTCATCTTGACAAAAAAGAGAATCCCTAGAGTAAGGATGATCAGTGCTGGGGACATACTAATCGAATTGAAACAAGCGGTGAAGTATCTGGGGCTACTGATTGACTCAAAGATAAGTTTCTCTGAGCAAATCAGGGCAACAGCTGAGAAGGCTGCTTCGGGAGTATCGACTCTGAGTCAACTTATGGCCAACGTAGGGGGTAGCCCATCAAGAAGACGCCTCTTGATGAGTGCTGTAGGGTCAGTGCTACTGTATGGAGCGGAGGTATGGGATGATGCTCTCAGTAAGGAGGTATACCGAAAACACCTGGTTAAGGTAGAGAGGAGAGGTGCTGAGAATTGCATCTTCTTATCCGACAGTCTCTGATTCAGCGGTGAAAGTTATTGCAGGCGTGATACCTGTCGGCCTCATTGCTAGAGAGTCTTGGATAAATTGCACGGTGGGAAGGTGGACTGCACGCCTCACTCCGAATGTGAGAACGTGGCTAAATCGAAGGCATTTTATCTGATCCAGCTTTTCAGCGGGCATGGGTATTTTCCGGTATTGCCCAGCAGCGGAAGACAATGTCTGCCAAACATTTTCTGCAGGCAGAATATGGGACACGCTGTGAAGAGACCCCTACAGGGAGACGGGCAAGCTCATCTCGGATAATATAGTCGCGGTGATGCTCGAACCGGTTGACAAATGGAACCAGACGGCACATTATGTTCAAGCAGTCCTAAAAGATAAAAGGAGCTCATAGCTGCTGGGGGCGTTGGAGCTGGGGGATCGCTTGTCTGGCACTTCCTCTTCTCTTCTCCCCTTCCGCTGGAAGAGGGATCTCCCAGCTTGAAGGCGCCTCACGGCGCAACAAAACGATACCTGGCCCAAAGTAATGTGTCAAACGGTACCAGGCTGGGTTCGTAGGTTGACACGGGAGGTGTTTAGTGAGTCATGCCATCGCCTTCTTGCGAGCGTTGAAGTCCCACACTCTGTGCGTAAAAGAACATTCACCTCCCTACCACAAAAAAAATCGGAAACCGACGAATTTGATTATTTAAATATTTAAACGTAAATTCCTTTTCATTTTCTGTTCCTTCAAAATTTCAACAGAAAAATTATTTTTTTGTGTTTTGTTTGCGTCATTCCATTACCATACCTAATTTTATTTCATTACCACCGCTATCATTACTACCACCATTCTACTTGACGGCACCAATCCTATTCAGAGCTCCTGCTTTGAATGAAGTCAAAATCCAATTTTGACGATAGATTGAATTGCGTCCACGCCTTTGATGCAAGTTTGCGTTATTGCAGGCCATCAAACCGACTGTGGAGCTGCCCTGGAGTAACGAGTTTGCAGGAGGAGGCGCAGTCTTTGCTAACAGGGGGGCAACGAAGACAAAAAACGTGACCGCTGAAAATCTTTGCGGCATAGAGTTGTACGTCATACTAGATACATTTAAGTTGGAGGCTGCTGGTGGCTGGCTGCTGGTGCTTGAGTATGATGAAACTGTGACAGATGTGAGCCGTGTTTTCATGGGATAGGCGAGGAAGAAAACTCTTTGTTTTAATCCTAGTTCCGGAAATCTTATTAGTGGGGCAACCGCCACTCGAAATAAAAAGCCTCAAAGATATTAATAGCAAAATTAAAGATACAATTATAGAGTGCTGAGTTGTTTGCGCAAAAGTGCTGCAGATACGATAGTTGTGATTTTACAATCGAATCCAGGAAAGAGACCAAGAACTAGGTGAAATATTTAGGAGGAACCCTGGGATGGTTAAAGTTATAACTTCATGCCTGCTAGCAGTTTTCAAGACATATCTTACTCTAGAATCACAACATGCCTGTAATTTTCAGTCTTTAATCTAATTCGAACGAAGAAATTAAATTTAGGTTAGATACGTGTAGAGCTATACAACACCATAAATGAAATATAACTACCAAATAAATCATTTTGCCTAACGTTCAGAAGGATAGTGAATACGTGAGCGAATATAAGCCTGCTGCAAACTTTGCTCGGATTAATTGTTAAATTGATAATAAACAATTACCGACGCTTAGGTATCACACACCACCAAACCCTTCTCTGCCGCTGATAGCGATATATTTTGTGACTTTTGAGGGTATTTATCCAGCATATAGGATGTAAAATAAATAGTTTCTGCATGATTGGGTGGCGGTAGGAGAGAGAGAGAGAAAGGCAGTGAGGATGTAATAACCTTGCTTTTGGTACCCTACGCCACTGACGCGACCGGTAGATCCATACGCCCTACGCCAACTACGCCACTGACGTCGACGGTTTGTGAGCGATTTTTAAACTACTCACTGCCACTGAAGCGTGACTTGAAGTGTGTTAAAAAAGTAAAAAGGGAAGGAGTATCATGTCCGGCTCGTGCTGGTCTTCAGTTCTACGTTGTCTCTGAGTCCAGTTGGCGCTGATCCCGGTTCTAAGATCTACAGTGACAATGGTAGCAGCCCAAGTTGTTGGATGTTTCCAGGACATCATCCCGGATTGCTGATGACTCACATTCTTTGTCGCAAACTAGTTCTCCACGACAAGCTGAAGCTTTTTAAACTGTACAAGTAAGTTCAATAACAGTTTTATATAATGCAACTTGCTTAAAAGTTCTGAACTCAGGTTAGTGGCGTGGGACTCCCACCAACTGCGGCTACCTCAGTACCAGCAAAAGAAAAACTTTTTGCTGCCAAACGACCGCGTAGCAAAGATGATGAGCCTCCGTGTCAAGTGTAACATATGCTGAAGTCAAAACATTGTCAGCGGCCATCTGTGCTGTTGCGCAGAGCGCCAAAATAATTTGGAATTGTGTCCAATGTGCCACGCAAGCATCGAGCGTGAAATAAAAGTTCTTCAGCCGTAATAATAAATGCAGTGTTCAAACAGACAATTTTACTAATTTTCACTTCATCATTCTCTTCAAGTTCAACGCTTCTAAATCAAACTAAGAAAAGAAATGAAGACACATTATGTGATATCGATGTCAAAATCATACGTGCAACAAGAACAATAAATTTAGGATAAATATTCATTAGATTGTCTTTAAGACAGAAGGAGTAAGGTACGTAGGTCACATCTATCGCAGCTATAAATAATAGATTAGAATGCTGCGACTGGCTATATGGTATTAAAATCAAACGACTTCATCCCAAACAACTTTTCAAACTACTATATGGCTCAATTTATTGAATCAACACGCTTAGCATTTTTTCTTAAACATTTTGTGATTTTTAATATGGTAAAAAGGCGAAATCTGTTTCGATAGTTGATGATTTTACTCAGAATCAGTGTTGGTGACATAGGGGGAGAAATATTCCGTATGGAAAACAAATGATAATTTTCTTAGAATAGTTATTGTAAACATCGAAGTTTTCATGCGATTAGTGTTAAAATTTTGTATATTGTAAGCAGTGGTGTACCGCACCCATCACGTCAAACGATTATAATATAGTGTATATTTTCAATAACAACACGTCATCAACCAATCATATCACAGGCAACGTCCATTTTACTACTGTCTTCAATTGAGAGGACTTGTCCATAAATGAGAGCCCCTTTAAAGCAACAGAAAGTTAAGTACACAGAAAAATACAGATCCACGTTAACTTAGCAAATGTGTATTCATTCTTACGTGTATTTTACTTTCCTTATCGCGTCCTACAATAATTCAAAAATGAAGGACTACAGACACCATTTCAAAATGAACTGGAGCAAAATTATGAACTCCTATTAAACGTTTTTTTTTGTAAGAGACATTCTAATGAATACTTGTATATTGACTGGGATTTTAAACATGTAGGATCTTAATTAAAACTAAGGATAACTCTACATAATAAAATCAAAATGATTGGAAACATAAGCCAAAATTAAATCACATATATATCAGACGAAATGATTAATAAATAAAAAAACGAGGGGTTGCTTTAAAAAGAAGTTACAAACTTACTATAAACAAAACGAAACGCATAATTAAAATACTCGAAAATTGACAACAATGAACCAATATCTCCCCATCCCACTAGAACTTTAGTCTTCATTCCACTGGTCCCCTTCCAGTTATAAGACGAAACCAACAGCTTAGTTGAGACTTAATAATATGAACGAAATGTCTAAACAGCATTTGTAAGCAAAAACAAAATGAAACAAACAAATGCATAATGATCTAATGCAGGGTCTGAATAATAAGTAGCCGGACTGATCTGAGGAAATTTTTTATTGGCAAAATATGTACAATTTTTCTTTAGAAATCTTCAAAGTAGTCCCCATTGGAGTCAATAACACGCTGATACCGGATTTTCCAATCCCCGAACGCTCCCTGGAAGTCGGCAACCTCGATGCTTTCTAGAGCCCTCATCGTAGCACGTTGAACGTTTTCCAGAGTCCCGAACCGCGTCCCCTTAAGGTGTCTCTTGATCTTGGGGAACAGAAAGAAGTCCGCTGGTGCCATATCTGGGCTGTAAGGAGGCTGTGGCAACGTTGCCCTCGACTGTTTGGCCAAGTGCTCGATGACGAGCAGGCAGGTGTGCAACGGAGCATTGTCGTGATGGAGGATTTACGAATCGGCAATCTCAAGACGGACTCCGCGAATCCGGGTGGTTAGTCGACGGACCACCTCTCTGTAGTACTGGCCGTTTACAGTTTGGCCGGGTGGCACAAACTCGTTGTGAGCAATGCCTTTCACGTCAAAGAAAGCAATGAGCATCGACTTCACCTTCGATTTGCTCATGCGCGCTTCTTTCGGTCGTGGTGACGGTGGTGTGTGCCACTCCGAACTCTGCCGCTTCGTCTCAGGATTGTATTTGAAAACCCACGTCTCGTCTCCTGTAATAACGTGGTTAAAAGACTCTGATTCGGTTGCTTGATCGTACTCTCCATTTTCACTCCGACGACGTAACTGAACACGCACTCCGCTCTCGCTCGATGCTATCTCTCCAAGCGCTCGGAGGCAACTGCTGCAGCCCGGTTCCCTGTACCTAGACCCCCACACCACTACAGCACCAGATACCGGTTAGCAGACGCTTTGACGGCGCGGGGCAGGCTCAGTCCGGTTACTTATTATACAGACCCTGTAGACTTATTCATATATATGTATACGAGATGAGACAGTTATGTAATGAGACTGATTTTATTGCCGGGTTTGTGGTAAGCCTGCCACCTCGAAATTCCCTTTCCCTTCCCCGACATCCTTCCCCTCTCTATTGATATATTTATCATTACGCTAGGTTGTTCTGTTCGCCTGCTCTGTCATGTTGAGTCGACGTGTGTTGGTGGTGTTCGTCACGAAAATGGAGAAATGAAATCAAGAGCAACGCGTCGTGATAAAATTTTGCACCAGATTGGGTGAAACAGCTTCGGAAACGTACGCTTAAATTGTAAACGTGCATGGTGATAGTGCTTTTAGTCGTGCCCAGGTGTTCCCATGGCATAAAGAGTTTAAAGAGGGGCGTGAAAGCGTGGAAGACGAGGTACGAAGCGGGAGACCAGTCGAGGTGCGGACTGTCGTGAATGCGCAGCGTATGTGTGCCCTAATCCGTGAAGATTGGCGTTCAACAGTTCGAATGTTGGCTTCGGAATTGGGTATGAACCGTGAAACAGTCCAACAAATTTTAACCGACGATTTTGGGATGAAAAAGCTGTGCGCGAAGATGGTTCCAAGAACCTTTCTGGGCAGCAAAAGCAGCATCAAATGACCTTGGAACTGCTGCTGACTTTTTTCGTTGCCTAGAATAAAATTGGTGATCAAAGGAACCCATTTTGAGTCGATTACGGACATCCAGGCGGCCGTGACGAGGGCGATCGGGGACATCCCAGTCGAAGCGTTCCAGAAATATTACGAAGCAAGGAAAACGCGCTAGAATCGTTGTATAGCTACCCAAGGGGACTATTTTGAAGGGGATGGCAAAGTTGTAGAATAATTTTTAAATATACGGTTTTCATGGAATCAGTCTCATTACTTGATTGTCACACCTCGTACGTATATGCATCCATACATGTGATTAAATTTTGGTTATATGAAACTTAATCGAAATAGGGTGAAAACGAAAATGGCTGCTTTCCTTACATATTTAGTGTCCTTTGAAGTTGCAATAATTTTTCAATATTTAAAAATATCGCGACTAACATTTTAATATTGTAGTTTTCTTCTGGTTAATGAGGTCAAACAAATCCAAATTTGGTACTCATATCGTTACAGATGTTGTTTGTGCTCCAATAAGTTTAAAATAAATCGTTTCTGAACTATTTAGTAAATATAGTTTTGACAATATTCCTAGGTACTCAGTGAGAAATTTACTACGTTGCTTTTGCTTCTGTACAAAATAAACCGGTGCTAAAATAATGATTTAAAAAATGTTTATTCGCCGAGACTACTATGTAATATAAATAAAAAGTGATTCCTTCCTCAATAATCGTTTTAAATGTTGTATATGAATTTGTTTACCTCAGCCAAAACCATATCGAGCAAGATATAATATGTAAAAAGAAACGGTGTGCCATTGAAAGGTATCTATTAAGTTTTAAAATCGCGACATGTCATTGTAATAAGTAAACGAAACTAGAATCAGTATTTTCAAGAAAAAATTCCTCTGCGGTCGAAAAATAAAATAAAGCGAATCGGTGAAAAAATTGTTTTTCGGAAAAGACTGCATTACGCTAAGGTTAATATAAATTTAAGTTCATTTCGTCAATTTAGCTGTAGGAGGATAATGAAAGAAATGCTCTAGAAAAAAAAATAAATGCCGAAATCTACGGTGATAATCATAAATTATCTTGCATTTAAAACGAATTTTACCATTTTATCACCATTTTTATTCTCGTCTTATTACTTGTGAAACCCACACAACTGACTTGAAAAAAGAAAAAAATCATAAACGCTTCAGGGATCTGTTAAACTGAAGATTATGTATATTGATAAGAGGAAATCACTGAAATAGAATTGAGACTGTTGAATACGAAAATTTACTACCTTAAAAGGCTCTAAGAGAATTTAGATCTAGAAATACTTAATAAAATACCCTCGGGAATATGCCGATTGACTCTTGAATGTGAAGTGTGGAAACTTTTTTTAAATTAAGTTCAAAACGAAAAATTTATTTTTATACAACTTATTCGAATCTCCAAAAAAGTGCTTTGATAATTTCTGTTCCAAATACTAAAGTATAACGAGCCAAATTGATGTTCCAAATTGATTTTTTTTTCATAAATGTGTATCCTAAGATGTACCTTGTAGTTCCAATAGGAAAATTAAATGGATTGCTAGGCTAACGAGTCTTTCGTTTTCAGCAAAACCGTTCTTTTCCAGCGGGAAATGCGAGTGAGAGGTGAGTATAACGCCAAGAGGGTAGGGTTCCTGTAATCCGCGAACGGGCGGTTTCGGGTTGCGGTCGGTACGCGGTGCCATAGTTCGTGTTTACGTGTTTTTATTAGCGTATATTTTTTGGGTTTTGCCTTCGAGGAGTATCATTGAGTAATTAAATAATACTGGAGTGGACACCCACGTGACAATATGTTCGCAACAACCCTTGCGACCACTTTTCCTACTGCCACGCTCTTGCTTACAACGTTAGAGAGAGCCAAATTGCACAAGCAAACATGGCTGTAAACAAATTTTCATACAATACCAAAAATTTGTTTTCTATTTGAAAAACCTTCAGCATTGTATGAAAATCATGCAAAACATTAATATATTAACTACTCACTTGTGAAAGGAAACACCTACAGATCCTTTTCCACTATGATTTTTACACGAAGGCACTGCACATTTCATTTTGAAATTTTAAATTAATTTCACAATGTCACACGTTAAAGTTACTTGAATCACAAACCGCAATCGAATGTTTAAACACTTGGAAATAATTTAGATCGCGAACACTTTCCACAGTTTTAATATAGGATAAAATTCGCGGCCAATTTGCATCAGTCATCTTGACAGACAGATCGCATCTAGTCAGCTTCTGGAACAAGAAAGTGACCAGCAAGAGCCCGACGGGGAGAAAATGACAGATCGTTTGGAAGAGTGCAGAAACCGGTCGCATGCTTCCTCATACATTTTATATGAGCTTTGCCTATCCAGTTCTTATTCATATGAGAGTAGTATACTTCGGGCACCGCGTCGGTAATTTTTGGGAGCGCGTATTTTTAGCTTTTGTTTTCGTTCATTTCCTCTAGGATGAAGGGATACAATTTAGAGTGGAGTCGATGGAATTCGTTCGACGCGTTTAAATCGGGCAACCGGTGGCTGAACTTTTGTGTTTCAGCCTTAGTCTACTCTTGGAAGACCCGGGAACGAACTCCTCTCCAAACTAGCTAGCTAGCCAGCAGCCACCTCAGAGTAGACTAAAAGTGTCCGGACTTGTTGACCTGATGGGTACAGTCCGCTGCTACGTTCCAAGACTACACATCTAGAACCGATGAGAGGTCGGTGTAGAGTGGCAAAATCGTTACAAGGAGAATCAAGTTTAGGGGAACGACTGCGTCATGAATTTAATGTTGCTTTTTTTCAAGATTGATTGGACATGAATACAGGTAATTTGCCTTGAAATTTATGTGAAAGAATTTATACAAATTTTTATGCAAATTACGGCAAATCATGGCAGACTCTAAGCATGTCTTAGAGCTTGCATGGCATATACATAATTTTTACGCAGTTTTACACAATTTTTTTTCTCGTTGAACGTTATTAGTAGTCATTGTTGAGCGTTTCATAAATACCAATAAACAAACCCTGAGACAACTACCTACCGACTATAAAATTTCCTTTTTGAGAAATGTATACACACAGCAAAAGCTGTAATACACTTCCTGCTGACCAGTAATGTTCATATGTGTAAATTCAAATGAGATGAACAGTAATTAAATGTCAGACACTGTAGACGTTGCCATTAGTGCTGGAAAATTTTTATCGTTGTCTTAGAACGAAACCCATGCCTGAAACCTTTCATAGGAAAATTCCAAAACAGTAGTCCATCATCTTTTGCAATAGCCTGTTTAAAAGCATTAGCTCACTTAAATGCTTGCGGACTTACCGTCATTAAGATTCTCTTTCCTACTTATATTTACTTTGTGCACGGACGATGAATGATGCTTTCAAATATTTTTCTCAAACTCGGTTGTTAGTTGTGGTCGGTTAAAGAACATTTCAGGCGGAATTAATCGAAGTAATGAACGAAAAAGATATAAAGCACGTCGGTATGTGTCGGTAGTAAGTCTGTGCAAATACTCGTAGTATGAAATGTGTGGGAATCCACCCAATCGATCCGCTACACCATTTCAACGGCTACTTCTTAATAGCAGGCGGTTAATGCAAGCAATTAAGTTTTAATTGTGCATGTGTACATCGTAGAAGTGCCACACGTGATTTAATCTGCAAAGTTCTGGCATGACGAGGTGGACGCCAGATTCGCCCCGACAAGCGGAATACTTGATATCGGATGGGATCATAATCACCTTCTTAATGCTAATTACCCTCATCATAATCGATAAAATCTTCGATGCAATAACGATCGATGTTATGGTCAATTTATCGATGGCAATAGATTTAGAAATCGATTTAAATCAGGCTCTTCAATTTATTACCAATTTGCCATCCATTTAACTCTGGAAAGTACTCACTATAAATTTATGATAAACGCTACCTTATTATTGTACTTTTAAACATCACATTTTTCGCAATCAAATCCTTCTATGCTCACGCATGCAGGTGGATACTACGAGTATAGTATATACCAGTTAAAACCAATATCCCATCAAATCACAGGACACAGCGTGGGTTCTCCCTTGTGCAGAAATACGAAACAAGAGGAAGCAGTTGTTCTTTGATATACATTTCACTCCATCCTCGCTACCCAATTGTAGGTAGTCCGGTAGAATACTTACCATCAGAATTGTGTATGAATTATGAATAACAACACAGCCTTGTAGCTTGATTGCTGGATGTAGCTCCCTATAGCAAGTAATAAAATGTCGCGCAATCCTATTTCGAATGTATCTACTCCCGGGTCTTATCATATATTGTTATTTTCATTTGGTATCAAAGGAGCATTGCATTGTGGACGTTTGCGCCCACTTATTTATGCTCGCGAATGTTGTTACTTGTTACAGAAATGCAATTTCTGTCAGGTGGAGGACTTATAAATCATCGACAGAAATCAATATGAATATCAATTGCTTTTAAAGGAATTTAAGGGGCCTGCTACTAAAGTTGGCGCGTGTTTATTTTTATTAAATTGGGAATGAACATTTTATTGACGGATTTGATCGTTGCAATTAAATTAAAAACTGAAATAGTTAACAGAAAACAACGCCTTAATTGCATGAAATGGCAATTAATGAGCTGTGATTTCCGTGAATCCAATAATATAAGATTTGTCTCTTTAATAATTAACAAAATTCAGCCAAAAAGGATGAGTTTGTCAATAAAAACAATTATTATAATCCATCGCTCTACAGTGCAGGTTGAACTTTGGCGTTGAGAGCTGCTAGACTACCTCATTCTGTAACCCGAACGGTATTCTAGACAGTGATATATTTCAGTATCATACTTGACCATGTGATCACTTATTATCTGTTTTTTAGGACTTTGTAAACTAAATTCTAGGAAGACCCACTACTATGGTTTCACGTCCTGTATATCTCTCTGTCGGTGCATTACAGCAAGTTTCCTCAGAAACTATTGAAGCTACAAAGCTCAAACTTTATGAGAAGGTCAGAAGAGGTAGTCTGTCAAAATTTTAGGTCTTATCGAACATTTCAATTTTTTAAAGGGGGATCCCCCTTATACCGAACAAAGCTTTTAAACATTTTTTATTAAAGGTAGTCGAGTGGGGTATCAACTGAAAGGTCTTGATTATCACTTTTAGAATCTGAAAGTAAATTTGCGCATCACAGCAATCAGGGGGACTGTCAGGAAAACCAGGAGGTCGTGCAAGAAAACTGTTCAGGTTTATTGTCCAGTAATAAGGATTTATTAGCACACAAAAGTACAACTTGTCTCGACAGAATACAAAGAAGAACTGAATTTGACAACTATCGTTGTGTTAGATTAAGAACAAAAATATAGGTGGCTCCACAAGCGATTAAAAGGGAATTACAAAAGAGCGGTTCGATTTGAATATAAAACAAAGGATAAAAGTACTGATTTAACACTCCCCCTCAAAGCGATAATCGTCTAAACAATCTGTTTTTCGATGCCCATGTAATTTAGACAGTTCCAATATTTGGGACTGGTTAGCCCTTTGGTGAGCACGTCTGCTGGCATCTTCTCAGTAGGTAGGTACTCCAGATTGATCTCGCCTGCGGAAAAAGCCTATCTCACAAAATGATGTCGTGTATCTATGTGTTTGCTTCTCGTGTGGTGCACAGGATTCTCTGCCAACTTCTTCGCATCCTGGTTATCGATGTGAATGTCGATTTTCTTCAGTGGACGAGCGCCAATCTCTTCGCTCAGTCTCTTCAGGTGCATCGCCTCCTTAGAAGCCTCGGTGAGTGCCATGTACTCGGATTCCGTCGAGGACAGCGCAACTGTGCGCTGCTTCCTCGACTCCCAGGAAATAGGACCGCTGCTCATCGTGAACGCGTAGCCGGTGTATGACCTCCGGTCATCAATGCAGGCAGCGCAGTCGGCGTCCACGTAGCCGGTCAGGCATCCTCCCTTCGCACTGTAGCTTAGGCCCACGTCGAGCGTACCTTTGAGGTATCGCAAAACTCGCTTTGCAGCTTGCCAGTGGCTGGTTCCGAAAGAATCGTTGAACTGGCTCAGAGCACTCGTAGCATGTGCAATGTCCGGGCGTGTGCACACGGACAGGTAGAGAAGGGCGCCGATGAGTTCTCGATACGGTGGTTTTCCCCGTCTCCTCACTCCAGATGTCACCCTTTGACAGCTTAACTCCAGGAACAAGTGGCGTTGCAACCGGCCGACAGTCCGACATCCCGAAGCGATCGAGTATGTCCAGCACATACCCGCGTTGACTCATGGTGATCGTCGACTCGTCCCGAGCAAACTCAATTCCCAAGCAGTATGACACGTCGCCCAAATCGTTGATCTGGAAGGACTTGCTCAGAAACTTGTAGACTTCGTCGATCCTCTTGGTATCACGTGACAGGATAAGAATGTCGTCGACGTACACAACGATCAGCAGTGGATCGTTGTCTGCGTCCTTTACGTAGACGCTCGCGTCTCTTGACGTCGGTCAACCCCAAACTTCACCAGCTCTGAGTCCAGACACTGATACCAGCATCGTTCCGCCTGTTCCAGGCCGTATAGAGCCTTGTGCATTTTGCACACCTTGTTCCCGGACGATAGTTGGGACAGCATCTTTGCAGCCTTGTTGACCACTTCACGGGAGCCGTAGTTGTTCTCGACGATGAACTTCAGGACATTACTTGCGTAATGTGGCAACTCCATCCAGACCTCCTCGTCGATGACACCGTTCAGGAAAGTGGTAGAGACGTCAAACTGTCGTACATGCATGCCATGTTGTGCCGCAAATGCCATGGCGAGGCGAATTGAGCTGAATCAAGCCACAGGAGCGTAGGTCTCGCCGTAGTCCATCCCGGGGCATTGGGTGAATCCCCTGGCCACGACCCTGGCCTTCCGTTTGGTGACTGCTTCATCAGCTCCGTACTTGTTTCTAAGTACGATGTGGCTGCCGACAGTTGTGCGATTTTTCGGGCGATCCTCCAAGGTCCAAGTGTTGTTTTTCAAAATCGATGAAAACTCGTCTGCCATCGCCAGCATCCACTCGTATTCCTCTGGCCCGGAGACTGCTGACTTCAGTGGAACTTCCGCGATGAGGGCAGTTTCTTCTTCTCCGGTTGCATAGTTCTCATCTCCGCTCGCGTCGTCCTGTACAGCATCGTTCTGTACAGCATCGTTCTGTACAGCGTCGTTTGCCTCCGCCACGTCGACACACTCTCCGCGACCTCATTTCTCTCCGCGACAGGATGTTCCCTTGGTCTACCAGGACGACCCGTGTAAATCTTCCTCGGTCTGCCTGGTCCACGCTTCGTCGTTGGAGTTGGTCCGACTCGACCTGGGGCTGGAACTTCAACTGGCTCAAAACCTCGGAGAGGTTCGTCGTTTTCGCCAAACATGGCCGGTTGCTGCTGTTGCTGATCTGGTTGCAGGACTGTTCTTCTCGTTGAGTGATTCTCTCCTAGTACAAGGTCCATGTACTCGTCCGACTATGTGGCAGGACCCTCTACATCCTGCTCGGTGTTTGGCTGAACATTCGCCTGTTCTAGGAAGAACTCCTCGTACTGGTCGACCTTGTTTTCTGCTGTTGTTTTCAGGAACTGGACATCCCGTGAGATCTCGACACGTCGCTCCTCAGGTATCCAGACCCTGAGTGCCTTCGAATCTGCAGCGGGGCCGAGATAAATGCCTTTCCGGGCACGAGGTCCAAACTTTTTGGTATCCTTGGTCCGGTTCAGGCAGTAAACCGGTGCTCCAAACTCCTGAAAACTGCTCACATCCGGGACCTCTCCCATCCACAACTCGAACGGAGTTCGGCCGTCCAATGCTGAAGTTGGACAGCGGTTTCTGGTGAAGTTCGCGGTACACACTGCTTCTGCCCAGAAAGTAGGAGGAAAACCGGACTGGATCAACAAACAACGAGCCATCTCGACCAGAGTGCGGTTCCTCCGTTCAGCTATACCGTTTTGTTCCGGATTGTTCGGAACGGTTAGCCGACGTTTGATCCCAGAGCGCTTCAGGAAGTTATCGAACTGGTTGTTTGAATATTCGGTGCCATTATCGGATTGCAGGCACTTAATCTTCAAGTCGTGCTGCGTCTCGACCATCTTCTTGAACGCCTGGAACTCGGAGAGCACCTCGTTTTTCCGTCGCAAGAATCGCACCTCGCCCCATCGAGTAGCGTCATCTATAAAGGTGACGAAATACCTGGCGTGACCGTCGGATTGCATGCGCATCGGTCCGCACACATCCGAGTGTATCAGCTCGCCTGGGGCTGACTTCCTCTCGGAGACCTTGGGGAAGGGCTGGCGTGTCATCTTCGCCTTGATGCACACCTCGCAGTCCACCGTTGCATCGTCGTCGCTCAAATCAAGTGCTCGGAGAACGTTGTTTTTGGATGCCTCGCGAATGTCCTTCACGTTTAAGTGACCCAAAGCCTTGTGCCAATCCATCAGGGACTTCTCGTGATCCCGGCTGGCAAGCGCGGTTCTCGGTTGCTCGGCAGCGCGCGAGTCGTTCACAAAATAGAGTCCGTTGACTCGCTCCACGCACAACACCACGCGATCGTCCTTCTCGCTGACGACTTCCGCCGAACGTTTGCGAAGGTCACTCGGTAACCTTTGTCCACGATCTTCGCGACCGATAACAAGTTCATGCGTAAGTGCGGCACGTACAGCACGTCACTCAAGTTAACTGTCTCATCGTCTTCGTTCACTCGGGTAACCAATCGCGCGACACTCTTAGCACTGATTTTCTTGGAGCTAGAATTGGCCAGGTTCAATGAGTCTGAAAAGTTCTCATCTTCACTCTCGAAACTGTCAATGTCACTGGCCATGTGTGCGGTACAACCACTATCTAGACACCACCGTTTTTGCGTCGAATAAACCAGCATGGAATTCTCGTCACCAGGCGCACTCGATTCCACAGCAGCGTACAGGGTAAAGCTACCAGTCTTCGTCTTGTCCTGATCGCTCTTCTTCTTGGATCGACAAACTGCTGCTTTGTGACCCGGCTTGTTGCACTTGTAGCACTTGAACGGGAATTTGCTTCCGTCGCGTTTCTCCGATTTACCCGTTTTCTGTTGATTCGACCTGTCCGCTACCATCGCGTTCTGCACTGGTCCATTGTTCTTTCGCGCGTCACTATCTTCCACGATTTTGATTCGTAGTCTTTCCGGAGTGGGGAGCTCGTCACGTGACTCGATAGCAATCCGGAAACTGTCGAAGTTGGCCGGTAAACTGTAAAGCAACAGTATCGACAGTAGGTCATCGTTTATCGGCACTTCCATGTCGCTCAGTCAGTCAACAGCGTCAAAGGATTTTCGCAGATGGTCGCGAACGTCGTCGCCCTCGCTCATCCTCTGTAAGACGATTTGTTTCAGCAGGTTCGCTTTCCTCGCGGGGCCCTTAGACTGGTAAACAGTCTCCAACTTTAGCCAAAGTTCTCTCGACGTCGCACAATCTTTGACCTGTTTCAGTTCCGAGGATGAAATCCCCAGGAAAATGTCCAACATAGCCTTGCTATCGCCCGTTTCCCATCCTTCTATTTCAGCGTTGTTCTCTTCGCCTGGCTCAGGCTTTACCTTTGAGCCATTCACGTAGCCCCACGCGTCATTTTTTATGAGTAGGGCCCTCATGTGGATCTTCCACGTGTCAAAGTTGTCCTTTGTTAGAAGTTCGATGCGCGTCATGGCGGTGGTAGCCATCTTGAATTTTTGGTTGCTTCGTTGAACGTTCGAGAATCAAACACAACCTCACTCTCGCGTACCCATTTCCGATCAGTCTAACTTATTACAGTTTCTTTTATTTCACGCCGCGTGACCTGGGCCCATAACCTGTCAGGAAAACCAGGAGTTCGTGCAAGAAAACTGTTCAGGTTTATTTTCCAGTAATAAAGATTTATTAGAACACAAAAGTATAACTTGTCTCGACAGAATACAAAGAAGAACTGAATTTGACAACTATCGTTGTGTTAGATTAAGAACAAAAATATAGGTGGCTCCACAAGCGATTAAAAGGGAATTACAAAAGGGCAGTTCGATTTGAATATAAAACAAAGGATAAAAGTACTGATTTAACAGGGACACACGAAAAACACAAAACAAAACAAAATAATCACGAATAATGAAGCCATTACCATTCAGCCACCAATACCTAGATTGCTCCCTTCAAGCTCGACCAGCCTCAACAAACCTTGGAAATGAAAATCTCCATTGGAATTGTTGGTCTCGTGAACTCAAATTCGGAGGATATTTTATCTTCTTATCGGTAGCCTATCCATATATGCAATATATGATTGAGACACCGTTATAATCAAAAACATATCGATTCATCTCGAAATACACGAATGTTTTATGGAGAAATGAGACCAGTAGTGAGACAAGTCTCAATATACCCGTCTTTAGGGTGGAATGGCCGTGAAATCCAAGGTTTCCCACTCAGGGCCGGATTAAGGCGAAGGCGAAGCAGGCGGTTGCCTGCACATAAAATTTTTGAGGGCCACCAAATGGCCAAGTAGATGAACCTAGGGCACCAAATGCTTGTGCCTAGGGCACCAAATGAGGGCGCAAAAGATTTTAAGACCTAGACCTGCAGTTTTTTAAAGGAAAAATTCGATCTTCGCGCCGTTTGAATAAGCAGGAGCGATAGTACAGTTCGAGTCCGAGTCGTGGGAGGTGATTTCGCGCGTTTGGGAAATGTGAAGAAATGCGCAGGACGAACGTATACTCGTTCGGGACAGGATGCATTCTTTCACTGGCCAGAGACTAGTGGATAAAAGCAACTCATCTTTTGTTTTTATTCGACTTGAGTAACCTCAAAAAACGATGCTTCTTCCCAGCAAACCATCGTTCATCAGTTTGCACACCATCAAAACATATTTTGCACTTGTTTTTGTGCATCATTATACCCCAGCATTGAAGCTTTCAAAAAGACCTTATTTAATTCTCATTCTTTTAACCCCACTCAAAAAGCGAGCGAAACGCTCTTATTTACTTTGAATCCCTTTTCGTTTGCTTTCCTTGCATGGGGGAACTTGATCTATTTCAGTCGGCGACCGACTATGCAGGTAATCAGATGTATGCTCGAATGTGCGCGATTTCATTTTCGTAGCTTCGGTTGAACTATTACATTAATATTGGTTAGATTGTAATTGTTCACAAAATATGCAAATATGTCGGAAAATCCTCAGAAAAAAAAACCATCCGGATCTTTTTATCAAAACGAAAGATTGAAACGAAAAACAGAACAGGAATCAAGTGCAGGCCTTAAAAACGTTTCTCATCGTTCCTCCAGTGAATCCTAGTGATGCGAAACAATTTGAAAAACATTCTGAAGAAAATGTGACCAGAAAAACATTAAAAGAAGTAAGTATATACTTAAGACATATTTTCACGAAAACATAAAAAATTATGTAAATATTCTTGTACGAATCACCATTTTTAAGTGATACTAGTAATTCGAATTGGAATAAAATTGTTATCATTACCGTCATTAAAATTGATTATTTTTTATTAAATTTCGCTTTTTTGAAATGCCCTTTTGACAAATCTTTTTGACGCAGTATGTGTTTTTGGAAATATTTCAACATATTAATAAAAGTTCTCTAAAAAACTGAAATCTTAATAAAATCTGATTAGGTTTAATAAATAATCTTGTAAAAAGTGGCTTGAATAGTTCAATTTTGAAAAGTTTTTTACTAAGTGAACTTCCAGCATTGTTTTTCCAAAATATTTTTATTAAAACCAAAATATTTCTTAAAACCTTATTTTTACTAAAACCACGAAATCCTTCAATAGTACATAAGCCAGTGAGCTGATTCATTTTTGTTTTCAAATTAAATTTCACAAAATTCACATCAGAGTATTAGATTTCGAAGTTACAAGCGAATGAATACTTTTTAATAAGAAATGTAATGTGTAACCAACATAATTAAATGCATTTGGAAAATTGAAAATTTTTTTTCAGTTACGCAGTACGATGGAAGATGATCTTTCTTCAATAGATGGAAACGAAGCGAAAAACTTGAAGTGGACACAGAAGCAACTGTGAGCGGGAAAGCAAAAGAATCTGTAAGTATCGATACAAATTGTTTCAAAAAGTCTTGTGAAGTCTTGTGAAATGTGTTAAATTATTAAAAAATTCACTTTCAAATTTGTAGAATCCGTTCAGTTGTTCACAAGAGAAATGTTTATCATGTTGTATTAGCTGTAACATTCTATTTAAATTCTTGATAACTGTTTCAAACAAATTTTTCTTCACTTGTGAAACGTATTGGAATTTCGTTTCTAAAAAAAAAATCACGTTTCAGTTTCTAAAATATCCAAATTTTTAGTTGGTTCCCTGCAAAAATTCAACTCGAAAAGTAGTTCAAAGAAATTTAAAAAAAACTCAAAGCATGTAATTCCAAATATTTTAATTTGAACTATGCTCAATCGATACAATGTATCGGTAGTGTTTTTAGCTCTACACATTTTTGTGTAAAAATGTGAAAAAGATATGATCACAAATTCTAAAATAAAACTAGAATTTCTAAAATTTTTATTTTGCTACAGAAAGAGATGAAAAATCAACAGGATGCAGTTGAGAAAGATTTGGAGATTCAAGCAGAAAACGACGATTCTTTGAAGACTGGCGATCAGGAAGTCGTTAACGATATTCAACACATAGAAGTGCCTCAGACAGTTTTGTCGAGTGACTGTGGAGAATTGCCTGTAACCATCATCGATTCTACTCGTCAAATTCTTGTGATTGGTGGTCCACCTCAAATTAAAGAATGTCGTGTTAGCCGAACATTTACGTAGAAAATCGTCTGGAGAAACTCGTACTCTTTATTTAAGCAAGACGATTCAGAACGAATTTATCTCTCTGATTTCGAAAGAAATTAAGGAAAAAATTCTATCTTCTTTGAAAGAAGCAGTGTACTTTTCAATCATTTTGGACTGTACTCCAGATGCCAGTCACATAGAGCAAATGACAATGATAGTTCAATTCGTGAAAGCTTTTTCAGGGGAAGAAGTGTCAATTCAAGAACATTTTTTGGGTTTCATTTCAATCAACGATTCACCAGGAGAAGTGATAAAAGATTAGCTGGCTAAGAATGGTTTGCAGTTGAACAATATGCGAAGCCAAGGCTACGACAACGGTTCAAATATGAAAGGAAAAAACGTAGGCGTACAAAAACGAATTCTTGAACGCAATCCACGAGCGTTTTTCGTTCCATGCAGCAACCATTCTCTCAATCTGGTAGTCAACGATGGAGCCAAGTCATATTTTGATGCTTTGGATTTCTTCAGTATCGTGCAAGAAATTTTCAACTTTTTTTCTGTCTCGACCTACCGCTGGAGTATCCTCAAAAACCACATAACTGCTTTGACAGTAAAACCTCTAAGTACAACGCGCTGGGAAAGTCGAATCGATGCAGTCACTCCCCTGAGATTTAATGTTGGAGAGGTCTATGATGCTTTGTTTGAGGCGAGCGAGGATCAGAAGCAGGATGCGTTTACAAGGAACACTGCTAAAGGGATTGCAAAAAACTCAAAAATTTCAAATTCTTGTGCAGCTTAGTGGTCTGGCATTTAATTTTGTCAAAAATAAACCTCGTGAGTAAACATCTCCAAGAAATATCTAACAGTTTAGAAACTGCTATGGAATTGATTGATAGTGCAAAAACTTTCCTGAAAAGCATGAGAACGCGCCAAAAAAGTTTTTGCCTGCACCTAAAATCATCGTTTGTCCGGCCCTATTTCCACTCACAGTTACAGATCTTGCGATATGATTCCTAAGAAGTTTCAATATGAAAATATCTACTCTCGCCACTTTACCAGTTTGATAAATTTTTCTAAACTGGTCTAACTGGCGTCATTGATAACTAATAAATTTAGAGAGCTATTTGAGCCATTAGTTTTAGTATTTTTATTGTTTAAAATTTGCTTTATAATCTTTGAAAATTTATAAGGATTAATTTTGACTAAAGCGCTTTTGACTTTGACTTAATAAATGTTAGAAAAATTGTGTACATTTTACTGATGCAACAGTAGAATTGTGGTGTTATTGACCAGTTAAACATGCGTACGAAAAACTCTGCTTTCATGAAATGATTTTGTAGACTACCTTAATAATGTTCTTTTCCGTTAAATTCTAATTTTCAGAGCAAAAGAAGACGAAAAATAAAACATCTAATATGTATTGAACAACAAGAAAGACGGTCTTCTTCTTTCTTCGTTGGACATGAATGGGTATGAGATCGAAGTGGTGGTAAGGAATCTTCCTTTACCCAGTCATTGAGCTTTTTCTTTGTTGTAGAGGATCTCACCGGCATGAAGAGTCATCGCATGCATTATCGTATCATTTGGTCCAATTAGCGGGGGTGTGAGGGGTCACCAACCCCACTAAGATGCCCCACCTCTTATCGTGAGTCACAATTTCCCTCGTCAGGGACGCAGTCGCTTGCCTGTTTGCATGCAGGAGAATCAGCACAGTGGGTTGCGAAATAATTTGTGACTGAGTCTCGGAGAGTGATCTGGCATTCGACACTATGGGAGCCCCAATCGAAGATGACAAGTGTGACGGATTTCTGTTCGGCATACGTCGTCATGGAAAGTTGTACCTTCCGGAGAGTTTGTCGAGAACAAGTCCATTTCCAATTTACCGCGCGAAACTGTGATTGTGCCAGCTGTCGTTGACGAATAAAGATTCTGATACAAGGTATTGTATGGGTGGGAAATTTTAATGTGCTTTACCCGAGTACGTCGTGTGGATTACATGAATGCAGTTTTGAGGAGCGGCCAATTAACGGTTGCCAGAGGGCGAAGTAAGTATGTTCCGTGATGTCAGGATGCCGCCAACCTCACAGTGATTTCATTGGGCCAAGGTAGACGTAGGCGCACACAGGATTGCAACCTCTTTCAACATTCAGATTAGCTAAACTCTTTCTTGGTTTACACGGTGCAACATTGCACCCTTATTCATTCCCTGTACGATACACATTTTTTTCAATGCATGTGTACTGAGTACATTTTATTGTCAGCCTTCAGCAAGTGAACATGAGTAACATACATGAGATGCGCGTACTGACCTGTATCATCCTGAGACATAAAACGCACTTCGAATCTCCCATACGAGATCTTTTCCCTTGAGCTACATATTGTGGAATCGCTTGAAAAGTGTACGTGGTATGTGCATACATTTCCTCAATTTGCAAAAAATTCTTTTGGTGAAAATTTTCCTTTGATATGTTATTTCTATTGCGCAATACAATCATGACATCTCTGTCCACACTCTTAGCCCTGTTACGTAGCAGCCGAATCGTTATATCAAACGCGTAAATAAATAAGAAAAATCATTTAGCCGATTAGACGAAAGCCCAAATGAAATCATAAGTAACAAACGTTGTAACCGCCATAAATATTATAGGTACATGTTTTAAAAATTTATAATATTAATAGACACAAATACTATCAAAAAACCGCATAGAAAGATCGATCCAAAACAATTACAATTTACAAACTAATTATGTATACAATAAATACAACACAATCACAATTACAAAATTTATTATACTATCAAAATCGCGTAGAAAAAGGTTATAAGGCAGTTACAATTTATAAACTAATTATATAGTATACACAACAAATAGACACAAAACAATCACAAATCTAAAATTCATTATACTATCAAAAACCGCTAATTATATAGAGAAAAAAATTTAATTATAAGCAAAACCAACTAAATAACAAGCATTCAAACAAAACACAACAAAAATTCGCAGAAGCATATTCCAAGACCATCGAAACAAAACTACGACAACATCTAATGCGCGTCTAAGCGATGCGATTCAAAGTCGGAAAAGCCCAACAGCGCCAAGGTACGTTTCGGAATAAAAACAAAACCATGCATTTGGACATGCAACTTGATCTCAGAAAGTGTTTAGTGGACTATTGTTAGTAATAAATACTACGGAGTAAGAAAATTTAACTGGAGAAATTCAAATTCAGCATTTCACCTGATTGAACTATTGAACTCTAGTTAATGAAGAAAATTGAATTGAAGAAAATGAAAATTCAGCATTTCACCTAATTTAATTATTGCACTCTGTTTAATGAAGATAATTGGGTTGAAGCAAATGCAGGTTCAGCATTTTAACCGGCATAGAGTACTGAACCTTATTCATTAAAGAAAATTGATTTACGAAAATACACGGTCAGCGGAAATGAAATGTGGAATTCTGATCGATCGGGGAAAAGATCAATAGACCTGATCGACAGCGTCAGCACTCTACGTGCATAAAATTACCAGGAGTGGAGCAATCACTCTCTGTGTTTTCAACGCAAGCGAAAACGTAAGTTGCCACCTCGGCTTTAGCCTAGCTATATTCAACTTCGACTAAATACGGCCCCTTGGCTTGAGCCTTGCCCTTCTGCTGTGTTGCTGCATCCCATCAATGCTTCAGTTCCTTGGCTTACGCCTGGCTGGACCTCACCATGTCAACGTTCAACGCCATCCCCCCATTAAATAAGGTCCCTTGGCTTGCGCATGGCCCTGCTGCTGTGTTGCTGCATCCCATCAATACTTCAGCTGCTTGGCTTACGCATGGCCGGACCTCATCAGTCACCGTTCACCGATGGCCCCATTATCAAGCAGGACTCCTTTGCTTACGCCTGGTCCTGGTCATCCTCTCGTTGCATCGGCTCGTCACTACTCACCAAGCCTGGTCGATGGTAAGCGGCTCCACGACCCCATCCTCCTCCATCTTAGAGGCCCCCAATTCTTGCTAACCACTCAGTTTATTCGCAGGCTTCTGTCAGCGCAAGAGGAACAAAGGAGCGGTCTGAGGCTCTCTACGCTGTCTCGCCCCACTCAAAAGCCCACCGAGCCACAGTTCCACCACCATCAACCATCAGGCCTCCCTGTCGTTCTCACTGTGGAACCCATATCGGCCCCCAGGCCCAGAAGGTTGGAAGAGTAAATGGCTCCACAACAGCGAAAACAATAGCCCACAGTTGGGCAGAAGCTACAAACCTCCCCAGTACCATTTGAAGTAAAACAGAGGAGGTCAGCCGACAAAATTGCGGCACCAATTGGGGGAGCTAATGCGTTTAGTTCGGGTCAGTGTCACACAGGAGGAGAAAGCCCGTTTCCGCGACGAAGCACATGCGTTCCAGAAACAGCGTCGAAAGAAGCAATGGGAGAAGCACCACCAACGCCGCCCAGACTGGAACTAGTTAGGAGACCTCACACCATTTCAAATACATTAGCCCCGTAGTTTTGTTTATAACCAATATAATAATTATAACGTTTTAAGAAAAAATCAAGCTCAGGTCTGTTTCTTTTCTCCATTGGGAAGAATCTTTCAGGTGTTTCCAAGGTAAGGTGCAATTGACAGCCACAATTATCAGAGTGGTATCATTTAAGATATTTTTTATAACAGCTCCACTTCATCTTACGAGTACAACTGTCACAAATTATTCAAAATCCTTTTTCATCTTTTGTATTTTTTCAAAGGCTTTAGACATTTTTTGAACATCTACTTTAGCTTAATTATTAGTAGTACATCCATTGATTAAGTAGGGCACCTAAAAATCCGATTGTTTATGTTGGTTTGACCCAATCCGATCAAAATTACATTAAAAGTTATCCTTAATGTTACCTTATTTAATTAACCGTATATAATATGCATTTTTCATAGATGGTCACCACTTTTACTGTTGACACGTAATACGTTTGTTGCAATACAATTAAATTTCATTGTAGAGGTAGTTTCTAACTAGTCTGTAGTTGTACAGGTAGTTTCTTCTTAGTCTGTTTAAAATAATTTATGTATTTTATTAAAAGGACTGTTAATTTTAAGTTTATTATCCAACTTGGAAAAGGTACAACGTACCAAAACAGCTGTCGCGGGTTTAAAAGAAATAAAAAGTTTTAAAGCGTAAATCATATTCCATTGTGATTTTATTTTAATTAATAGTGATGGATTTAATGGCCTCTTTAATTAATTATTATTTAAGTTTGTCAAGATGCTAGTAAAATTAAAAATCTAGTTAATATTCCGATGAAGCATTTCAAAGCAATCAAAAAGTTAAACTGTGAAATTTCAAAATACACAAGAAAACTCTCGAAATTAAATAGAATTCAAAATTTAGAAAGCGTTTTAATTAAAATATCTTTCGGTTGAAATAAAATAAATCGTTCAAATCTGTTCATATTCGCACCCTCTCACAAAACAGATCGGGAGATTTTTGTTAAAACAAAATTGTGTAATTGTGTAATTATGTGTATTTTAAGAAATGTGAATAAGTAGATGAATACCATAAGATTTGTGGATGATTGAAATAAGACATTAATCATGGAAGGAGCGTAATGGAGTCACAGAATCCAAGGCCAGCCGTGGCAAAAGTAATTATAAGAAAGTATGTATTCCTAACTCCATAACTAACACTTCAATTTCATCCAACATTTCTTATAACGCACCTCCATCCTTACCTCCTCCTATTTTATTGAATAGTGATAGGTTAAATGAACCAGAAGTCAACACCACTAAGGAGATTTGTGGCCAACCACGAAAAATTTCTGGAAAAGAGCGATCGAGTGTCGATGAAATGACTAAAGATCCGTCCTCGATACCTGAAACATCCATCTCAACAACTAGGTACAGTAATTTCGTGCGTGGTGAAGACCAAATACCACCAGCTACGTGCTCATCCGGACTGCCAACTTTATCAACCACTTCAAACAAGAGCAAATCATTTCTAGATCCACTCTTGCCACCCACTGTTAAGGCCACTATTGTCTCGAGTAACGATCTGGAGATAAGGTACCTTATTTTAAGGCTCAGAGAGCACAAAATTTATGAATGTGTTCGCCTTTACCTCTCCTACAGGCATAAAGCTCCGGAAACAACCTGTATTGAAGGTAAAACGAGGACTTGTCTCAACATCATTATTCAAAGAGAAGGCCTTCCGGTCGATCTTGACGCCCTTCGGAACTTATATTTTTCCTATCATGAAGAGTTGGGTGTGACCATAGACCAGGCGAAAAAAGATCTTGAGACCTATGCTTCCTTTGTTAGTTCCAGTTATATCTCTTCACAACGAAGGACAAGAAAAAACCAACACAAATTTTCTCGTCCCCTTTCATAAGTCTATTCAACATAGTCTTAAACTGTTTTACCACAACTGTAGTGGTATCCGTAATAAACTGCTCCAACTGTTTCTTGACGCAAAATCTTGCCATTTTAATATACTTAACCTGACCGAAACATAGTTAAATGACTCTTACAAAAATGAAGAGATTCTGGAAAATAATTGGTCCATTTACAGAGACGACAGAGATTTCCTTAGTACTGGACAAAGACGCGGAGGTGGTGTATTGATTGCTGTACATAACTCTCTCCTTAGTGAGCCCATCAAGACGCTATCAAATTCATTATTCCAGCATAAAATAGTGCAAATAAAGCTGCAGAAATTTTCTGTATATATTGGCATCTTCTATGTCCCTCCAAAGTCATGCTTACCTCCAGAATCTCTCGAAATTATCTATAATGCTGTATGTGATATCATAGCTGAAATTACTGCCGGCATTAATGAAGAAGACAGAGTCATTATAACTGGTGACTTTAATCGGCCAAACATTAAATTCGTAATCGATGAACTTGGTAATCTTCTTCCCGTCAATCTTCTAGACAGTAATGACTTTAACTTAGTGAGCACCCTATATGGCAATGATTTGCAGCAAACCGCTCCTATCCCCAACCAAAACGGAAATTGGTTAGACCTCATTTTCACAAATGCACATGACGAAGTAGTGGTCAATCCAACTGATGAGAGCGAGCACCTGTTTTCCAAAACAATTCATCACTCCGCCTTTTCTGTTGAACTTTCCACTTCTGATTCAGTAAACTCTATTTCTCACAATAATGAGATTGTATATAACTTTCGTAATGGCGATTATAACAATATTAACAGCCTCCTATCAACATTCAACTGGACCGGTACTTTGTCAACATTAGACTTGGATCAAGCCTTATCAACCTTTTATCAAATCATTCTTGACGCTGTTGATTCATTTGTACCTGAAATTAAGAAAAAAGAACAAGGTTTCTGAACCCTGGTTGGGAAGTGACCTCAGGCGTTTACGAAACCAACGAAACAAGCTATATAAAATATTAAAAAATGGTAACAACGTTGGCGAAGAGTTGAAGAGAAAATATGACGAGCTCGCTAATGAGTTTAAAATTAAATCTCAAGAAGCATATAAATCCTACATAAATGTTGTAGGTGAAGAAATCACTCGGAATCCTAGAAAATTTTTCGAATTCGTCAACGTAAAACGTAAGGCACATGGTTACCCTTCAGCAATGAAATACAATGATTCTATCTCTTCTTCCCCAGAGCAAATCTGTGAGTTTTTTGCTGATTTTTTCCAAGGAATCTACTGCAATCCTGGAAACCCTCAAAACCTTCCGTCCTCTGAAATAGCACCAAGAGCACAGATCGATAGTATTTCGATATCTGAAGAGAAAGTTCGTCAAGCCATCGAAGCTCTTGATTTGAACAAAGGACCTGGCCCCGGTCTCATTTCCCCTCGTTTTTTGGCCCTCTGTAAAGATAATTTGTCCCTCCCTCTTTTCTTCATTTTTAATAAATCGCTTTCGAGCGGTGTTTTCCCCTCACATTGGAAACCTTCTTATATAATACCAATCCATTAACAAGGCGAAAAGCGGTCTGTTGAAAATTATAGGGGAATCGCTACGTTATCTTCCATACCGAAGCTTTTTGAAAAGATTGTATACGATAAAATTTCATCTCTCATTGAACCTTATCTCAACGACGAGCAACATCGTTTCCGGAAAAGCAGATCTACTACCACCAACCTTGTCGTGTTGACGTCAGACATTCTATGTGCGATGAAAAAAGGTAACCAAATCGACGCCATATACACCGATTTCAGCAAGGCGTTTGACCGCGTGAATCATGAAATATTGATGAAAAAACTGCATGGTTTTGGAATCACTGGCCCACCGCTTAACTGGATTCATTCATATTTGAAAAGCCGGAGCCAATATGTCAAGTTCCAAGGTCGCTTATCGAAGAAAATTAATGTCCTCTCTGGGGTTCTTCAGGGTAATCATCTGGGCCCATTACTTTTCAATATCTTCATATCTGACCTTTCAGTGGCACTATCCGATATACCTCACCTTTTTTATGCCGATGATCTGAAGGTATATCACATTATAAAATCGCATATTGACGCTTCCTTTCTTCAATCCAAATTAATTATTTTGCTCCAATGGTGCAACGATAATCAACTTGCACTCAATTTGGATAAATGCCATGTCAAAAGTTTTTCCAGAACAAAAAAAATTATCCTTAACGATTATCAAATCAAAAGCACGAGTTTGAGCAGAGTTGAGAGCATAGTAGATCTAGGCGTAATCTTAGACACACAGCTTCGGTTCAGTCTTCAACATGACGAAGCCCTCTCTAAAGCTAATAGGATGCTAGATTTCATCAAAAGGAGAGCCAAAGAATTCGAGAATATTTGGGTAACAAAATCGCTATACACTTCACTTGTTCGTCCCATTCTCGAATACGCTTGTTTGATCTGGGACCCAATTTACATCATTCATAAAACAAGATTCGAGTCGGTACAAAAACAATTTTTACTCTTTGCCCTTAGGTCCCTCTATGACCCCAGAGATTTCCATAGCCTTCCATCCTACGATAACCGACTCCAAATATTGAATATGGCATCACTGGCTTCTAGGCGAACTGCGTTGTCCTCATGCCTAATTTTCGATGTGCTTAGGGGTAATATTAACGTGAAATTTATTTCCGAGAAGATACGGCTGAATAACCCTTCTAGAGTTATCAGAAATTCTCCTATGTTCACCACAAGAACACATCGGGCCATATATGCGGATAACGCGCCAATAAATAGATGTTGTAAAGCATTGAACAAATTCAGCAATCGTTATTCCCCAACCATTTCCAAGTCCCTTTTCAAGTCCATAATTATACAATCCTGCTCTTCCCGGATACAGTAGATCATTAAGTAACCTAATATATAAATTGTAATATCTTTGTGTTTTGTTAAATGATGCCTTGTTTGGCAATAAATAAATATATCAAATGATAAGCTCACAAAAACTATTGAATTCTATCACCCTTCAATTGCAATAAAATTCGAATCGGAACAGTTTTTCAATAAAAATGTTTAAAGATAAAAATGCATATATAATTTATCGATCGTATTATTAAATTCTCTATAGAGAGCTTGAATGACTCCAAGATGTCTTAGAACATCTGAATTTAGTACAATTTATAGAGAGATAATTTCGAAATATTTCAAGAAAGACAGATAATATGCAACAATTTTTACTTATCCCTAATTAATAAATTAAAAAAAAAACATAGCAAAGTTTTTTTTTTGTGGTAGGGAGGTGAATGCTATTTATGCACAGAGTGTGGGACTCCCATGCTCGCAAGAAAGCGACTGGACTACCCACTAAACACCTCCCCTTTCATCCTGAGAACCCAGCCTGGAACCGTTTGACACATTACTTCGGGCCAGGTCTCGTTTTGTTACGCCGTGGAGCGCCTTCAAGCTGGGGAATCCCTTTCCTAGCGGGAGGGGAGAGGGGAAGAGGAATTGCTAGAAAAGCGATCCCCCAGCCCCAGCGCCCCCGGCTGCTGTGAGTCCCTTTTATATTTTAGGACTGCCCGAGTATAATGTGCCACCTGATCCCATTTGTCAACCGATTCGAGCATCACCGCAACTATATTATCCGGGGTGAGCTCTCCCGTCTCCCTGTAAAGTTCACTTCGCAGCCTGACCCATTTTGTACACGCAAAAAATGTGTAACAGGCATTGACCTCCTCTCCTGAGCAAAACCGACAATCGGGGGACTGTGACTTACCGATCTTGTGCAGGTAAGACTGAAAACACCCGTGCCCGCTCAAAAGCTGGGTCAGATAGAGGTCAGTCTCACCATGCCTTCGATTTAGCCACGGTCTGACATCCTGGATGAGGCGCGCAGTCCACCTTCCCTTCGTGCAATTCATCCAAGACTGCTGCCAATCGTTGAATGAGCGCTGTCTCTCTTCGTGGACAACCATCTCCCTCGCATCCTCGTTTCGGCGCAGGTAAATAGCGCGGCGCTCTCTAGCAAGGAGGGCGATAGGTATCACACCTGCAATCACTCTCATGGCCGAATCGGAGACTGTTGGATACGAAGATGCAATTCTCAGTGCTCCTCTTCTTTTTTTTTTATTTTTTTTTTTTTTATTTCAAAATTCCATTTTACAGATCAACAAATCCAATAACAAAACGAAATAGCAAAAATAGTAATAACAATAAAAAAAATAAATAAGAAAAATGATTAAATACAATAGATAAAAATGACATATCCATATAAAACGAAATAAAGCACAGAATAGCTAATTCCTTATAAAACTAAATTATGAATTTAAAATTAGCTCCTGCAAAATTTTTTTGAATGCACTAAAGGTTGAGGGAAAAGGACCAAGCTGCAGATTATTATGATTCCTTAGGAGACGAAGAATAGGTGAGTGAAAATATAGCTCTGTACGAGCATATGGAATAACAAAAACAGAAGAAACACGAGTAGGACGTAAGGAGTGTCGAAAGTGTAACTCCGCAAAAATACAATACGGAGTCTGATAGTGGCAGAGTCGGTACAAAAAGCACTGATCCAAATAAGATCTACGCGCAGGCAAGTACGAGAGACCAAGGGATGATAAACGATCCTCATATGGAAGATATGGCAAGTTAAGCTTAAAGAATAGGAAGCGGGTAAATTTTCTCTGTACTGACTCCAACGAGGACACAAGATAGGAATAATGTGGAGCCCAGACCACAGAACAATACTCGAGCAATGGACGGACAAGACAAAGGAACAAGCGGATCATAGTGGAGATATTACAGAACTTGTGCATATGTCTCAGTACAAAACCCGAAACATTAGAGGCCTTAGCAATCACATAGGAAATATGCGTGTCAAATTTAAGTTTGGAGTCAAAAGTAACTCCAAGGTCTTTGTACGTAGTAACTTCGGTCAATGCGGCCTCCTTTAGTATATAGGTGAAGGCAATAGGATGTTGCTTAAGACAAAAGGACATCTTATGGCATTTATTAACATTGAGGTAGAGAAAATTGGACAAACACCAATTATTGAGCACATTCAAGTCCTCCTGAAGATACTGGCAATCAAGGGGCGACTTAATAGTCCGAAAAACCTTGAAATCATCCGCAAACAGTAGAGAGGGGGAAGAGACTATAGAGGGGAGGTCATTGATAAACACGAGGAACAAGAGGGGCCCAAGGATTGAACCCTGAGGAACACCAGATGTAGGACAGAATGGAATAGACGTCGTTCCACCAAAACTAACATGACATGATCGGGTCGATAAATAAGACAAAAACCATGACAACAGTGAATTAGAGATTCCAAAAGCTTCGAGTTTACTGCAAAGAAGACGATGATTGACTGAATTAAAGGCTTTCGTGAAATCTGTGTATATTACATCGACTTGATATTTGTTGTCCAAACCCCTTGCAACAAAATCAGTGAACTGAATTAAGTTAGTGGACGTAGAATGACCCTTGCGAAAGCCATGCTGCTCACCAGCCAAAACAGAGCTCAACGGTTCAGAGAGTCGGTTGTGAACTAAACGCTCAAGCAACTTCGAAAAACAAGATATCAAGGATATAGGTCGATAATTACATACACACGAAGGATCACCACTTTTGAGGATAGGTACGATACGGGCATTTTTCCATTGAGAAGGAAAGGTTCCACTGCATAAGCTAAGGTTGAAGAGAAATGACAAGGGAGAGGAAAGTGACGAAGCTAAGGACTTGACAAAAATATTTGGTAGTCCGTCTGGACCAGGGCTGACGTTAGGAACAAGGGAATTGATTTAGGATTCAACTTCAAAAGGGTCAGTGCTTAGAGTTGCGAACGAAAAACCAAAGTTACCCGCAGAGATGGAGGGAGTAAATTCATAGAGGGGAGCGAAGGTAGAGGAAAAATATTGAGCGAATATATCGGAAATTGACTGATCAGAAGAACATTCCACATTATCCCAGCGGACTGATGAAGGAAGATGAGATGTAGTCTTTAAAGACTTGATATAAGACCAAAAGGGCTTAACATTGCTAAAATTGAGGGAAGCTCCCAGGTTGGAAAAGTAATTCTTCATAGCAATTTTTAATTCATTTTTGGCATCAGAACGCAACTTGCAAAAGTTGGATTTATCCTTTGCTGCAGCTGAGCGTTTAAATTCACGACGCGCCCTATCCTTGGCATTTAAGGCAGTAAGAACGCGTCTTGTCAACCAAGGTTTAAATTTATTTTTACGGGCCGACTGAAGAGGTGTAAATCAACAGTCAAGGTAATGGAGAAGCCCATAAAATTTAGTAAGAGCAGAATCGCAGTCAAGGTTTTGAAAGAACTGAAGCCAATTCACAGACGAGAGTGTTGCATTGATTGCTTCATAATTAGACCTGAAAAAATTGAATTTAGGAGAAGTGACAGGATTTTTTATGATAAGAGGAACTATAGTGAGGTTAATAGAAAGAGGAGGATGGTGTTGACCAGGAGAAACATAGGGATATATGGCAGGAGATACAGACAGATGATGAGCAGAAACATTCGAAAGAACTAGGTCGAGGAGTCGATCATTAGTATGACGGACTTGGTTAAACTGGGACAGAGCACATAGAGAAAGAAAGGAAGAAATGGCAAGGGAAGACGCATTAGAAGATGAAATGGAGGGAACAGTTGTGCCAGCCCAATCAACGGCAGGTAGATTGAAATCACCACAAACAAGGATTCTGGATTGAGGATGGCGTAGTAGGAAGTAAGAAGCGAGATCATCAAAGAAAGACTCATATAATTGCAAGGAGGAATTACAAGGAATATATACAGAAGAAATCAGTAAATGCGCGTTATTAGGTAAGGCTATTTTGATCATTACACATTCTAAGGCATGGGAAAAGTTAAAATCAGTACAAAGGGAACTAGACAGAGAATTACTGACGGCAATCAAGACTCCGCCACCATCAGACTTATTTGTGGCATTAAGATCACGGTCACACCTATAAATAATGTGATCAGAGAACAATTCTGAATCGAGAATAAAAGGTTTCAGCCACGTCTCAGAAAAACATATGATGCTATCGTTCCTGAGGTGATAAGAAATAAGAAGATCTTCAAGCTTAGTCCTTAAACCTCTGACATTTTGATAAAAGATAGAAACTTGATTATTTAGCTTACGGGGGTGAAAGTTGGAACTATGAAGAGCGTTGACATTATCCAAAATAAGTTGACCAGCTTGCTTACGGGATTGAAAGTTAGATCTATAAACAGCGTTGACATTATCCAAAGTTACGTAATGACTGAGGGCTGCTTTGGTTTCCGAAATTTTTTTCTTCCCACCGAAACAAATTCCTTAACAAGCGCGCCCGAGGGCCAGAAGTCCTGGTGAAGAATTTGTTGGAAGTCAGCGTCTATGTCAATTTTGAATGAAGCGAGGTAACGCTTTTCATCTGTGAGCTTTCGGCATAACAGAAACGGAGGTGTTTTTCCGAATTTGCGTATGATGAAATCGTGAATTTGCTCACACGATGTTTTTGAAGCGAACCGCGAAACAAAGACACGCAGTGGTGGTGTCACAACTTGTAGAGGCTGAGGATGTTGAAGTCTAGGCACATTGAAATTAGCAACCAAGGTGTTACCTGATAGATCCTGACGCTGGATTCCAGCAGAGAGCAAGCTAGCACTTGGTGAGATGGATGGTTGAATAGAATTGTTAGTCCCAACACCAGGAATGATAGGTTGAGTTCCTGGCAAAGGCAGAGGAATCGCTACCATTGCAAAGGAAGTGGTTAGATTTGGACTATTGAGTGGCGAGTGCTTGGTTTGAGACTTGCTTCTAGTCACAACCGTAGACGTCTTCTTAGCCGGAGATGGATCTAGGTTAATCGATGTGATATTGTCAAAAGATGTTGAAGGTTCTCTGCACCCGTGCCAAACGTTTTCGGTATACCTCCTTGCTGAGAGCGTCGCCCCATACCTCTGCTCCGTACAGTAGCACTGACCCTACAGCACTCATCAAGAGGCGTCTTCTTGATGGACTGGGTCCCCCTACGTTGGCCATAAGTCGACTCAGGGCCGATATTCCCGAAGCAGCCTTCTCAGCCGTTGTCCTGATTTGCTCGAGAAACTCATCTTCGAGTCGATCAGTAGCCCCAGGTACTTCACCGCTGGCTTCGATTTGATTTGTATATCTCCAATACTGATCATCCTTACTCTAGGGATTCTCTTTTTTGTCAAGATGACCACTTCGGTTTTCTCCAGTGCTAAACTCAGCCCGCGAGCAGTCATCCAGTCTCTCACTCGGCGCATTAGCATACCTAGCCTAAGTTGCGCTTGTTCAACGGTGCGTCCAGGGACCAGAGCCGCAAAATCATCCGCATAGCCGACCAAGCGCGACTCATCTGGCATCTCAAGTCTCAGTAGCCCGTCGTAAGACACGTTCCACAGGTCCGGACCAAGGATAGATCCCTGGGCAACACCCGATGTAATTTCCATCCTTCGTTGGCCCTGTGTCGTGTCGTAGAGCAGGCTTCGGTCCTTAAGGCAAAGATCTATTAAAAATAGTAAAAGTTAACTCGTATATTACAAATTGTTGCAAAATATAGCCAAAAAATATTCTTCTCGTAATAAACTGCGGCTGCGTACAAATCAACAACGGATACCCAAAAAGGTATTCGTTGGGAGAACTGAAGGCCGGAGACCAGTGGGAAACCAAGGAAGCGCTGGTCTGACTCGGTTAACGAAGACAGTTTATCGCTGCCCGGATGTCGGAATTGGAGGATGCGGTCAATGGACCGATACGAGTGGAGGCGCTATTTGCAGGAAGCGAAGGCCCGAGAGGGGCTAAGAAGAAGAAGAAGAAGTGCAAATCAAGAAGGAAAAGCATTGAATTTTTTTTTGCATCAAGTCTTGAAACTATGAAACGAAGAGTAATGGCAAGTACACTAAAAGTAGAAAATATGATTATAAAATGGAAATCTTTAAAGAAATTCAAAATTGAAAAAAAAAGATCCAAGACAAAGTCAGATTGGAGACATAAAAAAAATTCTCTGATTATTTGTCGATTTATATTCAACGATCCAAAATGAAAAATGCAAATAATTTTAGTGATATATTATTGACCGATTTTTTAGCTTGTTTACATACATTAATTTGATATCTATAAATAACATAACTTTATATTGAAGAAGAATCGATTAAAAATGACAACCGATTTCTAGACAAACCATACTCTTCCCTTTCCAGCAGTTATTTTTCTTTTTCAGGAGGAAGGGAAAACGGAAGGTAGGTATGCGATAAACAAGAGAGGTTTTCGTATAAATCTGCGAATGATCAGTACACTCGGTTTGGTACGTGGTGCCATTATATGTGTTTGACAGTTTTGATTAGAGTAGAATACATCGGTTAGAGCTAAAGTAGCTTATTTCTGGCACTACGTGGATATTTAGATCGGAAACGCGCGAAACCTTGTGGATTGATCTGGGGCCTCGCGAGGGCTGGTGTAAAATAACGACGTGAAATTCTCTTCGGACAATTGTTGAACGCGTTTTAAATGGGTGTTTGCCTCTGTAGCTGAAAAATTGTATCCAGACTTGGCCTACTCGCGAATAACATATTTAATTTAACTTTGTCTCCAAAGTCTTCTATCTCTTAGACTAGCGATACAACAACTAATGATTGATCAGTCAATTACTTTTTTATTGATTCATCGTTATTTTTAGTATTATCAATTTTACCTGACCCAATTGAATTGCAATTATCATGATGAAAAAGTAATTGGCCGCTAACAGCGTTCTTAGCTGTTACAATGCAAAAGTTACAGTGTTGGGTGAATGAACATTAACTTTGAAATAGCTAGCCTGCAAGCAGCAACCTCGGAATAGACTAAGGGATGCATCAGACTCAGTGGCGGCTGTACCTTTAGTGCGCTCGTGCGCTGAACCACCAATTCAAAAGATTTAAAACTTACAAAATTACTTCATCTTTATTTTTAAATTACCATATTAATATTTATTTTTTAAACATACAAAAACATATAACAAATAAAATGTCCAACTATGACGAAGCAATTTAAGCGCTTTGCCAAACTATTAAGACTTATTTTCTCTGTAAAGAAACATTCTCGTGCGCTTCGGCGAGCGCACGAGGACTGCTAATAAAAAATGTATGGGTTACGAGCTAATACGCCTGACGCGTGAGACAAAAGATAGTTCATAGAAATGTACCAAGTAATGAGTCTGTTCTCGAGCGCCGCACGTGCGATTTCGTTTGACGAAATTCACCGGGTCTGCGACGGCGGCCATTAGGGATGACATCTCGTTAACAGTATAGTTTCGCTGTATCTGTGACGCATGTTAATTATTGTTTGTTTACATTAAGTAAATGTTTTTTATTTTCGTTTTGATTCTATTCTATACTGTGTACAGTATGCGTGGTATGAGTGAAAATGAGCATAAACATTGACTATATTAAAGACAATAACAAAACTTTTCAAAATAAAGTTGACATAAAATTGGCCGGACCGCCAAGGTCCTTTCTAGATTTAAAACAACAGTGCAAATCGAAAAACAAAGCATTTGCGTGAAGTTTTAAAAGTGAAATGTATAATAGAAAGAAATGGTTGTGTGGATGCGAGCGTCTTAATGCATTCTTTTGCTTTCCTTGCATTATTTTTGGTGGAGAATGGATTTGGACAGAAACTGAAATCAAGGATTTGACGCATTTGAGTGAAAAAATAAAAAAACATGATTCTTCGCAAGTACACCTACAAAATGTAATGAGTTTGTCCGTGTTAGGTCGACATTCGTAATCAGCTAGATTCTGTGTATAGAAGCAATATCCAAAAGTATAACGAACAAATTGATAAAAACAGATATATTTTATCAGGTCTTATCGATTGTGTCAAGTTTTGTGGTGCATTTGAGTTAGCTTTGCAAGGTCACGATGAAACAATTGAGTCTAGTAATGCTGGAGTGTTTCGTGGATTAATAGACTTTGTATCAGAGTTGGATACAGTCATGAAGGAGCATCTCACATCGTCTACAGTCTTCAAAGGTACGTCAAAAACGATTCAGAATGATATTTTGGACTCAATTTTATGTGTGTACCACAAAGAAGTGTCGGATATTATAAAAAAATGTGAATACGTAGCAGTTCAAGCTGATGAAACTACCGATGTATCGACCACTATGCAGATGGTAATGATTATAAGATACGAAGAAAACGGACAGGTTCACGAACGGTTTTGAAAATATCTTACGCCGCATTCCCATACTGCTGAAGGACTTAGTTCTGTTATTATAACAGAATTACGGGCACTTGAAATAACTCCGCAACAATTAATAGCACAATGTTACGATGGCGCCTCTGTAATGAGCGGGAAAGTTGGTGGAGTACAGGCTAAAGTAAAAACCGTCTATCCAAATGCTTAATTCGTTCATTGTTACGCCCATCAACTAAATTTAATAATAGAAAAAAGTGTAAGTCAAAACAAAACCGTACAGAAATTTTTTGCTAACCTTCAAGCTTTTCCAAAGTTTTTTCGCGATCACCTAAGCGTACAGAGATTTTGAAAACTATAGTATCAAAGAAGATTCCAGCTGCTCCATAAACGAGATGAAACTTTAATTCGCGAACGGTTGACACAGTACATAGCTACAAGGAGCCTTTAAAGGAATGCATGACCACCATTATAGAAACGGAAAATGATACTAATTCTATAAATCAGGCAGATATGCTTCAAAGATATTTGAACGACAGTACTTTTTTATATTGGCTTGAATTTTTTCAATCTATTCTGCCACATAGTGAAATTTTATTCAAACAAATGCAAAAAAGGAACATTGATGTGGTTCATATAAAAAACTGTATTAATGATTTTGAAATCAATATACAGAATGCACGTAACACCATAGATCAACTTGAAGAACCACCTCAAAAAAGATTTAAATCGTCTAGCTCTGTCATAGCAAAAGAAGTGTGCGATATGATTATTACTCAAGTGAAAGACAGATTCAATTTTTGTAATCATCTGATAGCAGCCAAATTATTTTACTGCGAGAACTTTACCACGTACCGTTCTACTTTTCCCGATAAAGAATTCACGATCACTGTTTCCACTTACGCCGCTTTGGACAAATACAAATTGAAAAACGAACTCTCCCCAATATACAATCGCGACGATTTCATCAACGCAAATAGTGTAATTGCAATTTTACAATTGTTTTATAATAATGACCTCACTGAATCATTTTCAGAGTCAATGAAACTGTTGCGAATTCTGTGCACTATACCAATGACTTCGGTAGAGAGCGAGCGATGTTTTCCGACACTGAAAAGAATTAAAACTTTTCTGCGAAACACCATGTCTCAGGATCGGCTAAATGCACTTTCTGTGCTCAGTATTGAAAAAAAAAATTTATACAAACTATACCCGATTTTAATAAAAAGGTGATTGAACATTTCGCTTCAGAAAAATGTCGTCGCACAGATTTAATGTATAAAAAATAATAAAAATAAACATATTTTATGTAAATTGTTGTTTTATTGGAATTTCTAATCTTAATCCTAAGTGAGCAAGTAAAGTGCACCACCAGTTCGATGACCCACCAGCCGCCACTGATCAGACTACGACTATATAGTCGCAAAACTGTCACAAGTTACACATGGTTAAATGGGAGACTGCAAACTGCGATTTTCGACAATTTTTTCCAGGTCGGCAGTCGCAGGAATTTGTGATTTTTCCTAAAACCAGTTTAGTAGGTAGTTTTTGTGATACTCGCCCAGGCGCACATCATTTGGACATTTGACGCTGACGTGCACGGAAGTTTCTTGCATAGCGCACAAATGAGTTAGCGCACGTGTTCCTGGCAAAGGCATGCCTTCAAATGAGCATATTAGTTCTGCGCATGCCTGAAGTTCCTTTGAAAATCTTGTCGTGGTGTGTTCGTATTTGCGTCTAACAGTCGCTGGTTACGACAGTAAAATCGCAATGTGGCCGAACCCTAAGGGTGCCCGGATTAGTTGACCTTTTGGGCACAGTTCGGTGGCACTTACCTTCGGGAAGTCTCGCACGTCGCACAGTAATAATTTTAGTTCTTGTCTATGCCACCTTATTTGGTTTCAAAAACCTTTTTAATTCGTCTATCCTAAATGATTTGTAGTGTGCCTTGGCGCAAGGGAAAAGAATCCACCCCATGACACCGCAGATTTTAGTCTGCCAGTGCATACATGCATCCATAGGTCAGGTCGTTTTCAGTGAGCAATAACCCTTGACTCGCTGAGGCAGCATAGCACTACTGTTGTCCTTTACAGATATTCTTAATCTAAATTTTACTACACCAATTCTGACCAAATTTATTTCAATAAAAATTTTAATTAAAATATCTAGTGTTTTAATTAAAACGCATAGGCGTTTCAGTTAAAACACCAGAGGTTTTTGGACTTAAATATATATTAGTGTATTTATTTTAAATAAGTTCTTACAACGCTCTATAAGTTACTTCGTTTTCCGCCTACAATTTCTTTACTTCTTGCACATGATGGTATACTCAACATTTTCAAACGCCAAAGCCTAAATAATATCACATAATAACTCTATCTGATGTCTTTACTGAAGAATATTAATAATTCATGGGCAATTCAAGACGAAGAAAAAATTAATTTAGCATTGGCTGAGATGTTCCGGTCACATAGCGTACAATAACCTCAATTACATCCGATGTTACAGTGAAACCTACCCTAACTATTATCATGTTGAGGTGGATACTTGATCTAATCTTTTCAGTGTTTCATGCTTATTACTACAAGACTTTTTAATATCTTTTTCAGATATTAAAGCAACACCCACAACACTTTTGTGGTAGTTAGAGGAACACACCGCGCTTTTTGGACTCTCAAAGGAGACCACCCACAGGCTCGAATAGTCTGTTCTTACTTTTTTGCTTTCCTTCATCTTCGGATACTCAGAACTGATTTTTAATTGCATTTTACAAGTTTAAAGTCATGTTGATTCTAAACGGAAGAATAGCTTTTGTTGTCTCTTTTTTAGATTGGGTGGAAAATACTTCATATCAAACTGATCAAAGCACTTTCATGCATGAAGTCAATGTTTTCTTTGGTATGTTATACGTAAAATATATTTCTTGAAGACAACTGAAAATAAATCGAGCTAAATTATAATTGCCTTCGTTATGACCAAAAACATTTGCAATAATATATGAGGATACAATTAACTTCATAGCAACTATAGATTAAACAAACATTTCTCCTTTAAAGCGTATTGCTTCACAAAAGCAACCAAATTTAGGAAAATATCCTCATAAACTTTCCAATTAGTTTACAAAAAGCAGTTATCTTTCCAAGGATTTATGATTGGCATGGCCTCCTTGCTGTAAATTACGTTCATCATGATCAATATAGTTATTACAGCGAATATCATTCATTCAACATGAAAGCAGTTGAATGGGACAATAAATTCAACAAGTGGTCATCGAGATATCTTAAAGGATAAAAGATACACACCAAATGATAATAATTTCAATAAAATAGCCCTTAGTCAAAGACGAGCAGTCGTTTCATTAACGATTCGGAATCAATTTATATCGCAATGGTTTTGAATCTTTCAAGTGAGTGATTGCATATTATTGCCATGAATATAAAGGACTCCACTTTTCGTTGTTATTTGCAGTGTTGAATTTTTAGATTTGAGTATATCACTTATTCGGAAATAATACAAATGATATTAAATCGGATTTCATCACCAGAGTACCGAATCGACCATAACTTGAGAAAATTAGTCATTTTATCGCATATTTACGCAAAGGTAACTGATATTTGATACGCAGGCAATTGTGTTTTCATTGTTTTAATCATTCTGTTAATGGATTTTTCCCATATTAGCGATGGAGTGTTTTAGTGGTATTGCATGATCTTCTTCAATTTTATGGCTTAAGGAGTTGTTTATCAAATAAGAGGAGAAAAAGGCTTAGAAGAGTTTAAAAAATAATATTTTTTTAAATAAAATATTAGTTAAACTCATTGAAAAAAATGCCCGATTTCATTTAAAATTTGAATTGATTTGAATGTTTTGTCAAAAGGCATATGAAATGGAGACATAATAATTTGCCCAACGTGTTTTTCTTGAAACACTATTTTTTCAAATTTGTGTACGCTCAAGCTTTCAACCAATGGTTTCAAAAAATAATAGTCGATTTCTCTACGTAATCATGGTTTTGTGAACTTAAATTTGCATTAATATCATTATTCAAATTAATTGTGATATCAAAAACAAATTCCAATATGGGAAAATTATATTCTTTGTTTCAAACTCTTCTAAAAAAGTAGTTTTCAATTTGTATGGGAAAAATTAGGTTAATATAGAAAAATTAAACAAAATAATTGACTAGAAAATATGTACTTTAAAAATAAATTCGAAACTTTATAGATTTATCGTGAATACTTTGCCGTTCAAAGTTTACACAAACTGTTGAGTCTGATGTTGACCTATGATGTTTGATAGCTGATATCTTCCATAACTGTTGAGGAAAATTTTCTAATAGCGTTTCAATATTTGGTTGAAGGCGTGTTTAAAATATGCTAAGGTTTCAACAAATAAACATACATTACTTCCTTCGAAAAGAAAACTCATCAATAACCACTGAAAACTGTACTACTAACACTTTTTTGCCTTAATCAGTTTATAAAGCATTCAATTATTTAATTTTCGTGTTTTTAACTAACTCAATCAATGCTATATCACAGAGAAAAAAATCACCGTTGATACCACCACTTGGATAGTTTCAATGTCTATTCAAACAAATTTCTGCTGCATAAATATTCATGAAAATATAATCAACTCTTTGGTTGATACAAAAATAATAAATTTTTCTTATTTTCTGGACCAGTTGTTTATTTTGGATTTTGGACCTTTTTGTTTTTTTTTGTGGATTGGAGGTGAATGTCAAGGTGACTGGACTAACCACTAAACAACTCCCCTGTCAACTCGAAATCTCAGCCTGGAACCGCTTGACACATTGCTTCGGGCCAGGTTTTGTTTAAGCTGGGGGATCCCTCTTATAGCAGGAGGTGAGAAGGGGAGAGGAATTGCCAGACAAGCGATCCCCCAGCCCCAACGCCCCCGGCTTCTGTGACTAACTTTTATCTTTTAGGACTGCCCGAACATAATGTGCCACCTGGCTCCATTTGTCAACCGATTCGAGCATCACCGCGACTATATTATCCGGGATGAGCTCCATTTTGTGCACGCAAAAAATATGTGGCAGGCATCATCTTCCTCTCCTGGGCAAAACCGAGAATCGGGGGACTGTGACTTACTAATTTTGTGCAGGCAAAACAGAAAACACCCTTGCCCACTCAAAAGCTGGGTCAGATGGATGTCAGTCTCACCGTGCCTTCAATTTAGCCACGGTCTCACATCTGGGATGAGGCACGGAGTCCACCTTCCCTTCGTACAATTTACCGAAGACTGCTACCAATCGTTGAGTGAATGCTGTCCCTTCTCACGAACAACCATCTCCCTCACGTCCTCGTTTTGACGCATGTAAATAGCGCGGCACTCTCTAGCAAGGAGGGCAATAGGTATCACGCCTGCAATAACTCTCACCACCGAAGATGTAATCCTCAGTGCTCCTCTTCTCTGTATATGTGCCAAACGTTTTTGGTATACCTCCTTACTGAGAGCGTCGCCCCATATTTCTGGTCTATACAGTAGCACTGACCCTATAGCACTCATCAGGAGTCGTCTTCTTGATTGGCTGGATCCCCCTACGTTGACCATATGTCGACTCAGAGCAGATACTCCCAAAGCAACCTTCGCAGCCGTTGCCCTGATTTGCTAAGAGAAACTCAGCTTCGAGTTGATCAGTAGCTTCAGGTACTTCACCGCTAGCTTTGATTCGATTAGTATGTCTCTAATACTGGTCATCCTTACTCTAGGGATTCTCTTTTTTGTCAAGACGACCACTTCAGTTTTCTCCAGCGCTAAAATGAATCCGTGACCTTAGAAACCTTAGGGTGTTATCAACTACGGTGCCAAATCTCATTCAAATCCGAACTTTACTCTGGACAGGACAAAAACATTCGGTTTTTATGAAAAATGCCTGCTTAATTATTTTTATATTTTCCACCGTTTTATTTTTTATCCGATTTACATCTAATACTACATATGCTGTTGGATTTTTGGGATTAAACGCTGGTTGAATGTATCCGTGTTGCTAAAACTATTGACAGGAGAATAGCGCTTTTTGTAGGTTAAAGATTTGAATACAGTTATGTGCGCGGCCTTAGTTATTATGATTTTATTTCAGCTTACTTCCAAATTAGAGAGTTTACATAATGTTGATGAGGTTTAGACAACATTATATTGGCTTAAAATAATTGGTCATACTGTGGAAGTACACAAATGTAGTTTCTCAAAGGTTATTTAAATGTTTACTTCTTCTACATCATCCTGTTCAGATCAAAAGGACTGTTTACCTAGCCTTTAAATAACGGGCTTTTATTCAAGTGACTTGTATGAATAATTGCAACAGGTTGATGACATGCACCCTACAGTGTGTCTCACATTTATAGGGTAACCCAATTTCTAGTGTGCAACTTATTATCATATAAACCAAATACAACTAAATTTTAACAACACATTTCTATTTATAATCTATAATTTCTGTGCGATTTCGGTAAGCGTTAGGCTATAAGTATCTCTTGAATATGAAATAAAAGGTTTATCGTAGTGGAATTATAAGTAAACATAGCACTTTATTTTAATAAGTTTTAATTGGATAGTCACGCTTCGAACTGAACAAAAGTGCATTAAGCGAAAAGTGAGCGCGCTTCAGCAACGTTACGCATATACACATCTGTAAGCGCCCATCGAACTATAGTTAAGTTGAGCGCTGCATAGCATACACACCAATAAGCCTTTTGGTCTAATTTGAAAAATACATCAATATACTAGTGATTTCTCTAATTTCTAGCACCCCCACTGAAATCGGTAGTAAAATATTTTACATACATTTACTCGTATATACGCATGTTATATACTAAGATATATTAGTTGCACTCACATAAATTAATCAAGTCTCTTAACAATTCAAATGGCTTTATAGGTAAAACCTTTGTTAAAATATCAACTTCCTGTTGCTTTGATTCTATATTCTTCTTCTTCTTCGTACTACTGCAACCCCTCTCGAGCCTTCGCTTCCTGCAAATAGCGCCTTCAACTGTCTCGTTCCATTGACTGCGTCCTTCAATTTTGAAATCCAAGCAGCGGTGAACTGTATTTGTCGTCCGAGTCAGACCAGGATTTCCTGGGTTTCCCTGTTAGTCTCCGGCCTTCAGTTTCCCAAGTAATACCTTTTTGGGCATCCTATATGCCGTATTTTAAACAAACAAGTGTTATAATTTTTTCTCACAAACTTACATTTAATCTCGATATGTTTTGTTTTATAGTGGTACTTTTAATCTTTTATACGAGTAATATGTATAGTACTCTGATTGTCTAAATATGAGTAGAATGTTGGAATTTTTATAACATTCTCTTTGAAAAGATCTTTTATCAAACGCACAATCATACAATCTCTTGCCAAGCTGTGCATGCTGCATTGAGTCTGAGTTCATTCGTTGATAGAGCGACTATACTCTGCTTACGAGATCCCTTACTACAGTGCTATCACCGAGTGTCGAAATAAAACTCGATACAGATTTTCGTTAGATAAGGTCTTCCGCAAAATCTGCATCACTAAACGCAACAATATTTGAGCAATCGTTATTTTTTTCGTGGTAGGGAGGTGAATGCCATTTACGCAAAGAGTGTGGGAAAACATTCTACAAAAAGCAACCGTTACTTCCTCCGAAGAAGGCCATTGCATTACAAGGGGAGTGTCAGACCTAAAGATATTAAAGTAGCTGAAGTGAACCACTCATCTCTCTCATTTAATCTCGTAAAACAACAAACTAAGCAGTTTTGACGGGGTGGCCACCTTATCTCTTCAGGAGCAGCCAGTCCTGGTCACTACGGGGCTGCTCGACTGCTTATGTTTATTACAGGACAGTCTCTTCGATATCGACCCGGACATGGAGAGACTGAAGGATTTCGCTCTTCACTACTGAAGAAACAATTGTTTCCGCAGTAGAGAGATGGTTGTTGTAATTTTCGGCCCCTCCTCATTTAATACAACTCCCCGTCTTCTACAAAATCATGCTAATAAAAACCGCTTACCAATCATAAAACCAAACCGGGTGTCAGTCAGGGCTAATTGATGATGCGGATTTTATCACTGCTGGTCGTCAGATTAGCTCCCAACAAAAACTGATGCGATTCCAAGCAGTGTATTTGAAAATCCCAGGCACCATCAGTTTGTTCAAAATTAGAACTGTCCGACTTCAAACTATATAAAAACTTGCAAACCTTTCTTTTGGCAACATTAAGGGACGTAATGCTCTATAACATCCTCGGCATGTTTAGGCGGCAGAGCCACTACGAACATAAAATTCCATAAGTTGCTATAGACCTAACTATACAGAACACAAGACAAACAACACAACACCAGAAGAAAGTTTATCGGTGGCTCTACCTTAACTTTACGGAACCCTCCAAAGTTTGCTACGTTAATATCAAATGGTAAGGCCGACAATGAAAATTTAATCGGTTCCTCTGCCGACAGAAAAATTAAAAATGTGAGAACTCGAAGGAGATGGGCGATATTTGTAATGAATTTTTTCTAAAAATCTGTGTAAGACACGGGTGCCGATTGTCTGGCTCAAGTATCAGCGAGCTATAAACAAGACCGAGCTCAACTGACTAGCTTCGCTTAACGATGGCGTCCGCGTGCTTGTTGACTAGCTATTTGCGGGATCATATGAGGTGGGTTCTTGTCGAGCCACAAAGCTACACTACAAAATATTTATCACACGTACTCTACTCTACGAGACGTACCAATCAATTTTTATTATCTTTAGAAATGTTCTATTATGCGTCAATCAAGTTACTCTACAGTAATTAAAAAAAAATTGTTTTCCTCATTAAAGTTAGCGGACATGGAGGCTTGAGAGGAACGCAAACATTCTACAAAAAGTAACCGTTACTTTCTTCGAAGAAAGATGTTAAAGTAGCTGAACTGAATCACTCATCTCTGCCTAAATCATGGAAACTTGATATAGTTAATTTAAATCTTGTAAAACAACAAACTAAGCAGTTTCGACGGGTGACTACCTTTTCTCTTCAGGAACAGCCACTCCTGATCAACATGGCCCTGCTCGACTGCTTATGTTTATTACAAACTTTACTCTGGACAGGACAAAAACATTCGGTTTTAATGAAAAATACCTGCTAAATTATTTTTAAATTTTCCACTGTTTTATTTATTATCCAATTTTCATCTAATACTTCCTATGGTTTTGGACTTTGGGGATGAAACGCTAGTTGGATGTATCCGTATTGCTAAAACTATTGACAGGAGAATAGTGCTTTGTATAGGTTAAAGGTTCGAATACAGTTATGTGCGTGGCCTTAGTTATTTTGACTTGCTTTCAGCTTGTTTTGAAATCAGAGAGTTTATATATTGTTGATGAAGTTGAGGCAACATTATGTTGGCTTAAAATAATTGGTCATATTGTGGAAGTAAACAAAGGTAATTTTTCAAACGCAAAATCCATACGATTTCTTGGCAAGGTTTTGCCATACAGCAATGAGTCTGAGTTCATTCATTGACAGAGCGACTATACTCTGCTTATGAGATCTCTATACTACAGTGCTATTACCGAGTTTCAAAATAAAACTGGATACAGATTTTCGTTAGATAGGGTCTTCCGCAAAATCCAAATCAGTAAACGCAACGATATTTGAGAAATCGTTATTACTCGAACCTTCTAAGCCGTAGTCAGTTTTACCCTTAATGTACTAAATTATACGCTTTAATGTTTGGAAGTCAAAATTCTGGTCTTTAGCTTTTACTCTATTTTTGTATTTTACTCGTTGGAAATGAAAAAATTTATTACTTTCTTTTATTTATGACGAGGAAGGCGGCTACGACGAAGGAGATGATGAATGATGATGTTTGTTGAGGATGTCGATGACGATGATGCTGATAATATTTTTGCTACTGATGTGGATGATAATGCTAACTATGAACCAGTAGTGGCGTTTATCTAGGTTCTCTCATGCTTGTGAATACATGAGAAGCGAGAAGAGTGGCTCAAGTAAATTTCAGTTTTCTCGAGGAAATTGCTTACGCTGCTGATATGTGGCAGGCGAAGATTTCTCGCAAGATGAGGGTCTATTTGCGCCGTGAAGCGTGCGCTGACGTTGGGACGTTCTGAGTCACCAAAATCACTCCCTTCCCAATGACCTTCGCATGCATCGAAGGGAGTGAAAACGTGACTCTCTTCTTGGATGGCTGGAGTGATTGTTCCGACAAAATTTGCGGTGGTTGAGCCGTTGTGTTGTAGGTGCCTGCGAAGGTGTTGAGTATGGCTGCTGTGTCACTGGATGGGCATCCGACTGCCCCAGGTAAGCTGGTTTGAGTTGTTTGACGGAGAGGGTTTTATGACGTCGTTTACGTCTATGACGTAGGTGTTGGCGTTGATCCTCCTCACGACTCGATGAGGTCCGGAATATTGCTGATCGAGCGGCTTCTTTACAGCATCGATGTGCCGAAACACGTACTCACAGCTGACTAGGTCTTTGAAAACGAAGGGTTGGTGAACCGAGTGTCTGGCTGACGGGACGGGACGAATTGATTTGAAGAGGCGACGTAAGTTGGTGAAAAAATCTTGTGGGCCGCCAGCTGGTGTGTTTTGAGGCATGAGTTCATCAGATCCAAAGCGATGTGCCGAGAACCATTTCTGCAGAAGAGGCTTGCAGGTCCTCCTTGAACGTGGTTGGTAGACCCAGCAAGATCGGTGGAAGTGCCTGTAACCATGGTGTCGCCGAAACGCATTTTAACGGTGTCCTGAGGATGCGGTGCATCCGTTCGACGATGCCATTGGTTTGAGGGTGGTATGTGGCAGTGTGGACGTGGTTGATGCCCAAGAGGTAGCCGAGCTGATTCAGGAGGTTGGCTTCAAACTGGCGTCCTTGATCCGATGTGATCTCCAGTGGTGTGCCAAATATTGATATCCAGTGGTCGAATAGTGCCCTAGCGTCGGTACTGGCTCTGATGTCATGCACTGGTACCGCTTGAGGCCATCGCGAATAGCCGTCGATAATGGTGAGGCAGTTTTTGTAGCTTTCACGCAGTGGCAGCTTGATTAAAATGACATGGATGTGGTCGAAGCAACCATCCGGCATCCTAAAATTTCCTAACTTGGCTCGGTTGTGGTGGTGAACCTTCGACAGTTGCCAAGGTACGCATTGCTTGGCCCATCGGGATACGTATTTCCGCAGACTCGGCCAGAAGTATTTAAGCACTACGCGCTTCGAGATGGTACGTCCACTCGGATGTGAAAGTTGATGGACCATGTAGAAAACCTAAGGGCGGAGTGCAACTGGCAGGTAAGGCTTAGTGGTGCCGTTATAATCCACATAGTACGCTGAGTTGCCATTCAAGACCATCTGATGCAGTTTGAGATGGGGGCTCGCCAGGACGTGGTATAACTAGTCGTCTGTGTTCTGTGCTTCACTGATGACTTGAGCTGTGATTGTTGTGGGTATCGTGACCGTTTTTAACGTGAAAGTGCATCAGCGACGATATTCTCATCCCCTGATGGGTATTCCACTCACGAATTGAATTCGGCAATGAAGTCCAGTTGTCTGCTTTGGCGGGGTGAGGCTTTGTCCGAGCGTTGCGTCAGAGCAAATAGAAGTGGCTGGTGGTCGGTATAGGTGATTCCAAGATGCGCTCAAAGAACTTGATGGCAAGGAGCTCGCAGTCGTAGGTTGAGTAGCGTTGTCCGGTGTCAGAAAGCTTCCTCGAGAAGAAACCCAACGGTACCCAAGTGCCATCACCTCGTTTTTGGTCCAGGCCACGCCAACGGTAGTGCTAGATGCATCAGTGTGGAGTGCCAATGGATGCAAAGGCGAAAGAAAAGCTGATATGGCTGCCTCGGCGATGCCTTGTTTACAGCGTTCAAAAGCCGCTTCAGTATTGGGTGTCCAGGTGAGTAGTGCTTTCTTTTTTGTACATCCTTTTAGCAGTTCCGATATTGGCGCTTGGAACTTAGCACCGTGTGGCATGCAGCGGCGATAAAAATCTCAGCTAGGATTAGTCGGCCGATTTCCGAAAAGACACGATGGCTTCCGATTTGAGGGCTGGTGGTTGAAATCCAGTTTTGCAGACGAAGTATCCAGCAAAGACGACCTCAGGCTGACCGACTTGGCATTTATCCCAGTCAGCGTGGAGATTCGCCGCCAGCAGCATGGAGAGAAATTGCTTGAGTTGGCGCTGGTGTTGGTCCTGGCTGGCTGAGAAAACTAGGATATCGTCCTGATAGACCCGAACGAAGTCCAACTTCCTAAGCAGATGGTTTAGAGTCCACTGCATTGTTTGGGCTGCATTGCGTAGACCCAAAGGCATCCCCAGAAATTCACACAGTCCAAAGGGCGTGGTGACTGCTGTCTTACATACGTCTTCAGGAGCAACCAGACTTTGGTAGAAAGCACGCTGGAGATCGATTACTGAGAAAACATTGCCACTGGCCTCCTGAATCAAATCTTGAGTGTTGAGTTGACGGTAATCCCCAGTAACTCGCCAATGACCACCATCCTTGGCACCATGTGCAGAGGACTGGCCCACTGGCTCAATAAGGGTCGAATTATGCCTCTTCCCAGGAAGAAAGCGAACTCGGCTTTGGCTGCGGTGAGGCGTTCTCCCACAAGATGACGTAGTCTTGTGAAAACCGGTGAGCCATTGGTGACTATCTGGTGGTGGACGGGTAGGTCAGTGACCAAGGCTAATTTGCCGGGTTGTGTGGGTGCATCTGCATATTTGGCGATTATCCCTTTGTACCGGTCTCCAATGGTGTTCTTCACTTTAGTGAAGGTGCTAATACTGTGTATGGCTGCAGCTGGACCTGGACCGAGGACACAAGCTGTGGAGAGGTTATTGAAATTGTCCAAGAGGCACTAGTTGCGCAGATCAATGAGTAGGCTATGGTTCTTTAGTGCATCGGCTCCTAAAATGGCTGTCTGGACATTTTCTATCACGAACAACCAGTGGAGTGGCCAGCCTAGCCCGAAATCTTTGGTGAGCTGCTGAGATCCGAAGGTTGTGATGGGCATGTCATTGGCTGGCTGTAGTGGGAGGCTCTGCTCACGAAGCCTGGCGATGGAATGCCTTGGGATGATGGAGAGGGCGGAACTGGAGTCTACTAAGAACCTGGTTTTTGTGGTGCGGTCAGAGACATAAAGGCGTCTCTTCAAGTTGTTGGCCGTGGTGTTCGCTGAGTACAATGCCGGCAAACCTGGTTTTCCGAGTGCCTAGTAGTATGACCTTAAGCTGGGAAGGAACAAGGCTGCTTGTATCGCATCGCTAGGGCCCCGTGCTTGGTGTGATACCAGCAGTGACCTGTGCGACCGTCTGGTCCACGAGTAGCGGAGTGGCCTCGTCGTTGATTTGCTTTCCTTGACGAGGACCACTCCCGCAGTGTGTTGGTACAGGCATGTGGTTGCTGAAGCACCTCTCGAGTCAAGTTTGTTAGCTGCGTAATCGCCAGACGTAAGGCAGCTAACTCGAGAGCAACTTGGTCTGAAGAAGAACGCTGTGAGGAGAGACTAGATGAGGGTGTTATTTCGTGCGTGATGGTTGCACTGATGTGGCCATCACTCCCGGACCCATGTCTTGTGCCTTGCCTGCGACAGCGGCAAGCTCCTCTAGCGTTTGGTTTTTTATGAGCAACAGCATGTGGCGCGTTTGCTGAGGCAGGAGGTCAAGACATCTGACAGGGAGAACATTGTCACTAACCCGTATGCCAGCGAGGGAACGCATTTGCCGTAGGAGCTGCGAAGGTCTCCTGTCTCCTTGCTCGACGCATGTGAGCAGCTTACGTAGCTGTGCATCAGGTGAGTCTGCGAGGCGGCTGACAATAGCTGCCTTGAGCGCTCCGTATCGGTCGTACTCCGGGGGCATACGGATGATGCCCACTACATCCGTGATAGTTTCACGGTCTAGTGATGATACCGTGAGATGGTACTTGGCTGCGTTCCGTACGACTTTGTGCACCTCGAATTGTGATTTCAACTGAAAGAACCACAATCCAGGACTAGCCCACCAGAAGGATGGCGGCCTACACTGGCTAACTACGTTTACCTGCTGAGCCAATGGTAAGCTCCCAGCTGGTGGTGCCTCCTGAGGGAGACAGTCCTCGCTATCCTCGTAGTTTTGTCCGACTACCATTATTGGTGCAAGTTGGGGTCCCCACTTTGGAAGTGAAAATTCTGGTCTTTAGCTTTTACTATATATTTATATTTTATTCTTTGAAAATGATAGAATTTATTACTCCCTTTTGTTTACGATAAGGTAGGCGGCTACAACGATGAAAACCATGAACGATGATGTTGTTGTTGTTGATGACGATGTTGTTGGTGATGCCGATGATGTTGCTGATGTATTTGCTACTGATGTTGATGATAATGTTTACTACGAGCCAGTAGTGGTGTTTGCCTGGATTCTCTTATGTATGTCAATTCATGTGAAACAAGAAGAGCGGCTCAAGCAAAGTTAACTTTTCTCAAGGGAATTGCTTGCACCGCTGGTATGTAGAATCAGCTGGCAGGCGAAGATTTCTCGTGAGACGAAGGTCTGTTTGCGCCGCGCAGCGTGCGCTGACGTTGGGACGTTATGAGTCACCAAAAATGCATTCCATTGCGCTTCTGTAGGCTTATCTGAAAAGGGCTCAAAAATCCTGCGACAAAGGCAATATCGGCGAGTGTAACTGTAGCAAGAAACATGAGGCTTCCGATAGCCTCCTTACACAGTACATTGGATTGATTAGATTGTAGTGTGTGCCACCAAATAACGAAGAAGTGCAACTCGGATCGGCCGGTATTTCGACATTGTTAGCATCTTCTAAATGGAATTTATTAATTATTTTCTCAGCGTATAGCTTTTGATGCAATATGAAAGAATTGTTTTTTAAATATTTGATTTCTATACCCATTCACTGTTATCTCAAAATTGTCTTGAAGGTGTTTGATCAATTCTTTAACTCATTTTTAGGGTTTTGTAAAATAATTTTACAAAACCCTTCTAAAATCCCGACCTGTCCCGACCCTTCTTAAATCCCGACCCGTCCGTGTGTCAAAGCAATTTCTCTCGCAAACTACTTATTTTGTGTTTCAAAGTTCAACTACAAAACGTTTTTATAAGGGATATAAAGGGGGTCATATAGGGGAGTTGACCCCGAAAAAAAAATTCATCAAAGGGGGATATGGGTATCAAATGAAACAAAACAGGTTTTAAACTGACATTGTTTGCTTCAGGGAACGCACAGGGAGGGGTGATATACCAAAAATTGGTGTGCCTATCTTAGAAGTCAAAATTCGCTCAACTTTGGTAATAATAGCATGATACCCGAATTTCACATTTTTCCCATTAAAATCGTAAAGATACCCTTAAACTCAACCAAATTCTATGTTTAAATAACCTTACAAAAGACCTGAACCTTGTAAGTTTGATGAAAATCGAATGATATGCACGGAAGTTATAGCCATTTAAAATTTCTCCAACCACAACAACAATAACACATGATTTTGGTATTTTATGGACTTTCCATCAAATCAGTCACTGTGGTTTTGATTTGACCTTCTCGAAATTTTCAAATAAGATCAATAACATTAATATTTTTAGGAATTCATGATTTGAGTGATTTTTGTTAGTTTGCAACAAAATGGTGACCGTTGAAAATAGAAAAATAATGGATTTTCTTTTGAAAGCACACATCCCTTTGACATGTGGTGACTTTATTCGTTGCTGGTGACTTCATTTCGGAGAAGTTGAGTACAAAACCCTTCTGACACAAGCGTAGGCCTGTCTACCCAACTTGTTCATATCTACAAGCAACGACACTATCATCAACATAAGTTTTGAGTATCAACTATTCTTTAGGACCTCTAGTTGTACGCAGGGACCGGAGTCAGCTGCATACAAATCAAATTGTTTCAAACATTGAACAAAATCTGCATTCCAGTAACGTGTTGATACCTTGAGTCTGTATAAACTTTTATTTAAAACGCAGACTTTATATGCACCGTCCTCAAAAACTTGAGGTTTCCAAAATGTTCTCGTAGAACAAATTATTCATAAATTTCTTTCCTATGCAACCAAGAAGCACTTGCGGCTTAGCTAACCAGAAATTATTTTTTTATTGCTACAGAATTATTATCTAAGCACAAGGGTTGGGCAGTGAATCTACTTTCAATTTCGTAAGTTATTCAGGCGACTTTCAACGAAGAAGGGCACAACGTTTTGTTTGGCAGCTTGAATCAAAGCGGCGTCGACTTAGTTATTTCATTACAAAAGCACACTTTAAAGATCTTAGCCTCTTGCAATATTGATTCTGACATGTTTAGTGAGATCTGCAAGCCAACCTAACCACTTACCTACCTTACTCATAAAATTATTACATTCTTTTAACGATGCTTTCGTTTTTTTCGTTCATTCATATTTGAAGTATTGTAAGTTATGAATACCTTCCTAAAGCAGAACTTTATTTTTCATGAATACTTATAAAACCTGACTAGTATCACTTTTGTTTGTGTGACACAACAATCATTCTGTAAATTTATTGGAGCAATGATTATCTAATTTTGTTGAAAAGCTAAAATAATCTTCAAAAATTTTCTTTTTTATCGTAATCTTGTACTACTGTGTCCAAAAATAAGGTGACATTTGAATTTAAACTGCGCGCGTCGAAAGATTTGGAGAATTATTTTTTTCAAGGTTGTCAGTGACATCCATGTCAGATTTACATGTCAAAATATTCATTAGTGTTTAGATACGCGTCGTTTTGTGAGCTGCTAAAAGTGAGTTTTTCGTTTTTAGCGATGTCGAAATTTGTTGAATTTGCATTAAATTTTGTTTGCGGGATCAATTTTCTGTTGCAGATACGTTGAGGATGGTGCAGAAAGCCTTTGGTGATGAGGCTTTGTCCAAAAAAATGGCTACAAGTGGTATAGTGAGTTCCAAGCCGGCCGTGAACGTGTCGAAGACGAAGAGCGTCCTGGGCGACCATCAATCTCTTCTCTTCTTCGATTATCGTGGTGTTGTGCATTATGAATCCCTTTGCCGGGCCAAACAGTCAACAAGGAATATTATTTGAACGTTATGCGTCGTTTGCGTGACGCTATCCGCCTGAAAAGGCCGGAATTGTGGAAAGACAATTCTTGGTTTTTACACCACAATAATGCACCATCCCATACCGCAATCGTAATTCGTGATCATTTCGCCAAAACTCAACCCATATCGCAACCACCGTATTCACCTGATCTGGCTCCGTGCGACTTCTGGCTGTTCAGCAAGCTCAAAAGACCGCTCCGGGGACACCTTTTTGATACGATAGAGGAGATTCAAGCCGCAGCGAAGACTGAACTGGAGGCCATCCCGGAAACGACGCGTATCTCAAACACTAATGAATATTTTGACATGTAGATTTGACATAGATGTCACTGACAGTACTACCAACCTAAAAAAAAATAATTCTCCAAATCTTTCGATACGCGCAGTTTAAATTCAAATGTCACCTTATTTTTTGGTCACAGTAGTATGTAGTGCAAGCGTTGTTTGATAACTGTACAAGCAGCAAAAATTTCTCTCCCAGCTGCCTACCGATCCCTCTTCACAAAAGAGAATAAACTCCATATCACCATTATCGTTTTCCTTCCTGATCGCCATCATTGTGACCAAACCATTAACGAAATTTATAACTTACTCGATAATCGACAAACATTTATCCGAAAAAGATACCGCAACAACATAAATCGAATCCTTGTTGTGGTGATCTTCAAATAAATTCATACTGGCTCGCATGTGAAGTCAATTAATTCGCCAATTACTTATCGACAACATACTCAACAAATTGGCAAAGACGAATGGTTGTCGCTTGGCTACTTTTTTAACATCTCGTATTCTTTCTTATTAGACTTGCGCCCATTTCTGACTCCAAAATTTATTTATTTACATTCAAAGTTAATTTATAAATTGACCGGACAGCAGACAGGCTAATGTCCATGCGAATCGAATTATATATTTGATGTGATATGGACTGTGCGCTTGCGAGTGCATATGCATGATGATAGTTTTGTGACAATCGTTGCGACTTCAGTATATGCAGACGTTTTCGAAAGTCTTGCCAGCTTGATTTTGAGTTCACCTTAAAAATTGGTGAACATTTGCTCGGTTGTATGATGCAACCGAAATCGAATGAATTAAAAAAAAAAATTTGAATAAAGATTGCATTATAGGCTTTTGGACAAATTTGACCTCTCGCTCCTCATAAGCAAACCCTTCCATTAACATTTTTGATAAATTGGTAATACTTCCGCTACCGACTATGCTAGAATTCTCCACGCTATCATCAGAATGTCGTTTTATCTTTTCTCAATTACACACAAATTTCTTAAACAGTTCGCGTTCATAGCGGCTTACATCAAAAGATCGCCATCGATCGAATCAATGATCTTCAACCTTATACGAGTACGAGAAAACTATCCAACATCTTTGTAAGGAGTAACCTATCATGGTGTAATTTTTGTGAGCGCATGCCAATTGGAAAAAGCATCTAGAACCAAACGGAATATAATTGTCTTGCAAGAAGATGGCCTTGTCTAAAGAGTTTGAATTGAAACAATTGAGGATGACAAGATATGTATGCGACGATAGCGCAAACAGCAAAACTTTGAAAGAAAGGAAGCAATTAATGGTGGTATGGCAATAGGTTATCGATATGCCAGGCATTTATTGACCTTCTTGAAGGATTACGTTAGATATGAACGCTGAATAAGTGACATCTTTGTTGCACTTTTCTAGGATGTATGTCAGACAAGTCTGCAAGAAAATTAAGACCAAGTGTAGTGTAATTAGTTTAGCTTTATATGGAGCTTAATTGTTTCTGAAGCTGTTTTCCACCTTGTAGAATCTTACTTTCATGTAACTTAAGTGTGTTGATGAAGCTGATTATATTTCAATTTATTCAGATAGTTTTTATATCCGTAATGTCATTTCTCTTTGCTTTGTTTGTCAATTATGACAGTAGCGCATGTATGGAGGGAAGAAGATTGAATTATTTCACTTAAACATTTTCTCTCGCTTTTCATAGACACTTTCATTGATGATTTTAAAAGCGTGGTGGAATAAATATGTCCATTTAGGACTGCAGTGACGGTCTGCTCCCTTAGCGAGCGAAAATTGGTAGGCGTGCTGGCAGCTAGCGTTACAGTGTCATGGGGCGGTTCTTTCCGACCGCGCATGGACCCACTACAAAATTACACGCTTAAGATTTACGTTGATGACCAGAGCCAGTGAAAAATGCAATAAACGAATTCAATGGGCATCAAGGCCTAGGTGCTCCCACGTACCCCTCCCAACCGGATCAAATTCCAATTCGATGCCTTGGCCCATATCGGGTGAGGAAGGCCAAGCATCGCAGCGAGAGTCCCTGTAACACAGAAAAGGAGGGAGAGCTTGGCCGATGGCTAGCTCATGAATGAAGAAGCCAGCCAATGTGGCGGGTCCCATACTTGTTTGAATTTGAAGTGGAAAGGCCAAATTCTATATTTTTGAACATAGTATGTGAACATCGTATCTACACTCAATCTTCTTCTTCTTAGCATTACAGCCCTTCTCGGGCCTTCGCTTCCTGCGAATAGCGCCTCCAACTGTATCGGTCCATTGGCCGCGTCCCCCAATTTCGAAATCCAAGCAGCGATGAACTGTCTTCATCGACCGAGTCAGGCCAGCGTTTCCTCGGTTTCCCCACTGGTCTCCGGCCTTCAGTTCTCCCAACAAATACCTTCTAGGGTATCCGCTGTTTGTCCATACGCTATACAATCGTTGAGACCTCCACCTCGTCACTATTTCATACAACTCATGGCTGTATCGAATTCGCCATTGGTCCGCGTCTAGCTTCGCTCTGATTATTCGCCTCAGGATCCGTCGCTCAAAGTCGTTCAATATATTTGCGGATGCTTGGGTTAGAGTCCATGTTTCACACTCATAGCATAACACAGGTCTTATCACAGATTTGTATACTTGGAGCTTTGCTTTTTTGTGTATGCAGCTGGTCTTTAAGATCGTCAAAACTGAATGAAATATTTTATTTGCGAGCTGTATTCTTCGGCGTGTTTCCTCTCTTTCATTACCCGTTTTCGTTATTTTGGCGCTTAAATACACAAATTCGGTAACATTTTCGATACTATGTTCACCACGTATGATATTTTGTGTATTTGAGGTATTGATACTAAAAAGTATTCTTTACTGTTTGCCCGAAACAAAAAAAGATTTACAAAATGAGTTCGCGTGATCGTCATGCCGGTGGAAAATTTGAATCAGGTAGTTCAAAAAGGAAATGAGCTATCAAAAGAAAGCAGGTACAAGAAAATCTACGTGGATCTTTATATAAATATATAAAAAATGATGATCAAGAAACCTCCACAAAGCATTTATTGACTTAAAGTGACTCTAATCCTGATTCAGCTGGAAACATTCCTTTGACAAAAAAAATTAAAAAATCAATAACTTTGCGGAAAAACAAATTCGTTCCATGCAATCTTTTAGTTTTTATTACGACCTGGTAACACTCCCATGTTCTGAAATGCGTAAAACACATGTGTAGAAAATTTTATTTGCTTTTCGTTTTGCTTTTTGAATACGATAGGCCTTGGCTCAGCTGACGTGCCCCGGCTCAGCTGACCGGCCCCTGGGGAAATTCAGAAAGTTTACAACACAGAGTAAATGGAAGGTGTGAATACTATGTGAATGTACTATGTTTTTGAAGTGAAACTTCTTTACTGGAGAGTAAAAATTTTAGGATATAACGAAAAAGCAGAACTGTTTACACTCCAGGCGAATGGTCAAACGACATTCGCGCGACACTCTGTTTTCAGTAGGAGTTTAATTATGCTGCGATAAAAATTTCCGACTAAATTATCGCATTCCGCCGGAACCCTGGAAATAAAGTAGTAAGGTAGTCGGTGGGTATGCATGTTTGGTAGCGGCGGATGGTGACCATTCGATGGATTTTAATGAGAAGAGAATGAATGATGGTGGGATACGAGTTCACTTGGCAGTTTGGCGGTACCCGTGCTTGGTCCTAACATCGATGCCAACGATGTCCATTGTATTGAAGTGGTGACGATAAACGGTCTTTGCTGAGTAGTTGAGAGCCATGGGCGAATGCATGATGGTTCGGCGCCAAACGTGCTTGGTTCTAGCTCCAATGTTGCTAATATGCAATATATTGAAATTGCGACGACGAATTGTCGTTGGTGGGATTTGGAGACCATGGGTGAATGAATGGTGATTCTACGGTAGACGTGCTTGCTCCCAGAACCAATGCCGCCTATGTGCAATACAATAAAGTGGCAACAGTGGGTGATGCTTGGTAATGATTGGTGGTTCCGCCGTAGCCGTCTTTGCTCCTAACACTGATACCTCCGGTGTGCAGTGCATTGAAGTGGCAACGACGGATGATTGTAGGTGGGTTGTCAGGAGTCATGAGCAAATGCATAATGGTTCGGCGATAGCCGTGCTTGCTCCCAGCACCCATGCTTTTGATGGGTAATGTATTGAAATGGCGGCGACGGATGATAGTTTATGGATCGTCTGAGATCATGGGCGAATACATGATGGTGGGGGGTAACCGTTCTTAGTACTAATACTGATGCTGCCAATGTATTAAAGTGGTGACGAAGCATGTTCTTTGGTTGGTATTTGGAGACCATGGGCGTTTAGAAGTCTACTTTAACTCCTTTTATTCAAACACAAAATCAATTTTACTCTTTTTACTGGAAACAAAATAGCTGGTAGCTCCTGACAGAAGATGACGATGACAAATGATGCTGGTGATAGAAGCGCTGTCAATTGTAGACGATGTTGTTGATCTATGTGGATGATGATGACGACGAAACCTATAGACGATGTTGATGAAACCTGTAGATGATGTTGAGGAAAGCTGTAGTCGATGTCAATGAGAGCTGAAGACGATGTGGATGAAGCCTGTAGACGATGTTGATGAAACCTGTGGACGGTGTCGATGAAACCTGCAGACGATGTCCATGAAATCTGTAGGAAGTTTGCCTTCGTTCTCTCGGATACATTGACTTATAAGAACCTATAAGAGCGCCTCAAGTAAATTTTCCTTTTTCTCGCGGTAAGTTACTTGCACCGCTGATATATGAATTCGGCGGCAGGCAAAGATTTCTCTAGGGACGTGAAGAGTGCGCTGGCGTTGGGATTACCGTGCCGCCACAGACAAATGGACGGTGGTTCCGTGGTAATCGTGCTTCCTCATAGCACCGATGCTGCCAATGTGCAGTGGGTTAAAATGCCGCCAATGGATTGTTATTGGTGAATATTTGGGGATCATTGGCGAATGCAAGGTGGTTCGGTGGTAGCCGTGTTTGCTTCTAGCGTTGATACCACTCATGTGCAATGTAACACATCGTTCAATAAGTCCCGAGGCTAACAACGAAAACAACATTTTTTTTTCAAAAATTATTTTTATTCATCAATATAATCTCCTTTTAGAGGAATACAATCTTTCCAACGCCTTTCCAACATTTCTATACCATGTTTATAGAAGGATTTATCCTTTGTTTCAAAATAAGCTTCAGTTTCGGCAATGACCTCCTCATTCGCGCCAATTTTTTTTCCCTGGAGCATTTTTTTGAGATCAGCAAAGAGCCAGTAGTCGCTGGGGGCTAAATCTGGTGAATACGGGGGAAGGGGAAGCAAATCAAAGCCCAATCCGTTCAATTTTGCCATCGTCGACTCGTTGCTGTTTTTGTTTCACTAAAAGCAATCGCGGCACCCACTTGGAAAAAACCTTTTTCATGCTCAATTTTTCATGAAGGATTGTGAATACGCTTTCAGATGATCTCACGGACCTTCACTTTGCGATTTTTCACTACAATTTTTCACACTTCACTCACATTTTCCTGTGTAACGGCTGCCAATGGCCTACCCGAACGTTTCGCATCGTTTGTGTCCGTACGCCCACGTTTAAACTCAGCATACCGACGACAAATCGTTGATTTCGATAGAGAGGAGTCCGAGTAATGTTTTTCAAGCCATTGCTGGGCTTCTATGGTGTTTTTACCCATTAAAAAACAATGTTTTATCAACACGCGAAACTCGCTTTTTTCCAAGTTTTACACGTTTCATGTAAAGGTTCACACTCTATGGAAACGTGGCCAGTTTTGGTACTACTAGCACCATCTCTGGGTTAGTCTCGGGACTTATTGAAGGATGTGTTATTGAAGTAGCGACAATGGATGAGAGTTTGTGGGTTGTTGGAGATCATGGGGCAATAAATGATGGTTTGGCGGTAGCCGTTCTTTGTGTTACCGCTGATGCCACGGATGTGGAATATATTGAAGTGGCAACGACGAATGATGGTTGATCGGTTGTTGGTGAACATGAACGAATTCATGGTGGCTCGGTGGTAGCCATCGTTGGTCCTAACATCGACGTTGCCGATGTGCAATGTATTGAAATAGCGATGACGGATGATAATTGGTTGGTCATTGGTGATGGGGGTAGGTATTTGGTGACCATGGGCGAATGCAGGGTTTTGTGGTAGCCATGCTTGGTCATGGTACTACTGCTACCGACGGGTAATGTATCGAAGTGGCAACGGCGGATGGCTATTTGTAAATATTCAAGGATCATGGGCGAATACATGGTTGTTCGGTGGTAGCCGTGCTTGGTTCTAACACCGATGCCGCTGATGTGCATTGTATTAATGTGGTGACGATGGATGGTCGTTGGGTATTTAGAAATCATGGGCGAATGTCTGGTGGTTTGGCGATAGTCGTGCTTGGTCCTAGCACCAATGCCTCCGATGTGCAATGTGTTGAAGTGGTGACAAAGAATGGTCGTTGGTGGGTATTCGGAGACCTCGAGCAAATGCATTTTGGTGCGGCGGTAATTACGCTTGGTCCTCGCACCAATGCTGCCGGTGTGCAATACATTGAAGTGGCGATGATGGTTTGAACTGTAACCCACGGAGAATAGTTACGTAGGTTTCAGGGAAATCAGCCGAGGTGGGAAGTTTGTTGTCTAGAATGTTAAATGTAGAGATATATGACAGTTTAGATAGAATTGATAAAAAATTAGCAGTTGACAAAAATTGACACACAAGTAGAATCGTTAATGGTGAATAGTTAAGTGAGTACTGTTCATAGTAATTTTTTAAATTTTAGAATTATTTATCGTCAATGGATGAATTTCACACATTCACATTATTTTACCATTAGCTAATATGGTCAAGTTGAAGGGTACGGTGAAATTTATGTGCTGAATCAGACAAAGTCATTGAAAGGGCGTTAATTTTCCTATTAGTACCAAAACCAAAGGCGGCCGAACCAATTTAAAATAGATTGAGGGGAAAAGTCAAATAAAGATTTTCACCTGAATTGCTTTTTATTTACAGTTTTGATTTTTCGACGTAATTTGGATAATTTCAGGTCATAATTTGTGATTATGTTTAAATATTTTGAAATAGATTTATTAATTGTGAAGTATGCATAAAACTCAAATTGAAGATGAGTAAATTTTGCAGTTCAGTTAGTTTTTAAGCCATTATTCCTCTGTTTTATTCAGCCTAAAAAAATTCTTCTAGGTACTCTATTTATGTTAAAACTATAAGTCATAAATATATATATATATATATATATATATATATATATATATATATATATATATATATATAATATAGATATACTACTGTGACCAAAAAATAAGGTAACATTTGAATTGAAACTGCGCGCCTCAAAGGATTTGGCAAACTATTTTTTTTTAGGTTGGTAGTACTGTAAGTGACATCTATGTGAAATTTACTTGTCAAAATATTCATTAGTGTTTGAGATACGCGTCGTTTCCGGGATGCCCTTCAGTTCCGCCTTCGCTGCGGCTTGAATCTCCTCTAGCGTATTAAAACGGTGTCCCCGGAGCGATCTTTTGAGTTTGCTGAACAGTCAGAAGTCGCACGGTGCCAGATCAGGTGAATACGGTAGTTGCGGAACGATATGGGTTGAGTTTTGGCGAAATGATCACGAATTCCGAGTGCAGTATGGGATGGTGCATTATCGTGGTGTACAAACCAAGAATTGTCTTTCCACAATTCCGGCCTTTTCAGGCTGATAGCGTCACGCAAACGACGCATAACGTTCAAATAATATTCCTTGTTGACTGTTTGGCCCGGCGGAAGGAATTCATAATGCACAACACCACGATAATCGAAGAAGAGAAGAGGTTGATGGTCGCCCAGGAAGCTCTTCGTCTTCGATACGTTCACGGCCGGCTTGGAACTCACTATACTACTTGTAACCATTTGTTTAGACAAAGCCTCATCACCAAAGGCTTTCTGCACCATCCTAAATGTATCCGCAGCAGAAAATTGATTCCGCAAACAAAATTTAATGCAAATTCAACAAATTTCGACATCGCACAAAACGAAAAACTCACTTTTAGCAGCTCACAAAACGACGCGTATCTCAAATACTAATGAATATTTTGACATGTAAATTTGATATAGATGTCACTGATTGTACTACCAACCTAAAAAAAATAATTCTCCAAATCCTTCAACGCGCACAGTTTAAATTCAAATGTCACCTTATTTTTTGGACAAAGTATATATATTTATATATATATATATATATATATATATATATATATATATATATATATATATATATATATATATATATATAATATTATAAGTACATTATAGAGTAATTTCCAAGGAAATTTACCAAATTTTATATTTGGAAATTTAGAACGCATTACATCTCAAAACTGTAGAGTTGACTACAGCACAGCCAAGAAAGTGAAAAAGATTCCATGCCAAAATTTATGAGACTTTCTGTCAATGGCATGGACAGTCTTTAATTGGTGAAATTTATCAACAAAATTCATTCTATTGTTGTACTGTATCAGTGCTTTAGGACAAATACTTCTACTTTTTCTCCCTTTCGTTCCCTTCGAGTAACTTTGCCCGAATTTCTTCGATTTATATAATTGGATAGTATAAAAACTGACCTTTTGTCTTTCCATTTTAAGACTCTGATGCTCGTATCGCTGATTCAATAATCGTATTCTCCTCGTCTCAGACTTTTGCCTTTTTTAAGTTTAGGTAAGGACTTGCGCTTTTTATTGACTGTACCAAAAACCAATATTTTGTCTTGGAGTAAGTCGATCTGTAAAGGATAACTGTTGAAATAGTTACCGAAAAACAGTTTGTGGTTTTTAAACTTCAAGTCTTCACTAAACTGTCAAACAATTTCTCTATCTATGCATTATGGCAAATCTATGGATTAGAAAAGTGGCAAGCTTGAGATTATTCAGTTTCACAATGCAAAAAAGGAAAGTGTTGATTCCTTACATAAAAGTATGCCTATATTTCCGTTTCTAGAAGAACACAACGATGGCCATTAGTTATTTTTTCATAAAATTTCCACTGCTAATGGCTCCGTTGTGTTGAAAAACGTATGAAAACGTATAAAACTTAGTGAATATGTCAAAAAAAGGCATGGATTTGGTAACACCATTTATTCAGAAAAGATACAACAAAATTCTAGATATTTTTTTGATTTGAAAAAAGATTAGGGTGCTTTCTTTGTTGCATAGACAATGCAGCAAAATCCAGAGAACGTCATCCACAAAGTGAACATTCGATTGTGGCCACGTTCGCAACACCCAGGCCCAAAAGAGGATGGTGCTATTTATGTGATACAAAAAAGAACCAAAAACAATCCCTAAAATGTATGAAATATAACCTATATATTTCAGCACAAACTCTAACATGTAACAAATGCCAAACATAAATGTTAGATAAACATCTTAGCATCTTATTTTCTTCCAGAAATATTATCAAATTAAATTTAGTCTGTTATTTTTTGTGTATATCAACTACCAATTTTTGTTAAATTTAAAGTATCAATAAGGTGATATATATTTAATATTATTTTTCATTTTATCATACATTTTTTTAAGTGTCTAAGGCTAAAAATTCCTGCCTTCAAATTAAAGGTTTAATAATAAAAAGTAGTAAAGGCTGTAATATTTGCTTAAAAAGTTAATAAATACAGATTCTCTGATTCAAAAATGTACAATGTGTAAATGTAAAACTTTCGCCTTCGTTGATTTATAAAACACAATTTATTTTAATTTTTTGCATTAGAGTCCATTGTACTCACAATACCGGGAACATTACTTAAAAATATCGATACCAGTTAAGGGTAAGTGTACCAAGTAATGACCAAAATAAAGGTAAATTACATATTTAAAAACGAATAACATAAAAAAATAGGCATAAGCTGTATGAAAACATATTTCTTTCATTGTAATAACCTAAAATTAAATATAAATATGCCTAAGATATCTAAATTTTGATGGAAATTAGTGTATTCTATGCCAGAAATGATAGTGAAATATGTTAAAGGCACTTACTGTCAATTTCACTCTTTTCCTAAAAGCCTTTCAAAGCCCAAACAATATGAACTTCAGTAATGTTAACCTTCTTTGAAAATATATTGCCTAAAAACCTTTAAAAAAGGTGGTTGCTGCTTCCACTTAATTTTTTTAATAGCAAGAGCATATAACTATTTTTATTTTCCTTATCGTATAGAGAGCCACGAGTATACTGTACCAATTTCATAAAAAGCCATTAATTGTATTATTTACCCTCGATATTTCATCTAATTTTTCACCAACAAAAAGTCAGTTGCGGACCCTTCCATTAGCTGTCCAATTTGAACGAAGGAACTTAATTAAAGTTTGAAACTAAATTGCCAAATTTGGTCGTTACTCCCATTCGAAATCGCATTTCATATACGAAACGATCGTTTAATTAATGCGATCAATTTCCGTAACAGTTACGATTTCAGTAGTTTCCATGATATGAGCCATAATTGAAATGTCATATTAAATTTACGACCACTCGAACCTTTCACTTCGCCATAATATCATGTCAGTCGAGCATTAATAAGAACTCGACCTGTCATCCGTAATCAGGATCATTTTGGTAGTGGCTACTGCAAATTGTGAATTCGCCAGAACATCTCCCAGCCCCAAAATATAATGTGCCAGCGGGATTTCAAAGGAATTCTCGTCGGTGCCGCGCGAAAGTTCCGATCGCGCATGCAAACGCGAGAGCCTGGGATGCAAACCATGCAAACTGTGCATTCGCAAACGGATGCAATTAAACATGTTGCATTGCCTTCACTAGAAGAGTTGAGTCAATAAGGAAGCGATGGGCTTTGATTTGAGCTGTAATTTAAGTGCAACTTAATGTTGTGTACAACCCCTTGCCTTGTTGATGAATGTTTCCTAATTAATTTCACACGGAGAAAGGTAATAATCAAAAGTTAACAAGCAATCGGACCTGGTCCTATCGCAGGCCCGCGGGCGATTCACTCTGCTTTTTCGATTATCTCTCACGATGGGCATCAATCGATTTCTTATTAGGAAAGAATGACGAAGAACTGAATTCGGCAGCACCATTCATTCAGGTTTCGTCTTTAATCAATGCGCTTTCCACCAAGTGGGCAAATATTACGTGAAGGGCTCATTGGCTTGACCTCCGCTCAGCACCTGACCATATCTGATCAGTGGCCCGAGAACATGCAGATAAGGTGCGCACATGCCGCGTTATGAGAAGATTCCCGATAACAAATGTCCTACCCTCAGCCGCATGTTATCGCTTTAATTTATCTTGTTGGACATCCTTAATTGCATTTTTCGCCATTAAACAAATAATGGAGCAAGTCAAAATTAAGGAGCTGATGTGCAAGCGTCAACATGAAATCTAATAAAGTTGTCAAGCACTGCTTTGAGTGTCAAAAATACCTGCAAACTAGTCACAACTAGGATTCCCGCCCAACAGGTTGCACGCAGCTTAGACTCCTGCGTGGATGAACGTGTGAAAGCAACGGTCAAGGGCTCTTTGCGTCCATTAATTTATGGCACAATAAAGCAGGCGCTGTAAGTGAGATGAGATTATGAGCCATTTCTCACCACACAAAGCCATTCTGCATAAGCTCTTGAAGTGCGTTGGGAATTTTCATTTTCTCGTTTTTCCTAGAGACATCTTAGATATCTTCCATTTCCACTTATTTGCATGAGACGCCTTCATTCCTTCACCTGCACTCCAGGCTGAAGGCAATTTGCGGCCGTGCTAAGTTAAATTACGATGAGAATTTCACTTATCTGAAGAAATTCGCGAACGAAAGAATGTCCAGGCATATTGCGAATTGGCCGATGCGTGGATGAAAAGTATTCGCACCTTTATCACATCGCGTCCTAACAGGTAGGAGTCAGCGCTGGGAGACTTCGCTGAGCTGTGTTTCAGAGCTATTCTTTGTGAACATTGGGCAGTTATTTGGGAAGCAAAGATTTTGCATCTACGCAAAAATATTTCGCTAACGAGATTTGGGCTTCGAAAAAATTGAAAGTTCGATTACAAGCGATTGCATGGCAAGGTATTGGACAATACAGCTATGTCAAACATTAAGAAATCTTTTGTTTTTCTACTTAAATGCTACCAGGATTATTAAAAACTGCACGAAATTTTAACGAATTGAACTCAAATTGTAGTTTATCCATTTAAGTCATCCATTCGTTGTCCTTTATTTTAGTCAACTTTTCGGGAAATCTCATGGCTGCTTCATGTTTCCTTATACCAACATATTATTGATTGCACTTTAATTTGTTTGTACAGAAGTAAGTACAGAAATAACATATTTGCCGATTCCTTCATGCATTTTCTGTTTGTTTTAGGTAAATCAACTTTTTTGAAAGATTTTGTAGTGCAGTTCATTTTTAATTGAAGCATCGAAAATATAACAGAATAGTTTGTAGTAACTGGGTGTGAATACGAAAAAAAATTCTCATAGCACTGCAATATCTACAGCTTCAGATTTTGTTATATTTCTATACTTACGAGTATTTATGGACTGATTCTGAAATAGTATTGGCATGAATCGATTCTGCATCATCATCATATCAAATGTTTGTGGCTAACTGGGTGGCTGCAATTCAAGAACAATCATTACCAGAACAATGAAATCAAGGGAAAATCCGGCTGACTTTTTGTTTCGAAGCATTTCCCCAAGGTTGTTTTAATCATGTTCCATGTGGTTCTATGACCCAATTTTCTGACATAGTAAAGAAGCATCATGGCCATTTTTAAAACTCAACAAGCAAGACTTCTTTGGAGACATATAAAGGAAACAAAGGCAAAGTAACAGCAAACACAATTATTGAGACAGATAGCCTTATTTACTGAATTGGCCACGGGAATAAGTTCAATAAATTGCAGCGGATAATAGCATATGAGTATATGCTACGCTTTACTAACAATTGCGAAAACCCAAATTGATGGCCGGCCGAAAGACATCGTTTTAGATGGAGATGAATTAGATAAGGCATTTACCATTATAATTCAACAAATTCAAAAATCCGATTTTCAAGAGGAAATGAAAAATCTTTTGAAGGATGAGCAAGTGCCCAAGCATTGTCCAAAAAAGGGCATGGCTCCCTATCTCAACAGAAAGAGAGTTACCAGAGTTGGAGGTCGACTTAAAATATCATCGTTAGAAGATGATTCCAAACATCCGATTGGGTTGCCATGCAATGACCCGATAGTTAAAATGCTGCTGAGGAATATTCACAAACAAAACTTCCATTGCGAACCGCAGACTTTATTTCATATCTTCTTCGTTCGGAATTTAATCTCTGTAACTGATTATCCATTTGCGGTTTAGTATAAATACTTGCTTTTGGTTTAGTTCCTTTTTGACCACAAGGATCGAAAAATAATACACACAAATAGATAAAAACTGTGCGAAATTTGTTTATTATTATTTAAATTATCGAATGCATTTCGAACGTCAATTAAGTGTCCATCATCAGCGTCTATTTAGAATACACTGTTGTGTCAATACCAAAAAAGAGAAAATAAAAACAAAACAAAGTGAGCAAAAGCGACATTTAGAAAGAAGAATCACAAAAGAAACAATTACGGTGACACCATAGAGCTATAAGACATAGAGTGGCTAACATTCTATAAACGCCTGTACATGAGCGTCTAAAAAATTGATTTGTTCTCTTTTTCCCCTTTCGTAGCTGCTTCACCTTCGGCAATTTTCGGAACTTCCATATTTCGAATGCAAAATATATTACAGCTTAAATGATGAGAAATTTTATATTTTTAAAAAGCCGAAGTCTTTGCACAACAACTCAAACATATTGCCTACAAGTTTCTTTAGGCCTCAAATGGGAAATCTACCATTTTTTTATTAAAAACCCTTAAACTAAGTTGCTAAGGATAATACTTTTTCACGTGAAATTTAAATATTAACATCTAAACTTTGTCGAGATTTTCCCCACATTAATTGGCGGTAATAGAATCTTATTCATATTTTGTGGGAGAACGAGGCATTCTTGCCATGCAAAACATATATTTTTATTAATAAAATTTAATTTGAAATCAATGTTTACAAATTTTAATGCCCTGAGAATATTCGGATACATCCTTAATTCCAATCTGACACTGAGCTGAATAAACAGTTAGATAAATAATTCTACTTGAAGGTATGCGCACGCTCAAAAAGTATATGGCCAAGGTTTTTAGGGTTTTGTAAAATAATTTTGCAAGGCCCTACTAGTTTCGCGACCAGTCTGTCCGTCTGTCCGTCCGTCCGTCCGTCCGTCCATCCGTGTGTCACAGCAGTTTTCCTCGGAAACTACTTAAGCTAGAAACATCAAATTCTGTGTCTAGGTGTAAAGTGGTGATCTCTTCAAAGTTCAACTACAAAAAATTTTTATAAGGTATTTAAGGGGGGTCTCCCCATATAGGAGAGTGACCCCCCGAAAAAAAATTCATTGAAGGTAGCCGATATGGGTATCAAATAAAAGGTCTTGATGAGAACTTTTCAAAACAGGTCTTAGTTTGGCAGAATTTGCTTCGAGGGGCGCACAGGGAGGGGAAATACACGAAAAATTTGTGTCCCCCCCCCCTCGCGATTGGACACCTGTGATCCGAAAAATCTGAAAAAAATCAGGAATGTAGGCCTTGGTGAGTACAATAACAACAAATACGTGAGAAGTCGCAATTCACTCAACTTTGTTAGTAATAGTATGATTTATCGATTTTATGTTTTCTTGAATAAAATCTTAACGCTACCCTTAAATTCCATGAAATTCAGTACACAGATGACTATTCATAAGGTTGATTAACCCTGCAAGTTTCATAAAGATTGAATCATATTTAGCGAAGTTATAGCGGTTTAAATTTTCCTGTATTACTATAGAACAATATGCGCTGCATGTATTACTATGGCAACATATGGCTATGGAAAAACATGCGCTTTTTACCGACTCAGACACTACATGTTTGCTAGGATTTGCATGAAAATTTCAGGAATGATAGGTGTCATGAATATCTTTGAGAATCGGTTCAGCTAGTGGTATCAGTAATCGTAAAACAAAACAGTGGCTGTTTTAAATGCGAAGATTGAATAAATTTGAGTTATTTTTTCCCAACTTCAACGTTTAAGGTGCATGCTTTGAACACTTGATTCAATTTAATGAATGACTGAAGATGAGTACCTACAATTAATGCTCATAAGTGAAACAAGTCAAGGAGGTGGGAGAGAGCTCCTAGCAAAAGGGCTTTGTAACCATTCTAGGATTCGAAAAAATTGGCCATTAATCGATGATAACAGTACAGGAGAGTGGCCCCTGAAAAAAATTCATCAAACGTAGCCAATATGAGTATGAAATAAAAGTTTTCATGGGAGCTTTTCAAAACAGTTGTTAAACTGTCAGTTTTTGCTTCAGTGGGGGCACAGGGGGGGAGGAAATAATTATCAAGGGAGATATTTATGAGTATAACAATACTAAAAACCTCAGAAGTCGAAATTCGTCCAACTTTGTTAATAATAGTATGATCTTCGAATTTCGTAATTTCACCAATAAAATCGTCTTTGACATGTTTCTTGATTTGATTCGATCTGGTAACTGCATTTTGTAAATCGAATACAAAACCCTTCTGACATGAGCGTAGGTCTGTTTACCCAACTTGTTTTCTAATATTTTGATGAAATCGAATTACCGGCGGTTGGGTATACTCTAAATTACCAGAAATTTTACTCCTCAAAATGTTAAATCATTGAATATCTATAAGAACCCAGTTTGAAAGAAATTTATTTGTTAACTCTTTTTTAACTAATTGTTGGTAGAAAAATCTACATGCTCCTTTAATTCGTCGAAACTATTTTTCATATTTCAGTTGGAGAAATGCTCGCGTTTTTGCGATTGCAGCCGAACTGAACGAATTGTCAAAACAAGATTGATAATCTGTTTTAATTGATGTTCGGTGTGATTTGCGGGCGATTTTAATAAGTTACTTAAAAATTACAAATCGTGAGTGCTATTTAATTTGTGATTGTGGAAAAGTGCGAAGACAAAAGTGACAGTGATTTTTAAAGACAAATATAGACAATGATGTGTGTCATTTTCACTTGCAGAAATTACACTTACGTTTCATGGGTAAATTTATGATAATTAATGAATTTTTAACTTTCGCGTTGTTAAGGTCAAAATAGATGCCTTTTTCAATAATAATGTAGAAATTATTGGTTTATCGGTCAATAATATTGTTTACAAAGGCGTGGCTTAATCTTCGGCTCGAACTTTTGCCACTCACCCGAATTTTTTGTGCGCTAAATTTTCGCGAACCCATTGGCATAGTTCAAAAGTTGTATTCGTAGGGGCAATATAGATTGAGTTGAATAGTTTCGCTCAGTATATAGTATAAAAATAAAGATAAATGATTTTTACAAGTGTAAAGTTCCGCTGAATACTTACATCTATTAAAGTTATATTGGTTTTTAATATAGAAATTAATCTCATGTATCCGATGATAACAGCTTTCCTGGAGACAAACCCAGAAGATCAATATGGATCAAGCGATAAGGAAATTCAATCGGAACTATAAAAAAACACAGTGTGATCTGCAGTAAACATTTCAAAAAAGAGGATGTCCTTCGATATCCCTCTTAAACTGTTTTGAGGGAAAATGCACTTCCTGGATTATTTGTCTCATTTGAGCAAACAATCGTAAGATATAATTTGTACAGTAATATAATATACAAAATATTTCCTTTTCTCAGAATGTTCCTGGAATTATGGAAAGTGTTGCCTCAAACAACAGCAATAGCACATCTTTGTCCCTGGAATGTTTTCGATCCAATAATCACATGGTATGTTTATTAATACTTTTAGGAATGTATATCAAATGGAGTTTTAAATGGCATAAATCGAAACATGAAACACTTTTAGGTTTTCCCAGAAATCCATGAACCTGACACTAGGGAAATAGTTTTTGGAAGTGGGATAAGCTCTAACCACCAGTTTTCAGAAACAAATGTAAGTCTCAAGTATACGTGCCTTTTTCAAACAGCCCCTAAACAATTAGAAAAGCTTTCATTAGTGGGGTTTTAGATACGTTTCAATTGGTAATAATAATATTTTGCACGTGTCTAACAATAGCTTATTCCAATATTCAAGTGATCCAATACCAGTAAGATATTTAATTATTAGCTACGTATTTTTGCCCATTTTGGTTAGAAATAATTTAATTTCCAGTATTTGGAAAGCAGACCATTTGAAACAATTATACTGGATTCGTTGTCCGGTCAAAATTTAAAGAGATAGGAAGCAATAAAAAAATGTGTTTTTACAGATACCTCTAGATAGAAGCTGCAGCTCTATACTATCGGCAATTCCTTTACAGGAAAGCATAAATTCAGCAGGAAAAAGGTACTTATTAGTCTTAATTTTTCATCGAAGTTTTTTTTTATATTATACATTCTTACTATTATGAAGAGTTACACAGTTGTATGTTCGTCAACACTACGACAACCAATGCTGAAATTTTAGATCGGGGTTTTACAATGGATTGTTATGAAAGCTCAGAAGTATACTTTTATTACAGTATGAATGTAAAATTTGCGTCATAATTTTTTTTACAGACTTTCGATATGAACAATTTGCCAGCACTAAGGACATTCTGTGGAGAAATTCGTGACACTTCGGGATTTGATGTAAGAAATTTTTTAAAATATGAAATTGATTAACTATACATACATATGTTTGCTTTATTTCAGAATACTACAAAACTCATCATTATGCAAAATGATGTTGCACTTGAAAATAATACCCAGCATATCCTCCATCAAAACAAGCTCTATGTGAGAAAAATGTAGAACTCATTGATGCCTACTGTTGTGATTATGTTAAGTACATAAACGAATTGAAACTTCTTTCTGGTACACTAGTGATTGAATCAAAATTAATGCAAATCCAATATGGACGTTTGAGTCTATGTGTCAAATTTTTTAGGCAAATTGAACTTCGTGAGATGTTTTTCAATGGCAATTATGGCAATGTCAATTCGCACACTTGGAAAGAGAGCACTGAAGTTAAAAGAAATCATAATTTCATCCTTTTCAATATCGACATTTTTTACTTTGTCAACAAAATCAAGTGTGTTCCTCACTGAAAAATCATTGAAATCACCGAACTTTTTAAGGTCTTTGACTAACCACTTTGCTATTTTTGATAACGGCGATTAAATGTTGGATGCTAATTTTCTCATTTTGTCGCCTGCTTTGTGAATTTTAGGCAAACCATACATAATGGGTACTTCAGGTTCGGATACAACTAAACAATATTTATTAACTTTAAAAACATCGCTAATCTGTTTTACAAGGTGCGTTTCAAAAGTAAACGAGACTGAGCTAAAATTAAAACGATAGGATCTTTTTTCTGATAAATTTGAGTTTATTTATTCAAAATAGTCTCCTCCGGCCTCGATGCACTGTTTTCCGCGGTCCAAAAGCTTTTCGAAAAAGTGTTTCAGGTCGTTGACTGGAATGTCCTTCAGGATATCGGTACAAGCCTTTTGGATGCTCTCTACGGACGCAAAGCGTTTTCCTTTCATGGCCAAATGCAATTTTTCGAATAGGTAGAAGTCACAGAGAGCCAAACGGTGAGTAATTGATGGTTAAAATGCGATTTCTAGACAAAAAATCAAAAAACATTTATGACAAAAGTCTCGTTTATTTTGGAAAGTTGTTAACTTGTGCGGAACAAAATGTGCACTGGCCTTTCGTAAGCCCAAATGATCGGTTAAAATGCAATAAATCGATGTTTTGGAGATATTCAACTCTAATTCTATGAAGTTCAACGATGATTTCCGCTCATTTCTGATAAATTCACGCACAATTTCGATGGGCTTTTCGTTGATCACTGATTTTGGGTAGCCCGCATGTTCATAGGCATTTATGTCCTCACGATCATCTCTGAAACGTGTAAACCACTCATGAACTCTGGCACAAGATAGATAATCTTCCCAATAAATTTTTTTCATCAATTCAAATGTTTCGGTAACAGTTTTACTGATTTTAAAACAAAATTTGATATTAGTTCTTTATTTGAAACTGATTTTTGTACCGATGACACTAACATACTGTGACTTTAGACGGAATAACTTCGCTTCCACTGAATCAGATGTCACCAAACTTTCACTGAAAGTCAGGGAGAGATGTAACTTTCCAACGCACTATCTCATTTACAGATCCCGCCACCAAAAAAAATTTTATGAAAAGCGTCTCGTTAATTTACGAACGCACCTTCTGTAATGGAATTAACATCTTTGATCACTGCCTTCAAAGGGGATTTACGTTATAAAACAAATTCATCTTCGACAATGGATTTCTCCATTCTGTCGTAATACACAGTTTTCAGCATCAGCACATTCCCCTTGTCTGATTTTCAATGCTGTGTTCCATTTGGTTATAGTGCCGTCGGTGCTGTGACTATCTAAATATTGTGCGTTTTTAATAAGCGGTATAGTGCGGTCTCTTATGCTCTTTTTCACATCAAGAGAACGGTACTGTATCGCCGTCTTTTGGGTTTGATAGAAAAATCCAAACCACGATTAAGCAACTCCTCTTTCTATGTGTCGCTTTTGCTCACTTTGTTTTGTTTTTATTTTCTCTTTTTTGGTATTGACACAACAGTGTATGCTAAATAGACGCAGATGATGGACGCTCAATTGACATTCGAAATGCATTCGATAATGTAAACAATTATAAATAAATTTTGTACAGTTATTATATATTTGTGTGATTATTATTTTCCGATCCTTTCGGTCAATAAGGAATTAAATCAAAAGCAAGTATTTATTTCATATGTTTCGCGAAAGATTTCGCAATATTAAAGGCAAAATTATGATAAGATCAGTGGTTCAGTAGTGTATTGCATGCAGTCAAGCCAAATCAAAATTATTCAAACCAATTATGGTAAATCTTCCTCGTGCACGAGTACACCCCGCTCTTCCATTCTTGAGTTCAAGAGTCGATTTTTTGCGGGCCAGTGTAGGTGCATTTTAAAGTACGCAGAAAGAAATCACAAAAGACATACATCGTGGTATTTTGAAGTGAAAGCAGTCCATATGGTGCTAGCCATTTGTTGGAGAGGCAACTGCGTAAATATATATTGTGATAATGCTTCTGATTTCGTTGGCGCTGAAAATCAGTTGACTGAACTCGACTCAAGCATATATTCCAGCATTAAACAAAAAACCATTAAATCTGAGCGCTGCTCCAAGTGCATCAAATTTCATTTAATCCCACCTAGATCACTCCATTTCGGTCGATTATGGGAAGCTGCGGTCAAATCGGGAAAGCAGTTACTAGTAAGGAGTAAATCGTTGACTTATGAGCAGTTGGAGAATGTGATTATTGAAATCCAAGTCGATATGATCTGATTAAATCAGTACATATCACCACTGAGTGAACACTCATAGTCTGTCCGAAAAATCCCCTGAACTGAATCACGTTGCTCCCAACGAGATTTGAACCTGGGACCTTCGGCTTATAAGTTCATGCTCTGACCACTAGACCACACAGACTACATCAAATCTACCTCATCAAAATTATCGGGAACCATCAAGAAAGAAGTTGAGTAGACAGATCTATGCTAATGTCAGAAGGGTTTTGTACTCAACTTTCCAAAATGCAGTCAAGAGCAAGGAATAAAGTCAAGAAATATGTCAAAAAGATGTGCACATTTAAAAGAAAATCCATTGTTTTTCTATTTTCAATGGTCGCCATTTTATTGCAAATCAACAAAAATCACTCAAATCATGAATTCCCAAAATAATCAGAGTTATTGACCTCATTTGAAAATTTCAAGAAGATCAAATCAAAACTGCAGTGACTGATTCGATGGAAAGTCCATAAAATACCAAAATCATGTGTTTTCGTTGTTGTAATTGGAGAAATTTCAAACGGCTATTGCCTCCGTGTATATGATTCGATTTTCATCAAACTTACAAAGCTTAAGGATCTTTCGAAGGACTACTTAAATATCGAACTTCGTTGAGTTTAAGGGTATCTATACGATTTTATTGGGGAAAATGTGAAATTCGAGTATCATACTATTATTAACAAAGTTGAGCGGATTTTGACTTCTAAGGTATGTGTTGTTGTTGTGCACACAAATACCTTCCTCCATAATTTTTTTTCAGATGTTTCGGATCACAGATGTCCAATCGCGAGGGGGGGGGGGGGGGGACACAAATATTTCATGTATTTCCCCTCCTTGTGCGCCGCTCAAAGCAAAAAGTGTCAAATTAAGACCTGTTTTGAAAAGCTCTCCTCAAGACCTTTCATTTGATACAAATATTGAATACCTTTGATGCAATTTTTTTTCGGAGGCCACTCCACTATATGGCGAGACCCCCCCCTCCTTAAACAGCTAATAAATTTTTTTTCGTAGTTGAAATTTGAAGAGAGCACCACGTTACACCTGCATACAAAATTTGATGTTTCTAGCCTAAGTAGTTTACGAGAAAAAGTGCTGCGACACACGGACGGACAGACAGGACGCGATTTCAGTATGGTTTTGTAAAATTACTTTACAAAACCTTAAAAAGTGATGGTAATCAACAGGCTTAATTTTAGTCTATCTAGCAACAATGGTTCATTCAGAACATTTAATTGAGCATGAACAATTTCCTCAACGACTTGGACAACATTTTGAATATATTGGCAAGGTAGCCCAATGAATGGAAATTATTGGTTTACTACAATTTCTAGAGGGGTCCAGATCCGATTTTCCGGGCAGAGTTTTTCAAGGCCAATGCACCACCAGCTTATCTAGTGAACCACGAGGGATGGTTGGATTTAGAAGCATGGGTGGTTGGTGTACGACGTAGAATGATTTCATTAAGGACTGAGTAGATTTGCTGTGTAGCGAGGTTAGAAACATCTGGATCTAGGAAAGCATGCCAACTGATGAAGCTCAGACGCCAAGTCTTTGTAGTTTGCCTCGAAAAGGTTAAAACGGGCTAATTTTACTTTTGGTTGTGGGCACCTAAATAGCAATATGACATTGCATTTTCTCAAACAAAGAGATTAGTGAACGCAGACAAACGGGCGAGATATTTAAATAAATGATCACTAAATATTATTTCTTCTATTTCAACTAAAATATTCGATATGTGATTGAAGTTGCTGCTTGAAGGATATTCCTTGATTTACCAGTTTATTAAGAAAAATTTTTGATTTTTTACTTTCAATAGACTAAACTAAAACTAAAACTTTTTTTTCGCTGCACACCAACAGTAGATCCTAGTCAAAAATTCAAAATATCCGATTTAATTGGCGAAAATGTGCACTTCATATATCCTTCTAGTATTAAAAAAGTTTAGCAAATTTTGACTTCCGAGGTATTTGTCGTTATTGTTTTCATAGAGAACTACCTAGATCGTTTTTTCAGATTTTTTGGTTCACATGACACAATTTTTTCGTATCCCTCCGTTTCCCTTGCCTAACCCGCTATCGATATTGTCATTTTAACTACTGATAATAAAAGGTATCATGAAAACTTTTCATTTGATTTCCTACTCGACTATCTTCAGTGAAAAAAAAATGTTTTAGGTTTCACATCTTGTTGAGGTTAATAAATTCAGCACGGGAATTAAGTATTAACAAAAGATAAATTTATTTGTTGTAAAACGAAATAAAAGATATAACAAAAAGTTTACATAAAGTAAATTCAACACATTTGATTGTCTCTAAACGAACTCAATGTATGGCTTTCGCTTCTACTCGGATTCGAAGCACAATACGAACTGAACTTCGGTCATACAGACCAACTCACACCACGGTACTTTGCTTACACCAAATGATAACACAAGTATACTCGACTGTGTACTGCATGTGAGAATATTTTCAATACATCTTTATATGGGAGGACCCCTTAAAATCTTTTGAAATTTTTCTCGAAAATCAAACTTTCATAAGCTTCTGAGCTGTTCACAAGATTTGATGACTCTAACTTCCCCCGTTCCTGACAAAACTTGCTGGGACTCACAAACAGATGCACGGATGAACGGTTTCATAAGGTAATAGTCCAGTCAAATTAGTCGTTAAAATAGAAGTAAGGTTACAAAAATTCTCATAGAGCTAAGAATTGGTATGAATGTTCGGAATACTATTATAAATTAATTGTGAAAAGTCCCCATCGATCCCCCTTGTGCAAAAAATGTTATTGATGGTGAAAGTTTGCAAAAATAGGTTTTTCGCATTTTTCAGCTAAACGGTGAGTTTTACAGCGAAAATAGTTCAGACAAAAATTGTAGATCATCCGATTCTCTACAAAAAAAGTGTATCCACACTTTTTTCATAAGTATTACCATTTCCGTGATATAGTGGTTGAAAGAATTGAAAAAAATATTTTATTCGTAATATGCACACATTTCCACACCACCTATGAGGTAGTGTGCTTGGCGCTTTTTTTTTAACGTGGTTACCCCGGTAGGCCTATTCCACGATCTATTGTGATCCTATTGAATTCAAATTGGGTATTGAAAATGATGAAAGCTGTATAATATATGTAAAATATAAATGAAAAAATAATTTGGAGAAATTATTTGTCGGATTCATAATAATCCAAGGGAACTTCTTCTTCATCTTCCTGCTGGATACAAATATGTTCTAAAAGTGATGCACCATATGTCTCATCACTGATATCGTAATTATCCTTATCTAGTATCAATTCAACACTGGAGCACGACTGTTCTTGACAATTGGCACATGCTAAAGAACAAAAAACTCCAAACTTTTTACAGCCGCATTGAGTATTGCAATCTTATTTGCAATTGCAAAAGATGGTGTTAAGGAGTTTATCTGGTGCAGGTTGGGTAACGTATGAATTGGTTCTAATGCATGCAATGTGTACTGACAATCATCGTTATTTTCAATATGCTTAAATATTTCTCCCATCGCAATATTTGTAGCTTCATCTTGAGGACGACCAACTTTACCCCCAGTGGTCGGTTTCAAAAAAGGAATTGTAGCAATCGTTATGATACTTAGCCTCGCCAGCAACTAAATCATATTCAAATTCAATTCGAGCAGCAACAGCTTTTGCTACATCATCACAACGAGTTTTAGCTATAGTTAGAGTACTATCTGTGCAAGAAAGTGTAGACACTTTAAGAACCTTATGTCGGTACTGCAGTGCTCTTTTCTTCTCCAACTCTTCATTTAATTCATTACTGCAAAATAAACAACACTGATTGAAGCATAATGTAGTTTCACTTACTCGTGCTCTAGTACGAGGAGGACTTATTTTTGATGAACCAGCTTCTTCTTCTTCTTGGCGCGGGCTTTTCACAGCATCAATGCTACTTTTTCGAGTATAAGTTTTTCGAGATTGCACATGAATTTTTACAGATGTCTGGTCCTTCAGGTACTCCTAGAACGCATCACCTCTTTCAATACTTGCATCAATTAATGCTTTCATGCCGTGATCAACAGTAACAACAGTCAAAGGTTGACTACAAATAAAGTAGAATTGCGACATTTTTTTAAACAGTAAAATGCACAAACTTTCTCACAAAATATAAGCGATAGCCACGAGTTGTCACTACGAAGGAATGCTTTCGACTAACAGTATTTTGTTGAGATGAGACCTTTGAAACGAAGCAGGTATACGAGCATCGCTAGTCTGACAATTGAATGGAAGACAGATGTTACTCAAAGCCAATGCGACTAAATGAAAATAGGGACGGAGGATTTGACGTTCATTTATATTCTAAGAATTTTATAATATGTATAAGACATAGGGACTCATATGTTTACTCGTATAATGGTTCAAAAATGTATATAAAAGTACATCAACGTACATATTACGAATGAAATATTTTTTTCAATTCTTTCAACCGCTATATCACGGAAATGATAATACTTATGAAAAAAAGTGGATACATTTTTTTGTAGAGAATTGGATGATCTACAATTTTTGTCTGAACTATTTTTGCTGTGAAACTCACCATTTAGCTGGAAAACGCGAAAAACCTGTTTTTGCAAACCTTCACCATCAATAAAATTGTTTGCACAAGGGGTATTGATGGGGACTTTTCACAATTCATTTATAATAGTATTTTGAACATTCATACCAATTTTTAGCTCTATGGGAATTTTTGTAACCTTCAAAGTCTTATTTGACTGGACTATAATGTAAGTTTTTTTTTTAAATCCTAAAAAGGGTGTATTATCACGTAAAAATAGTTGATTTGCCAGCAAAATAGAAGATTTGATGTGTTCTATTTTGAGTGGTGGTAAAAAGTATATCCAATATAGTAATCCAAAAACTAAAGTTAAAGCCAAATATACATGGGGAAAACTCCTGCTGGATATTTCGTGGGGCAAGCTTGGCATGGTATAGCATGAGCAATTAAAACTCCACTTAATTAAAAAACAAAAAACAACAACAAATGGGCAAAGAAACGACGAGTGATTTTGCAGCACTGCCAAGTTTGATCACTTATTGCTGGTTCTGATGTGGTCAGGGCACAAAACTTCCCAGCACTCTAGCACAATTACATATTATACCTATGCATTATGAAATTTACTTGGATCCGACGAGCGATATCAGAATCAAAGAAAAGCAAGTAAAAGTAGCAGGAGAGTGCTCCTGCCAGAAGGGTATTGCAAAACAATTCAAAATTCAAGCAACGTCTTCTGAATATCAAAACTTAGCCCATTCATATATATATTCAATGAATTGAGCTTGGAAAAAGAATAATAGCTTATTATGTATTTTGATTTGCTGACATATTATTTTCAGTGTGCTGACCTTAATGTTTGAGTAGTCATAATAACATATCAATGTTACAAAATGTTTCTAAAATTCTCATCAAAATCCCTACACTTCTGTAGTGCTTGCGTCCTTTGCAAACGTGTATTTACATAGTATCACGTGTAATTGGTAGTGTAATTGATCAATTTTCAACCGTTAATGATTTACCTATTTATGGCCCATTTTTTATGAAATTTTCGGAGAACATGCCTTTTATATCAAAAAAATTTCGGTGAATTTAAGCATCACTTTTTGATTTTATAGATGAAAACGTAAAATTCGTATAATATACTATTATTAACAAATTTAATTGAATTCGCCCTTATGTGTTTGTTGCCCTTGTACTCAGAAAGACCTACTTTTGTGATTTTATTCCGGTATATCTCCCCAAAGATGTCCACAAACAAATATTTTGCACATTTCCCCTCGCCTCGCACCTCTACCTCCCCATGTAAATACTTCTTGTTTAAGAGCTGTTTTGAAAAGGTTTCATCAAGACGTTTCATTTGATATCCATTTTGGTTGCGTTTGGTAAAAAAAATCCTATAACGCAACTTTTGAGAGGGCACCACTTTCGACCTATATACAAAATTTTATTACTCTTGCTGTGACGCACGGACGGACAGACAGATAGGTCGCGATTTTAGTAGGATATTGTAAATATTTTTTGCATCACCCTAAAAATATCAGAAACCAGACTACAAATACTTTATTTTTATGTTCAAATCATTACTCCCAAGGTAATGAATAACATAGATCACAGAAGTTACAATATACGGTTTCATTAATTTCTGTAAAGTAGTATTCGTGCTTTGAATTATTACTATTTCATAATATAAATGATTTCGAAAGCGAAATTAAGCAAGCGTATGTTCGAATATAAAAACCACATAAAACAAATGATTTCGGATTATGAATTCTACGCCAAAAGATTAATAGATCTCCATCAAATAAGCGGGGGATACATCTTGGTAGTGAATCTCTAGGAAACTACGAAAAAATTAATTTATTACTGTATTTTGTAACTACCTACCAAATAATTGCTGGTGGAAATGCATCATTTGAGTCTAACTTCTTGTCCCGCGTCTTGGTCAAATCTTCTTCAAATTCTGATTAATTGAATTGAGGAAGGTAAACGAAAAATAATAGATTGTTTGGTCTGACCACGATAAATACTTGGAGTACAATGTTATGGCGTGGTGGCGTGACAAAGAAACCTTGACCAGCATAATGCGGTCGTCAGATGACCGTATAGCATATAGTGGTCGATGGTAGTAGCCAAGTTGGTAGTTGAAGATGATGGCGAAGAAAAAAGTTAGCCTGCCATACCGTTTAATTTGTCAGATTGCATGAAAGACGATTATCCGTAAATGTGGAGAATTTATGGTTTGCGAAGTATGGGAAGCGATGTACATTATTAGTTTTCAATTTGATGGACGTATTCCACGACACAAGTTCAACAACGAAACTGACCATAAATATGGGTAACTTTGTTGTGAATGACGGTAGGTTGGGGTTGGCGTCTTATAATAGATTACGCAATTATATGTGAATTTATAATTAATTCGGAATATATGGCTGGTGTTAATGTTCATTCTTAGAATTTAAGCGGCGTTCAAGAGAAAAACTATAAATTTCTGAAGGGTATCTTTGCTTTCGTTTCGGAAAGTACCTTCAAACGGACTAATATGCAAAAAGAATAATAGAATGTGCGATTCTTTGATACGGTTGATGGTTAATCCTGCTATTGTGATAAGGAGCGTAGACCTTTTTTTTTCAAAAAATTACCATATTTAGAGTACCAGTATGTTGTTATTAAGTTCATATACTCAAGAGCTCAATCCCTTCAAGGAATACGCAATCCTATTGCACAGTTGGAATAATATTGATTCAAAATTGTACTCGATATGCGTTTTGATTAATCTTGGATAACTAGCCATTAAGGGTAAACGCCTAAAATGAAGAAGGAAAATGGTTAGATGGAAAACTAGGCGCAAAATCGGGTGAAGTTTGCCTTGGTACTGCAGCCAGTAAAGCTTAATATGCGTTGTTATAAAGCAGATCGCATGTGAGCAGCTCTGTACTCTCCACAACAGGCAGTGAAATCCTCATCAGATTCGTCCAGTCCAATTTATTTATTTATTTCGACCAACTTTCAGACTAAAGTCCAATTACAAGATTCAAACAATACAAATGGAAAAGTACAACATAATATATATACTATTCAAAATTAAATTCTTAAGTCAATGCTTATACAGGATGCTTACTATATTTGAGGACATGGTGTCGAGAAGTGAGAAAGAAAATTTCGAAAATTGAAAACATTTAAACATTTTTAAACTGCACAGTTGTGAAATATAAAGTGGAAACAATAAAAATGCCAGGAAACTTTCATCTAAAAATTGATCAATTGACTATATCGGAGCTCAAGGAGGAGTTGGAACAGCGGTACAAAGGCCATACTGATTGCACGCTTGAGTGACGCGATCGAGTCGGAAGGCGTGAATCTGGATTCGGCTGAGCTCTCAGATGCGGAAAAAGGCGCAGAAGATGGAGAAGTAGAAACACCAAAATCAAAGGAGCCAGAAAATGCGCTAGTGCAAATGTTAATGCTGATGTCATCCAGTCTGACTGCGAAGCTAGATGAACAATCAGCGAAGCTAAATGAACAGTCATCCAGTTTAACTGCGAAGCTGGACCAACAAGCGATCGAAATCAAGGCAGACATCACACAGAAGCTGGAGAAACAGTCAACCGAAATAAAAGTGGAGCTCGGTCATCTGAACAAACAAATTATTAGCCGCGAACCACAGCACGCGACAATGGTCCGATATCTTCATCGGCTAACTGGGCTTTTCGAATCTCCTCCGCTGACCAACCTTCGTCGAATTCGGCCGTTATCACTCGCAGATTAACGGGCGGCTCCTTTTCCTCAATCCGCCGGCAATGCTTGCAGTTAGCTGGACATGGATGACGAGATACGGCGTCAGTATTTCCATAAACTCTGCCCTTGTGAAGTAGTTGGGGCCTCACTAGGTCTGGTCGGATCGTCGATCGGGTTGCGCTAGTGTCGTTTGTTATGGTGCAGTGTTCTTCATCAACTTGACCAGGAAGGCATAAGTCTGCTTCTCCACGATGTTGCCTTGCCACGGTGACGGGGTGCTGGGGATGTCGATCCTCCTAGCCGACGTCCGTCGCATGAAGTTGGCCCTTTCAGTTTGATGGGGTTCTATTCTAGGCTCCTGACACGGTCTGGTTCTCCACCATTCTTGACAATAGCTCCATTTTCTTCGCTTCTTGCTGTCTCTTTGCAGGTGCCCCTTCTCTCCACAATCCCAGCATCTAGGCGCACCATTCACCTGCGGCTATCGCTCATTTTCCACGCGCTTACACCTGCACTCGTCTGCCACTACCTCACGGACCCGGGCAGTGGTACGAGGCACATTTTTCGCTGCCTCAAAGTTCAGACTATAAACCAATGCGTCTTTAACCGTTTGCTTTTGAGCTAAACGCACGGCTTGTTGCAATTCCGGGTCCTTTAGTGCGCTGATGAATGCTTCTGTCGCTGCATCATCTCGATGTTCTGGGTCGTAGGCTGGGTAAGCCAAAAGTGCTAGTCGCTCAATGTCTTGGGCTAGCTGCTGTAGGGTTTCGCCAGACTTCTGCACCCGATGCCTTAGCTGTGACCAATAAATCTGCTTTAGATGATCGTCTCCGTAACGCATGTCGAGCGCATTCATTATAGCATTCGGGTTTGAGTGCAATTCAACGGGGATCGTCTGCAAAAGCTCAGCAGCTGGGCCTCTTAGAGCAAAAATTAATGCAGTTGCTCGTTCCTGCTCATTCCAGTGATTTGCCCTTGCGGCAGCTTCAAACTGGGTCTTGTAAATACTCCAGACCGTTTGCCCATCGAATATTGGTGCTTGCACATTTCTGAATGTGCTTTGCGCTGCGGTTATACATGGGGCTGGTGAAGTCGTTACTACTGCCTTCGCTGCTTCCAATTCTTTTTTCACTTTTTTCATCTCATGGTTAATTCTCTCTTCGACCTGGCTGACCTTTTCCTCGACCTGGTAAACCTTTTCCTCGACCTGGTCAACCTTTTCCTCCGCTTTTATTTCGGTTGACTGTTTCTCTAGCTTCTGTGTGATGTCTGCCTTGTTTTCGATCGCTTGTTGGTCCAGCTTCGCAGTTAAACTGGATGACTATTCATTTAGCTTCGCTGATTGTTCATCTAGCTTCGCAGTCAGACTGGATGACATCAGCATTAACATTTGCACTAGCGCATTTTCTGGCTCCTTTGATTTTGGTGTTTCTACTTCTCCACCTTCTGCGCCTTTTTCCGCATCTGAGAGCTCAGCCGAATCCAGATTCACGCCTTCCGACTCGATCGCGTCTCTCAAGCGTGCAATCAGTATGGCCTTTGTACCTTTTGTGGGCAGATTCCGTTGTTCCAACTCCTCTTTGAGCTCCAATATGCTCAAATGATTGATTTTTAGATGTAAGTTTCCTGGCATTTTTTTTATTGTTTCGGCAATTTTTCCACCAGTTTCCACGTTAATTCTCACTATTGTGCACTTCAAAAATGTTTAATCGTTTTCACTTCCAAAATTTTCTTTAGCACTTCTTGACACCATTGTCAACAACCGCGATAGAAAACTGCGATACGCGGAGTACAGGCGATATTGATTGCTTGAGTGTGAAGTGATTTTAGTAGACAATTGCGATAGAAATTTAATTGACAAGTTAAAGTTAGATTCTAATTAAAATTGTGAAATAGTTAGCATTTTTTTGGTAAATAAATAAACTCTTTTAATTTAATTTAAAAGACATTGCGTTTTCACTTCCCCGGAACATTAAAATTATTGGCCGCGAACCAAAAACACGCGACATTGTACATGTACAAATAATTCTGCGAGCTACTGTCACAATTGTTTTCACAACAATTAAGAACATCAACAAAATGAATTTACTCGAAACCACGAGAACCCACCAAGCATCAACATCTGAAAGTGAGTCACTACTCCATTCATTCACGCTGCTCGAAAGTTCCCGCTAATTCGCAAATATACGAGGACTGGGTTGAATGACTACAGACCCTATATAAAGGCGAGCTGAATGAATGGGGAAAATCATTCATCCGACCGCGATAAGAACTGCGATAGTGTGTGGGAAGCGATATAGTTCGAGTAATAGAAAAGTGATTTTCGTGATTGTGAAGTAATTTCGGAAGACAATTGCAATAGAAATTTATGGACAAGTGAAAGTTAGATTCTAGTTAAAATTGTGAAAAAGTAAAATAAGTGATTGTGCATTTGTAATTTAATTAAATAAACTCTTTTGATTTAATTTAAAAGACATTGCGTTTTCACTTTCCCCGAACATTAAAATTATTGGCCGCGAACCATAGCACGCGACAATATATACTATTTAAAATGAAATTCTTAAGTCGATGCTTATACAGGATGCTTACGATATTTGAGGACATGCATAAATGTGACTACAACTTCGCGAACTTGTTATTTTTTTATTTTTGTTTCCTTTTCAGATAAGAAACATCACTCAAGAAATGAAGACACATGCTGTCATCATCACTATATTTGCGAACCATACAGATTTAGAGATCTCTAGTTTTCCTAATTGCGCCCGTTCATTCGTGCATAAGGTTCGCCGTGAAGTGGAAACATCAGGAGGCGATACATAATCGGTTGCAAAACGCAAAAAGCACGAACAACGTTCTGATACTGTCCGATCTGCAGAATTTTTAGAGCAAGTAAATTCGATCCTATGATCCTCGTCTATACGAGGACCCTTCAAAATCAATGAGGGTCCTTTCGAGTGAGCTTCATGTTTCTGAGCGCCTTATTCGTAGAGTTGTCCACGAAGACCTTCTGTATAAGTCTTACGTGATGCACAGAGGGCAGTTCATGTCGAACCGAACACGGGAACAGAGAGTTCTCCGATTAATACGTCTTTTAAACAAAATCAAACACCCTGAGGTGCCCAAAATGTTATGGTTTTTTTCCGACGAGAAAATTTTTGACCAAGATCAAAAGACCAACCGCAGAAATGACAGGCTATGTTCAAATCCTACGGAGGTTACTGTTGTAATGAACACAAAATTTCCAGCCACTATTATGGTTTTAGGTGTTGTCAGCAACAAAGCACATGTTATGCCACCACACTTTTTTACTCATGGACTTCGAGTGAACTCTGCTGCATACATCGAGGCTTTGGAGACGGTAGTGAATAGACAATGTAAGTGGAGGCAGACCATATATTTTTCAACAAGACTCTGCTCTTTCACATAAAGCGATGGCGACCCAAGATTGGATGGCCGAAAATTTTCATGAACACATAACTCCGAACGTATGGCCACCAAGCTTTGGATTATCACGTATGGAGCAAAGTTGAGCGTGAGACCAATAAGCGCCCTCATAATACCACTTCTTCGCTGAAGGCTGCTATTAATGCCGTTATGGTCAATATGAACAAGGAGCATTTGATTCGGGCATGTAATCGTTTCTGGACCCGGATCGAAGAGGTTATTGCTGCTAATGGCGATTTTATTGAATAACTTTACAGCCATATATTAATTTAACGTTGTATACAAAATTCCTGAAATTTCCTTAAATTTTGTTAAAAATACAAGTTAATTAATTTTACTCTCAAGTTGTCCTCAAAAACCGTACGCACCCTGTAAATTACTAAAGATGGAGGAGATGGTACAGACTCCATAGCATTGTGGTTTCTTGGCAGACGCAGCAGTGGTGAATTGTAAAATGTTTCCGGTCTTACAAATGGAATTCGGTAAGATCCTTAATTTCTAGAGGGATAATTAGATGTCAGCATTGTCAGTAACTCTCTTACATTTGTATGCAAGTGATGATGGTGAAGCTTATATAGGAGACATTCATCAAGAAAGTGTCTCCGAGATGATAACGATGGAAGTTGCAGAAAAGAAAGTCTTTCTTCATAAGATTGGTAGGGGACTTTAAATTTAAAGAATAATATTCGGGTGAAATTCCGTTGTACATATTCTAGTAGTTAGTCTAAGTACTTATAATGCGGTGTCCAAATTTGGGACACCGCATTATAAAGATGTACTGGAGACAGGATATTTCCAAAGATGCAAGAGGGACGAAGAACAAATCCGGGAACCCGAGAAGCACGTGACAAAATGTAGAGGATGTGCTCTTCGAACTTGAGTCGCGGGTCTAAGATCACCCCTAAGTCTTTGAACTTGGTCACTACAGATAGCCGCTCTTTTGGTAGGCTATATGGAAATGAGATTGGGTTTGGTTTTAAAGAGAAAGTCATGTTATGACATTTTTGCACATTAATGGAGAGAAAATTTGGTTCACTTCAGTTGCATAGGACGCTCAGGTTATTTTGGAGGGAAATGCAATCATCAATACATCAATCACTTTAAAAACTTTAAGATCATCAGCATAGAGAAGACATGGAGCATCTATTAAAGAGGGCAAGTCGTTAATGTATATTTGGAATAAAAGCGGCCTCAGGATGGATCCTTGAGGGACTCCAGTCTGTAGATAGAAGGAGTGAGATAACACTCCACAGAGACTTACTCTACATGAACGATTGTTTACGTAGGGTAAAATGCTGCAATACGCCCCACTTTTAGGCGATGCTCAATAAAATGGCCTTTTAACTTTTTTCAACCCTATATTTATCAAAAAGTGTAACAAATGGTATTTAAACTACAAAATAGCACTTGAGTTTGGTAACATTTCCTTATACACTAGCTAAAAAAAATATTTTTTTCAAACGTTAGGTGGGGCGTTTTGTGGCGATAATACGCCTCTCATCTATTATAAAATGCCCCACTGTAATTTTTATAAAGAAATAATGAAATGAAAAACTAAATTTAAGCTTGATAATAAAAAATTAACAACCAGTCTCCGGAAATAACTTTAAGATGAAATTCTTAATCGCCACAATAATTTTGATATGCTATCATTACGTTACGTAGTACTTATTTTATTTTTTTGTCTCCTTAGACTTTTTAACAGCTTCCTGTTTAGCCTTTTTACCACAAACGTTGTAAAAAGGGTTGTACATGGTACAAAATTCATGCATCCAAGATGAACATGATGTACATTTTATCCAATCTTCGTTAGAAGTCGAGCAATAATAATTTCCCGTACATTCAATGCACTTATTCTCATCTTCATCAGAAATATCCTCATTCGAAGAGCTCTTATGATTTTGTTCATCAACATCGCTTTGTGATGATGAAGGGAAATCAGTCACTTTCTTTTTTGTGGGTTTCCTTTTTTTACTTTCCATTGTTACTTTCGGTTTTTCACGTTTCTTCAGTTTTCTGATCAACGCATCGTTCTTCCTTTTTTCTGTCGCTTGTCTTTTTTGTATATTATCTGGAGATGTCAATACTACAGCCTTTTGTTTTTTCTTGAACGTCATTGCTGGTAACCGTCCACATTTCGATTTTCCTGTCGTAACCAGCGATTTTTAGACGCAAATACGAACACACTACGACAAGATTTGCAAAGGAACTTCAGGCATGCGCAGAACTAATATGCTCATTTGAAGGTATGTCTTTGCCAGGAACACATGCGCCAACTCATTTGTGCGCTATGCAAGAAACTTCCGTGCACGTCAGCGTCAAATGTGCAAATGATGTGCGCCTGCGCGAGTTTCACAAAAACTACCTATTAAACTGGTTTTAGGAGAAATCGCAGATTCCTGCGACTGCCGACCTGGACAAAATTGTCCACAATCGCAGTGTACGGGCTTCCATTTAACCATGTGTAACTTGTGACAGAACTGCGACTATATAGTCGTAGTCTGATGCATCCCTTCTTCTGCAGATTCCGAGGGTAAATCTGAACATTTTTGGGGTGTTTTTACAGATGCAGCGAAAGTATCATGTTCAAGATTTTTCGAACCCATATCTTGTTGATTGCATCTCAATTCATTAGCAGTTATTTCCACTTCCAAAACTGCTGGCTCACTTTCAGGAGGAAGGTTGTTAATGTTCCGTATCCCTGAGCAGCCTTCGCCTGATTCATTATCGTTTCCTTGCTCATCGCTTACGAGATCTTGTTCCCGCAAAGTATCTATGAGTGAAAAAAAGTGCTCTGGTATGACGTTTGGATCATAAGGGCAGATTCCATAGGACTTTAAACCAGCGATACCATTGAATACACTAGCAGCCTTTCCCCAAGCTTTACCAATCAGTTTGGATACATCGTACCGAGTAAGTCACTTGTCTTTTTTTATGACCATCCAAGATTTGGCTTCCTGGGCAAAATAAACCTTTAGAGGGCTGAAAAATCCCCTGTCCAGTGGCTGAAGTGCATGAGTGGTGTGACTTTGTAAGCATAGTAATGTAACATCATTCTCTTTAGCTACTTCTAACAAACGATTATTGTTGCTGTGTGAACAGTGACCATCCAGTATCAGCAGGGATTTTCCAGGACTTTTTTGTTTTAAGAATATTTCCTCGAACCATTTCATGAAAAGCTCAGAGTTTATATATGGACTTTTTGTTCATAAATACTTGCGGCGGTAGTCCTTCAGAAAACTGAGATTTGTTGTAGGTACCTTTATAAATCAAAACTGGTGGCATAAAGTTACCTTGAGCATTGCAGCAAGCTATGACTGTGACATTCTCTCCCTTTTCGCAATTAGTCAAAGTATAAACGTCTTTAGCTCCTTTGCTGGCAATCACTTTTCATGGTTTATTATTTATTTGGATGCCAGTTTCATCCATGTTAAATATTTGGTCTGGATGTTGGCCTAAGTCATTTTCTTCATATATATGAGCTAGCAGTGTAAAAAAATCATGAACATCCTCCCGATTAACACCATAAGCTCTAGCAAGTGACAAACCTTCAGCCTTTCGCTGACTTAACTCAGGATTTCGTTTTAAGAACCAATTAAACCAAATATTACCTGCTTGCTGAGATTCATTTGAGAACGGATTTTTAATATTAAGTTTCTGAGCTAACTGGTAGGCCATTTCTTTAACATCCTTGCGATCAGGTGCAAAGCCAACTTTTTCAAGTTTTTTTTAACATGAACTACCAACCTTTTCTCATGCTCTTCTGGAAAAACAGGCGGCCTCCCGAGTGCTACTTTGAGCTTTCCTGTTAACAAATATTGTCTAAGCATTCTTGATGAGATATTGTAAATCCTAGCGGCCGCATTGACTCCCATCTCCTTGTTGTGCACTTTTTGCATAGCCTCATTTAAATCCTTCTCGGACCAAGAAGCCCGTTGAGTCTTCCTTTGATAATAACGCGGCATCTGTAAAAGCAAAAACCTGATTTTGTACGTTGGCTTCATCGTGGGGCGTATTGTACTGTAATGAATGGGGCGTTTTGTAAAACTTATGATTACAAAATGCCCCAGTCATGTGATGGATGCCATTGAAAGTTATTCAATGCAGACAGTACGTCAAACGATAGGTAATTTAAAGCTAAACACTTGTTTGAATGCAAAATCTGCTTGAAAAAATCACTGTCCAAAGTAAATGAATTTGTATAATACTCACCGCAAATTGTTCCGAAGCACTTCGTAAAGATTTTAATGTTTTATTCGAACTAAATCACAAAGAACACACACCTAACTAGCAGCAATGTTGACAAGCGAATGTCGCGGCACTGTGCGTGTCACTACTTGTTTGATATCTGTATTCATGTGTGTGTAGGCGCAGTGGGGCGGATTGTCAACTGGGGCATATTGTAGCGTTTTACCCTATGAGATAAGCCAAGAGAGCAAACAACCAGAAATACTATGTTGTGTTAGCTTTTTACACAGTACGTTATGATTCACTTTATCAAACGCCTTGGCAAAATCAGTATAAACGACATCAACCTGAAAGTGCTTATCAAGGGCTTCACCAACAATGTGAGTAAACTCAAGTAGATTTGTAGTCGTCGACCGACCTGGAAGAAAGCCATGTTGAGCAGGAGATATCGAGGAGTATACAAGTTCATAAACGTGATTGTGAACGAAACGTTCTACGATCTTCAGGAAACACGATATAGGTGATATTGGACGGTAGTTGGAGACACACGGGAGAGGACCAGATTTATGAATTGGGAAGATGTTGGCTGTCTTCCAGAAGTGAGGAAAAACTTCGGACAACAAGCTGGTATTAAAGATAAAACTCAGAGGAACACTTAATGAAGAAGAGAGAGATTTGACGAACACATTTGGAATTCCGTCTGGTCCAGAACCAATGCTTGTGTCAAGAGTATTAATTATGGACTCGATATCTGCAGGGCTAACTGCAGGAGTACTATCAGCCAGAGAAAAATGAAGAGGGAAATCATAAGAAGAATCAGATGCTCAAGAGGAAGTTATAGTGGAAAAGAAGTCCACGAACAAGTTGGAAATGGATTCCAGTGTTGAACTTTGTTTATCATTCCAATACATGGGGCTACAAAAGTGCGGGGAGGACTTTAGATGATTAATATATGACCAGAATTGTTTTGACTGGTTGGAATGAAGTGACTGCTCTATGTGCGTAAAGTAATTTTTTCTTGAGCTTTTAATAAATAGCTTCGCGGAGGCATGGAATCTAGAGTATTCATTATAAGAGTCAGAATAACACCGATCAATCTAAACTTTTGGTAAAGTTTGTTCTTAATCTTCAGAGCTTCTTAGATGTCACTGGTGAGCTAAGGTGGCTCAGAGCTCTTTATGGACCTACACAGTAGTGTGAATTGACGGATAAGTGAGTCGAGGTGGGAATAAAATTTAGTAAGAGCTTCTTTGCAGTCAAGGCAGTCAAAAAACGAGAACCAATCAAGTGAATTCAAAGATTCCGACAATGCGCTGTAATTGGCTTTCCAGCGGCTGATGGCATTTAAGTGTTTCTGGCAAACTCATGCTGATGTCCAACAACAGAGGGGGATGATGGGGGTCAGGGATACGTAGAAGTGAGGTGCAGCAGCTACGTGAATATGCCCAGTATCAATGTTAGACATTACATGATCTAGCATCCGATAGTTTATAATTAGAACGTAATTTAATTGGTTAAGGGAAGATTGGGAAAGAAAATTCGATAGTAATACAGACTGTCGATTAGAAGACAAGATATCAATAGATGATGTTAAGTCCCACTCTACGGAGGGAAGATTGAAGTCACCACAAATAATAATACGTGAGGTGGGATGAAGTGAAAACAATACGATGATAGTGAGTCAAATAGTGAATCATAAAAGCCAAAAGAAGAGTTACAGGGAACATAGATGCAGAATATGAACAAAGGAACGGAAAGAATATTGATTTTGACAAGTACGTGTTCGGTTAAGTTTGGGGGATGATAATTGTCGCAAAGCTCACTGGAAAGACCTTTAGCAACAGCAATCAGTACTCCAATTCCAAATTAGGATTACCAGAAGGTCAGATGGCTTTCAATACGTGTTGATAATAACGAAATACGAGCAATTAATAGCTCATCATTGTTTTTGCATGCAGGTGACATCTAGTTATTAATGGATTCAACTTTTGTGTCATTATCATTATTGAAATAAAATTAGTCTATTATTAGCAACCGTATGTTTTAACAGATTATGGGCTTAGTCGTCATATACAGAAAAAGTAATTGATTTTAATTAGTGGAAATAGATTTTAATCTGTGAAATGGCGTCAAGTTATAACTTAAATATTTCGAAACTTAAAGGTTGTGAAAATTATGACAAATGGGTGTTCGCGGTTCAAAACTTCTTAATTTGAAAGGTGTCGATATCAAAAAGAAAGAAGAAGATGACGGCGGCGAAGTAGCAATTAGCGTTGAAAATCAAAAGGCAAAGGCGAAATCAGTGATGACCTTTGATGAATCTTTGTATTCGCATATTAAGTGCGAGGATATAGTTCAAGGTGTATGGAAGAAGCTAAAATCGCTATTCGGTGATTACGGTTTCACACACAGAATAAGTTTGTTGCGAAGATTGATCTCTATCTGCCTGGAAAGCAATGAGACAGTGACGGCTTATATAACTCAGATTATAGATACGGAAAATAAATTCAAAGGAACGGGCTTTTTTATCAACGAGGGATGGGTCAGATCATTATTGTTAGTGGGTCTCCCTGAAAAGTTTTCACTGATGATAATGGCGATCATGCATTCAGGTATAGCTACTTCCACTGATTGTATAAAAACAAAGCTTATGGACATGGGTCAAAATGTTGGCAGCATTGACACAGAGACCGCGTTTTTGACATTCAAAACCCAGCACCGAAAGAAATTTAATAAAGCTTGCCAAATAGGAAAAATATCAAGTCGTTCTGTCAAAGTTATCAAATACTACAAGTGTAAGTGAATTGCACATTTCAAAAATCAACGCCCACAACTAAAGGAAAAATCAGTTAACGCGTTTAGTGCAGTTTTTTTAAATGGCAGTTGCGATAGACATGAGTGGTATATCGATCCAGAAAACAGTACCCGCATGACAATCAGCGAGGAAAACATGAAAAAGACGGCACATAGCCTAACAGCCAAGGAGATTATAGTTGCAAATAAAACAACTATGCCAGTGTTGTGTACAGGAGATACAGAGATTAACACTATTGTTGACACCTCAAGTTATAACATTGTTGTTGAAGATGTGTTGTATGTTCCAAATCTTACTACTTACTTGTTGTCAGTCAGTCGGCTGATAGGGAATGGTAATCAGGTAAGTTTTCATAAAGAACATTGTTACATTGGCAATCAGCAGAAAGAATTGATTGGTATAGCAGAGTTGGTGGACGGGGTGTATAGACTCAACATATGTTCAGCAAGTTTGTTAGCAGCTTCAGCCGCAATGATGTCAGGTAGAATTTGGCAGCTTTGGATAACATGAAGAATGCTGCTGTAAAAGATTTGACATGCAAAAACATAGCCGAAAGCAGTAAATACAACAGTACAGTATGTTGTGAAAGCAAGCAAACGAGGTCAGCTCTTCTACAAAGCAGTCATAGAAGTAAGATGGTTCTCGAACTTGTACATACCGATATGTGTGGTCCAACGGAAACGAAATCAATTGGCTCATCAAGATGTTGTTTGTGGACGATTACAGCAGAATGTCATTTGTCTATTTTTTGAAGAAGAAAAATGATATTTTCTCTTGCTTTAAAGAATTCAGGGCTGTGGTTGAAAAACAGATGATTACCAGAATTAAGATTCTACGGATAGATAGTGGCACAGATTTTTTCTCAAACAAAATTGTTTGTAACAATGTGGCATTATTCCCCAGAGAACAGATCTATATAGTCTAGAACAAAACAGAATGTGTGAAAGGTTGAAGCGTACTATAGTAGAAAGAGCAAAATGTCTCCTCTACGACACCAGGTTAGATAAAAAAGTTCTGGATAGAAGCAGTTCATATAGCTGTCTATTCAAAAAAAACAGATCTATAGCTTCAGGATTGAGCCAAAAAACTCCATATGAACTTTAAAATGGCCGAAAACTAGATGTTAGTCACATATGGATCTTTGGTAGCGTAGTAATGACCCATATTCCCAAGGAACAACGCTTTAAGAGGGATAAAAAGGCAGTGAAACATTATCTAGTTGGATATGCTAATAATGTGAAGGGCTATCGTCTATATAACCCTGTAGCAAACAAAGTTATAACATGCAGAGATGTCACCATCACGGAGCCAAATGCTAATGCAGCAATGATGCAAGCAATAACCAATGAATATAAAGAATTATCAGCGATCTCTCCAGAGCAGCTCGGAGAGTCCATTAATCATGACTTCGAAAAGCCCACAAGTACCGTGAAGAGTCAAGATGGCAATACCCATGTAGAAGAGCATACAAATTCTAGTAGTTCTTCATATGAATCTTATAACAGTATACCTGAAGAAGACGTGAAGAATATTTATAACATTGAACTGAAGAGGGAAGAAAGAAACAGAAAGAATCCTGACAGATATGGTTCTGGAAACGTATGTATTGAAGTAGATCTGAACTTTTAGGAAGACCAGATAACACAGAAAGAGGCTCGAAATGGATCAAAATCACAAGAATGGGAGAAAGTAATAAAAGAAGAGTACAAATCTTTTCAGAAAAATTATGCTTGGGAAGTGTGTGGCAAACCAGATCAAGCTACAGTGGTAAAGTGCAAGTGGGTTTATAAGAAAGAACTAGATAGTAATGGAAAAGTGAAATATCGTGCACGTTTAGTCGCCAAACGTTTTACACAGAAGGCTGGAATATAGTTTAAAGAAACATTTTCACCGGTACTTCGTTATTCAACCTTAAGACTTCTGTTCGCATTGAATGTTAAATATAACCTGGATATAACGCAGCTTGATGTCACTACAGCTTTTTGGAATACGTATCTAGAGATTATGACTTTACCTGAAAATTTTGTATGTTCAGACAGAAAAAATAATGTCTTGAAGTTGAAAAGAGCCATTTATGACCTAAAACAATCCTCTAAAGTATGATATGAGCGGGTGGACGATTGCTGAAAAGGCTTAGGCTACAAAAAGTCAGTATATGAACCTTGTTTGTTTTTTAAGAAAAATGAAAAAAAGAATAATTATAGCTTTATTTACAGACGATTTCTTTATCTTTTCTGATTGTAAAGAGGGAACTGAAAGCCTTAAAATCCAGTTAAAGTCAAAATTCAAATTTAAAAGCTTGGGGGCAATCAAACAACGCCTAGGTATGAGAATTAGAAAAAGTGAAATCTTTGTAGAACAAGAACAATTTTTAAATCATTTGTTAAATAAATTCAATATGAAGGATTGTTGCCCAGTCAGTACGCCTATGGAGGTAAATTTAAAACTCAAAAAGGAAAATAACTGTTCATTTCAGTATCCGTACCAGTAGTTGATTGGAAGTTTGCTTTATTTGTCAATATTAACTCGTCCAGATGCATCTTATGCAGTTTGCTACCTGAGACAATTTAATATAATTTTAATGAAACCCACTGGAAACATGTCAGACATATTTTGAAGTATTTAAAGGGGACAAACATTTTGGCTTGAAATATATTAAAGGCAATCGAGATTTAATAGGAGGAATCAGAGTATATGGCGATGTGTGAGGCAAGTAAGGAAGCCACTTATATAAAAAATTTGTTATTTGAACTTGAATGTAGAAGCAAATCGCCTATATATTTATATAATGATAGCCAAAGTGTCCTAAAATTGACGAAAAATTGTGTACTACAAAAGAAAAGTAAGCATATTGATGTTCGATACCGTTTCGTTAGAGCTGCTGTTGAAGACCATATTGTGAAAATAGATTACATGAATACAGATGATATGCCGTAGTAGTTACATACCATATAATTTATAATTTTTAGAAATATGTAAGTTACTTCGTTAAGGGTGACGCTCTCAGCAAGGAGGTATGTATACCGAAAACGTTTGGCACAGGTACAGAGAAGAGGAACACTGAGAATTGCATCTTCGTATCCAACAGTTTCCGACTCGGCGGTGAGAGTGATTGCAGGCGTGCTACAAGTCGCCTTCCTTGCTAGAGAGCGCCGTGCTATATACCTGCGCCGAAACGAGGATGCGAGGGAAATGGTTGTCTGCGAGGAGAGACAGCGCTCGCTCAACGATTGGCAGCAGTCTTTGGTCAATTTCACGAAGGGAAGATGGACTGCGCGCCTCATCCGGATGTGAGACCGTGGCATAATCGAAGGCATGATGAGACTGACTTCTATCTGACCCAGTTTTTGAGCGGGCACGGGTGTTTTCAGTCTTACCTGCACAAGATTGGTAAGTCACGGTCCTCCGATTGTCGGTTTTGCCCAGGAGAGGAGGACAATGTCTGTCACACATTTTTTGCGTGTACGAAATGGGTCAGGCTGTGAAGGGAACTCTACAGGGAGACGGGAGAGTTCACGCCGGATAATATAGTTGTGATGATGCTTGAATCGGTTGACAAATGGAACCAGGTGGCACATTATACTCAGGCAGTCCTAAAATATAAATGTGACTCACAGCAGCCGGGGCCGCTGGGGCTGGGGAATCGCTTTTCTGGCACTTCCTCTTCTCTTCTCCCCTCCCGCTTGGAAAGAGACTCCGCAGCATGAAGGCACCCCACGGCGTAACAAAACGAGACCTGGCCAGAAGTAATGTGTCAAACAGTTCCAGGCTGGGTTCTCAGGTTGACAGAGGAGGTGTTTAGTGGGTAGTCCAGTCGCGCATGGGAGTCCCACACTCTGTGCATAAATGGCACTCACCTCCCTACCACAAAAAGGGTGTATTTTGATAATAATGACATAACATAACTAATAGTTTATCATTATTTTTGCATGCTCGTGACATCTAGTCTATTGTCTATTGTCATACCTAGTGTTAGCAACCGCATGTTTTAACAATACAAAAAAACAGGGTAGAAACCAGTCGCGGGAGCAGGAGAGTGCCCCTGCCAGAAGGGGCTTGTAAGCCAATTAGGAACTCAAACACCGTCTTCTGAATATAAAAACTTGATGCATATATAGGGTTTCCCATTAAGGACATAACAATACATAAATAAATTTCAATAAATCGATTTTGAGGCTTGCTGTGTGACCAGTGGCACTGTCTTGTTGAAATCACATATAGCTGAAGTCAAGTTCATCCAATTTTGGCCACAAATGATCTTCCAACATAACACGATAGCACTCTCTACTGACGGTAATATGACGGTCGATTTCATCCATGAAAATTTACACCTCAGGTATGAAAACGTCACCAAATAGTAATTTTTTGCGGATGCAACGGTGCCTCAAGAAACACATGTGGGTTTGTTGCTAACTAATAACGCATATTTTGCTTACTAAGCCAGACATTAGCTTCATCGCTGAAGATGATTTTGCGATAATAGTGATCAATAGTAATTTTTAATAATTTTCAAACGTTGGTGGAACGTGAACTTTACTATGATAAAAATGTTGACTTGGACTAACGTTTTGATATTAACAGTTTATTAAAAAAGTTTAAAGATGCATTCAAATAAAGATAAGAAATTGTTATGTCCCTAATGCAAAACCCTATACATATTCCATAAATTAATTTTGAAAAACTAAAATTCGCCGCCATTTTCTTTTCAGTGTTTCGACCTCATTGTTTACGGAGTTAATGTTAAAAAATATTTCTAACATTTTCATCAAAATTCCTACATATTTTTAGTGTCTGCATCCTTTGCAAACGTATATCTTCACAGTATCTATCACAAGCTTTTGTTGTTTCCATTTCCATTGTTTGGAAGTCCTGGGATTTCATTGAGGCCGCGAAACGGAAGCACTTTTGATGCCAAATTTTTTGCAACAGATACTATGCGTTTAAGTACATTTCTCCAGGAATCCACGTCTTTTTAGGGCTTTGTACTAAAATACAAAACCCTGTTGCAATCCCGACCTGTGTCCGTCCGTCCGTCTGTATGTCACAGCACTTTTTCTTCAAAACTGTAGAAGCTACAGCCATGAAACTTTGTAAAAAGGTCAGAAGTGGTGACTTCTTGAAAATTCAAGGGTAAAATTTTTTTTCAAAGGCTTTTAAGGGGGGCTCCCCATATAGGCAGGTGACCCTTCAAAAAAAAAATGTTCACGATTGGTAGTCGAATAGGAAGGCCTTAATGAGATCTTTTCAAAACAAGTATTAAAATTGCCTTTTCAGTACCGTGGGGGGCGGGGGAAAGGGAAATGTTTTTGCGTACCTCCCCTCACGATTGGACACATTTCATCCAAAAAATCTGAAAAAAATAATGGATGTAGGCCTCTTTGAGGACAACAACAACAAATACATGAGAAATCGAAATTAACTTCTCTGTCAGGAATAGTATGATTTATTGATTTTACGTTTTCTTGAATACAATCTTAACTGTACGCTTAAACTCAATAAAATTCAGTACACAAATGGCTATTTATAAAATTGACTGGTTCTGGAAGTTTCACAAAGATTAAATGGTGGTTTCACAAAGGCTAAATGGTATTTTCTGATCCCATGAATTGATGATTCGAATTATTCGCCCAGTTCTTGTTTAAGAAATCGTTCGAATTCATCCAAAAGATGCAGAGTTTCATTCACAAGCACATAGTAGCCGCGATTTCGTTCGATTTTATATAATTTTTCTGAATGCTCGGCTCATTGAAAATATTCAAGTAAACCACTATTCCGAAGAAAATAAGGGTGCCTTGGTCGATTTGAAATATATATTAACCATCAACATGTGTTATTGTTTTGGTAATTCCATACAACAGAAATGACGATAACTCACTTGATTATGATTTGATTTCCATGAAATTTTGTAGGCGTAAGGGTCTTATATTAATCTGCATAAATGTAAACCCTTAATAAGTTTAAGGGCATCGTTTCGATTTTTGGGGGAAAAAGTAAAATTTACAAATCATACTATTATTGATAGAGTTAACTGAATTTTGATTTCTGAGGTATTTGTTGTCTTTGGACTCATAAAGACCTACCTACGTGATTTTTTCAGAGAGAGGGGACACAAAAATTGTTCGTGAATTTAGCCTTCCCCTGGACTTCTGATGCAAAAAGGACTTATTATTCAGATTCTGAAAGTGCTACTCGAGTACATTGAATGAAGAAATTTGTTAAGGGCCACTTTGTTATAAGGGGGGACCCCCTTAAAAAACTTTGATATATTTGATAAGACCTAAACTTTTAAGAGATCACCACTTCTGATCGTTTGACAAAGTTTGAGTTTTGTAGCTTCTATAGTCTCGGAAGAAATTTCTTGTGACGCCCAGATAGACGGACAGGTGAACAGATGGATGGATGAACGGATAGACGGACGCGTTTATAGACGGACAGATAGGATGAGAAACTAGTAGGTTTTTGAAATATGTCTTTCAGAAAGCCTTAAAAATCATGGAACTGGATCCAATATCAAAAAACATAGAGGTTGAAATTTTAGTAGTTCTATAAAATTTGAATTTCCTACGATTAAAATGATTAGATACGATTTTCCTACTACATGGGATTTCCATCTAACCAGATACTACACTTTTGATTGAATCTTCTTCTAATTTTCAAATAAGATGAATAATAAAAACACATTTAAGATTCAGGTCAGTCAATAATTTTAGTAATATTGCAACAAAATGTTGGCTGGTTAAAATGGAGTTCTCTTAATGCAAGAATATATTTGTTGTGCATGTCATTTAAGTTTTTCTTGAATTGAATTGCTCTATTTATCCACATAACATATTGTAGCTTAAGTACAAAACCTGTTGCGAATTCCGGCGTATCGACTTTCTCCCATTCGCAACTTCAAATTGCCGCCGTAACATCTCCTCCGTCCTTTGGGCACATATACTCTTTTCATCAGTAAATTTATTTATTTTTATTATCATTTAACAAGATTCCCTATAATTTTTACTTCCCCACCATCTCCATTCTACCCTTTCCCTTATTTTCAATTAAAAATAAAAATAGTATATAATAATAATTTGAATTTTCTCACTAACAACATTCCATTCATTAATTCCCAGTAACAAAATTTCATTCGATACATTTTCCCTAACAAAACCTAATTCTTTCCTTCATACTAACTAAATATGAAGTGAAACTTCTTTACGCACACTTCACTTGGGGAGGAAGCTGACGAGAGCGTTACGAAAAGCGTGATCGGGCGAGGCGAACGGACTGTAAGCTGACGAGAGCATTACGAAAAGCGTGATCGACCGAGGCGAACAGACTGCAAATGAAAAACAAGTGAAACTTCTTTACGCACGCTTGACTTGGGGAGTAAGCTGGCGAACGCATGACGTAAGCGTTACGAAAAGTGTGATCGGGCGAGACGAACGAAATAAAATAAGATACATATAATTCTAATATATATATTTTCGAATATGCAGTTGAGCATGATTGGTGCAGAATTATTAGCTCAAATTGATGCTAGCCTAAAACAAATAACAAGGAATTTTGAAACGAATTTGGGTGGATTACACATGATTTTTATTGGTGATTTACGGCAACTGCCACCTGTTTGCGCCACACCGATATATAAACAGCCAAACAGTGCATGGCAGGATCAGTACTATGGCGAGGATTAAAATTTTACCAATTGACAGAAGTCATGCAACAAAGTAATGCAATGTTTTCAACATTACTCACGAAAATTTGTAATGGCATGATATTAACAGATGACGAATTAGCAATTATTGAATCACGAGCAGGCTGATCAATTATTTCTCTTCGAAAATATATGTATCTTATTTCTCATAACATAAGCCTATTGTCTCGGTTTTACAATTAACCACAGTATTTACTGACGTATCCATTAGTGAAAATAATGAATAAAAATAAAAGATCTATGCAAAAATATTAATTTACCAATAAAAACAAAAAATAAAATTAAATATTTGTAGAAAATTAATATATGTACAGGGTTATCTCTTTTACGCTTGGGAAAGTAAAGCTAAAAAAAAACACATAAAACATTCAGATGGAAACAAAATTTGTTATTCAATATAAAGATTGAATCTTGCCATTATACATGAAACGCAACATCATTCAAACGTCCTCCACGGGATCTCGTACAGGCCTCAATCCTTTTGAGGTAATTTTCAATGACCTTTTGGCACATTCCCGGCAATATCTCGGCTATAACTTCACGAATATTGGTTTTCGATTTCCCAAGATTTTGAGGATTGTTTGCGTAATGACGACCTTTTGCATAGCCCCATAAAAAGAAATCCAAAGGTGTTAGGTCGCAGGATCTTGCGGGCCAATTGACATCACTCAATCTCGAAAGTACGCGTCCTGGAAATTTCTCATGCAAAAGTGCTCGATTAGCCTAAGTTGTGTGGCTTGTGGCTCCATCCTGTTGGAACCACATGTTCTCCAGATCATAATCTTCAATTTCTCTCCAAAAATAATCGGTTAACATCCAACCACAGCGGTCAGAATTGACTGTAATGGCTCTTCCTTAAGCGTTTTCAAAAAAATACGGGCCAATAACGCCACCAGACCATAATGCACACCAAACGGTCACTTTTTCTGGATGCAAAGTTCTTTCTGCAATCACCTGAGGATTTTGAGAGCCCAATATGCGGCAATTCTATTTATTTACGTAACCACTGAGCGAAAAATGAGCCTCATCACTAAAGAAAATTTTGTTCGAAAAATAGTTATCAATGGCTTGTTGTTCAATCACCCAATTCGCATACATTCTGCGTTGTGTATGGTCTTGAGGCTTAAGCTCTTGAGTGAGTTGGATTTTGTACGGATGGAGATGCAAATCCAAATGCAAAATCCACCACAATGAGCCATAAGACAAGCCCAAATGTTGAGCACGTCGAGGAATCGACGAATTCGGGTCTTCCTTCACATTTTGAACAACGACAGCGATATTTTCAGCGAACGAATGTTGCGATGATGTACGGGCCTTGCAATATCAAAAACCGATTCAGTCTCTTCAAATTTTCTCACTGTGTTCGAAATTGTTTGCTGTGTAGGTCGATTATGTCGACCGTAATCGACTCGTAAAGCCTTAAATATTGATACAGCAGAATCACCATTTTCATAACAAAATTTAATAATTTTTACGCGTTCTTCGACTATTAAACGATCCATATTTTTAAATGGCAAACCTTCAACTAAAAAAAATACGCTTTGGATGACATTTAATTCTGACAAATGTCAAATGGCAGGGTGATACTTTCCTACCACGAAATGGATAACCCTATATATGTACATACATGTATATATTGAACACACTTATATATACATACATATGGTAAAATAATTTTACAAAACCCTTCTTAAATCGCGTCCTGTCTGTCCGTCTGTCTGTCCGTCCGTCCGTGTGTCACAGCAGTTTTTCTCGGAAACTACTTAAGCTAGAAGCATCAAATTTTGTATGTAGGTGTAAAGTGGTGCTCTCTTCAAACTTCAACTGCAAAAAAATTTTATAAGGTATTTAAGGGGGGTCTCCCAATGTAGGGGAGTGACCCCCTGAAAAAAAAATTTCATTGAAGGCAGCCGATATGGGTATCAAATGAAAGGTCTTGATGAGAACTTTTCAAAAAAGGTCTTAGTTTGGCAATGTTTGCTTCGAGCGGCGCACAGGGAGGGGAAATACACGATTGGACACCTGTGATCCGAAAAATCTGAAAAAAATCAAGAATATAGGCCTTGATGAGTACAACAACAACAAATACGTGAGAAGTCACAATTCACTCAACTTTGTTAGTAATAGTATGATTTATCGATTTTATGTTTTCTTGAATAAAATCTTAACGGTACCCTTAAATTCAATGAAATTCAGTACACAGATGACTATTTATAAGATTGATTAACCCTGCAAGTTTCATAAAGATTGAATCATATTTAGCGAAGTTATAGCGGTTTAAATTTTACTGTATTACAATGGAACAATATGCGGTGCATGTATTACTATGACAACATATGGCTATGGAACAACATGCGCTTTTTACCGACTCAGACACTACGGTTTTGCTAGGATTTGCATGAAAATTTCAGGAATGATAGGTGTCATGAATATCTTTGAGAATTGGTTCAGCTAGTGGTATCAGTAATCGTAAAACAAAATAGTGGCTGTTTTAAATGCGAAGATTGAATAATTTTGAGTTATTTTTTCTCAACTTCAACGTTTAAGGTGCATGTTTGAACACTTGATTCAATTGAAGGAATGACTGAAGATAAGTACCTACAGTTAATACTCATGTGTGAAACAAGTTAAGGAGGTGGGAGAGAGCTCCTAGCAAAAGGGCTTTGTAAAAACTCTAGGATTCGAAAAAATTGGCCATTAATCGATGATAACAGTACAAGAGAATGTCCCCTGAAAAAAAAATTCATCAAACGCAGCCGATATGAGTATGAAATAAAAGTTTTCATGGGAGCTTTTCAAAACAGTTCTTAAACTGTCAGTTTTTGCTTCAGGGGGGCACAGGGGTAATGCATGAAAAATGTGTTTCCTCCCTCGTGAGTGGACATCTCAAATGATTATCAAGGGAGATATTTATGAGTATAACAATAACAAAAACCTCAGAAGTCTAAATTCGTTCAACTTTGTTAATAATAGTATGATCTTCGAATTTCATAGTTTCTCCAATAAAATCGTCATTGACATGCTTCTTGACTTTATTCAATCTGGTGACTGCATTTCGAAAATTGAATACAAAACCCTTCTGACATGAGCGTAGGTCTGTTTACCCAACTTGTTTTTATTCATTAGCTCCCACTAACAAATCTTAGATTCGGTATTTTGTTTGAAGATGAAGAGGAAGTGCTTTGGCAGTGTCGAGATAAAGACTAATTTTGAATTTGTGAAAAAGCGGGGTTTTGAATTGGATTTAATTACAAACGTGTGAATTGGAATAGAAAAATTAGTGAAATTTTGCTTGTGGCATATACGAGTGAAGTTAAGTGCGGATTTTAGAGAAAGAAAAAATTAGTTAAATGGAGTGAACCGAGAATAAAAATAATGACGGCTTAAATATATTCCAGCATAACCCAAACCCAAAGATTGTGCGGAAAATAAAACCAAGAAACTTATATTGGGGATTAGAATTTTAACTGCTGTATAGGGTATTGGAAGTGCCGCTCCCACGGACCCGAGGTTGGGACACCAACCCATCGCTATTGAGAGCGAAAATCTGGAAGCGATACTTTAATGAAGTGCCGCGACAACCCGAGCAGAGGTTTGATCTGTACCACGGGTTAGGGGAAGCCCATGACAGATTACTGTCACCCCCCTACAAGGTGAGGAGCCTATCCTGGCTGAAACATGGTGGTTTGTGGTTTTTATTTTGTGGCTAGAAAGGAGATTAGCGCACCAACCAGTGTGCGGTGGGCTCTCAACTGGGGTTACTGGAACGTTGTCCTTGGATAAGGGGCGTTGGTCACGCTTGATTCGACCCTGTCTGTAGAGACCGTGATGTTAGGCCTATTCATGGCAGGTACTCACATTAAACTTTCGACTTTATGTTGTATAGGGTAGTTAAAAGTGAAATAGAAAAGTGTCCTAATTTGATAAATAAAAGACGAGAAAAAAAAGAAGAGAAAAGTTTTCTGAGCAGTAATTTGTTTTATCTATGAAGTGGTGAAAAATTTAATTTTTGAATTTGAAATTATACTATTGGATGAAATTGAAAGAAGCGTGGAATAGTGAAGCGGGTGTATCCAGTGTCTTGTGAAAAGTGGCCTTTCTGTATTTTCATTTTGGATTTTTTTGTTAACAGTAATTTTTAAATTGAAGCTTGAATTTCAGGTGCCCTGAATTCCTTTTTTTTCGCTGAGCGCTCGGAGGTGTGAGTAAATATTTGAATTTGCCTTTTTAGGTCTTTGTAAAAAAATTTTTTACAAAGACCTACTAGTTTCGCGACCTGTCTGTCCGTCTGTCCGTCCGTCCGTCTGTCCGTCTGTCCGTCTGTCCGTCTGTCCGTCTGTCCGTCTGTCCGTCTGTCCGTCTGTCCGTGCGTCACAGCTGATTTCCTCAGAAACTAAAGAAGCTAGAATGCTCAAACTTTGTGAAAAGTTCAGAAGTGATAGTCTCTCAAAAGTTAAGGCCTTGACAAAAATTGAAAAAATGTTTAAGGGGGGTCCCCCCTAATAACGAATTGGCCCTTAAAATTTTTTTTTAATCAAAGGTAGTCGAATGGGGTATCAAATGAAAGGTCTTGATTAGAACTTTTAGAATCTGAAATAAAAAAATCATTTTATGAATTAGGGGGCCCACGGGAAGGCAAAATGTACCCAAAATTTGTGTCCCCCCCCCCTCGCGATTGGACACCTTTCAGCCGAAAAATCTGAAAATTATCACGAATATGGACCTTTATGAGTACAAGGGCAACAAATACCTTAGAAATCAAAATTCACTCAACTTTGTTAATAATAGTATGATTTGTAGATTTTACATTTTTGCCCATAAAATCAAAACGGTACCTTTAAACTTCTTGAAATTTTGCAATTATATAGACTGACATAGTATATATATGTTCACAAAATTTAATTGAGATCGAATCATAATCAAGTGAGTTATAGCAATTTCAACTATATGGAATTACAACAACGATAACACGTGTTTATGGTTGATATAGGGTTTTCCAATAAGAGGTGTTATTTTGATATTAAAAGGAAAATGCCATTTTTTAATACAAATGATCGGATGTTTAGTTCATTATAAAGAAGAAGATATGCCGTTAATAGCAATAACTAACATTGCGCAAATAACCACTACGACACGCTTACAGGACCATATCCTTTTCATGAAATTTTCCATAACCAAATCGCAAACTGGCTGCCCTATGTCCTCGATAGCGTCACGAATTTCATCTTTGACATCTTGAATTGACGCTGGGCTATTGGCATAGGCCTTCTCTATCACGTGACTCCAAAGGAAGAAGTCGCAAAGTGTTAAATCAGAAGATCTATTCAAAATAACACCTCTTATTGGAAAACCCTATATATATTTAAAATTGACTTAGGTACTTTTATTTTCTTTCAATTTTCATGAAAATTTAAGGAATAGTGTTTAACTTGAACATGTTCAATCGGCCGAGCATTGAGAAAAATCCTTTAAGCTAGATTAAAATGGCGGCTGCACTGTGCTTATGAAAGAAACTGTGCATCTTTTGTATAAATTTGAACGATTTCATATCTAAGTATTGGATGAATAATTCAAGTTATCGATTCACGCCATTAGAAAACTTGCTTCTAACCCTAGGATGTTTACAAAGACCTTCTGGTAGGAGCACTCTCCTGCTTACTCAACTTGTTTTTATTTAGTTTATGTTATCAAATTAATTACTTTGTTTTCTTTTTTAAAATTTAACAGATTTTCCTCACATAAGTTTTAAAAGGGGAGTAAAAATTTGTGGATTTTACTTGTAGAATTCTTTTTTTTTTTCTTGTGAATTAAATAAACGGCGATGTCGCGCTAAGACCATAATCTTTCATTTCTTAAAATGACCTCCCCCTTTCCCGTCCTTTTTCCTTCGTGTTAGTTTCTTTTATTTGTAGGGTGGCTCGGCACGAGCAGAGGGTGTCCCGGAAGTCCCACGACACGACTGAGCGGTAGCCGGCCTCAGTTTGTCACCCCGGGCTACACAGCCCTCTGCTGAAACATTATGTCTGCAACTGCGGTGACTTCCGCGGTTGTAACAAACCCTGTTGACATGAGCGTAGTTCTATCTGCCCAACTTGTTCTTTATTGATCTCCTTCAATTCTACCAGCCAATGGTACTATTCTTTTAAAGTTGTTCATGTTTAGCCTGCTGATTTCCGGTGTCTTTGAAGTCGCTTAAAGTTTCCAAAGATTCTAATTTTTTCTGTCATGGACTTTATTCAATATTTGTTCGTTGTTCCATGTTATAAGGTTTCTACAACTTGTCTCACTAGCATTGATCAAAGGTCCTTTTTCTTATACTGTATTAAAGGCTACTTCGCTTCTCTGATAAGATGAGAGAGCTTCGTTTTCTTTAGGGTTTTTATCTGTCTAATAAAGGTCAGGTGTATTGAGGCCAGCTGGTTTTCAGCTTCTATAACCGATTCCAAATTACAAATTTTTCCACAATCTCTTCTCATTTCATTTAAAAATCAATCATCTTCTCAATTCGACTCAAAAATCTGATATCTGATTGAAAAACACACAGCAAATCGGCAACCGTCACAGTGGTTGATATTCTTACCACCTTTTTGATTTCGCAAAATAAAAGTTAATGCGGAAGAAAATGTATATGTTTTATGATTAGTATATTCTATACATTGTAATCAATAATTAATTATATAAATCATAACCTTAAGTTAATTTGCTTTTGAAAATAACAGTTCGCCACTTTCTGGATTCGCTATATCTACTTGTACTAAGCCACTGGTTGCACTTTAGCACCAAATGTTCTTTCATTGCTTTCCTTCAAGACCCAGAGAAGCGTAATATATGAGTATTCGCTTGCAAATGATAAATGACGCGAATTAACTTTTAAAAACGGTGGATAGTAATCTGACCACCAAATCTGAAAGAGTTAAATAGTGATGTGATGTGAAAAGGGTCGAATGATTAATAAAAAAGTTTAGCACACCTTAAAAACATATTATGTACAATTTGACGCTCAACTATAGGTCATTTCGTTACTGCATTTGATAATTATGTTTTATGGCTTTCTAATAGAAGTATCGGGTTCGAAAATTTACATTTGTCACAAGCTACAATTTCCTTTCATTTATCCGTTGAAAAGTCGATCAACCATCTATTAAGCGTTTCTGTGTTAAGTTAAATCAATACCAAATAGAAGTGCTTCAAAATTGGAAATGTAATCCCAGGTGGCAAGGCAATTTACAAATATATAAAACAATACAAATATTTTATAAAACTTTCATTGCAAAGTACTATCAGCTTGAACGCAAATTAATATTTCACACGGTAACTCTTTCGGCATCACCCCAGTCAGATCATTAAAATGAATCTAACGTGTCAGATGGATCATCGCATCGATCAATGACTAATGCTAATAGTATAATTAATTCTGACTAAATGCTAACAGAAACGCAACTTACTATTACAACTTGCAAGCACACATCTTGGAATCTATTGCAAGGAGAATTGCAAGCATCAATGTAACCTTAGTTTACTTTTTATTACAATCGCAACAAACATTAGAAATGGTATTGGATGCCACGCTCCAACTTGATGGAAATTTATTGGCACGTCAAAATCCATATCCAGAATAGTTTATTATTATAAGTTTCTATGTTGAGGAGAACGCCATAAAATCTTGTGGAAAAAATTGCAATAAAATATATTTTTCTCTTACAATTAGTATCTCATGATGTCTGAGTGTTAAATGAAATGTTATACCATATAAATGAATCCGTGACCACAAATAACAAGCCAAAGTAGCAGGAGAGTGCTCCTACCAGAAACGTTTTGTAAAATAATTAAGAACTAAAACAACGTCTTCTGAATATCAAAACTTGATTCATGCATGCACACATATATTCCATGAATTCAGCTCAAAAACGAATATATGGTTATGTATTTTAATTTGCCGCCATTTTATGTTCATTGTGTTGACCTTAAATATCAATGCTACAAAATCCTTTGCGAACGTGTATCACGTGTGATTGTTGTTGGAGTACGTTCGATAAGCTCGCACCATAAGGTTGGTGGTGTAAGTTGAGTTGAGCTTGTACTAACTCTGACATGGCCTGCCTGTTCTGCAAAGAACGGAGATAGCGGCTCCGAGGGGGAACCCAATAAAACTGGAGCAACTTCAATTAAAAACCCCTAAAAACAATGGATGCAAATACAGTTCTAGTTATCCATGGTTACCCCTGGTTTCAGTAAGGTCTGTTTCTTATTTATTACCAATTTTTGACTTGTTGCTTTTAATTTGCTCTGTATTTCTTCATCGAGTTTTGTAAGGAATTCATTTACACATTTATATGTTTTGAGTTTATCATTCCAATTCATATCATTTTCAAACTCTTTCAAGAGTTGCTTTTTATCTAATTCAATTGAAAGCTCTTTGTTACTGTTCCGATCTTGGTTACAAATTTCAACTTCCCAGTCAAATTGGACTACTCGTATTTATGCGTAGTGGTCTGTGATGTAGGTTTCTATTATTTTCTATTATTGCACTTTCTGCAGTTATGTTTTTATGCATATTCAACTCTTTCACAAATACATGATCAATGCAAGTTGCTATATTTGCGATGATTCGCGTCGGTTTATTTATCATCAATTAATAACGTTTATATAGCAGTTCCATTGTGGATTGATTTGTTATTTCATGGGAACTATCAAGTAGATCTATGTTTATATAACCTTAAATAGCGCCGATGTGAGTATATTACATGCGATACGCAGGGGCGGATCCAGATTTTTTTTCCGGAGAGGGTCACTGGGTAGAACAATAAAAAAAATAACAAAATACTATATATAACAAAAAATAACAAATTTATTAGCTTCAATACATTACACTTAAACCAACTCCATACAAAATACTAGAAATATAAGCGACAAAAAACTGAAACAAACTTGTGGAAAATTTTTAAGAAATCTATTTCAGAAGTAAAGAGAATGAATAAATAAGAATAAACAAATTTACGTTTCTTTCAACTATTTCTATCAAATATTTGTCGACAATTCCAAGGGAATCTTTTTTTCATACAAACATCCTAAACGCACATGTTCTTCGTAGGTAACCGACCATTAAATTTCATAATCCTCATGCACTCCTTGCAAAGAATGAAAACAAAACACGATCGCAAAGAATAAAAACAAAACATTACGAAAACAAAAATCAAACAGCTGATCATTCCAACGTAAACTCATAATTGCGAAATGGTCCACCTAAATTAACTTTTCACGACATGTACATATTTTTGGTGTCTTGAAAATTTTTAACCGTCATTCGTCTCGTCTCTGTGATTATCATCGGGAAAGCTTCTAATGAAAATTCTTAAAGGTGGCAATGATTTCTTTTTCGTATAGATCAGTTTTTCCGATTATTCGTGAAAATTGATGCTACAACGAGTACTTACGCGTGAACGTTACAGTTTTCTGCTAATTTTGTCGTGGAATTTCAGTAAATTATCCGCGAAATAAGTGAAATAAACGCAATTGTGGCAACGCATTGAATCGCCTTCTTTTGTTTTTGCCGTGTACTATATGTAGGGTAAGGTGGGGTAAAGCCGACAGTGTGGGTAAACCCGACCTAGTGTTGTCTTGTAGAGCATCGAAAATAATTAAAATGGTGGCATGACAGCATTTTATTAGTTAACATTGAGATGCTCAAACGGCATCAAGTTTGTTTTGACAATTTTGACTTTAATTTTTGTGCATAATTGACTGCAGGATATTTCTTTTTGTCAAAGTGATCGCATAAAAAAGGTAAGTGGATTAAGGTTCTTTGATTAAAGTCCTACAAAGTGCATATAAGTTTGGTTCAATTTTTTTCATAATATCTTTTGTAATTGCGTTGTTATGAAAAATTACGCAGTGGGGCAAATCCGACCTCTAAATAGTTATTTTTTTTAACAGAATGGTTCGTAATTACAAACGAAAGACACAAAAACGTGATGAAAATGGTATTCGTCGAGCAGTAGTTGCGATGCAAATGGGGATGTCTTTACGTGGTGCTCCTCGTGATTTTGGCATTCCGAGGTCGACATTGTTATTGCACCGCCGTGCCAATGAAGTAACTACGCAATCTTTTGAGGTGAACTTGAACACCATTACTATCACTTCTCAAGGCCGTGATACTGTAAAGTATTAAAATTCATTGAAATTATATTGCTGTTTTCTTATATTCGGTTTGATTGATTTTTTGTTCTCAAAAAGGTGTTCACCAAAGAACAGGAAACCGCTTTTGAAGAATATATGAAACACTCTTCTGGTGTTGTTTTTCGGTTTGACCGCCACTCAAACAAGATTGTTGGCATACGAACTTGCTGTACAAGTAAGAGCCAAGTTTCCTGAATCATGGAAAGATGAAAAGAAGGCTGGATTCGATGGTTTCGTGGTTTCATGCGACGTCATCAACGACTTTCGTTACGAAAGCCAGAAGCAACTAGTATAGCGAGAGCTAGCGCATTCAATCGCCATAATGTTGCAAAATTTTTTTAAAACTATAAAAAAGTAAGTGACATGTATGTTTTTGGTCCGAATAACATCTGGAATGTCGACAAAACAGGCATCACAACGGCACATCATGCTGTCAGAGTAGTTGCTCGTCAAGACTTCCGACATGTTGGCCAAATTACTTCTACGGAAAGGGGAAAATTAGTTACAGTTCTTTTGCCTATGTCAGCTATTGGTAAGCGTATGCCACCATATTTCGTTTTCCCCAAAGCACTATTTCAAGAACATTTTTTGAATGGCGGGCCAGCCGGTAGTGTTGGTGGTGCAAATCCATCAGGATGGATCACAGCCGATTTATTTTTGGATTTTTTGAAGTATTTTCAAGCTTTCACGCGTTCTTCGCCTGATCAGCCAGTATTGTTGTTAATGGATAATCACGAAAGCCATCGATCTTTGGCTGCTTTGGAATTCTGTCGAGCAAATGACATTCACACCGTCTCATTTCCACCTCATTGCTCACATCGCTTACAACCGCTCGATGTCTCAGTATTCGGCCCTTTCAAAACAGCAATGAACGAACAATCATTAAATTTTATACAAATGCATCCAGGCCGACCAATTCAAATATTTGACATTCCTGCGATGGTCACTCGAGCAATTGAAATCGGTGCAACGGAAGTGAATATAAAGGCTGGATTCTGTGCAACTGGTATTTGACCAGTAGAACCAGACATTTTTCAAGATATCGACTTCATGCCCAGCTTAACAACAGATGGGCCATTAGAAACAGTTGAAATGGAAGTTGAAGCTGATGAAGAACAAGAAGACGATGTTCCATTTACTCCATCACCTGCTACTTCAACACCAGCAACATCAAGAACCAGTTTGAATGAGACGTTAGAGTCTATTCGTCCCTTTCCGCGCGCTCCACCACGAAGCCAAGGACCAAGACGTGGTCGCAAACCTGGGCGGACATCCATTTTAACATCAGATGAAACGATTTCTGAAGTTGCACAGGCTGAGCAAAACAAAAAAAAAATAAAGCCAAACGGGCAAAAACGGCTGCCGCAAAAAGCCAAAAAAACAACAATGACACCAAAACCATCAACATCGCAGCCAACCAGACGTTCAACTCGAGCCAAAAAACGCCAGCAAGCTATTTGAGCAGCGAATCAGATGACTCTGATTAATTATTTTGCTATTTTCATTTTTAGGGTTTTGTAAAATAATTTTACAAAACCCTACTAGTTTCGCGACCAGTCTGTCCGCCCGTCCGTCCGTCCGTCCGTGTGTCACAGCAGTTTTTCTCGGAAACTACTTAAGCTAGAAACATCAAATTTTGTGTGTAGATGTAAAGTGGTGATCTCTTTAAAGTTCAACTTCAAAAAAATTTTATAAGGTATTTAAGGGGGGTCTCCCCATATAGGAGAGTGACCCCCCGAACAAAAAATTTCATTGAAGGTAGCCGATATGGGTATCAAATGAAAGGTCTTGATGAGAACTTTTCAAAACAGGTCTTAGTTTGGCAAAATTTGCTTCGAGGGGTGCACAGGGAGGGGAAATACACGAAAAATTTGTGTCCCCCCCCCCCTCGCGATTGGACACCTGTGATCCGAAAAATCTGAAAAAAAACAAGAATTTAGGCCTTGGTGAGTACAGCAACAACAAATACGTGAGAAGTCGCAATTCACTCAACTTTGTTAGTAATAGTATGATTTATCGATTTTATGTTTTCTTGAATAAAATCTTAACGGTACCCTAAAATAGCTGTCTATTTATAAGGTTGATCTATCCTGAAAGTTTCATAAAGATTGAATCATATTTAGCGAAGTTATAGCGGTTTGAATTTTCCTGTATTACTATGGAACAATATGCGCTGCATTTATTACTATGGAAACATATGGCTATGGAACAACATGCGCTTTTTACCGACTCAAACACTACAGTTTTGCTAGGATTTGCATGAAAATTTCAGGAATGATAGGTGTCATGATTATCTTTGAGAATCGGTTCAGCTAGTGGTATCAGTAATCGTAAAACAAAATAGTGGCTGTTTTAAGTGCGAAGATTGAATAATTTGGAGTTATTTTTTCCCAACTTCAACGTTTAAGGTGCATGCTTTGAACACTTGATTCAATTGAATGAATGACTGAAGCTGAGTACCTACAATTAATACTCATAAGTGAAACAAGTCAAGGAGGTGGGAGGGAGCTTCTAACAAAAGGGCTTTGTAACAACTCTAGGATTCGAAAAAATTGGCTATTAATCGAAGATAACAGTACAGGAGAGTGGCCCCTGAAAAAAATTCATCAAACGTAGCCGATATGAGTATGAAATGAAAGTTTTCATGGGAGGTTTTCAAAATAGTTCTTAAACTGTCAGTTTTTGCTTCAGTGGGGGCACAGGGGGGAAATACATGAAAAATGTGTTTCCTCCGTCGCGGATGGACATCTGAAATAATCATCAAGGGAGATATTTATGAGTATAACAATACTAAAAACCTCAGAAGTCGAAATTCGTTCAACTTTGTTAATAATAGTATGATCTTCGTATTTCATATTTTCTCCAAAAAAAAAATGGTCTTTGACATGTTTCTTGATTTGATTCGATCTGGTGACTGCATTTTGTAAATTGAATACAAAACCCTTCTGACATGAGCGTAGGTCTGTTTACCCAACTTTTTTAATTCTATTATATGTTATTACCATTATATAATGTAACAGTCATTGATTTATCATTGCAAAACCATTATATTTAGGCTATATCTGTACTAAATCAACCAAAAACATAGGCGGTCGGGTTTACCCCATCAGTTTTGAAAAAAGCAGAAATGAACTTTTTCGTAAAACGCTTGTATCTCAAAATGTTTTAAAGGTATTAATAAAATGCACATAGAAAGTTGAGCAAAAGTCTGGCCTTTAATTTGGTATATATAACGACTTGATCCGATGTAAGATAAGCATTTTATAGCCAAAACCATTAACTAGGTCGGATTTGCCCCACCTTACCCTATGTATGGATGTATCTCATTGTTTTGTTAAGGATGGCATGGATAGTTTAATACGACGATATTTGGTGATATCGCAGTGAAATTTTAATTACTAGTGCGGATAAATGACATTGATTTGTCCGGAAAAGTGTTTGAAATCAAGAAGCTTCTTTTTTAAGTGGGATCCGGGCAAAAGCTTAAAATTCAAAAATAACAATACAAACCGAATTTCCCGAATTCGTTTATACAAATTCTCGTAAATATTTATCACTTTTATTTGTTTACAGTTTTTCAACACTTTTTATTGATTCCTTCCAGTTGGATGGTTTTATAGTTAGAAATTCTGGTTCTTAATCCAGTAACGAAGACATTAAAAGTTTCAGTTTGGCGAATGCATCATGGTAAATATTAATACAATTGTATATGAAACAACATATTGAGATTGAGATATTGTTTCTAAAAAAGGCGACGAAACGACCAGCTTCCACCAGAACGATTGACACTTTCTTTTCTAAAAGTCAGAAACCGGAGTCTCAATCTAGTTCTGATGCATCATCGTCGGCGAAAGAATTCATACCATCAGCTAGAATTTCGAACATCATAGATAGGCTTGAAAATGTTCCGTCCATTTCCCATTTAGCGAATACTACGCGTACAAATGAACCATGCTGCAAGCCTCATTTCGCGTCCGATATAGGGTCTTACGTAAATCAACGAAACATCGATGATTTTACTAGGGCAGATTTACTGAAACATCACTGGGAACCTCCTCTCGATTATATTTTTCTTCATAATGTCGTGATGAAGAATGGGAAGGAAAGGAAGAAGTACGCTCAAAAATCCCATCTAGAGAAATTTCCTTGGCTGGTTTTGTCTCATAAAGATCAAGGTCTTTATTGTAAGTACTGCGTACTATTCGCGTCGAGCTCAGGAGGAGGTTACCAAACAAACACTTATCTGGAGCGACTAGTTTGAGAGCCGCTGAAAAAGTTTGATGGCTTACTTGGTGAAAATGGAGCGCTTTCTATTCACCAACGAAACCAATATAACCAGAAGGCGGTAGAAGCTGGCAAATATTTTCTTCAGACTTTTCATAATTCAGCATCAGAAGTGGTCAACCAGGTCTATGTACAACGATATGCGCAGGTTAAAGAAAATCGAGAGCGATTAATGCCTATTATCAAAACGATCATTTTTTGCGTTCGGCAAAATATTTCTTTACGTGGACATAGGGATGATGGATCGCTCTTGAATAGGACTGACGGAGAAGACAGTCTGGTGCAAAAGGATGGGAACTTAAGAGCTCTGCTTCGCTTCAGAATTGAGTCTTGTTACTCTTCTCTTCAGCAACATTTAGAAACCGCAGGTGCAAACGCAACGTACATTAGTAAAACCACCCAAAATCAACTGATAGAAGCCTACAAGAGGAAATTTTTCTCTGGTATATTTGACGAGAAGACCAACAACTCACACACTGAACAGCTCAGCTTGTCACTTCGCTACGTCTGGAATAGAGTTGCCAGAGAAGATTTTGTTATATTTTGCGACGCGTACTCTGCGATTCGTTCTGAAGATGTAAAAGGTAACGAGCGTCGTTTAACCGGAGTTGCAGTGGCACATATTGTCATAGATTTGTGTAACAAATTTGACTTGGACCTGCAATTCTTGGTTGAAATCGATACAGACAGTTGCTCAGTGATGGCGTCTGACTTGAAAGGGGCATGTCACGAGTTGATGAAAGTAGCAATTCACGCACAACGTGGGCCTTGCAATAACTATAAGTTGAACAATTCTTTATTGAAATTATCGATTGTCACAAACTTCCGAAACGCTTCAGGGATAATGAAAACCATTGTAGCTTTTTCAAATACTTCTTCAAAAAGACACGGTGTCTTCGAAAACAAGCTTGGTAGAAAACCTCTTCAAAGTCTTTGCGAGACTCGATGGGTTGAAAATCACGTGGAACACCTGCAGTTTCAAGGTGAACGGTTAATAAAAATTTGTGAAGCACTTGAAGAGATTTCAGCGTGGCGGGATGAGAAAAGTGCATCTTCTGCTGCTAACCTTCTTCATGCTCTTCTTAATCCAACGTTCCTAATTTAAACTGCTTGCTTGAATGATGTTCTTGGTATGCATATAACTTGTAATTTTTTCATTTTTTCAGTTAAACAATTTGAAAAAATTACGCAGACATGTTTTGCTCTGTTGAGAAATGACTTGATTCAAATTTACTTTTCGAGAAATGACTCAATTTAATTAATAAAATAAAAATAATTATTATAAACCAAAGAAGAAAATTAGTTTACAATAATTTTGTTGGTTTTTGTATTTTTCAGGAGTAACTTTACCATTAAGCCAAATACTCCAAAAGCCATCATTAGATCTGAAGAAAGCAACCCATTTGATAGCAGATACTTTGATTGTTTCTGAGATGAAAAGAAGCGAGGCTGATTCCGTTTTTAAACAGCTGTATACTGAAACTGAAAATCTCGCTAAACAGTTGGATGTGGAGATGAAAATCAAACCCCGGATGAGTATTTCAGAAGAGAGATTTTGTTGTGACAGACCTCAACAAAAGACTCTTCACAGACGTGATGAACCTTTTTCGGTTGAGAGTGTTTCTGCCTTGAACTTCATACATAGTGGAGGACATTGAAGACGTTCGCCATGCAGCAGAAACATACCAGAAGCTTCTGCAAACTCCTGTCTTAGTCCCGGGAGTCATTACAGAATTCAAATTGTGGGTATTCAAATGGAATCGGATTGTTGAACGCAGTGAACTCCCCGATTCACTTCCTCTAGTTCATCCATCAATTTGGAAACTGCTTGATATTTTGCATAATGCAGAGAGGAGTTTTTCAACTTTCTGTCGCCTCAAAACTTGGCTGAGATCAACTATGGCAGAAGACAGGCTCACTGGGCTTGCATTGTTACACATTCATCGCGACATCGAATTGGACATCGATGCGATAATCAACAGATTTGTGAAACAAAATAGAAAATTAGATTTTGTGTTATAAATGATCTTCCCAGTTGGAATTTATACAAATGTAAACAAATCAAAAGTGTTGCTAAAAACCAAATCTAGAAAAAAATCAGTATTCTTTAAAAAGTTTCGTCGTTATTATAGTTATATTTTGTTACCAATGTTTTTAATTAACATTATCGTAAGTTGACTTTGGTCGTTTGGTGTGTTTCTGGTTTTTGATTTCACAAAAACTGGGTTCATTTTGGTCGTTTGGTTTTTTTTTGTTTTTGGGTTTGCGAATAATTCATTCAGCTCTGTTTTTTAAAATGCACGATGATTCTGGGGGGGGGGTCATGACCCGCACCTGGCAATATATCCATTCAGAAAGGTTTTTAATAAATTCAGTTGGATCATTGCTTGGAGATCTACGAGTATACATACGAGTATATCACTGGTATGCTTATGTTCATTTTGTCTATAGTGATATGAAAGGCGTTCGCTTCATTTATTTCTTGTAACTCTTTTATTGTGTGTTTCAAAATTTTATTCACTATACGAGCACACCTTAACATTTATTATATTGCTGTATCATGAAATAAAAGTCATAATTTTGTAAGTTGAAAGCACTTTTCTATGCATCTTTCGGTAACATGTAGCTTTGACGATGTGTTTTGATTAATATTACAACATCTATTCGATTGTCATTTGAATTCGTTTGGCAATACAAGTATTCTTAACGCATCAATGTTTATCACACTCCTGGAATTTAAATGTAATATTTTTTCCTTAGATTTCGGAAGTTTTCTTTATCTTCTCTTAGGGTTTTAAAATAGTCGGTATCTGTTTGCTCATTTAGACAAATCAGAGCAAAGTTAACATCAGTCATTGTTGGGTGTATATATTGTTCTAATTGTAGATAGTTATTTTCTTCTTAATTAAATAATTTGCTCTACTGTATTTATTTTGATGGCATTAATGTTTGCATTTTGCACAGCATACACTCTATCTTCTATTATTCAAGCATATTTATAATTCTTCTCTTTAGCTTTGTTTTTAGCTTCTCTTAATAGTTGAGCAGTCTGTTGGGTCAGAGCGTATGAACTATCAAGCGAGTTCACATAGAACAAACTCCCAACCTAACGGTATTCAACCTTCATAGACAAAGGCATATAGCTAAATGGACGAGCAACGAGAATCTGTGTACTCGTCCATGTGGGAAGCAAGTTTTATACAAAAATATCTTACGCTCTCGGAACTATATGATTCCCTTTGCTTCTCCTTCCCCTTTATTTTCCGAGGGCTTTTTCTTTCCTCTCTTCAGAAGAATCACTTCCCTCACTAACGCCCCCGCACACCTACAAAATTTCGTTTCATGTGCACACGATCGCGCCTTCGTTATCATTCAGTGAACAGTTTAAGTACAATACAACAAAAGTTCTCTCACAGAAAACTCGTGCATCAGAGCTGATGAAAATTCGTAGAAGTAAGAAAACTCATAGGTTAAAGCTGATGGAAAATTCGTAAGACATTAATAAAAAAAGAGAACTAACATAAAGTACCCATTATGTACATGCGATCTTCAAAATCAAAATCTTTATAAACGTGAACGTGTTTCGGAGTGAAGTTAAGTGCAGAAACAAAAACATATCACTTCAAACCTCAACTTCACACAACTTTAGCGAAGGTTGCTAATTGCTTCGGCTCTCGCGACCGGTCGGATCCAGTACTCTCTATATCTATGTATAAGCGTTCGCAAACGCTATTATGGGGAAATATTAACAAGAGATTGAAGCTTCAAATAGTGCCCTGCATACGCGCTTGAATGAAATGCAAGACGATGAGCTTTCATTTTGATCAGATGGGTATAAGATTCCCCTTTCATTTGATGCACGTACATACAAACACAACAACAAATCAATTTTGTGCTTGAAAGCCTTGTCCCAAGTGGATAGCGCTTTCATGTTTTATCTCAAATGGAAACAAATTATGATAAACGCGCTTTCTATCTTGTGCAAGTTTATCACTTGTTTCATTCGATCATTTTCCCTCTCTTTTAACTTGGCTGATTAGCGGGTGAAAAAGCTTGTCAGTATATTATGCTCTAGTTGGGTTAAGTACTCCGATATATAAATTTTTCCCTCTCTAAAACTGACCCACACATCTCTCGCATTTTACCCTGGTTCGTTGTTGATCTCTCTTGTTTTCGGTTTATACATACTTTAAAAGTTATCTCTTATCATTTTTCGGGTGAACTTTATGATGAGCGGTGATATTTCTATTCTATGGTTCAGCCAGAGGTTATACACTAAGAATCTGGCACCCTTTGAATAAAGTGCTCACCTAACGGTAGTTTGCATTATGCCCGCGGCCGCGAGTTAGTACTGGTGTACGCGCGTATTTACGAGAAAATTCGCTAGAAACAAGGTCAGACAAGGAAAAGAATATCGTATCTATTTCACCACATAAGAGTGAAAGAGATATAAAATTGAATTTAATTTCACAATTTGGTTAAAATGAGGTGAGTGCATTTAACGAAGTAAAATGTCTCTATTTATTCAACTGTCAAGTTGACAAACGTCATTGAAGCTAACGAGTTTTAACATTGACGGCGTTTTATTTGCACTCGGATCTTTTGGCAACGCATTTGTGAGCTTACAATTTTATTTATTGTGAAAGTTCTGTGCTTTGTGCTTGACTTGTAACAATGCTGTTTATGTATGTAGCGATTTAATTGTTATTTTTATGTATTTTGTGCTTGCTTCATTGCAGAGCTTGATTTTTGTTGTCAATTAGAAGTCCCCTTCCAAATCATGTGAACGTGTACCGCCCCGTGTTAGAAAGTGACAAAATTTGCTTGATTCAGATCGATAATCGTTCAATACAAAGAATTTAAAATCCGCGATACAGTTAAATTTGATCAATCAATTCCAGGTCCCTAAGTCACGGGTGACCCCTCGACCACATCGGTCCATATATGCCATGCACATTTAATACAGAATATCATAAGTGCCCCTTGAGCCCTATCAGCTCCACGAGATCGACAAGAGCTTAATATATTTCATTATAGTGACTGTTTCAGTGGATATACAATAGTTTTCCTATGCGTCGTCATATATGCTGCTGCCGCGGACTCTCAAGGATGGTAAGAGGCACATTCCGCTGAGTGCTTAGAGCCACTGTGCCCTTATCGCAAGGAACAGGGTGTTCGCACAGTCACTGTCATTGCAAGGAAGAGTTCATTATGCAAGATTTGTGCAGTAGGCGAAATGAACGGTTGAATAAATCTTGCAAAAATGGATTTTGCTACTATTTCGCGAGCGATAGTGACACTTCCGCAAGGTGGCCTGCGTTTCAATAGGTCTGGGTCAACATCAATGCAAGGGTGTTTGCAACAAATATACTTATTCACCGACTGATACAGATTGTTCTGAAGTAATATCGGTGGACCAGTGCTTTGCTGACCAGCGCTTTGTGTGCGGGCCAGTAGTATTCTTGCAACCCTTTTTTTCATGGCATCTAATTACCAACCTTCGAAAACTATTGCACAGGCTCAAAATATTGACAATACAAATACGATCTCCCTTGCCTTGTGCTCGTTCAATTAAAGCTTGACTATTAGATGGAGTAAGCTCCCTAAATACTGCTTTCTTTAATCTGACTCACAAATTTTCAACAGGGCTTAGATCCGGTAAGTTACCATGCCGACTAGTCCAAACTATCGGAAAGTATTGTTTTGCCTTGTTGATACTAGCTTTCGCAGTATGACAGCGAGCTCCATCTTGCATCCAACGATGTTGGAAAATTGTGGCGGCTTATTTCAAATACGTTGAGGGTGTTGATTCTAGTAAGTGTTACGATGCAATAAATTTTTTTCACATACTAACAGTGTCTAATTAACAGGTCTTGCTGCTTTCAAGAAAAAAGGAGTCCAGAATATAACGGCATTGAAAGATCAACTCATTAACGCCAACCATGCCCAGTCGCCAGCAATTCTCAAACTTCATGAAGATGACATTACTCATTGGCAAAAACCTCGTGCTGCTCTAAGGTACGCAAAGTCCATCTTCTGGCATCCAAGAGCAATTAAAGCAAATTGAAGAAAGGCATCAGTCTTCAACTCATGGTTCGAGAGTGCAGAAGAAGATTTAACCGATCCAGTTGATCACAACTCTACCGAAATAATTCGTGAATTGCGCGAAGCTCATGCTCAATTCCAGGCTACTTTGTCATCTGCAGAATTGGACCAAGTCTTTCGCTGCTCTTGACCAAAAGATTAAAGAGTTTCAATGTTGGGTCCAATTCTTACACATGCTTCACCATGGAAGCTCTTAAAGAGACCTGGAGAAATCTTCAAAAGATCATTGAAGCATATTTTTTGATTCGATTGGATCCAGTGATACTACTCAGCTCGAGCCTTATACTATTCTCATATAACAACTCATAGGATGGCTGTTCTGTGATGCATTTTTATACGAGAGAAATTTGGCCATAGTATGGATGGCTAAATTTAAAACTATCATAGCGTTGTGTTTTCTTAAATGATGGTATATATTGTGTAGTTGCAGTTGGATTAGTCATAAAATTGTGTTTTGTAGGAAAAGCGTAGCAGCAGGTGCTTTTCAATTTCTTTAACTTCGCTTTTAATCGCTTATCATCATCTGTGGAACTTTCCGATGGTGTCCTTTCATACGGTGTCAGGTGGATGCCTTTAATTGCATTCCATGCTAACGATCCGTTACCATGGCAATTTGTATTTGTTACGATTCATGTTGTTTACCCGTTGGTTTCTCTTCGCACGGATGCAAGGATCGGTGGCAGATAATGGCTTTCAGGTTGGCGTTTCCACAAAATTCGCCTACTGAACCACAAATATTGAACATAAATTAAATTCCGTTTATAGCTTTTAAAAGTACTCACTTACATACATTACTTCAAGGTAAGACCAACCTCCTTGATTATTAATTGTGCATCTCTTTTTGCGTACTCCGGGACTGGATCAATCAATATTTATGTCCCCAAGGAGATAGGTAAAGATGTTAACCATGTCAACAAAATATCTGATGACATCTAGTTACATCATCTGATAATAGGCTTACTGCTGCCATCTGTTGAACTTCTGACATGATTCTTCGTTGAGTTCCCGCAATGATACTTACACACCCAACAAAAAGGAATAGTTTTTCTTCGCATAACACTTTAAAATAGCAAGTGGCCATGCTTCAGCATATAAAAGTCTATATTTTATACATAAATAAATCAAAATGCAACTCAATAAATTCAAATTATTTAAACGCCATTAGGCAAAGACTACCCGATCTATGATTTCAAACAAAGCGAAAAAATTGTCATATGACGAGTTTAACAATAAGTTCGTACCAGGCCCGGCGGGACTAGTGGGTTTAGTGGGTAGCTAGAACCACTCGAGAAATCCCGAGTAGGAAAATTATCCACTTGAAGTAATCAAACACCATAAATCGTCAACTTTGTCGATTTATATATTTTAAATTTCACGCGGGAAATAAGTGCGCTCGGAGCATGCGGATTGTGTACGTGCACATACAACACACATTTATGCCAACGACGGCTGTACGTAGATTCTACGTCTAGCACTCGTAGCGTGTAGACGTGTTTTTAATCGCTCCTGTCATTAATTTTAAAAATTAATTAATTTTTTGCAAAAGTCAGTTTCAAACAATTGCAATATTTTTTTACGAGCCAGTCAAAAGCAAATTTTGATTTTATTGGGAAAACTATCACCGTCGATATTATTCGAGCATTTATCGAATACCTGAAATTCATTTCCTGAAGAAATATCAAAAGTGGAAATACGTTCAAGGGAAGTCCCGGTCTGAGAACATTCCCTCCAGTCTCGCTGCGAAAGCGACGAGATGGAGGAGCCCGATGGCTTCAGCCATCAATCAGGATCATGCCCACTGCCAATGATGATGGGCGAAAAAAAACTAAAAAGAAGTCACGAGAATAAAGCAGAAAAACCGACAATCCTATCGGTTACGGAAATCGAACAGCTTATCCACGAAAAAGATAGAGCTGAAAAAATCGAAAAAGAAAATGAAGAACTCAAGCTGCGAGTTAAATCTTTGGAAGCACTTGTTGGAACGTTAACGTTCAACAAGGATAACGAAAGCAAGAAAGGCCGACAAACAAACCCAAAAACCGAAGAAAAGAAAATTAAGAAGCCACAGGAAGCTCATCAAGAGGATGTCCTCAGCGCAGGAGGCGCAAACGAAAGCAAGAATTATTATGCAGCGCTAGCTGGTCTGGAAGAAACAATGGACGTTGAAGAGGATACAGGTAAAACGTCAAAATTAGATAGTGATTTCATTGAATATCTTAGAGTTAAAAACCGGGAGAAAAAACCAAAAGGTTTGTCTGCTGGTCCGTCTGCTGGTCCGTCCGTTAACATTAATGAAAAAAAAGAGAAAGTCCCACCAATCAATGTGTTTGGGCAAACGGGAAAAGATATGGTTCGGCTTCTGGCAGCCGAAAATAAACTAAAAGATTTTCAGATAAAAAGAGTCAATGCCGATAAGTTGACAATAAGGACAAAGTCGCTGGTTGATTTCGAGGCAACAAAAAGTGCCTTAAATTCTGGAGATGTTCCACATTTCACGTACACCCCGAAAAGCGAGAAGAACCAAACCTTTTTATTGAAGGGTCTGGACTGTGGTGAGGACACAATCGATCTCCTTCAGGTGCTGCAAGAAGCTGCACCAGAAATACAGTTTATTTCAGTCAAAAATTTTGCAACGAGAAGATCGATTGTGGAGCGCAAAAACTTGCCTCACTACTTAGTCCAAATTTCCAGCAAAAGTAGTTCGAGTGCGCTGCAGAAAATACGGTACTTGAACTTCCGCGTGGTGAGGTGGGAACGCCTCCAGAAAAGTGAGGTCAACCAGTGCTACAGGTGTCAAAGATTCGGGCATTCGGCTGCCAATTGCGCCATGAAATATAGGTGTGTGAAATGCAAAGACATCCATGTTCCCGGCGAGTGCAAATTGGCTCAGGCGGAGCCAAAAGAAAAACTATATTGTGTGAACTGCGGTGCCTTTGGTCATCCAGCATCATATCGAGGATGCCCCCGGTATCAAGATGCAAAGGTTAAAGTCACATCAAAACAAATTCAAGCACACCGCAGTTCGATACCTACCAACTTCGTCAAGCCCGGGGTGTCATTTGCACTTGCTGCGAGAGGACCAGCAGACAATGTAAATAAAATAAATAATGTAAGTAGCAATAATGAGCTGCTCCTTAAAATTTATCAACAACTAAATTCCTTATCGGAGCGAATCGATAAACAAGATTCGAAAATTAACATTGTTTTTCAGCGTTTAGGGCTTTCAAATGCCTCCAAATAAGTTGTCATCCAGCCACATTACCATGGATAGGATTCGTCTCATCTCGATCAACGTCAACTCCATTGTTACTTTACATCGGCGTGATTATCTCCTTGAATTCATTGCCAGACAAAAGCCTGAAATCCTGCTTCTCACCGAAACCCACCTCAGTTCATGGCACTCCATGGGATTCAAGGATTTTGAGTTCGTAAGAAACGATAGGGTAACAGGTGATGGGGGAGGTGGCACCGGGATATTGGTTCGAAGACCCTATCGCTTCCAAAATATTGAAAAAGTCGAATTCAAAAGCTTTGAATCTCTTGAAGTGTCCGTTATCAAAATCTCACTGCCAGGTGGGGATAACCTCTTCGTTATCTCTGCCTATGCAACTGGTGGAACTGTTCTCAAGCTCAAGGAGGAACTCAATTCCTTGTTCGAAATACTCGAATTTAACAGGCTGCATAACTATTATATTCTTGCTGGTGACCTGAACGCCAAGCATACATCATGGCTGAATGCCACCAATAATCCAAGAGGTGTATTCCTGAAATCGTGGATAACAGAGAACCAAATTGAATACAGGTGCAATCTATATGGGTCGGAGTTCCCAATATACCCTAGGACAAATTCATATTTGGACCTCTGCATTGCTGACGCAAGACTCGAATTCAGCTTTAATAGTCCTCAACGGAAACTGCAGGTACTTCCTTATGATAGCGACCATAACGCAATCGTAATGGAAATCAATCATCACAGGGATGATTTCTTCCTCATTCCAGTTCAACATGAAAATCATCGGTTGAATTTCAAAAGAACAGACTGGGGAAAGTTTCAAAAGAAGTTTAATCGGGAGTACCAGAAGCAATGTCCCCCTTCTGATGGCGGCAACTCTTGCTCAATGGTTCCTAATGACAGAAATCTAACTAACGATGAAATAGATGTCTATCTGTCGAAGTTAGAGAAGCTGACGTTGGAAACGATGGAGAAAGTCGTTCCCAAGATTAAACATCGAAACAATATGGAAGGATATGAAACACCAACCATCGCAAGGTTAAAAAGATTGAAAAGCCTCCTTCTCACACGCGTCAACAATATTTATCGACGATTTTTGGACTATAACCATCCCTCGTTGTCTTTGTTGAAATTACATCTGAAGAATGTCCGGAACTTAATCCGGTCATACTTCAGGAGTGAGGTCAGCAATCAATGGGCGGAAAAATTGAGGGGTATTAGCCCACAGGACCCAGATGGCGTGTTTGCGAAAGTGAATAGCATATTCCGCAAGAAGTCTCGAGTGAAGGTATCGAATCTTGAAGTCACTAGTGATGAGATAAATCTTCTTGATAGGGCTGGTATCGAAATTGATAGTACGACTCCGGATAGAAATGGAAACAGGATTATTTGTGAAGGATTGGATAAACTTGCCCTGATTGGAACACATTTTGAATTGGTTCATCTACCAAACCCTGAGAGAGGGAACGAAATTTTTTCAGAGGTCGTTGAAGCAAAAGTTTCTGACTTCAAATCAAGCCTGAACGGCCAATCAATTCTTCATTTCAATGAAACATTAACATCTGACCTCATACCGAGCTTGAATCTTATTGATTATTTTGTCAGCTATGAAGACTTGTGTTTCATATTTCGCAAGATAAACAACAAGAAATCATGTGGTACTGATGGTATTCCAAATGTAGTTCTCCGACATTTGCCGGAGGTTGCTATTAGGAACTATTGCATATTGTTCAACAACATGTTGAGCAATTCATATTTCCCAAATGAGTGGAAAAAGGCTAAGGTATTTCCGATCTTGAAGAAAGGAAAAGAATCTTCATGCCCCAAAAGCTATCGCCCAATCAGCTTGCTGCCTAACATCAGCAAGGTGTTTGAAGTGATACTCAACAGAGCATTAAACGCCCACATTGAGGAAAATGAGTTGATGCCGAATTGCCAATTTGGTTTTCGTGCCAGGCATTCGACCACACATGATATAACGAAAGTAACCTCAGACATCTGTTGGAAACTAAATGATAGACAATGTGTTGGAGCATGTCTCATTGATATGGAGAAAGCCTTTGATACGGTATGGTTAGATGGACTTATTTTTAAACTCCTTCAGGACAAGTTCCCCAGACACCTTGTCGCCATGATGTGTAATATGTTATACGGGAAATCGTTTGTTGTAACTGATGGAAATCTGACAACAATGCGCGAGTTCAAGGTCTTGAATGGTCTACAGCAGGGAACAGTTACTGCGCCTCTGCTCTTCTCAATCTTTATTCGCAAGCTATTGAACGGCTTTGATTTTAACGTCTCGCCAACGCGATCATTGGTAGCGTTTGCTGATGATCTGATCATCTACACGGCAGACTGAAAAGCTACAATAGTTCAGAGCAATCTCCAAAAAATGTTCAATGATGTACAGCTGTACACTGACAATTGGCGAATGAAAATCAATGCGCAGAAGTGTGAAACAATCTTGTTTCGGACAACGCTGCAGGGGGTCAGTCAAGACCTGAAACGTAATTGGAAAGATTTCCACATCATGGCTGGCGAGGGTAGTTCAGAACGAATTCCACATAAATCCTGTGTTCGATACCTCGGTGTTTATCTCGATCAGTATCTGTACTATACTGAACATGTGAAAATCATGCTCAGTAAAGCACTTAAAGTAGTCATGGCCCTTCGAAAACTCTTTCATTCCAGATACATTGATCAAAAGGTCAAAATTATCTGTTACAAGACACTGGTTAGACCAGTTTTGACATATGGATGTCAGATCTGGTACAACCAGAGTGCTAGTACTATGGAAAAATTAAGAGTTTTCGAAAGGAAATGTCTTCGTGCATGTACTGGTTTGTACAGAAAGCCTGAGACGGATTGGAAACATTATATATCGAATAGAAGAATTTATCAAACTGCTGAAGTGACTAGAGTCGATATCTTCATATTGAAACATCTTCGGAATCATATCGCAAGATCTGTGACTGTGAGTGAAAACCCTTGGATTTCACAGCCGTTCCACCCTACAGACGGGTATATAGCGACTTGCCTCGCTACTGGCTTCATTCCTCCAGAAGCATTCGTGTATTTGGACATGAATGGATATGTTTTTGATTCTGACGGCGTCCCAGTCATATATCACATATATCGACGGGCCACCGATAAGAAGATAAAATATCCTCCGAATTTGAGTTCACGAGACCAACGATTTCAATGGAGATACTCATTTGCTAGATTCGTTGAAGCTGATCGAGTTGAGACGGCGCAATCCAGGTATTGGTGGCTGAATGACAATGTCTAAATTTTTCGTGTTTGTTTTCAGTTTTGGTGTTTTTCGTTATTTAGTTTTTGAGTTTCAGCTCATTATTGCTACATTTAGTATTGTTATATATTTTTGTTAATATCAGGTATAGGTTAGGTATATGTAATATTTACTATATTCCGTTAGAGATAAGATTAAACACTTAGGTTAGGAACATTGTTATAGTATTTTTAGTATAAGATAAAGTTTTTTTGATTGTATTTTATTAGAAATAATTTACAACATATTAGGTGTAGGATCAAAGCTTCACTGTTGTGTATTAATTATAAATAATTTTTGGATAGTGTTGGTTGGTTTTTTCTCCTTTTTCCAATTGAATTGTAAAAATATGTAATAATCGTAATTAATTGCATTTGCTATAGTTTTTTTTTGATGAAATGAGTTTATGATAACGTACAAATTTAGAGAGCCATTTGGGCCATTAAGTTTTTTGATTGTTGTTATTTGGAATTTGCTTTATATTCTTTTAAAATTTATAACGATGAGTATTAAATAAAGCGCTTTTGACTTTGACTTTGACTTTGACGGCTGTACGTATATAGCCATGTAGGTATACTATATGTGCCTGAGTTTTTGTATGTTTATGCTCGTTTTATTCTTCTATTAGCACGTGTCGTGTGTGCTTGTGTATTGAGTGAGAAATTGCAAGAGAAAAACGAAACAAGTGTGCATGCTATACAAAGTACAAAAATACGATAGATGGATAGATTCGCCGTGCGACTGATGAAAAGGAAAAAAAGAGGATTGAGTAGATGACGTCCAGCAGCGGATTGAGAAAAAAGCTTCAGGATCCTCGAAAACCGATATTGACAACAACAACAGCAATTTTAAACGGTGTAAAGAAACCATCTGTGGATCGAACTTAACAAAAACAATTGCGGAGTTTGCAAAGTCTGTATTGAATCGTGTGAATGGCAATTGATCGCTAATTTCGACTCGCAAACTCTGATGATGGATTTTCAAACTGAAAGCATGGGTCAGAGCGGATGAAGAATCATTTGTTAAGTGTTCTACACTTCAATTGCACCGAATCACTGGCAAACATGGGAAAAGTGAACGTTGTACAAACGTTATCGTCGGCTCACTCAAAACAGATGATGGAGAACAGAACGGCGTTATTGAAAATAATCAGCACCCTGAAAACATTAGCAAAACTGGGTTTGCCTTTAAGAGGAGACAATAATGACGAGAATTGCAATTTTCTAACGTTATTGAAGGCACGCTCGGAAGACGTTCCAAAACTGAATTCCTGGTTGCAGAGAGATGGATACAGATGGCTCCACCATGAAAGTCAAAATAAAATTCTCGATCTGATGGCGACTACAATTTTGTCAAAAACCATGGACGAGATAAGAAAAAGGAGAATTTTCCGATTCTACTAGATGAAACCACAGATGCGTTACGAGTAGAGCAAGTCTCCGTTTGCCTTAGAATGGTTTCTGAAGATTTAGTTGCAAATGAGAATTTCATCGGATTCTTTTCAACGCCAAACATTCAAGCAGAAAGTTTATTCGATCTTGTTGACAACATTTTCGTCTTTAACTCGATGCTTTTCTCAAAACTAGGCAAGTGCTACGATGGGGCATCAAATGTTTGTGGGAAAATCTAAGGATTGCAAGCATCTATATGTGAGAAAGAACCTCGAGCTTTGTTTGTGCACTGTAATGCCTATAACCTGAATCTTGTTGTCCAAGATACAATTAAAAAGATATTATCAGTCAAAAAATTCATTGAATCAATCACGCCAAAATGCGTTGCACAGTTGTAGGGGTGGCAGACTGAAGCGATGGAAAAAAATGACGAAGATTTACCTTTTATCGGAGCCTTCAACCCGACAAAGTAAAAATTGTGATCGAAAATTTCGTCAAATATTGTATCAAATTTTGAAACCTTATTAATATTTTTTCAGATTGGTGATGCGAATACGGCCTCTTAAGATAATCAAGGCAAATTATCCCGAATTGCCGAAATTCCTCGATGATGGGCAACCAAGTCGATAGTGCGATCTCCGCCAGAGCTTCAGGGTATTACGATTGCATGGAGTCTTTTGAGTATATATTCTATTTAGCAATGATGATTAAAATTTTCGATCACATTGAAATATTGAACAAAGAACAGCAGAAGTCGAACGTTTTTATTATTGAATCGCATGAAAAAGTGAAAGCAGTCACTAATTGACTACCCACCCAGGCCGAACATGTCCTGCTGGGCCTGGTTCGTACACGAAGCACACATATGAATGCGGAAAAGTTTCTTACGCACACAAATGCAAGTCGACGGACCCGATTTATCCCTATCGACTTTTCTTTTCAATGTACCAGTATTTAAAAAATTTTGTCTCTTTCCCACCCTGGCGTGCTATGGGGAAATTCGCAAAATTATTCATCTCTTTTCATTGAACAGCTGACGAAGTGCACCAGCTCGTTAGTTTATAAGCTCTGGTTCAGCAACGGATATGCACTGTTCTCTCTATCTCTATGTATTTGATCTCACAACCAATGAAGTGTGATATCTTTTTGATGGCATTAACAGGATCTTCGTTTAGTGTTATTTTTACGCCATTTAACTTTAAATCATTTTTCTTTAGTTCATAGCTTAGCTGATGATTTTTTGCTGTCAATTTAGTGCTATTATTTTTCAGATCTTAGTCTCCTTGTTTCAGTGCTTTCACTACGTTGACTAGCGTTTCTATTTTTTTCCATAGTCATCAAATTGATCTGATGAAAATTGAATTGATCTTATCACCTCGTTTAAATTTACTTCATCCTTTATTTTTGCGTAGATTTTTCCACCAGCTGATCACTACCGAAGTCTTCTCCTCCGGGTTTTTGAGCAAGCTTACATGCTTCACACTTCCATGATTCTTTCTTTGCGCCTAGTTTTTTGAGGTTCTCAACATTTTTAAGTCCACAACACCCAGAATGGTAATATCTTTCACACGAAGTGTACTTTATTAAGTCTTTTGGATCTACAAACACTTTCGAGCATTTCGCAAACGAATTATCTTGCATCATCTTTTTAAAAAAAGCACTTTCTGATCTCGATAACTATACAAATCTTCAGTATCACGAAAACAAGTCTACACTCTGTGAGACTAACAATCCTATGCCACTATCAAAATTAACGAATATTTTTCTAGATACCTCATAAAGCTCAGAAAAAAATCACTTTCTTCAGGGTCACTAATTTATATTGGCATACTTTTTGTTAACAAAAAATAGCGAGTGTATTTGACTTCATTGACCCTTGGGTTGCTTTGTAAAGGTTCGGAGTCTATCTTTGAAAGAATTCCACGGGTAGTCATTAGTTAGTGTTGAAAACTGGCTTTAAACATTTTCTAAGGTATATAAAAGAATAGCCCATAGTATAGAAGACGCAGTCTTGTGGAAGCCGTGCATCGTTGCGGACATTGAAAGTCGAAGTTGTCATTAGTGAGTGAGTGAATATAGGCAGTTGTTATATAGTCAGTTAGTGAATGAAAAGTGAAAAGTGCGAGCAGGACGGAAGATTCTTAACTATCAGAAAAAGAACAAGCTGGCCAAAAGGCACGGATTCTTCTGGGTGAGTGGTTTTTACTTTCCTTGGCTGCGAGAGCGTATTGTTTTGATTATTGTTGTTGATTCGTATAGCAATTGTGTAAATAGTTGGATAAATTTCTTAGTGTTGGGGTTTGGTTTGGGCGGGTTGTGGATATGACAGACATATCCACAATGGACAAAGATCAGCAGATCGCTCTGCTGATTGGCCAATTGCAAACTTCGCAAGCTGTGCAGGCACAGCTTAACAAAGTTATAGCGCAGTTGAGGCAGGCTCAACAGCAATTGATTGAGGTTGACTCGGAGTTGGCCGAACAACGCCGAGTCAACAAAGAGCTCATGGAGCAATTGAGGGATTTGGCGCTGGCTAAATCAAAAAAGAAAACCAAAACCAAATGCAAAAAGAGAAAAGTGGAGTCTTCATCTTCCTCATCAGAGGGCCCACCACCTCTCCTCCTTCTTCAGAAGAAGAAGCGATGGAAGAGGAAGCAACACAAGAAGAAGATGAAAATGAGTCGATGCAGGAAGACTCTGCTGAGGAGGATGAAGAATTTCCTGCTCCGGGTCCTCAATGGCTCTACCAGAGCTGGCCATCCCACCAAAAAAGAAAACCACTCCCACAGCGCCCATCACATCCAAATCCCCAGACGACGGCAAGAAACGGACAACGGTACCTGTCATTCTCCGAGAGCCTGAAAAGTGGACCCTGGTCCTAAAGGACATGAAAGACCTTGGAATAAAACACGAAATCCGCTAAAAGGGTCTACTTGGGGATCCAGATAATTCCAGAGACACCACAAGATCACAGAAAACTTACAAGATACTTGACAGAAATGACTATACAATACCATACGTATATCCTTCCTGAAGAAAGGAATCTAAATGTGGTAATCAGGGGTCTGTATGGACTGTCGATTGACGACATCAAGGAAGATCTGGAGAGCCAAGGATTTCACCCCATCCACTATACAAAGCTACGAGATGGGCCATCCAGGTTGGTGAAGGTCCTCCTTCCCAAAACGGAGACTGACATATACAATATAAGGGCAATATGTCACCTCATATGCGCTGTTGAAGCGCAATGCCCCCGTACAGGACAAGTTATGTGCCACAACTATCAGCAGTTTGTATTAAATGCGATGGGTTCCGCCATTTTCCCAAATGCGTTGAAAAATCAGAGGAAAAGCCAAAATGTGTGAACTGTGGTGGCGAACATCCCGCCAACTATGGTGGATGTCCTCGAAACCCAGTGAATGTCAGAAAATCGTTTGCACAAGTTGCAGCTGCAAACAACAACAAAATCACCATAGCATCTACACAACAACAAAATAAAAACACACAAAAACAAAAACAAGCAAACACTCCACTAAACACAAATAACAACATGGACATACTCTTTGCCACCGTGTAAACACAATTCCAAACCCTGATGCAAGACATGATGGCAAAAATGATTCAGGGAATGTTTGCATCACAAAAAAGTTTCAACAGCACACTGACAAAGAAACAATAATGAGCTTTATGGATCATTTAACCATTCTCACATGGAATGCAAATTCCCTGCTTCATAAGACTGGTGAGTTGACTCAACTTATATTTGATTATGAGTTTGACATCATTCTCATCCAGGAAACCTTTCTGAAGCCCGGAAATCGCCTACGCTTCCCTAACTATTTTCTGTACAGAAATGACAGAACAACAGGCAGAGGAGGCGGAACGGCCATTCTTCTGAGAAGGAATGTGAACCATAATCTCGTATTGACACCTACGTTACAAACACTAGAAGCTACTGCAATTCAAGTGTGGACGGATTCTGTTGAATTCATGGTAGTCTCGGTAACCAGCCGCCCTCAGGCAGCTACGCTCATTGAGGATATTAAAAAACTTCTGGACTTTCAGGGTCCCATACTCCTTGCCGGAGACTTCAATGCCTATCACCGAAGCTGGAGAGCTGTGAGAAGCAATCGTGCTGGGACTGAGTTAAACCGATTCATCACAGATAATCCACTAAGCCTGCGTATCCCCAACGAACCAACACATTACGGCTACCGAAATAGTTATCCTCTCGATATTGGTATATCACGTACCTTTGAGCACGATGTACGCATCGAAGTCTTCGACGAACTGTCATCTGATGACAAACCAGTGCTCTTCTTAATAGGAGGAATATACATAGACGAACCCCTACAAGTAAAGAAGAAAACTGATTGGCAAGCTTTCCAAGTCGCACTGGCTAAAGAAACCATTATTCAAACACCTGAAACAGCCAGCGACACAGAGAAAATGATAGAAGAAATTACAGACAAAATAATACAGGCAAAAGAGGACAACACAGTCACAACTCTGACAAGGGTGACAACCCCTTTGAACTCCCTAACGGCATCAAAACTTTAATAAGGAGGAGGAATCGAGTTTGGAGAAGGGCTAGGAATACAGGTGATCCTAGATTACGCCAGTAAGCAAATCAAATTACGAGCGAAATTCGTGATCGGATATCGAAATTCCGCAATGAACATTGGGAGAGCCTCTTGCAAAGTCTGGAGCCTGAGAGCGACGTCTTCTGGAGGGTTTCCAAATACTTCCGTATTAAAAACAAACTTGTAATACCACCAATTCACGGCCCTTACGGTATGAACTTCGACAGTTCTGATAAGGCGGAGGCCTTTGCAGATACTCTAGAACAACAGTTCTGTGAAAATACATCCGATGAGGAGGACCTTGACGAACACGAAGACCACGTCAATCGGTTGACCAACAGGCTCATAAGGTCAGACATTACAGACTCCGATCTAATACAAAACACCTGTCTTCAAGAGGTTAAAGACATCATACAAGTACTGAACAGACGGAAACCAACGGGATTTGACTTAATATCAAACACCATGTTATAATGGCTCCCGGATAACATTCTCGATGCAATAGCAGCAATTATAAACACAATTTTCCGTTTGCGAAAATACCCCAAAATATGGAAATCGGCAATAGTTATTGTTCTTCCGAAACCTGGTCAAAACCTCATGTTCCCACAAAACTGGCGACTTATTAGCCTATTACTCTCTCTGTCGAAAATAGTAGAGCGGATGCTACTAAATCGACTAACTGAGGTTGTTACCGAAAAAGAAATACTCCCAGAAGAACAATTTGGCTTCAAGCCATTACACTCCACAGAATTCCAGCTTACTAGGATGGTCCAACACATTAAAATAGGGCTAAGCCGCAGGAAATCAACGGGTTTGGTTATGTTTGACATAGCCAAAGCCTTCGATAAAGTCTGGCATGCAGGACTTATTTATAAAATGCATGAATCCCAAATGCCACTGCAGCTCCTTTCTAAAAAGCAGATCATTTCCTGTCAAAATTAACAACCACCTCTCAACCATGCGGCCTATTCAAGCTGGAGTCCCACAAGGATCACCACCCCCATACTATACAACATCTTTACTGCAGACCTACCTCGGCTGCCTTGGAATGTCCACAAGTCCCTATAGACCGACGATACCTGTGTTTTATACTCATCCAGACAAGCAAGAGTCATCACCACCAAACTGCAACTCTCCATAGACATACTTTTGAAGTATTTTCGCAAGTGGATGATCAAGTTAAACTCAGACAAGACCCAGGCATTATTTATAACCAGAAAAAGACAATAACAACCGAAAACTTTGACTGTTGAAAACAAAAATATTGCCTGGTCAAGAACAGCAAAATACTTAGGACTGACATTCGACAACCACATACGCAACAAACGAGGACATTGCTACAATGTGCTATCCCAACTCCTTCCACTCCTTAAGGCCAAGAAACTCAACATCAAGAACCGTCTGCTGATCTACAAACAAATAATACGACTGACGCTACTATATTTTAGTACAGCCTACTACCAGACGACAGAGACCAACAAAAAGGCACTACAATCCATGCAAAACAAAAGCATTAGACAAATCTTCGGAATCCCATGGAATGTTAGAAATACGGACATATACAAGGACCTTAGAATAGAACCTGTCGACATATTCGTACGTGACAAAGCAATAAAACTGCTCGACAAAGTAGACAACCATCCTAACACTACCCTGGGAATCCTAAGACGAAAAGCACTACCAAAAGAAACTTATCCAACTATCCGCGCTAACTTTAAGAAAATATAATTGACAATAATCAAAATAGTACAATCTCGTTAATCATGGTGAGCAAATAATTGCTCACAGATAGAAGGGAGCTAGGATGCTAAATCGCACCAGCTCCAAGGAAAACGAATCCAAGGCAAGGTATAGAAGAAGTTCTTTGTAAGAACGCCTGAACAGTGAATACCAAAGTCTAAGCATAGCCACAGAAAAAAGTCACAGTGAGATTTTCGCTAGACGCTTTTAATTGGAGGATTATTAATTAAAATTATTCCCTAGTCATTTGCTATTAAATCCTTAAAAATTCATCACGTGATATGCAAATTCAACATCCGAAGCACTCCAAAATAAAACCGGAAACCGACCTTTAAAATTAGCCTACTGAATATTTGATGCAGGAAATGAGAATATGTTTAAGGAAAAAACAAGTGAATGAAGCCTAGTTGCTAGGCCGCATCAAAATTGCGAGGCCTTGACAGACGGTCTCGGTACATCCTCATTAGACGCGATCTACAATTCTATCTCATTCTGCTGATCAAGAGTCAGGTTTCATTGAACACATTCAAATCACTTTCACATTTGTTCCATGCAGAATTCAAAATGACTTTTAGCGTTGATTAATCAGAGAATATTTGAATTGCATTTGCCTAGCTAAGCTGAGCCTATGCCAGTGCGCCAATATATTCCGATGGCTTGACAATTGCCTTCGCTTCGCTCAGTATGAATAGTTGAATATTTTATGAACGCATACATTTGGTAGGTAGATTGGGTTGCCAAAAAAACTTGCGTTTATGTCATCAACCAGCATACACAGTGCTGCGCGACGACTTCATCAGATGGCGAGTTTCCTTAAGTTAAAGTTAATTCGTTGCCTTTTTGAAATGCATGGATGTGAGAACCGTTGCCGATCACTCGGGCTCTGTATGTCCAATCAACTTTATTATAATTTTATTCTTGACGGAGTGCTCAGCGGCGATTTAATGCATTTCGAAAAGGCCACCAAATGAAATCCACACGCAACTTATCGACTTTAAATCGATTTTTCAGTACAGAAATAAGAAACATGCGCATACGATTCATCGAATCTTGGAGTTTAAGGTCAAGAGTTCTTTGCATTGTTCGCGTTTGCGTTCTGCTGTGACGGGGCCGGCAGGGTGAGCGATACATGCAACATGGATTTTCGGCTGAAGCACCGGCAAGGGGGAATTCAGGAAGAGCCCTTGCGACATATATTGCTGCTTGTTCCTCCGCCGGCTTTGAATTTATTTGTGGCATTCGCCTTGTACCGCGTCGATGGCGCATTAAAGCAAAAGCGCCAAAGGTGCTCGTTCCCATTAACCACCTTAAAACGTATCCGTAATGTCGTATAATCATGTGTCACTTCGACTTAACCACCGCCCGCCGATTTTAATTTTTAATTTCCCTGAATTTCTTGACCTGCGTAATCGAACTTTGGGGCTTGTGCACCGCGAGAGCTTGGTGCAGTCGCCACGGTTCACAAGTGCTGCGCTCATCAATTTCCTTGGCAGAGGTCCTGAAGCTGCTCAAGGCTGCGAAAGGTGAGCGTGGCTGGCTCTGTTTCCGCTGGAGGCCCACTATCTAAATGCACCTCATTACCATTCCGGGTTTCGGAACACCGCTAACCAGAGCATCCATGCGCAGCCTTTGAAGTACTGAAAATTCATTTATGTTAAACATGGGTTAATCGAAACAAAGTTTGACAAGACATTCGCACCACCAACGCTGCAGTTACACAAGACCACTTTGTTTTTCCGCGGATGAGTGGAGTATTCAATTAAAGCTCGCTGTTTAGCTGGTGCAAAATGTGTGGTTCTACGTGCCTTGCAAATTTCGCTGACATTGATTTCGAATGATGACCTTTCGCGTGCACTCGAACTTCGAAGGGACACGGCTCCGCACTTTGCATTGCAAAGAATTCGAAGAAAGTCCGTTTGTGTTGACAAATTTAATTTCATTTTATGCTGATAGTGAATACTTGGTCGGCGAGTCAAATGGAAATGCGGGAATGCGCACTATTGGACGCATAACCAGCAACAGTTGATTACCATACGCAGTGCGTCACGTCGATGGGTCTCGGTTCAATTGAGGAAATGCAAATTGCTGCGAGCATGATCCCAAATTGAATTTTTATGCAGCACAAACTCGGAAAATGAGATCACGTCTCGATCAGGGATAAATCACAGACTCAATTTTCGATTGTGTGGGCGTCTGTCTGGCATTGGAGCTGGCATCCAAATATATTCCTCGAATCAACATTTGAATGCGCTCGGCTCCAGCGAAATATTACGCTCTGGGACATTTGAATTCCTTGACGCGAGCGAAATCGCTCACCTCCGACCATAATTAGGGGTCCAGCGCCGCCACATTCACTTGATGAAGCATCCTCCGGTTCTTCCACGTATGCCTACGTAATTGCGTCGGAGGAGGAATAAATATTGTCGAGTTTATGTTAATGACATCGAGGCAAGCCGCAACGTTATGATACTTTTACGATCCTTCCTAACTATCCATTAATTTGGGAATAATCTTCGCTGGCAGACGACCGTTGCCATTTGATGGAGATGCAGACGGAGCTGATGTTTGGCCCGTAGGCTATCAGAATCGGAGTGCAGTAGTTATGCGCGCATCCGCATGTGCTGGTAGATATTAAAAACTAAAAACTAAGCGTTAACTTCCATATATGTCAAAATACCACATTCAACTACTTAATGCCCCATGTGGCTACTTCCGACAATGATGTTTATGATTTCAAGCGTCCCAAATAAATAGAAGAGTTGACCAGATGGAGAAATTATTACAAGCATCGTGGGATAATTTCATCGCAGCATAGGTTGATTTTCAATTCTGAGTAATTTAGTTCAGGAGTGGGTAGTTGTCTGGCTTTGTTTCGAGATAAAATCAGAGTCGATCTTCAATCTGTTGATTATCTTCGATACTGATAAGGATCTAATCAGTAAATCAAGTTCGACTGCGGGATGAGCATAATGAGTTTACGATAAAATAATGCAAATACATACCTCAAAGGCTGGGAATTGTTTCTATGAAGGAGCATATGCTACCACAATGATAAAATTGAACAAGATTTACTATAATCGCTTAAATATGGGGTGTTAAATTTAGAAAGCACTCAAAGCTTACAGCAGCTGTCGGATAAAATTTATGCCGATATCAATTCAAGTGTTAATGATTGAACGCTCACGATGTCTTGAGTACTCCATTGAATTTTATGCAAAATTATTCTGAACCGGGAATTTATATAAAAGATTTTGTAGAAATAAGTTAAGTAATAATTTTAACCATGGGCGTAGGTAAAGCCTTTCTTAAGTCCAGATACATTTCAAGATAATAAGTTACTGATAGTCGTTTAATGCCCAGAAACGGTTTTTTTTAATGCCCACCGCAGTCAATCAAAACTTTCATAAACATTAAATTAGTTGCGAGGAAACAATACCTTGTCTTATGCCACACGCGACACAGTAATGTGCAAAGATTTCAAGAGGATATTACGGCATTTTTGCATATTTCGAGCTATCTTGTCTTAATTGAATTTGTATCAGATAGTGGCCAAAGTTGAAAAATAATTTATTGTGAACAAATTCACTTAAACACTTTTTGGTCTAATTACACAGACTAGACTTTATTTTAACAGAACTTATGTACATACGCTCGCTTAACTATGATAGATCAAAGCGACTGGGGGCGACTTCATGTATCGAAGAAATTTAAATAATCAAATTATGACACAATGTCTGCAATTAGACATGTGTCCTTTCTGAAATTTTATCGTTGCATTACTCTGAACTGGGTAAGTCCAACGTTTGCAGTAAATTTTCTATAAAAATATTAGTTTAACCCTTAACAACCTAGTATACTTTTCTAACATAAATGACCAGTAGTGTCCATCAGAGACCGTATTATTTTAGCTTTTATCAACTATTCATTTCTACAGACATTAGAGACAATACTTTTTTATATTGTTCAGAGCAAACATTACGATTGCATTTACTACAACATTGCTTAGATGTCCTGGATATTTTTGAAAGGCAAATGTGGCAACGTTTTTAGATTTTTGTAAAATAATTTTACAAAACCCTACTAAAATCGCTTCGTATCTGTTCATCCGTTCGTGTGTCACAGCAAATTATCTCGCTAACCACTTAAGCTAGAAACATCGGATTTTGTATGTTGGTGTAAAGTGATACTCTGTTCAAAGTTCGACTACAAAAAAATTTTATTAGGTAGCAAAAATTTCATCAAAGATAGCCGATATGGGTATCAAATGAAAGATTCTGATCAGAGCTTTTCAAATTTTTTGCTTCGAGGGGCGCACAGGCAGGGAAAATACACGAACAATTTGTGTCCCCCTCCTCGCGATTGGACGCCTGTAATCTGAAAAATCTCAAAAAATTATGGAGGTAGGTGTTTATGAGCACAACAACAATAAATACCTTAGAAGTCAAAATTCGCTCAACTTTGTTAATAAGAGTATGTTCTTTGAATTTCACATTTCCCCAATAAAAACGTATAAGGACCCTTAAACTTAACGAAATTTATTTAAGTAGTCTTATAAAAGGCCCTAATACTCTGTAAATTTGATGAAAATCGAATGATATACACGGAAATTATAGCCATTTGAAATTTCTCCCATTACAACAATAATAACATATGATTTTGTTATTTTATGGACTTTCCATCGAATCAGACAATACAATTTTGATTCGATCTTCTTGAAATTTTCAAATAAGATCAATAACATAAATATGTAGAGTAATGTAGGGTAACCGTCCGCGGCGGGAAAGTGTACGCAGTAAAGTTTCTGCGAGCGCCACTGTAGATTGCAAGTCGAATGACATTGAGTTTAGTTCTTCTCTGGAACGCAAGTGAGATAGCCGGGTGGCATACTTAGTGTCTGTAAAGATTCGGAAATCATCTGACATTATTGTTTTCCCCTATTTTGATAAAATTTTTCCTCAAATATATAGGCGTGTTACAAGTATTCAAAAAAAAGTTGTAGGCAGTAAACGGGTTTTAAAGGCCCTTAACGTTCATCAAATTTTCATCGGAAACAGCAAATTTCAACTAAGGTAATTCATAAATTTTCTATTTCTGTTTTAATTTTGTTTGACGTTATGGGGTAAGTATCCGCGGGTAAGTGTACGCAGTACTGAAGCGCGTACACTTTCCCCATTAAAATACTAAAAGAGCTTTAATTTATTTTTGATTGCTCTTCAGTTCAAACATGCCTCGAAAGTACATAAGGAAATGTCCTGAAAGAAAAGTATGTACCAAAGAACAGATTGAAAGCGCAACAAAATTAATAAAAGAAGGTAAATCCCAAAGAACTGCTACTGGAATTGTTGGAATAAATGAAAGCACTCTGAGAAAACGTATGAAACTTGGCTTCATTGCAACATCGATGGGACGATATAAGCCAACATTTACTCGTGAACAAGAAGTAAGAGATTCAAACTATATATGCTATTTAAACTGTACATATTAATCAGTTTTGTTTTATTGTTTTTTTTTTTGCTTTCAGTTGGCAATCCATAACTACTGCAAATCGAGTGATGATATGTTCTATGGTGTAACTTTGGATTCATTAAGAAGTATAGTTTATGAATTTGCAGAAGTGAATAAAATCGAAAACAGATTCGATAAAACAACTAAAACTGCTGGAAAGGACTGGGTATATGAATTCATGAAACGTCCCCCGATTTAGTGTTAAAAGAAACCACACCCACTAGCATTGCAAGGGCAATTGGCTTCAATCGCATCCAAGTGAACCGGTTCTACACTAATTTAAAAGAGTGCCAAGAGCGGTATAACTTTCCACCAGGTCGCATTTTTAACATGGATGAAACTTGCATCAGCACTGTTCCCAAAAAAACACCTAAGGTAATTTCTTTCAAAGGCAAAAGAAACGTCAATAAAATTGTTTCCGGAGAACGTGGTCAAACAATTACAGTAGTTTGCTGTGTCAGTGCAACTGGAAACTATGTACCGCCGGCATTCATTTTTCCACGTAAACGAATAAAAAGTGAACTAATGGATGGAGCTCCAGCTGGTAGTGTTGGTATGACGTCAGATTCAGGGTTCATAAATACAGATTTATACTTGAACTGGCTGCAACATTTCAATGACTATGTATCACCGACAGCCGACAGCCCAGTGTTATTGATAATTGATAACCATTCCAGCCATATAAGTCTACAAGCTACATTGTTTTGCAGAAGTCATAATATCATCGTGATAACATTGCCGCCACATAGCAGCCACAAGATGCAACCTTTGGATAAGGCTATCTACAGTCCTTTAAAGAACCAATACGCAACCGAATCTGACCGATGGATGGCACAACATCCAGGAAGATCAATTAATCAATACCAAGTAGCTCTAACTTTCGACAGAGCTTTTAAAAAAAATTGGAACTGTAGGCAATGCAGCCTCAGCATTCAAGGCCACTGGAATATTTCCGTTTAACGACGACCTTTTTACGGAAGCTGGTTTTACTCCATCCTCTGTTACAGGCATCTTTAGTACAACTGAACGAACTGCCAACTATAATCCATCTAGTTCCGGCTTAACTAGTTTTGTCAACATACGACAAGATGATGAAGGTCTTGACACTCCAAATATTGCTGAAGTGCATATCGCATCTTCCTCTAGTTCGGGAGGAAGACAAGATATTGGAAATGATATCACAGTAATTGTTGCTGAAATACACCCTCAGATAACTTCATGTCCACAAACTCAAAACGATTCCAAACCTTCATCCGAAATAAAGATACTAGTCCCTGAACTTGAGCCACTGAACTTGGGTATCGAACTTGAGAGAGAAGAAATTCAAAAAAAAAACAGTGTTCTTGCTCTTCTATTTTAAATAAAACTTAGAACACTGCTGTACATCATGTTCCTTTATTAACAATAAGCCCATTACCAAAAGCAAAACATATTCAAACAAGACGTAAAAATCCGAGCAAATCGGAAATAATAACTTCCTGTCCATTTAAAAATAAGTTGGAAGAGAAACAAAAGGAAATAGACCATAAAGCAAGCAGGATTCGAAAGCCAAAAATTAAACGCATGACAATGACCAAAGATACATCGAATGAGATGAAGAGCATGAAAGATTCGATTATAGAACAGAAGAAAAGAATATCAAAATCACTTGAAAATCACAATAAAAAGAAATATTATTATCCACTATGCCACGAAGAATACTGCTGCAAGCTTTGGTGGCACGAAGATTGCACAAGTTATGAAAATGGAATATTTACTTGTGATCTTTGTTGACAAGATGACTAAGAGTCCACAATAATGTTGCGTACAGTTATCCTAAAGCATGCGGACACTTTCCCGTTAAGACGGGTGTCTGTCCGCATTTGCCAAGTTCATCAAACAAAGTATTATAAATTAAGTTTATAAAAAGAAGTCAAATTTTAAGTTTTGTTATTACTTATCACTGTTTATTAGAAGAGAACAAAGACTTATTTTTTTGATTGTGAAGCGGTTTCATCTTAGAAAAACTTTAATCAAAACTGCGTACAGTTACTCCACAATACTCTATTATTGAAATTTCATAATTTGAGTGATTTTGACTATTTTGCAACAAAATGGTGACAGTTGAAAAAAGAGAAACAATGAATATTCTTTTAAATGTGTACATCTCTTTGACATGTTTCTTGACTTTATTCGGTGTTGGTGAGTGCATTATCGAGAAGTTGGGTACAAAACCCTTCTGATATGAGCGTCAGTCTGTCCACCCAGCTTCTTTCTTTTTTTTTGGGGTATGTTCAGATAACTGATCAGCTTCTTGATTTGATCCCACCATGTCTTGAACGGCTATTAAATGATAACTCATTAACCCTTTCTTGTTTCGTCACCATATATAAGGTGTCACCAATTCAGTTGATATTTCACGTAAAAAACATTTTATTGCGTACTCTGTTTACGCTAGTTTCAAGTGAGATTTAATATTTTAAAAAAATATACGATGCAATCCCAACATCTAGAATGTTCGGAAAAAAAACCGGCCACCTGTTCGTTTTACGTCGTGTTGTGTATTCATGAGCCATTTGAACGAGAGTATCAACACTTCTTTTGGTGGAGTTGCAATACAGATTTATTACCGATTTTTTCTTGTTACTGACATCCACTTCCTTGCTTTGATGCATTGTAGATAGGAAAATAACAGAACGGTTTGTTACGGGGTAACGCCATGTAGGTTACATTCGCAACGACCACGAAGGGATCTTGGCATGAGTTTACGTAATCAGCCGCGAATAAACGCAAACCCCACGAGCAGAAAGTATAAAGTAACGTACTCCAAAAATGTCTTTGGTATTATAAATTGGTACTAGTTTAACTCAACAAATTCATCAAGTTCAACAACATGCACGGCACCAAACCCAATCATCTCTTTATCATCAAACTACAACCACAGCAATTTTGCAAGCGGCACAACCTGGACAAGTAATCGTTAGTGAGGATTTTTCGGAGCATGCAACCTTTAGCTCTCATTCAGATGCTGCGGGCAGCGCAAATGTGATAAATTTAACAGCCAATGATTTACCGAATCAACATCGAATTCTGAAACTGGTGAGCGACGGTAATCGCACGAATATATTCATCGATTCATTATCGAATGGAGGCCACGCACATGGAAATCCGAAGTCAGTCATTAGCAATGTAACTGTCCTAACGAAACAATCTCCCGGAGGTAGTCAACCGACATTTACTTTCCTGAATGCAAACGGAATATCATATTTGACCACAGCAATTAGACTCGACAATAGAATAATAAGCAGACTCTGAAAGTTTCAACTTGACTCGCATGTAGATAGTCTTACAAACCCAAACAATCATTCATTCATCTTTAGAAAAAAATGGCTTGGTTTGGCAATGCATATAAACGAATACTCGCAATTATGCACTAAAACGAATACTCACAATTATGTACTAAAACGATAGCACAATTTTATGTTCGAATTGCTTAAAAAAATCGCATAAAACATCCAGAAGGCGAATGAATTACAACTGGAATATAATTAGCTAAGAAAATAGTACACGAACGTTACAATAAAGGCTTATAACACAAAACAAGTGGAGTAAGCAGGAGGGTGCTCCTACCAGAACGTCTTTGTAAACATTCAAGGGTTAGAAGCAAGTTTTCTAATGGCGTGAATCGATAACTTGAATTATTCATCCAATACTTAGATATGAAATCGTTCAAATTTATACAAAAGACGCGCAGTTTCTTTCATAAGCACAGTGCAGCCACCATTTTAATCTAGTTTAAATGATTTTTCTGAATGCTCGGCCGATTGAACATGTTCAAGTTAAACACTATTCCTTAAATTTTCATGAAAATTGAAAGAAAATAAAACTACCTAAGTCAATTTTAAATATATATAGGGTTTTCCAATAAGAGGTGTTATTTTGAATAGATCTTCTGATTTAACACCTTGCGACTTCTTCCTTTGGAGCCACGTGATAAAGAAGGCCTATGCAAATAGCCCAGCGTCAAGTCAAGATCTCAAAGATGAAATTCGTGAGGCTATCGAGGACATAGGGCAGCCAGTTTGCGATTTGGTTATGGAAAATTTCATGAAGAGGATATGGTCCTGTAAGCGTGTCGCAATAGTTATTTGCACAATGTTAGTTATTGCTATTAACGGCATATCTTCTTCTTTATAATGAACTAAACATCCAACCATTTATTTTAAAATATGGCATTTTTCTTTTAATATCAAAATAACACCTCTTATTCGAAAGCCCTATATGAACCATAAACACGTGTTATCGTTGTTGTAATTCCATATAATTGAAATGGCTATAACTCACTTAATTATGATTCGATCTCAATTAATTTTTGTAAACATATATATCTTATATCAGTCTATATAATTGCAAAATTTTAAGAAGTTTAAAGGTACCGTTTTGATTTTATGGGCAAAAATGTAAAATCTACAAATCATACTATTATTAACAAAGTTGAGCGACTTTCGATTTCTAAGGTATTTGTTGCCCTTGTACTCATAAAGGTCCACGTTCGTGATAATTTTCAGATTTTTCGGCTGAAAGGTGTCCAATCGCGAGGGGGGGACACAAATTTTGGGTACATTTTGCCTTCCCGTGGGCCCCCTAATTCATCAAATGATTTTTTTATTTCAGATTCTAAAAGTTCTAATCAAGACCTTTCATTTGATACCCCAGTCGACTACCTTTGATTAAAAAAAAATGTTAACGGCCAATTCGTTATTAGGGGGGACCCCCCTTAAACATTTTTCAAATCTTTGTCAAGGCCTTAACTTTTGAGAAACCATCACTTCTGACCTTTTCACAAAGTTTGAGCATTCTAGCTTCTATAGTTTCTGAGGAAATCAGCTGTGACGCACGGACAGACGGACAGACGGACGGACGGACAGACGAACGGACAGACAGGTCGCGAAACTAGTAGGTCTTTGTAAAAAAATTTTTACAAAGACCTAAAAAGGAGAAAATGAAACAAAAGATTAACAATCCCCGGATTCTATCGCTAATGAAATTAATAGATCGGCGAATTGTTTCAAACGAACATGATTAGAGTGAATTCGAATACAATGAATTATAAAGGAATAATCAATATTAATAAAGTGCCGAATATCATAGAGTATTCAAAATCGAGCGCGAATGGTAAATGGTGGAATTGAAACAATACTAAACAACTACGTACATCTGATCAGGAGTGAAATTCCATGAACATGCAAAGGCGCCGATTCTAGTAGTGGGAAACTACCTAGCCGACCACACGCCGGGGATTTCTAAGGTCTTCAACCTCCCCGAATACGCCGTTGGCTGACAAGCTAATAAAAGGGGGCTAGAAGGGTGTCCCGCTCTTCTTGTTGGCGGAACGTTTTCACGGTAAAGGGTGGCTAGTGGATACACGGTACTACGAGCGAGCGGAGAAACATTCATCAGGTAGATTGGCAGTATCTGGCCGTTCTGTAGTAGAAATTAGATCTGAAGTCAAAAATATAAGTCAAAGAGCTTGGCAGTGGAGATAAGAAATCAATCATCTGGGGATCCCAACATCAGCGGAATAATCATCGTAAGTGTTGGCCAACCATTCTTTTTTTTCTCGTTTTCTTTTATAATAGATATATTTGCAGTTGGATTTTTAAAATTATATTTGCGTACGCAGTGTTAATAGATTCTTCTGTGTCATTTCATCATATTAACAAATTATAATAGTAAACTCATTTCGGTTGTTTCATTTAATTTGAATAGTGAATTTTTTTTCCGACTTGTAAACTGTCGTGGTCAGCTCGCGATATAAGTTATTTCCTGGCGTATCCAGCGTTTTCTGTTTCTCAGGTGTTGTAGGGATTGATATTGGTAGAAAAGGTTTTGGGATAGGTGGAATTTGTATTCACTGTTCTCCGAGGAGCCGCAATCTCGTTCGACGGCTCCAATCGGGCTCCAAGGGCGAACGAGTGGCGCCTGCGCCGTCTCCGACGGAGCTATCCGGGGCCGAGATGAGCCTGACCGGAGCACCCCAAGTTAACGCGGTAATAGGTTTATGACACTAATGCCATATTTTTGCAAAATCCAAAGACATTAGACACGACATTACGGCCTTGCTAGGCTGAAAATTTGATGATAAATAAGCCTTATGTTTTCTCATAGTTCGAACTATCGTAAGTCCATTTTCAGCCAAGGAGTTCGCTATATCAAGGCTTGTAAAGCAAGCATCAAAAGTTACGTTGGTATTTCTTTGAAAGTATGGTTCAAATAACTGGTTGACAATATTGTATGCCACATTTAGTGCCCTGTTTTCTCTCTCTCTTTTCCAAGAATAGTATGCCATATAGAGGAAAGCTAGTTTTGTTATAACAAATACACCAAGTTTTCCTGCCATATTTATTAGGCTTGTTGGGTAGATGATGCTTGAATGATGCACGTCCTCGCAAAGTTACGAGCTGCTCATCAATTGTGAGATTGTCTCCAGGCAAATAAATTTTTTTAAGGCTCAGATTTACATACTCCCAATGCTTTCGAATGGGTGCAAGTTTATCGTTCGGTTTTTTAGCTGACGTATTATTTCTCATTGTAGCTCAGAATATCGGATTTCCAATTATCAGGTGCCAGTATTCGCTGCTTATTGACGTCTATAGCCACTAAAAGGCCTAAAAATGCTTGGATCTCGATAGTTTCTATCGGTTTCCATTGATTTTGCAGCACGGTTTGTGCTTCTGTGTAGGTATGATTCCCAATACATGTTGATTGAAGAAGAGATTGAAACTGTCTCTAAGATCTTAGAGTATTTCACACGGGGGGAAGAACCACCTTGTGAGTACGACTGCGAATTATGTTGCGTCATGGAGTATGACTTTGCTTCTCAAGTTCAGACTTCTACGTTGTTCCATCTCTGGCTTTGTAAGTACAAAGTGATGCGTATCCTTGTAACAGTTGTTCATCACTTTCGCTGCAAAATTGTTCATTGTCACTTTTAGATGCTGATTCCATCTGTACACTGTCACTTTTTGAACAGCAGTCAATCGCTTAATTCTCATCGTCGCTATCAAACTCACACACCAAATCATTCTTCCCCTCACTTTCTTCAAGAATGCGCTGAACTTCCCGAGGTGGCAGTTTATTCTTAGCCATTCTTGAGACCAAAACTCTGAAACAAAATATTGAAAATAAAAAATGCAACTACTATAAGTTGATTCAACTTACCCGCTAGAATATGATTGTACTCGTAAGTCACTGAAAGCAATTTATCCACCAAAAAATATGCTCTATAAAAACCAATATTGCAGATACGATGCATATCGCTTTTTAGTTTCTATGTTCTGGGGAATCGTTTCTTTCCTCCCAGTTTATATGCACAAAAACGTATTTTTCCTAAAAAGAATAGGTTCTATACATAATAAAATTTAATTACTTTCTGAAAAGAAACCAGGTAAGGATTGTGTACTTTTGCCGAAAGTAATTTCGAATTACTTCCTAATGAGCCATAAGGTGGTTGTATCCATTATCTAGTAGGTCAGTGTTCATTCACTCAATTGGCTGTTCGGTCGCTCATTCACATTCGGCAGCTAAAAGTATACAAATCTGTATTAAGACCTGTGTTATGCTATGGGTGTGAAACATGGACCCTAACCCAAGCATCCGCAAATATATTGAACGCCTTTGAGCGACGGGTCCTGAGGTGAATAATCGGAGCGAAGGTAGATGGAAACCAATGGTGAATTCGATGCAACCATGAGCTGTATGAAATTTTTGACGAGCCGGAGGTCTCAACGATTGTAAGACTGCGGAAACTGCAATGAGCTGGCCACATGAATCGTATGGACGAACAACGGTAACCCAAAAAGGTATTCGTTGGGAGAACTGAAGGCCGGAGACCAATGGGGAAACCGAGGAAACGCTCGTCTGACTTGGTTGACGAAGACAGTTAATCGCTGCTCATGTTTCGGAATTGAAGGACGTGGTCACTGGACCGAGACAGTTGGAGGCGCTATATGCAGGAAGCGAAGGCCCGAGAGGGGCTGTAGTGCTAAGAGAAGAAGAAGAAGGAAGACGATGTCGGCCACATATTTTTTGAGTGCACAAAATGGGACAGGCTGCGAAGGGACCACCGGTTATTATAGACACGGCGATGCTCAAATCAGTCCACAAATGGGACCAGGCGGCACATTATGCTAGTGCATTTCTAAAAGATAAGACGGAATCACAGCAGCCGGAGGCGTTGGGGCTGGGGAATCGCTTGTCTGGCAATTCCTTTTCCCCTCTCCCTTTCTGCTAGACGAGAGATCCCCTGGCTTGAAGGCGCCTCATGGCGTAACAAAACGAGGTCTGGCCCTAAGTAATGTGTCAAATGATTCCAAGCTGGGTTCTCGGGTTGACAGGGAAGGTGTTTAGTGGAAAGTCTAGACGATTGCGAGCATGGGAGTCCTACACTCTGTGGGTGGAAAAAAATTAAAAAAAAAAACATTTTATCTGCAATAATCTTAATTGCCGCTTTCACTTCCACCCATGGCTCGTTGCTTGCTTTCAGTCATATGTTTGATAAAATGGGATCCAGCTGGTTCTCGAAGGTCTCCGTGAAATTTTTCACCACAGACCTTATGTGGAGGCTTTTGATGTCGACTTTCTGAAGAAACTGCTTGCCTTATATGCCTTTGGCATACGACATCAATAGGTTAGTTTGATCAAGTAATGGTCCGAGTTACAATTGGCGTCACGGTATGTACAATCGTCAAATATCCTTGAGGCCCATCTTTGTTGGATGAGAATATAGTCGATCTGGTTTTGTGTGTTTTCATTGATACGTCGGTCATTTTATGTATCACTAGATTTTCACTAGATGCAAATTCAATCAGGCGCTGGCAGTTATCATTCGTTTCATAGGAGAGGCTATATCTTCCAGTCATTCCCCGATAAGATAGCTTATTGCCATTCGTAGCGTTAGAATTATTTTTTTATCAGCAGCAGAAATGTATGTGTATTTACAGTTACTGGCATTTCTCGGCCTCGAGACCATTTACAATCAGTTGGTAGAATAGATCACAATAATTGAAGTGAAGGCTTATAAAAATGGAATATTTAAAATGCTTTCAAATCAATCTGTTGAACATTTAAGATTGATTTAAAATACACTGAAATATGGTATGCATATTGAAAATAAATTTAATTCTTAGAAAGTCTCTGCATCAGAAGAATATCATGGTTAAAAATATATTTTTTTATTTACGGTAAAAATACAAAACATCAAAAGTGAATTTAGGCTGTCGGGAAAAATGGACAGGCTTTAAGACTTTGGTCGCTCATTGAGACATCACTATCAAATGCAAACATTCCAATTTGTCAGCTGAAATCCTAAAATGGCCTACTTGTGCTAGTACGATTTCTGTGATATTGCTTATACTCAAAATCCTCTCTAAAGAAAATAATAAAAGAAATCGAAAGGTGTCCATTACCAACAACACCCTATCAATAGCTTAACCGTCTTTTAAAATGTCTACTATTCAGACGTTATAAACTAAATATGAACACGTCCACTTATTCATACTTTTGCATTATCTGAACAAGGAAAAAGGAATTCATGTTTTATTCCAAATATTGTAACTAGTTGTATTTTCAAATGCAGGAAATTAGTGAAGAAGCTTTGATTCTAGAAGATATAGCTCTAGGAATGCTGTTTGCTGCTGTCAAACAAGTTTAGTGGCTCGATCTAAGATTAATAAGAACTGGATGGGCTAAGCTCATATAAAATGCATGAGAGAGCATGCGACCGGTTTCTGCTCTCTTCCAAGTGAAAAGTCTGTCAATTCCTCCCCGTCTGCCTCTTGCTGGTCACTTTCTTGTTCCAAAAGCTGACTACGTGTGAACTGACTGTCAAGTTGACTGATCCAAATTGGACGCCGAATTGGCCAATTTGCAAGTTTCGTCGCGAATTTTATCCGATATTAAAACTGTGGAAAGTGTTCGCGATCTGAATTCGTTCCAAGTGTTTAAACATTCGATTGGAGTTTGTGATTCAAGTTACCTTAACGTGTGACACTGTGTAATTAACTTAGAATTTCAAAATGAAATGTGTAGTGCCTTCGTGAAAAAATCATAGTGGAAAAGGATCTGTACGTGTTTCCTTTCACAAGTGAGTAGCTATTATATTAATGTTTTGCATGTTTTTCATACAATGCTGAAGGTTTTTCAAATAGAAAGCAAATTTTCGGTATTGTATGAAAATTTGTTTGCATTGAGCTTGTGCAATTTGGCTCTCTCTAAGGTTGTAAACAAGAGCGTAGCAGTAGGAAAAGTGGTCGCAGGGGTTGTTGCAACCATATTGTCACGTGGTTGTCCACTCCAGTATTATTTAATTACTCAATGGGCTCGATTCAGATCAACAGCGTACCGCTTGCTCTTAATGGGACACGGAAGCGAATTTTTTTATCGCTTCAAACTTTGACGAATAACGCCATCGGCGAATGACCTTTTCCGTTAATAAGCTTTTTTACTTGTCCATCAACCTACGTTCCATGAAAAGCTTTACAAAATGATGCAGTCCCCGTGCAAGAAAAAATTTACTTTTCAAATTCATGGCCGAAACATGTCATTAACAAAGCCTAATATTTTATAAGAAGCATACACTTGCCAGAAAAAGTATCCGTACAACATAATAAGAAAGCAACATATTGAGAAATTCATGCTCAAGGAGGCTGCTACATTTAAATATTTAAGCAACAAAATTTACTCATTAACGAAACTATCTTTTCGATAAATTTTTCTTGTGGAATCCTTTAAAAACTAGATTTTACAAAATAAAAACAAAACAGCCACACTTAAACGAACCAGAAAAAGTATCCGTACATAACAATATTTATTGGAAACATTCAAATATTTTATTACATATCAGAGCTTAATAGCTTGTTGGGATAACCTTTTCGTTTAAGGACTTCCTTCAGTCGATTTGGCATGGAGTGAACCAATTTAGCTTTGTCCTGCCTGTTAATTTTGCCCCATTCATTGACGATGACATTTTTCAACATTTCCTTCGAGGATATGCTGTGCTGACACATCCTGCGCTCCAACAACTCCCACAAATACTCAATGGAATTAAGGTTTGGGGATTGGGGTGGCGTACACAGTTGATGTTTTGTGTTGTAAAGCAAGCAAAGCTTCACATTGTGTGCTGTGTGCTTGGGATCATTATCTTGCTGGAACCAGAAATCGTCACCAAGCCTCAACTGCTGAATGCTTTGCTTCAAATTCACCTTCAAAATATTAAGGTAATCGTATTGATCCATAGTTGGTTCTATAAACATAAGTTGACCAACTCCTGCCGCCATACACCCCCAGACCATCACACCACCTCCACCATGTTTCACAGTTGGTACGAGAATTTCTTTTTCGAGGGCAGTAACGCTCTTCCGCCACACTAACTTTCTTCCTTTAATGCCAAATATGCAAAATTTGTTTTCGTCAGAGAATAAGACCTGTTCCCAAAGCCCTGGTGGCTTGTTTATATGTTTTTTTGCGGAACGCACACGTTTCTTCCTGTTCACTTCCGAAATGTATGGCTTCTTACGTGCTATGCGTGAGCGATATCCATCTCTCTTTAGTATTTTTCGTGTGGTATCTTCGTAGAGAATATTGCCAAAATAGTCTTTAATATCTGCAACAATTTTTGGAAGCAGTTACTCGAGAATTCATTTTAACTGCCTGCAAAACGTTTCTTTTTTTGCGTTCAGTCAGTATGGAGGGTCAAACACAACGAGGCTTTGACAAACTCGAGCCAGTTGTATTAATTTTTTCCCCACATACTGGGCAGAGGAGTGTGTTCTGCCCAATATTTGACCAATTTCGCGCAAAGTTTTCTCTTCACTCTTAGGTTTAAGCATAATTTTCCTCTCCTCAGCACTGATTTCACAAATTTTGGGCGTCATGATGTATTCTAGTGCACAAAAAATTAAAAAAAACTGCATTCTCTTTTAAACCTATTATCGGACCTAAAAAAATTAATATGCATCTGCATATGTCATCGCATAGCAGGGAAATCCCCCGGTTTGTTCTGTACGGATACTTTTTCTGGACTATTTTGGTGCCATAAAATGATTTTGTTTGAGTTTCAAGTCTTTTTAAATAGTAAATATTATGTAGCATACTGGGAATCATGCAGAAGTGTAGATTTTATGATATTATAAAAGAATGCATTTAAATTAACTGGACATATCCTTTTCAATACGATGACAACTTTGTTATCTTGCATGCACGGATACTTTTTCTGGCAAGTGTTTATTTTACAAGGTTTCAAAAGGGCCTGAACATATTTGTAGACTATTTGGTCCAAACGTGACTTAAAATAGGCCCAATTTACAATCAAATTTGCGTAAATAAGGCCAAAAAATGGACTCAACTTGGTCCAATTTGCAATGAAGCAGGTCCAAAATTGGCCTAAAAGAGACTCAAAAGTGGCCCAAGCCCGGCCGAAAAGCGGTCCAAAAAGAGCCTAAACAGTACCCAAAAAATATTTATTTGATACAAAAATATCAAATGCACAAATGCACAATATAAAAGACATTTGAAACATTAAATGTATGTACAATACATGCATTTAGTAATCTGCAAAGTGAATCAAAAATCAAATCTGTGGCCCATCAGTAAACATTGTATTGGAAAAATTGTGTTGATTGTGAATTGCTAGTACTGTTATGGATTCCTCAAGAAAATCACTAATGCACAATTATTTTTGAACAATTCTTTATTTACACTATTCACTTGTTTACTTCTTGCACAATATAGATACAATTCTTTCCTTAAATAGTTTCAACAATTTCACTTTGAACAATACTTTGAAACAATACTTTGAACAATACTTTGAGCAATAACTTCGGGCAGCACTATGTCAACTCTAGAACTTACAATTTCATATGGCCCTTTTATAGGGCTTTAATGTTTACAAAAATCTATTTCACAATATATATGAATTTAACAATTCCGCACGCAAATTCCACTTCCCAGATTGTTTATAAAAGTATTAATTTCGCGAGATTAATTTGCTTCGATTTGTTTATTAACTTTGGTACGAATCTACTTGAGATATACATATTACTTTCGCGTAGAATTTGATGATATGTCACGAGGCTTATTGTAAACACAATTTGGCGTATTGTGCTGATTGGATTGGCAAACGTCGCAAAAATATAATCTTTCGTATGGGACGTTGGTACTTTTGGATATATTGTTTCCAGTATTCGGCATTGTTTATCTTTCTGGTAATTATTAGATTTGGGAATGTGAATTTCTAAGAATCGATTATTATTTATGGATTTGATGTGAATATTAGATATTATTTATGAGTTTAGCTAATGGAGGCATTTGCTGGCTTGCAATATTGAATGTCAAGAACGAAGGTAAGTATGGGGTCACTGTGGCTAATGAAAATACATTGGTAGGAGAGTAAATGGAGTATAGGGTCCATAACAGTGCAATATGCTTACTTACGCGAAAATTTTAATGTATTTTTGTAAACTCATCACTACGTAACCTTACCTAAAAATGTTCGTGCAATTTTTAAACTAAATTATTAATACTTTGATATTTAAAATTTTAATAACAAAACACTTACTTTCATGACTATACAATACTAATTGAATGAACAAACTATCAGTTAAAAATCAAGTTAAAAATTGTATAGTCTGGCAGCTTTACGAAAATCAATTAGGTCGCGTTTGGGCCAGTTTATTATTACTGCAATATTTTGGGTCAGTGTTGGGTACTTTTTGAAGCTATGCTTATTTCTGATCATACTTTGTTGTCGAAAAAGAAAATGATGTAGGTTGGAACAATATCGATAATATATCTGCAGTTATTCGATTTTTAGGCATTTTTTAGGGTAGTTTTATTCTGAGTCAAGTTATTGAGGCAAGATAAGGCCAAAAACGGCAGCAAAAGGTAATTAGGCCATGCCTATGCCCCGAATATTGTTACTTGGGTCACTCGAGTTGATGGAAGAAATGCCTATCAATAATACTTAATACAGAGCTTTGGACAAAAGAAGGCGAAACCGTAATAGGAACCGATTATCAATTGCAAATGCTCTCAACATACATCTAGTCATTATATTCCTTTGGATGGTATGAAGGCGGCTTTGCTAAGTTATCATTTATCAAAAGTCATAAGGCTTTGAAGCCAAACAAATAAAAATTTGTCCATCGACGCAATTTTTTTCATTATTCAGTATCCTCCACAAAATATTTTAAATTAATAAAGATTAGGGGACAGCTACGTAATCAAGAAAATTTTATCACCAACATATTTTGCTGAACTGAAGGATCACAAGATGTAACTTAATCAAAAAGGGCATATGAATCTGAAACAATGCTACTGAATCGCACCCACTGTATATAATTGCCACCATTTACGCGAATGCACTTGCATCGATGAAATGATTTATCATGCATCCATTCAACTTTGATAACTGTAGCGCGCATCGATGTTGCAATCGATTCCAAACAGCTTCGGCAGATAATGTCCCATGAGAACGCGTGGTCGGAATATGTGATCTGGCCAAGTTGGGCCCCATATGGGCTCGCATCGACCCATAGATGGTGGCAGCTATTACCGTATCAAGCCTTCAAGTCTTTACTGTCTTGATATTGCCTCGAGGTTATAGGTCAATCATGATGACGTCAATAGTCAATGTAACCGAGTTGTTGTCGCGTTTACGTCAGCCATTTATTTTGTTTGGTCGCGATTTATTGATGCTGCAGCATCCAACCAAGCACATTATCAGAGTCCATCTGAAGCGAATGTACGCAGTGAGCGATACGGACCGTAGTAGGCAAATGAGTTTAATCGCAATTTGTGATTAAGAGATTGAGTAGAGATTGTAAGGCTACAGTTAGCCATGAATGGAGTATATGCAAATACTACTCAGATTATGAGTGATGCGCGATGCTTCCCTTTGCAATATGGAAGTACGTTCTTACAGATAAAGTGCTTAGAAATGTAGAAGTAGTTTTTCTGCAATTGATCTGCCACCCATAAATCAGTTAACATCCATATGGAAAGAAAACGACGTTTTCGAAGGAGTGCGACCGAAGCAATTAAAGACCTGCACTGACCATTTTGCGGCTGATGCATGAATTGCATATCGATGCCTCCACTACTTTCACCTTAATAGGATCCGTCATAATGCCACCATCGAAGTAGCGTGTGTCCATTTAGGGCTCCAAGAGTCTCTAATTAACATTGCAGACTAGAGCAGAGCAAAGTCTCTATTACGGCCCGAAAGCGAGTTGCGTGGAGGTTAATTTGCAACGTCCCTGAGGACGATATGCATCGGATTCCGTGTAACTAATTAAATTATTTAAACCAAATCTGGTCGAGCTGTTGCCTCTTTATGACGATACGTTCTTGCACCTGGCGATACGCGAGTATTTTCGCGATACTAACGTCCACGTCTATCGGCTGCTTGTCCAGCCGACTTTGACTGATTTGCCAGGCATTGATACGCCACCGAGTAATCGGAACTTGGTCATGTCATAGCGATTTTATGGGGAACTCGTCATAGCTCTCCCTTATCGGTGCCGTTGGAATTCGTGAGCTTCCCTTAGAACGATATCATCCAGGATTCCGGACAGATTTGCTGGATGTTGGATTTAAATGCAACAAGTGATGCTCGCTTTTCAATATTATCTCGTGGATTTGAACAATTCGAAATATTTCAATGAATCTTTGACCATCGTTCTCATATCGCGGTCCAAATTGGTAAACAATTTAAACGGATTGTTAAACTCTTTTAACGATTTATAGTAAGGAAAGGGATTCTTACAACTACATTATTGTAGTAGGAACTAATTAAAGGCTTTACTAGAGCATAATCTAATAAACACTTGAAGCAAATTGCATTTTATTTGTGGGCATTGATAAATATTTTATTTTTATGGTTAATTATCCGGAATTCAGTTCTGTATACTACGAGTATAAGTTAAGAATGCTTGTTCATCATAAATAGTACACTATTATAAAACAAATGAATAATAAATATGTGTGGGATTGTTTTTGTCCTTTTATGTGCCTATCTTGCATTTCCCACATTTTCTTCCGATTTTTAAGGTACTTCTGACTTTTTGTTTGATATGGATGAACGCCATAAAGGTAGGATTGTAAGAAAATGATGTTCGCGAACCAATATAAGACATAGGATAAGACATAACAATTTACTCTAGGAAAATTTAACACTGTTCGACAGCTCGTGAGAGAGACCCCTTAATTGAAAAGTATATTTTTCAGGTTTTGCTTTTCATGGGAATAATTGATGCCATTTCAAAAAATACGTTGGGTAGGTAGAGGCGTGCTTTTACTTGGAGGGCTCTATGTTTATCTGAATAAATTCGTAACCATGGAGCAGATATAGCTAAACTTCGCACTTCATTTCACTACCACATTCTGCGTCGGACAGTGAAAGTGTTCTTTCGTATTAGCGGCAATCTTAAATTATTGATACAAAGAGAAGGTCTTCCTATAGAGTTAGATACTCTTCGCAAATTATATTTTAAATATCACGAGCAACTAGGTATCAATCCAGGACAAGCACAAAAAGATCTTGAGACCTACGCTTCACATGTAAGCTCAAATCATATATCTTCACTTCAAAGGACACGAGAACAGCATCAAAAATTTTTCGTCCGCAATAAAAATACTTCCTCCAAATGCATTAAAATGTTCTACAATAACTGTGGTGGTATAAGAAGTAAACTCAGCGAACTTTTTCTTGATGCTGAATCATGCTCTTGTACTGTCCCTGCTCTAACGGAAACTTGGTTGAATAACTCCTTTCGAAATGAAGAGATTCTCGATAGTAGTTGGACTATATATCGGAATGATCGAGACTATCAAAGTATCGGGTTGTCAGGAGGTGGTGGAGTTCTAATCGCTGTACACAACTCATATTGAGTGACCTCGTCCCTACGACCACATATAAGCATTTCGAGCGTACAATAGTTTGAATCAAACTTAAAATATTTGACTTGTACATTAGTGCATTTTATATTCCTCCAAAGTCCAATGAGGTCGTTTACAATGATGCATGTGGAGTTATTTCATCACTTGCTGGCCTTTCTAATGAAGAAGATAAAATTATTATACTGGGAGACTTTAATAGGCCCAATTTAACGTTTATAGTCGACGAATTTGATAACCGTCTCCTTCCAGTCAATCTTCTGGACGACAGTGATTACAACCTTGTTTCTACATTTTATGGCAACGATTTACAGCAAGTAGTTCCGAAACCCAATTGATGTGGTGGTTAATTCAATCAGTGAGGTAGAAAATCTTTTCTCAAACACCCTCCACCATTCCGCAATTTCGGTTGAATTTTCCACTGCTGAAGCGTACAATAACTTGATTGTATTTTATTTTCGCAATGCTGATTACGAGAGCATTCGAAAGTTTAGTGGTAAACCTTAGCGGCAACTAGAGCGTAGAATTAAAACATGTCCGTTCGTTCTGAATGCTAACAACGAGTGCTCTTTATTCATTTAGGCACACATACATACATATATTCATACACTTTATAAAAGGTCGCTAGGAACTTAGAGCTATTTGAATTCATTGTCTTAAAGCTAGTAATACACACTAAAACCTAATACTACAACTCATCCATCCTGACATCACACTCGACCTCGAGTGGCTATCCAGAAGGGAACGTCATCCAGGGTTTGATTTTCGAATGGTCGAACACGGACTCGAAAGATTTTTGTGTTAATCTGAATCCTGAAACATCGGTTATGACATATCTATCTCTGTCAAGCCTGCGCTTTACTAAATACGGTCCTTTGTATTTAGGAAGAAGTTTACGATTAATTCCGGTCTCAGTAATTCTGTTTTCGATCATAACGTAATCTCCCTCATTATATATTTTCGCGGCGCGGCGTTTAGAATCATAAGCTGTCTTATTCTTCTCTTGCGTTTCTTTATTTATTTTAACTGCATTATTACGGATTTCATTTAAATTATGGTGATCATTATCGAGATTTTGTAAAAATTCGCGTAAACCGTCAATGAATTTGCGTCTCTGATTAACACCAAAGAGCATTTTGCTGGGCGTTTCATTAATACTGCGGTTAATCGTATTGTTAAAAACGAATTCACAATCGGGTAGTATTTCATCCCATGGGTTGTTTTCTCCTACCAATTTCGCCATCATAGGTCGTAGGGTTCTATTAAGTCGTTCAACTTGGCCGTTTGATTGGGGGCTTGCTGTCGCATTGAGAACATGCTCAATATTGTTTTCGTTAATAAACTCAGCAAAAGCATGGGAGGTTGTACACGTTCCTCTATCTGATATCAATCTTCTGGGTCTGCTATATATTTGAAAATAATAACGTAGGTGTTTGATAACCTCAGCCGTATTAGTGGTTTTCGTAGGTAACATTCGAGTAAAACGTGTGAACGCATCAGTTATTAGAAGGATGTATCTGTTTTTACTTTTTGTAGGCTCTAGTGGACCAAAATGATCAATGTGAATAGTGTCAAAAGGTAAATTTCCTTTATCGATATTGTGCATGAAACCTTCTGGTTTTCCGTGTTTTCCAGAATACACAATACATTTCAAACAGTTTTTGATATGTTTCGCCACTTTCTCGTTCATTCCGGGAAAGTAGTACGTACGTTTCAAAACCTCAATTGCTTTGTTTATGCCAACATGTCCTAGGTCATCGTGACATGTTCGTATGACAGGCTCAATAAAATCTGAAGGAACGTAAAATAACAATCGTCGTCCACTTTTCCGAAATAATAAACCGTCTTGCAAAGTGTACGTTGAATTTTCATTATATGTTAAATTGCGTTTTATTCAGAGATTCCCTCATCGGCTGACTGGTGAATCTTCAACGCTTGAACAAATGAATGATCCTCAACCAAGTTACAATCGAGCTCGGCCAAAGGACTATATACACGCCTTAGGGCATCCACATGCTGCATGACGCCGGAAGAGCGGTGGACTACATCAAAATCATAATTTTGGAATAAAAGTACCCATCTGCTAATTTTAGGACTGATGTCCTTTTTGTCTAATGTCAATTTTAATGCATTGCAGTCCGTTACAATAGTGAATTGAATGCCATGCAAATATACTCGAAAACGTTCTAGACCGTACACAATGGCGAGCGTCTCCAAAACATATGAATGCTGACGTTGTTCAGCTGCATTAGTACGTTTACTGAAGAAAAAGATGGGGTGTAGTTTTCCATCGGGCTGCTCTTGCAATAAGATGGCACCAAAACCATCCTTACTTGCATCCGTATGCAACTCAGTACGAGACGTTGGGTTATAAACTGCCAAAACTGGATTCGATACCAAGCAATCCTTCAAAACCTCAAATGAGTCGAGTTCTGTTTTCGTGAATTGGAAAATATCGCTTTTCAATACATCATATAATGGCTTAGCCTTAATCGCGAATGATTCCACGAATTTTCGAAAATAGCTTGCCAGCCCTAAAAATCTTTGAAGAGACCTTAGGTTCTTTGGAATCGGATAGTCTCTTATCGCCTGAATGTGCGTATCACTTGGGGATATGCCATTTGCATCAATATTATATCCTAAAAACTCAATTTTAGTCCTAAAAAATTCGCACTTTTTAATTTGAAGTTCTAAAAGATTCTCAGTCATAACACGGAATACATCGGATAACGATTGAAAGTGTTCTTCTAAAGACTCGGTAGCAATCAGTACATCGTCCATATAAACGATGATATCACCACGGGATACAAGAGACTGGAAAACTTTGTTTATAAAACGAGAAAAAACGGCTGGCGCATTAGCAAGTCCAAAAGGCATTCTTTTAAATTCGTAATGCCCATTATGGGTAATGAACGCTGTATACTTTGAAGAATGTGGTTCCATTTTTACATGGAAGAAACCATCTTTAAAATCTATCTTTGAGAAGTAGTTTTTATTTCTCAATTTGTCGAGAATGTCTTCAATCAACGGAAGTGGATATCGGTCTTTAACAGTTATTTTGTTAAGTTCGCGGTAATCGACACATAGTCGCGTTTTGCCGCTTTTCTTTTTAACTAAGACAATACGACTTGCAAAAGGCGAACAACTTTCTTTAATAACACCCTTATTCAATAAATCGGCTATTATTTCTTCAACCTCCTTTTTTTACGCGATTGATAAACGTTTCGGTGAAAAATGAATTTCTTTATATTCGGAAAGATTAATATTCATTTCGTAATCTATTTTTGGGTTAATATTACGCGGCGCGTTAAGGTATTTAGAATAGAGTTCGTTTAACCTACGTTTTGAGCAAAGATCAAGATTAGTATTCTCCGTTTCCAAACATTGACCTTCCGGTTCCGTGTAGCGATCGCATTCGATCTTTAAAATTTCGTTTTCAATTACCTTGACTAGCGGCCTGCTTCCATTTAGGTCTATATCTAAATCCTCTCGCTGGATGAACGGTCTCTCCAGAATAGCGTCGAAGGTCATCGTACCATCAGGCACTACAAAATAGAAAACTTTAGTTACAATTCCACATATTTCTGTTAATATATCAACGCTTCCTAATATTTCAACTCGCGAACCATTCACTCCACAAACACCTGTAGGTATGTCATTTTTATTAATTTCGCAAGGGACTTTCGATAGTTTTAACAAATTAACCGCGCTGCCCGTGTCAAATAATGCTTTGGAATGAATAGCTTGCGGTGCATCAAGTTTAAAGTGAATTTTTACTACAAATTTATTTTCCGTAACATGCACATTCATGTTATTTGTTGAACGTTGTTCAGGACATCTGTCACTAGGATGAGAAGTTTTATGGCACGTTGAACATCGTGGACGCCTTTGGTCTCGGGGACAGTTAATTGAAATGTGGCGGGGCTGGTTACAATTAAAACACCGTATGTTTGACTTTCGATCTTCGTCTCGTGATCTTCCTTCAGGCTTTGTTTGAGCGTCTACTTTCATAGAGTCGTACCACCGAATCTTATCCAGCAGCTCCTTCTTTGTTTGCACTGGAGTTGTCAATAGTGATGTCAAAAACTTTTCGTCGTTCATTCCACGTGTGATGTACTTGATCAGCGCTACTTCATCCACATCACCTTTCGCGGCAAGTGCGCACATCATATGAAAGAATTGTTCACCACTTTGATCTTTCCTTCTTAGGCTTTTCCACAGTTCGTGATGAATGTCACCATTATTATATTTAACTGGGAAGTATTCTGATAATGCGGATTGAAAAGTTTCCCATGTTTCGTACAATTGTTGACTTTCTAACCAAATTCGCGCGTTGCCTCGCAACTTGGATGAGATTGCAAATAGCAGCAAGCGGTCGTCGATCCCGTACAATGATTGGATTGCATCTACACGTTGAATCCACTTATCGCTTGATAATCCATACATATCGTCTGGATCGAAACAAGGTAATACCTCGGCTAAATCACGCGGCGTCATAAAATGCGCGTTAAGATTTGAAGTCATTTGGTTGCGTGGTGCGGCTTTTTCTTCTTTCGTTGCCATTTTTAGAGAACGTGATGGCGTCGTTGTTGGCGTTGCTTCGATTTCTATGTTCGCTTGTGCTTTGACATATGACGAATTTCTGATTCGTGAACTCTTCGGCGTCACATGCAAATAATTTTCAAGTTCAGACTTTTCTAAACGTTTTCGAAGAGTCTGCGTTTTTCCTGACGTTGAAAGACCGCGTTCGCTAAGCGCACTCCGTAACGCACGTTTTGAGCTCATCGGCACTCGAGTCAATCGTAGACACGTGGATTAACTTTGATATTTTCTATATATCATTATCCATCTTCTGAAACTTTAGTGGTAAACCTTAGCGGCAACTAGAGCGTAGAATTAAAACATGTCCGTTCGTTCTGAATGCTAACAACGAGTGCTCTTTATTCATTTAGGCACACATACATACATATATTCATACACTTTATAAAAGGTCGCTAGGAACTTAGAGCTATTTGAATTCATTGTCTTAAAGCTAGTAATACACACTAAAACCTAATACTACAAAAGCATATTTTTAATATAGACTGGACTGCCATGCTTTAAAGGTTAGATATAAATGATGCTGTAAATTTATTCTACCAGCACATTTTTGACGCCGTTGAAAGACATGTTCCTAAAATCAAGAAAAAGGACAAATTATCAGATCTTCGATCTTTAAGGAACAGAAGAAATAAACTGTATAAATTTATGCAAAGTAGATCTGCTGTGAATGACGAAATTAAAAGAGAGCATGATGAACGGTCAAAAGAATTTCAATTGAAGTCGTATGAAGCCTATGAAGTATATGTTAATGTTATAGGTGAAAATATCATCAAAGACCCCAAGAAATTTTTTGAATTTGTAAACATCAAGCGCAAAGCTCATGGCTATCCTAAAAAAATGATGTTTAAGTAATTATTTGCAGACCATTTTCTATCAGTTTATTGTTCAGCAAACAATTTCCATAATTTTTCACCACTAGACACAGAATGTGGGCCTGTACTGCAAAAAATTTCAGTTTCAGGGGATGACATATTCGAAGCAAACTCTTGATTTTAATCATGGAACTGACCCTGATTTACTTCCTCCATATTTTTTATTCCAATGCAGAGAACAATTAGTTTTACCTCTTTGCCTCATTTTTAACAAATCGCTATGAAGCGGCGTGTTTCCAGCATACTGGAAATCCTCCTACTTAATTCCAAACCACAAAAACAAAAGCAAAGGAGTCGTTGAAAATTATAGAGGGATTGCCATATTATCCACTACCCCAAAGTTATTTGAAAAAATAGTATGTTCCAAAATATCACCTTTTATTGAACAACAACATGGCTTCAGAAAGAATCGATCCACAACCACCAACTAAACAGTTTTGGTCTCTAACATCCTTTGTGCAATGGAAAATGGACACCAGGTTGACGCAATTCATTCTGACTTTAGTAAGGCTTTTGGCCGTGCCAATCACACAATTTTGTCTCATAAATTGAATAAATTTGGAATCACTGGCTCCCTACTTCATTCGCTGGACTCTTATCTCAAAAATCGGACTCAAACCGTTAAATTTCAGGGATATGTGTCAAACGGAATTCATGTCTATTCCAGTGTTCCTCAAGGCAGTCACCTCGGACCTCTTCTCTTCAACATTTTTATAGCGGACTTTCCTGAAGTGTTATCCGATATACCACACTTATTTTATGCGGATGATCTCAAATTATATCATATGATAGCATCCCAAAGTGATTCTTTGTTCCTGCAGGACAAAATAAATACTCTATTAGAGTGGTCTAGCAAAAATCTTTCATATTCAAATTTCGAGAAATGCCAGGTGATGAGTTTTTCTCGGAAAAGCCCAATTTTATTATCTGATTATCACCTCAATGATACAAAGCTTTCCAGAGTTGATAGTGTAGCAGATCTTGGTGTTCACTGAAATAAGAAACTCCGCTTTAATTTGCACTACGATGAGGTTCTCTGCAAAGCGAATAAGCTTTTAGGTTTCATCAAACGACGCGCGAAAGAATTTAAGAACTTGTGGATAACGAAAACGTTATACACATCACCAGTGCGCCCAATTCTGGAATACGCTTGTGTCGTTTGGAATCCCGTCTTTGATGTTCACTCAGAGAGGTTTGAGTCCGTTTAGAAACAATTTCTACTGGTTGCTCGGAGATTCCTCTATGATCCAAAAAATTTCCATAATATGCCATCATACGATAACCGGCTATCCCTTCTCAATATGACACCACTTGCCTCCCGTTGAACCACATTATGCTCTTGCTTCGCATTTGATGTCCTCAGAGGAATCGTTAAAGTCCAATATCTAATCGAAAAAATAACCTTAAACGAGCCAGTAAGATTTACGAGACATTTATCTTTGGTAGTAGAAAGTATACATCATACTATCTATGGTGATAAGGAGCCGATAAATAGGTGTGTCAAAGTTCTCAATTAGATGATCCATCTTTATTCCCCAACCATATCCAGATCCCAATTTCAATCCTTCACTGCAAATGTAAATATATTTGAAAAAAAAACAAAAAAAAACTGTGATATGTATTTCAATAGAATGTAAAAATGTATACCTTATTTGGTCAAATAAATAGATAATTGTTTTGGTCCATGTAACAGTGAAAAAATCACCAAGGTGGAAAGAGGGAAGAAGAAGAAGGATATAAGGCAGAAGCAATAAGAGAAAGAGAAGGAACTATCAAGTACTAATCAATGAGTCTTCTGGGTGAGTAATTTTTGCTTTTTCTGCTTGTAACACCGTACTATTTTGTTTAATTTTTTCAATATTCCGATCGCAAACATTTAATAGTTGATTGAGTTTTGTTTCGGTAGGTTGTGGATATAACTAATATATGCACGATGGACAAAGGTCAGGAGATTGCTCTGCAGATTTTACCACTTAAAGCTTCGCAAACTGTGCAGGCACTGTTTAGTGAAGTCCTGCAGTAGTTGAGGCAGGCTCCACAACAACTAGCTGAAGTGGCTGGATCAATAAAGAGCTAATGGGACGATTAAGGAATTTGGTGCTGGCTAAACCAAAGAAAAGCAAAAACAAAACAAGGAAAATTTTCATCTTCCTCATATATAATGAAAGAGGAAGCAATAGAAGAAGAAGGTGAGGACAATGAGTTCATGCAGGAGGGCTCTGCTCTGGAGGGTGAAGAATTTCCTGCTCTGTCACTGCTGGGTTCCTCAATGGCTCTACCAAACCTAACTATTGCGAAGGAACCCACTTCTACAGCACCCGTCCTACCCAAATCCCCAGAAGATGACAAAAAACGGACAATGGTTCCAGTCATTCTTCGCGAGCCCAAAAAGTGGACCCAAGTCCTAAAAAATATGAAAAAGCTTGGAACCAAACATGAGTCTGCAAAAAAGTGTACTTAAGGGTCAAAATAATTCCCCAGACACAACAAGATCATAGAAAACTAACACAATACTTAACAGACACAAAAATACAATACCACATGTACATCCTCTCTGAAGAAAGGAATCGCCATGTGGTCATCGGGGGTCTGTATGGACAATCGATTGAGGATATCAAAGAAGAACTGGAGAGCCAGGAGTTTCGTCCCATCGAAATCTACTCCATTAAACTAAGGGATCAGCCATCCAGGTTGGTGAAGGTCCTCCTTGCCAAGGTGGAGACTGTTATATATAATATATGGGCAGTATGTCGCCCTCGCATAGGACAAGTTATGTGTTACAACTGTCAGTAGTTTGGGCATTCCTCCAAAAAAAACCCCGTCTGTTAAATGCGATGGACTCCACTATTTTTCAAAATGTGCCAAAAAATAGAGGAAAAGCCGAAATGTGTTCACTGTGGTAAAGAACGTACGGCCAATCATGGTGGATGTCCTCGAAACCGAGTGAACGTCAGGAAATCGTTCGCACAAGTTGCAGCAGCAAACAGCACTCAAGCACCACAATACCTACACAACAGTAAACAAAAACACACAAACGCAAACAAACATTCCACAAAGTATAAACAATAATATGGACAGACTCTTTGCCAACATGCAGACAAAGTTTCAAACCATGATGCAAGACAGGATGGCAAAAATGGTACAGGGCATGTTTGCATCACAAAATAGCATTAATAATACATACGCAAATAAGCAATACAGAGCTTTATGGATCACTTAACCAGTCTCACATGGAATGTAGATTTTCTGCTTCATAAGACTAGTGAGATGACTCTGTTTATATTTGATTATAAATTTGGCATCATTCTCATCCAGGAAACCTTTTTGAAGCCTGGAAATTGCCTGCACTTCCCTAGCTATTTTTTGTACATAAATGGCAGAACAACAGGTAGAGGAGGTGGAATGGCCATTCTTGTGAGACGGAATGTGAACCATACTCTTATATTGAATGCTTCTTAAGCCACATCATGCACTTTATTAGGGGGCATTCATTATAAGTCCACATTTTATTGCTAATTTATTACGGGAGTGGTTGATGTAGCGTAAGTACTAAGCCACATAACCCGCTTTCTCGCGGGAAGTGGTAGTGCAATCGGATTTAGTTCTTTGTAGAAGACCAACAATAACTTCCCCTGGCTTTATTGAGAGTTCAAAAATATTTTTAATACTTTCTGAATTTTTGTTGGGAGTGACAACTTTAAGATTTGTTGATGTGTAGTAAATTAGCGATTAAATATGCACCTATAATGAATGCTCCTAAGCATACAAAGTAGTGCAATGCCGGGAACGCTCTGTCGTGATCACATCGGCAATATCATCGCTGATGAAACTTGATGAATTAAGAAAAGATGAGCATTATATTTCAAGAACCTGATTGACCCTCCGCACAGCTCCAGAACATTGGAGCCCATATATGTTTCCGGAGAGCTTTCATTGGCTCCGCCAACTGAGGATGAAGTTTGTTCCCCCACCAGGGATCAAATGAATACTTAAGCGCTGGGCATTAATGAGAGAGCTCATCCAATATAGTGAGAGTATCAAGGTGGTTGTACAGCAGGTAGATCGACACTAGACCAATTGTTCACTGTCGAACAGGTACTTGATAAATGGTCGGAGTTCAACATATATTAGACGTACACCAAATTTTCGTTCATTTTGAACAAGCATACGGCAGTATCTATTGTAACGTACTGTACCAAATAATGCTTTGCTTTGGTATCCCAACCAAATTAGCACGTCTTACCAAAATGACAATGACAGCGATCGGCATCAATAACCAACTCACCGATGGCTTTGACACAAATATCGGACTAAAGAAGGGAGATCCGCTGGCCCTATTGCTATTCGCTTTGCCTCCGGAATACGTCATAAGGAAGTTACCTGTCGAAACACGAGATACATTACTATACAAGCTGAGCCAAGTGGTAGCCTATACGGATAACATCAATATTCCGTCACGGCCATTAACAACTGCCAAAGAACTCTTCCTGAAACTTGACAGCGAAGCAAAACTAGCAGGGCTACAAATCAATGAGAATAAAACAAAGCTCATGACGCAGCCTAAAAAATACCTCAAATGCACAAAATATCACGCTTGGCGAATACGATTTCGAAAATGTGAGCAAATTCATGTATTTAGACGACAAAATCACAAGAACCACCAATGCAAGGGATAAAATGCGCCTAAGAATACAGCTTGGAAATGAAATATTTTATTCAGTTTTGATGATCTTGAAAACCAGCTGCATACACAGGATAACAAAGCTTTAGGTATACGAATCTGTGAAAAGACTTATGTTATGTTATGGGTGTGAAACACGGATCCTAATCCTAGCATCCGCAAATATATTGAACGCCTTTGAACGCTGGGTTTAGAAGTGAACAATCGGAGTGGAGCTCCGTACGCCGTACAAAATAGTGATATGCCTCCACAATTTTCGCGCTGTAGCTTGTCAACTTTTTTGTGGATAGGGAATATAATTGACTGGCTCCACTCTTTTGGCATATGTTCTTGTTGCCAAATGTGCTGGATGACTTTGTGAATAGCTTGATGAACACTACTGCCACCATATTTGATGAACTCCACTGGAATCTTATCGATGCCCGACGCTTCATTATTCTTTTGGGCTTTGATGGCGGAACAAACTTCATCCAGAGGGAGTTTAGAAATGTGTGTTAACTTCAATACCATCATCGTTATTAAAGATAATAACGTTTTTGTTTTGTGGACTTTCATCTCCAGGACTAGTTAATAGAATTACAGTGGTTCTGTAACATAATTCACGAGTTTCAAGTCCCAAGCAACGATCTGCTGTCAGCGTCTATTTAGTTTACCCATCGTTTCTTCTACTACCCTGATAGACAATTGCTTTGTGCTTTACTCTTCAAAAGTCCTCTGGGCTACCGTCCTTACCCTTTCCATTAAAATAGGGGTGGTTACCCACATATGGATAGAAATACATAGCATATACAGGGCTTTCCAATAAGATGTGTTATTTTGATATTAAAAGAAAAATGCCATTTTTTAGTACAAATAATCAATTGTTTATTTCATCATAAAGAAAAACGTATACCGTTAATAGTGATAAATAATAACAGGCAAATGTCCACCAAGACCACGCTCACAGGACCATATCCTTTTCATTAAATTTACCATAACCAAATCGCAAAGTCGCTGCCCCATGTCCTCGATAGCCTCATGAATTCCATCTTTGATGTCTTGAATTGACACTGAACTATTTTTGTAGATCGTTTCTTTCACGTAGTCTCAAAGGAAGAAGTCACAAGGTGTTAAATCACAAGATCCGGTGGCCAATTGTGATCACTTCTTCGAGAGATAATACGGTCCGGAAACTTTTCCCGTAAAAGATCAATGGTTTCGTTGCTTGTGTGGCACGCAGCGCCATCTTGTTGAAAGTAAACGTTGTCCAGATCAATACCATCCAATTCTGGCCATAAAAAAATCATTGATCATCTCTCGATAGCGCAATCCATTCACCGTAACTGTTGCTCCAGCCTCATTTTCGAAAAAGTAAGGTTCAATGACTCTGCCGGACCACAAACCGTACCAAATAGTCACGCGTTGAGGATAGAGAGGCTTTTCAACAATAACTCTTGAGTTTTACGAGCCCCAGATGCGACAATTCCGCTTGTTGACGAAGCCACCAAGGTGGAAATGGGCCTCATCACTCAAGATGATTTCACGCATTTCAAGGACCCAATCAGCAAAGGCAGGACGTTGTTGATGATCGACCGGCTTGAATTCTTGTGTTAACTGAACTTATAAGCCTTAAGATCCAAATCTTTATACAAAATTGCAAAATACGGTGTAATGACGTTTGTGGAATACCTAATTCCAAAGAATGACGAGGAATGGGCAAACCTGGGTTTTCTTAAACACTTTCGGCTACAGCAGCAATATTCTCACCTGTTCTTGAGTGATGTGCGCGAGTTTTATTCTTCGCATTACTAAGTTGTCCCAATAGCTCGAATTTTTCCACCAATTTCTGCATTGCGGTCCGACAAGGTGCTTCACGACGACCCAAAAATGTTCGAGTTTTACGAACCGTCTCTGCCAAATTTTTACCATTTTTGTAGTGAATTTTAAAAATTTCAATGCACTGTTGAAGCATGCGTTGTTCCATTTTTATCAATGGCATAGGTTTTACTTGTCAAATGTTAAAAAATGACAGCTTCAAAAGTGTTATCTACCAAAATAGCGGGCTATTTAAAATAATACCTCTTATTGAAAAGCCCTTTAGAACAACTCATCGTTGCAAAAAGTCTCCACTATGCATCGTTTTTCACTGAACCATATTGTTTTCGCTGCATTTGAGTACATTCAGAGCTTTTTTGGAAGCATTTTTAGAATTCCGAAAGCTTTACACCCATATAGTAGCAAAGGCGTCATCAATAATTAATATAAACATCATACAGGGTGCGACAGCATAACTTCAAAAATCTGTTACACCCAGGCTCCCTCACTCTTTTTGTACCTTTATATCGCCTCCCTTCTGAGTTATTAATCCATTTTGCCCACACATTTCCCAAATCAATAATTAATCTTCGATTCTCAGGTAATTTGCTAATTACCAACATTTCACATTTAAATTCCTTCCCTGTTTAATTACTTTCAGGTTTGCAATTTTTATTTGATGTTTCTCCTCAATAACATGTTTTGCTACCACTTATTTCCAAATATTTATCTTGCCTATTTTATAGCTGCCTCTCCTTCCTCCATATGTTCCGCAAACCACGTTGGAATCAGCTTCTTCGTTTGTCCTACGTACGTTTTTGGACAAATGCTGTTCGTAATTTTGTAGATACCACATTTTTCTGTTATATAGGCTTTCCGTTAGGGATATAATAATTTCGTATCTTTATATGAACGCACCCTTAAACTTTTTCAATGAGCTGTTAATATCAAAACGTCAGTTGAAGCCAAAACTTCTCCATTTGGGCTCTGACAAAGCTTGAAGAAAACGAAGAATTTCACCGAAAAATCATCTTCATCTTGAAGCTCATTTTTGGCTCAATAGCTTTGTTAATAAGCAAAATATGCGTTATTGGTCAGCAAGAAATCCATATTTGCTTCTTGAGACACCGTCGTATCTGCAAAAAAGTACTGTTTGGTGCGGTTTTCATGCCGGAGGTGTTATTGGGCCGTATTTTTTCCTTGGATCAAAACGACCGTCATGTTACCGTCAATGGAGAGCGCTATCGTGTTATGTTGGAAGCATTAACTTTGAAACTCTTTCACTAACCTTGATATGACACAAGCCGCTTATATAATCAAGTTTTGTGAATGATTTAGTGTCTTTGATTTTTGCTGATATTTCTTCGACGGTTTACAATGGGTAATGTCTCCTCTTGATATTTTTGTTCAGCTTTACGGGGTCCATGCATATGCGGATTTTCCGATTTTCTCTAGCAATTTGTATTGGACAAATTACAGGGGTTGATTCTATAATTGGTTTGATTACACCCATAGACACCATTTGATCGAGCTCTTCTTTCACATTGCCTCGTACGGCGTAGGATACTGGTCTTGCTGGTAAGATTTTGAACTGTGTATTACATCGTATTCGTAATGTTTGACGCATCTGAGTCCTTTGAAAACTCCAGTTTCTGGTGACGCCTGATGAGTTCTTTTGATTAACTTAATGCTTCACAGGTTTTGCGGCCTAGAATCGGTGATAGCTACTGATTGATGAATTTGAACGGCATTTGCTGGATTTGTTTCTTGAATTGACATTTAACGGTTATTTCCCCTAATACGTTGATCTTTTGTTCACTGTATGAAGTCAAACATTTTGTTGGTGATGGTTGTAACTGACCATTAAGTCATTTCACAATTTTTAAAATGTTACACTGTGCTATCCAATTTAAACTTGATTGCACTATCCAATTTAAACTTGACTTATTTATCTGCAACAATAATTGTCGTGCCCGCCGCAGTATATTTTTGATACAAACAAATCATTGGAAAGACCTACATCGTTTGCAAAGAATTTGATTTCCTCTTTTGTTTCGCTATGCCTGCTATTACTTTGGGTGTCGTGAATCTTATTTGCTTATTTTTTGGATTTACACACTTTGTTGAAGTGAACTTTTTTGTTATAGTTCGTAAAAATATTGTTGAAAGCTGGACACTTGTTTTTTGTATATTTCTCTCCACATATTTGGCAAGTATTTTGATCACTTTGCTCGTAGGTTTTATTACAAATCGCGTTGACAGTAGCCAATGGGTGTTGAATATCCTACAGCTGTTTAGTTGTCTGTTCACTAATACGACACAGTTTCATTGCTACAGCCAATGTCGACTTGGTTTCACTCCACAGTTTTTCACGTAATGTATCGTTTTTTACTCCGATTACAAGATCCAAATACTAGAAATGTTTAAGAATTTCGATGAACATTTTAAAAATATTTTATAACATTGATATGTTATCATGCCTACTCAAATATTGAGGTCAACACACTGAAAATAAAATGGCGGAAAATGAAAATACATAGTAAATATATATTAGTTTTCCAAGCCCAGTGGAATATACATATTGTAATGAATCATGCGACGCCGCTGGTGCCCACTACCAACACACTTCGCTGCTAGGTGGCTTGTCATTTTACGTTGGTTGCGACCAGTGCACATCCCACATCTATTTTGTCGTCGGATGCCAACAGAATTTGACAGCCACATGGACTTGAAGTGTGGACGTAGTGGCCGCGACGCAGAAGGAGTTTATAATCTAATCTCGCGTATGCCTGCATCATACACCTACTTGTAAGGGTAATTAGGTAAAGTTAACGTGCGTCGCGGATAAATTGTAAAATCGCATCCCCATAAATAGTTCGTAAAAGAAAAAAAAACGGGCGAGGAGCACAAATACGAAGTGGCCGCGACGCAGAAGGAGGTTATATTGAAGGGCCGCCACGCAGCAGGAATCAAACAGGACAAACGGTGCACCAATACGAGGTGGTCGCATCTGGTCGTGTTCAGTACCCAGAACTGGCTCCACGGTCGATTCATCCCGGAAAACTGTTTCAATCCTCTCAAAACGGCATTGGAAACAAGAGTGCAAGAAAAAACAAAAAAAAAGCATACGAATTCGTGTCGATGACGAAGTATGATGAAGCTGCAATGGCGATACGTGCTCTTAATGGATACACGCTCGGCAACCGGCTGTTGCAGGTTAGTGTTCAAACGATTAAATCCGAGTAGGGAGCGCAGGTGACCGGCGCGTAGATGCAGACAGAATCATGTAACATACCACCTCTTGGGCTTCATTCATATAATATGTATTGTTTCGAACCTTCCATGCTAAAGTAAATGTTTATAAGTTCAAGCGTCCACAACGAAGGGGATACTCGTCGCTCTTGAGCATAGCATACTCACATAGTAGCCACTCCAGTTTGAGAAAAATAGTAATTAAACTAAAAATGGAATGATCCTAATTTTCAACTATTATCTTCATACAAATCAACTGTCCTGCCTGCACCGCGGGACGAATTGTTAGTGCTAATGACCTCGAGGGTATTAGCGAATTTAATCTTTTTTCATATGCGTTTGGTGGATCGACGACAAAACGAGTTTTACCTATGGGCGGGCATGTATCAAAGTTAAAACACTGTCTATTTTTCTTACACTGTGGCAGCCATATTGAAACTAGGCAAACCGAACAGTGAATGTCAACTATTAACCAGAAAGGAGGTAAATGCTGACGTGAAAATGGGCACGAATGTATACATATGATTCGAGGAAAGAATTCGTCGGTGCCAGGTGCAAAGGAATTAATAATTTTGCTTATTTCAACAAAAATAAGTTAGCTCTGTATAAGGTGACATGTTTTTATGTATAACCAATTACAAATTTATTTTTAATGATTTCGCTATACAAATACTTTTTGTCCCTGAAATTTCCTATCAAACTTTAAAACTCGTTGGTCATGCATCTTGGAATGTTTCCATGCGCAAAAGAGCTCGTATTTTTGGTTCGTTTTATAAAGAAGACAGTAGGCCCCTCGGAAACTACTGCAAGTGGACAGCACAGGGCAAATGTAAACTGTGGCTACTTTGTGAATGTACGGTGCGCTTGAGTTGGCAATATAATTTTGAAAGAAAACAAACCTTACTTTTAGCAAGGAAATCATCCTATTTACCGATATTTCACTTGATTACAATTACTTATACTACATAATTTCATAATTGGCAATTCGATGAAAATAGGAGAGGACTAGAAGAAGCTTTGTCACTTGCCTTGTTTTCAATAAAAATTGCTTGCTTTCGAATTCATACTTTTTATAATTACACTTGCGCCCAAATACGGCTTTTGGTTTAAGCAGTCTTCAAATCTCCAAATATGTTCCACTCACCTCTTAACTCAATTTACTAAATATGCAAAATCAAAAGGTGAAAATGGGATAATCGGAAAAAATAAGGACCTCGAAACTCATCTAAAGTAAAAAAAAATTTTCCATCAGGGATAGAATGTAGAGTAGCCTTTTCAAGATAATTGCTTTAGTTTGTGGTAATTTGACCGTAAAATTTATGTAGTAAAATGATTTAAATGACCAGCGCAACAAAATATTGTCTTGTTTCGTAGTTGTCCAAGATGGTTTGGAGCTGATTGTAAAGTTCAGATGCCAGTGTCATCAGGACCCAGCATTTATATTTTCCAGAACTTACAAAAGTGGCAATTCATATCTTTTTTTTTCATGTATCCTAAGAATCGATTTTTACCATCGATGATTCAGATTTGCTAATTTTATATATTTAAGTATGGACAATATTTATTGTGTCTTGTAAGTAAAAGAAAACAATATAAAAAAATAAATGATCAAACAGGAAATTTCAAATGACATGCGAAAACCGCGGACTTATGATTGATATGTTCGCAATATTGATTGAATGTTAATCAGTTACACAGTCATGAGCAGAAAAGTCCCCTTTATTTTCTCGCTCTTATCAGCCTTTACAACATCCTTAAAATGGCTAGCAATAAAGCGTCTGTAGTACTTAAATTTTGGTTTGTCCGAAGTTCTTAAGTCATTCAATATTGAGACAACATTAAACATAAGTCATTTGTAAATGCTAGATACATACATACTTAACTTAATTAATTTGACAATTAAAACATATATCACAAAATTAAAAACATATAAGATGATAAGTACATTTTGAGAAGTTTAAGCATTACCTAGAGCAGTAAGAGAAAAAAAAATATAAAATAAGGCATTCAATTACTATTATTTAGATTTTGTAATCAATTTGGTCTCGTGCATTATACTTTTCTCCGTTTTTATACATCATTCTCTTTACATGTTTTTAGGTATCACTAATTACGTTTGCGACGATATACCTCACCTGATTTTTAGTTGAAACCGAACGTATTTTATATTTTGTACGCATTCACGGCAAGAGTAAATCGCATTGGATTTCTCAAATCATAATCGATATAAAAATTCAATTGCATAATAAAGAAAAGCTGAAAATTGAACTAACAACTGAAAGTAATTCCATTTTGTAAAAAAAAAAATTTTAAGAAAAAATACTCAGTATAAATGGCGAGTCCAGAGATGTGTCAACAATAAACATGTAAATACCCCGCAAAACATAAAAAAAATGTAATAATTATTAAAAACATAGTAATTTTAGTCGAGAATAGAATAGAAAAGAGCTAGCGAGAAGAATTATATATCTATAGTATACTCGTACACAAAATTTAATTTTAATATTAAGTTTTCTTTGCATAAACTTTACCAGAGAGAAGTAACAACGCTAATTTTAAGATCTTTTCGTAAGCCCTAGGATTAGTTGGTATACATTATAAACTTACTCTACTACCGATACAATTTGATAATTTAGTTTTAAATGTCCTAATTTCTCACATGAATGTTTTTATAACACCACAACATATGGAAGTTATTTAAATTTGATTTTTTCAAACTCGCTATTTTTATTGGTACAATTTATCTTTTGAAATTATAATTGAGGAAAATTACAATCAAAAACATTTCCTCGAAACATAATTATAACTCTACTTTTCATCATCCTTAACATTTTTGTACATTATTCCACAAAAACTATAAATATTTTATTAAAGAATAATATGAATTGCTAACGAGAAACACGACTTTCCTTTCCAGTGATTCTTCTTTTCAGCGGGAAATGAGGTGCAGGGTAAGTATGCCGTCGCGAGGGTAGGGTTTTAGAAAATCCGCTGAAGTCGGTTTCGCGTTGCGCGCGGTACGCGGTACCTTTGTTGTTTTGCCGTTTATTTGGAGTAGCTTTCGTCGGGATGAATTAACGTAGTATACTTTTCGGTACCGCGTCGGAAATTCGGGAACGCGAAGTAAAAGTTAGGTTTTTGTTCTTGACTGGTTGATGAAGAAATACGGAGTAACGTAAAGTAGGTTTCCTCTCCGTATGGTTTTGTTTTGTAACGCGTTTGAAAACGGGCATGTATAGGTGGCTGAATATTGTAAATGAGCGTAACCCATTCGGAGACCTGCGACCGAAATCCTCTCCGATCTAGCTGGCCGACAAGCAGCCACCGCGTGGATGGGTTACGGTGCACGGATTGGTTGACCGATTGGTAACATCCGTTGGCACTACTCAGACTTGACGTCTAGAACCGATGAGAGGTCGGTTCCGCGTTCGCACGTAAACGTAAAACCATTACAATATGTATGGCCCAAGTTTTGATATTCAGAAGACGTTATTTAAATTCCAAACTGTTTTACAATACTCTTTTGGCGGGACCACTCTTCTGCCTTTTTATTTTTTAATGCTCGCAATTTTTGAAATTAATAACGCTTTTTTACCAAACTTTCAAATTGAGTGCAAACCACTAAGTTCAATGGAATGAAATGAAGGAAATTCTTGGCTGTCAAATTTTAAACGTGTTTCATATGTTGGCTTATCGTAACGTACTTGCCAAAGCTTGAAAATTCAAACAAACACCGTTCAAGTAATCTATTTTCGCAAAACAAACCTCCAAATGATTAAGTATCGAGTTCCAGATAGGAATCGTGGGAGTTTTTCAAACAAACGCATGATAAGGAATTTATGATGTATAACCCTAACCATAAAGTTGTATTCGACAAAAAAAAGGGTTTGGATCATAACAAATGGTCAATGTTTGCAGGATAGACGACAAGCTTCCAAACTTATCTTTATGGTAGGTGGCGAATTTCAACGATAATTGACTTGTCCTCGCTGACACTTTGATCGATAGCAAACTGAACTTATTTGACCATAGTACACTTGTGTGTTATTTTTTTTCCTGGCGAGCAGATATAAAAGATCAAACACTTTTTTCATTTGTTGGTATTCAATAAAAAACCATCAAATTTACAGTTTGTCTATAATGTGGGTGACATCATAGAAGAGTTCAAAAAGAATCATCGCCCAACTCGTTGATAGTAAAGAAAACAAACATACTGATCTACTTTCACTCGGACATGTTGTGCTTAGCATGCTTGTATAAAATCTGTAAAAAATTTACGTAAATTATCATCGACAGTACAAATCCTTCATGGCTTATCGGTAGAAGAAACAACATGTAAATAGGAAATCGATTCAAGTTTAATTTAAGTTTCTCCCCCTTTTCAATGTGTATCGCTATGTGTGGGATTGAAATGATCAAAATATTCTCACGGGAAATTGTGCACTTATGCACACATGGAGTGAGACCCATTTGAAAAGGGGGTTTAAAAGCATTCCTTTACGTAAATACATACCTTGACTTAACATCTATTTGAGTGATGTTATTGTTGATGTCGTTCTAAATTTGTAAGTTAGATTAAAAGAAAACATTTTAGTCGCCGTGTGAAAATATGCAAATAAGTAAATTTTGCAAATGATAAAGCTCAGGTGGCATCAAAGTCAAACAGTATTGAAATTTCGCTAGTTCATGTTGCAACCCTATCTTGCACCAATTGTTGGAAAAGGGTTCAGGTATTTGTAAATTGATATGCGATAAAGCAAGATTACCGACTCAGTAGCAGTCAGCAATAGTTTATTGACAATTTTTTCCAACTAGTGGGTCTATGATGGGAGGACAAGAACACTGCAGATGAAAGTAGCTAGAAAGCAACCAAATACATCCACGAATAATGTTGAAAGGAGGACCTGTCTTTGGTGCTACTAAGATTCCCTTGACTTCGGGTACAAGCCCTTTAATCAAGAATCAAATCTCAAAACAACAAAACTTCTTAGTGACTAAATAACAAATAGTATCAGAGTTGAGGAAAGCTTAAGTGATCTGAGATCAATGTTCCAACGATTTGGGTGAATTCTGCGCTAGCGCTTTATTAAAAGTCACTAGAGATAATATGTATCATTTCTTCTTCTAGGTGTGATTTAAACTACGGTACTGCCTTCATAGCGCCAAATACCCTTGCAGACAATGACTTGGGATCGATATTTGGACTACAATTTAACTGTTGAGTTTGAATCGATATTTTGGGATTGTAGATAAGATCCATTAAGCCGCAGACGGTTCCAAGCCCGTTTAAGAAAGGAAGAGGGAACAACTTGTTCTCCTAAACCACAGCTTCCATGATTCCTCATCCCAAGCCCCACGATCAAATAGATGGTTCCTCAATGATGGAACATTAAATGCCGTGAAACGCCAATAACTGCAAAGACACCTGCAGCTCTGCTACTAAATTCTGCTAACAACTCCTTTGTGGGGACGTTAAAGAGTGAAGGCGAGTCTTTCGCGCCTGATAACGGAATTGAACTAATAACCACCCAGATGGAGGTCGGGCAACGAACTAACTCCTTGTCCCTGTAAAACCATCAATCTTTAAAATCTGCAAAAGAGCCTCAGAATTCATTGTACTAACGGCAACGACCTCGCAAACGAGAAAAGGAGTATGAGATTGAATCCTGCAATATCGGATCACTCAATTACCCTGGCGCTGCTAAGGACCATTTACAACAGGCCAGTCAATATACATCAAAAATACTGGCAATCCAAGAAACAAACTGGACTGGAAATGATATTCAAGACATGAGATCGCACACAATATATAAAAGTGGGGAGCCTACTGGAAAGCAAGAATTTGGAGTGGCCTTCAATGTGGATAGGAAGTTCAAACAATATCTTATAGATTTAAAAGCAGATAATGCACGATTATGTACGATCTACATGAAAATGAAATTCTTCGAAACCTGGCTGGTAAATCTATATGCCCCGACCAAAGAAATGGACGAAGAAATGAAGGAAAGGTTCTACAATCACCTGGAAGAACTAGTTGGCCCATTGCCTACTTCTGGGTAATTTCAACGCTAAAATTGCCAATGAGCTATCTCATCGGGAATGACGGGAGGATATAGCCTCAACCATGACATAAATGACAACGACCAAGCCTGATTGATTTTGTATGTTGCAGAAATCTAGTTATACATTCGACTTGCTTCCCTCATCAACACATACATAAAATGGCCTGGGTATCACCGGATGGCAACATACAAAACCAGATTGATCATGTTCTGATCCAACACCGATGGGCCTGGAGCATACTTGATGTCCGGTCATACCGAGGAACCAATTGTAGCTCAGATTATTACTTAATCAAATTAACCTATCGATGTCGTATGTCAAATGCGTATTTGGTAAAGACCAGCCTGCTACGGAAGTTCGGGATCGAAGGGCTCCAAACGGCATCTGTTGCAAAAAATTTCACGGTGCCCTCGACATGTTTGTCAGTTGCCAGTCGTTACTGGCTCCCATCTTATCAGATACATCGTTGAAAGCAAGCAACAAGCTCCGGATGAAAAGATGATTGGACATCAAACCCGATGCGTAATAAAATGGTTCAAGGAAGAGTGCCAGAATGCGTCAGAATTAGGCGTACAAAGAATATATAGGCAGAAAAACTAGGACGAATAGAGAACATTATGAAAATCTCAGAAGAGTAGTGATAATTAAAATTAAGAAAAGAAAGCCCTTTGGTGATCAATTGAGAAGTGTCCAAGCATACACAAACGAGATCACCAGCCCAAAACAACGCTCTGTCGTGATGACATGTAGAATATCATCGCTGATGAAACCAGGATCAAGGAAAGATAGGCATCATATTTCAAGAACCTTATTAACCCTTCGCACAGCTTCAGAATAGCTAGAACCTATAGACCTTCCCATAGAACTTCCATTGGCCCCACCAACTGTGGACGAAGTTTGTTCCACCAACATAGCCCAAAAGAATAATGAAGCGTCGGGCATCGATGAGATTCCAGTGGAACTCATCAAATATGGTGGCAGCAGTTTTCATAAAGCTATTCACAAAATTATCCTGTGCATTTGGCAACAAGAACATATGCCAAAAAAGTAGAGCCCATCAATTATATTCCCTATCCACAAAAAACGTAACAAGTTACAGTGCGAAAATTAAAGAGGCATGTCACTATTTTGGACTATGCACAAAATATTTTCAAAGACTTAGAAAAGAAATTTGGATCATGCGCCAATAGTATTATTGGGGAGTATCAAAGGGGTTTTAGGGCAGGTAGATCGCCAATAGACTAATTTTTCACAGTCAAGCAGGTACTTGAGGAATACTGAGAGTTCAGCATAGACGAACACCAAATATTCGATGGCTTTAAGCAAGCATACGTCAGTATTGATCATAATGTACTATAAAAAATAATGCTCTGCTTTGGTATCCCAGCCCAATAGGCCCGTCTTACCAACATGGCAATGACGTCAACAGCCTTCCAACTGGCATCAATAACCAACTCACCGATGCCATTGAAACAAAAATCGGACTAAAGACAGTCCCATTGCTTTCCATTCAGCCTGTGAAAAATGATCAAAAAGCTTCCTTTCTATACAAGAGGTACACTCGTATACAAGTCTAGCCAAGTAGTAACCAATGCGGATGAGCTCTTCCTGAAACTCGTTAGTAAAGCAAAATGAGTAAGGCTACAAATCAATGAAAATAAAACAAAGCTCATGTCGGAGTCGAGGAAAAATACCTCGAATACACAAAATATCACGCTTGGTGAATACAGTGTCAAAAATGTGGGTGGATTTGTGTATTCAGGTGCCAAAATAACGAAAACGGGTATTAAAATAGACGAAATATGCCGAAGAATGAAGCTCGCAAATAAAATCTTTTATTCAGTTTTGACGATCTTGAAGACCAGCAGCATGCACTTGAAAACAAAGCTCCAAGTATACAAATGTGTGATAAGACCTGTGTTATGGTATGGGTGTGAAACATGGACCCTAACCCAAGCATCCGTAAATATATTGAAGGCCTTTGGGCGACGGACCAATGGCAAATTCGATACAACCATGAGCTGTATGACGAACTGGAGTTCTCAACGATTGTAAGACTGCGGGAGTTGCAATGGACTCGGCACATGAATCGTATGGATGAACAACGGATACCTTAAAAGATATTCGCTGGGAGAACTGTAGGCCGGAGGCCAGTGGGAACACCGAGGGAAACGCTGGTCTGACTCGGTCGACAAAGACAGATCGTCGCTGCTCCCATCGAAATTTTTTAAGCAGTACGCAATGCCATTTCAGGACCAGATAGGTAGGAATTGGTGGACGCTATACTTGTTGAGATAAAGCAACTTATCATAAACGATACAGGGGAAACTGTTGACCGTCCGGAAAAATCATCGGATGTCGAACAGTTCTAAGAAACAAGTGAATGCGAATGGTAAACCAGAACGAAGAAAGGCCCGAGTAGTCAAAAAAGGATTCTCTCAACGTCAGGGTATTGACTTTTGCGATACATTTGCACCAGTTGTGAGACTCAGCTCCCTTTGATTATTTACCACACTGGTAATAGAATTTGACATGAAGAAATTGCAACTTGATGTAACTGCGGCTTACCTAAATGATAGCATCGACACTGAAATATACGTGGATCCACCTGAACTCTTGGAAAAGATGCTGAATCGATAGTTGTCAGGAAAAAAGACCGAGATCTCGTTGAGAAGTCTAATTTAATGCTAAACAATTATAAAATGTCGGTAAGGTCTGCAAACTTAAGAAGGCTCTTTACAGCTTGCGCCAGTCAGACAGACAATGGCGCACAAAACTTAGCGAGCTTTCAAAGACCTAGGCTTCGCACCCATAAATGCAGACCCATGTATATATGTCAACAAACAAAAAGAAATGCTCATTCTTATTTACGTCGATGACATCTCGATCGCCTCCAAAAATGATACAAAAGCTCACAAAATCATAGACGGACAAAATGGCGCCCAACGTGGGGCCCGGAATTTTTTAGTGAATAAGAGGTAGGTATACATGTCCGTAAAGGAGTGCAGCGATGGTTTGCTGCCTCGGCGAAAGAAGATGTTAATATCCGCCGAGAATGCCCTTGTCTGGGGACGCATGAATGCGCTGGCAGGTTAGCGTTGTGGTATCGTGGGGAAGGTTCATACGCCGAGCACAAGGACCCACTACAACAAGAAATTCGCATCCACGAATTCTTAGGTCTCAAAAAACAGAACAAATCGATCGAAGTCGAAAAAATGTAGGTAACTACAAAGAGGAAAGAATTGCTTGTTCAAAGAACAAGTCGAAACAAGCCAAAACCGACGGACTTAGGGGAACCTCGTCGTTACCCGACGATTCTCATGGCCCGCAAATAAGGGTGATGGTACCTCCTCGTAACCGCCTAACCGGATCAAGATCCAAAAACGTTGCAGCGGCCACATATTTCCCTTCTGAGTGGAAAACTCATACAAACATACCCCGCATGAGCCTTTCCATCAGAAAAGAAATATACCGGTGACCAATTTATGTCATAGGGTTATGCAATCGGATCACATAACCCTATGCTATAAAAAGGCACCTTGACTAGAGGCCACTCAACCCGCAAGAGTCCTGAAACTAAAAGACAGGTGAAGCGCACCCGATGGCTAGCTCATTTTTTGTGAGATAAGCCTTCCACCGTGCCGGGTCCTATACCCGGTCAGGTTCGACAGAATGGAAAGACCAACGGCTCAAATTTATTCATCACTAAAATTGTACCTTTTATTTAAGTATTTTTTATCACCTTACGAAATGGTAGTGTAACATAAATAGTTAATTTATATTCAAATTTCAAATAAGATTTTGGTGGTCAGCTGCAGAGTATCAGAAAAAGACAGTAAAACAGTTTGTGTAATTCAGGACTATAAACTGTTAGAAAGCCATAAGTTAGATTATGTATGGATAATCTAATGAATTGATTAAAAATTAGAAAAATAATAAAAAATGATGAATTAAATTTGAACCGTTGGTCTTTCCATTCCGTCGAACCTGACCGGATATAGGACCCGGCACGGTGGAAGGCTTATCTCACAAAAAATGAGCTAGCCATCGGGTGCGCTTCACCTGTCTTTTAGTTTCAGGACTCTTGCGGGTTGAGTGGCCTCTAGTCAAGGTGCCTTTTTATAGCATAGGGTTATGTGATCCGATTGCATAACCCTATGACATAAATTGGTCACCGGTATATTTCTTTTCTGATGGAAAGGCTTATGCGGGGTATGTTTGTATGAGTTTTCCACTCAGAAGGGAAATATGTGGCCGCTGCAACGTTTTTGGATCTTGATCCGGTTAGGCGGGTACGAGGAGGCACCATCACTCTTATTTGTGGGCCATGAGAACCGTCGGGTAACGACGAGGTTCCCCTAAGCCCGTCGGTTTTGGCTTGTTTCGACTTGTTCTTTGAACAAGCAATTCTTTCCTCTTTGTAGTTACCTACATTTTTTTCGACTTCGGTCGATTTGTTCTGTTTTTTGAGACCCAAGAGTTTGTGAATGCGAAATTCTTGTTGTAGTGGGTCCTTGGGCTGGGCGAATGAGCCCGCCCCACGACACCACAACGCTAGCCTGCCAGCGCATTCACGCGTCCCCAGACAAGGGCATTCTCGGCGGATATTAACATCTTCTTTCGCCGAGGCAGCAGACCATCGCTGCAGTATACCTACCTCTTATTCACTACAAATGGAAGTAGTTCACTTCATCGAGTTCTTAAAAAAACTTGGATTTAGCAAACTCCCCGATGTAATGATGTACAACAACGATCAAGGTGCCGGGAAACTTGCTCTCAATCCTAGATTCCACACTCGATCCAAATACATAGATATCCGACAACACTTTATCCGGCAGGCTCTACAAGAACATCTAATCAAAGTCCGTTACACCCCAACCAAGCGCCATCGAAGCGTCAAAAATGCATTTGAATTGCTGACATGACACCAGATCGGAGTTCAACTTGAAGAGAGATATTCAAATATATATTCAACTCTTTCCCTCCGCTCTCATCTTTTCATTCACATACAAAAATACATGAATTGTTCTCTTTTTGTTTTATTAATATTTTCACTGCTGTAAACCTGAATTTAAATGCATCGGACATGTATAACTTTACTTTGCTAATTTTCCGCTCGGGCCGTTTATTCCTCGCCTTAATTTTTGGGCTCCTGCGTTGACATTTATTTTTATATTTTAACTTTACGCCTACGTTTAGAGGCGTAAATAGTAATTCTATTCTATTTTACCTATTAGTTTTATTGACGATTTTCTATTTATTTATTTTTTGTTAATTATCTTCTATTTATTTATTTTTTTGTCATTTATTTTATTTATGCGATTGGTTTTCGTTATTATTAGTTACAGTTATTTTGTTTTAGATTTTATTTAGAATTTCTTATTTCGATACCCTTTCATATTCGTGCATTAAAAACATTTTTAACATATAGGATGCTCAATCATTTCAACACAATAATTGCTCTTCTAAATGAATGATAATATATAGGGTGGTCACACCTTAACGTCAAGTTTTTCGCCCAACTTAATTTGACATTTCTTTGTTTCAGTGTTTGGTAAATTCAACAATGGAAGAGTACACAATTGAGCAGCGTGTTAAGATTGTTAGAGCCTTTTACATAAATGGGCGTTTAAATCAAAATGCATTTCGTGCACTTCGTGATTTTTTTGGTCAGCATGATCGACCAAAAGTGTCCACAATCGGGAAAATTGAGCACATTTTTCAGCAAACCGGGTCCGTAGAAAATGTGAAATCACCTTTGCATGCTTGCCCAGGTTGTACTGCGGAAAACATTACTGTTGTTCGCGATAGTGTGGCAGAAGAGCCGTCAATCCCGACGATGTTCAATTGTCGTGCCCAACAAGCAAACATCTCACGAACATCACTGTTGTGAATTTTGAATAAACATTTGAGTTTACACGCTTACAAGGTTCAATCGACTCAAGAACTGAAGCCTACTGACCATTTGCAGCGTCGGAAACACGCCGAATGGTTGGTTGAACAGACAAAAGGGAATAGCGACTTTACAAAGAAACTCATCTTCACACTTTCACCTCAGTGGATTCGTTAACAAGCAGAACTGCCACATTTGGGCAATGAAAATCCAAGAGTTAGTGATGCATCCACAAAAAGTGACTGGTTGGTGCGGTTTATGGGTTGGCGGCATCATCGGGCCGTTTTTCTTCGAAAATGAGGACGGCCAAGCAGTTAACGTGAATGATGTTCACTATTGCGAGATAATAACGGGCTTCTTGTGACCAGAAATTGATTTTGTAGACCTGAACGATATGTGGTTCCAACAAAATGGTGCCACTTTGCCAGACAGCCATCAAAACAATGGCGTGAGCAATTCAGCAGCCGTGTTGTCTCACGTTGTGGCCATGTTAATTGTCTGCCACCATCATATGATTTGACACCGTTTGACTTCTTTCTCTTGGGACATTCACAAGAAAAAGTGTAAGTCAATAAGCCAAGAACAATTGAAGAGCTAAAAGATGAGATAATTCAGCACATTAACGACATAGAACGTCAATTATGTCTCAGAGTCATTGAAAATATGGACCATGGGATAGAAGTATGCCACCGTAGCCGTGGTGAGCATTTGGGCAATATTTATTTTTACACATAATTGTAATAGATCTTTCTATTATAATAAAAACCCTTTCGTTTATTTACAATTAACATCGTGCGTTTTGGTTGGACCGTCTTTTGCAAATTAGAGGAAAAATCATTAATTCTATCTAATCCTTATCACCTTTATGTGCATTCTCCAATTATCTTACCATATTTCCGACTGTGATCTATCTATTCTGATACAATTAAAAAGGTTCGAAAAATTCGATAAAAACCCCATTGATTTAAAAATGGATATTTCAGAGCGTCAGTATATGGTTCACTCAAAAAAACTAATTTCATTGCAAAAATGCACTTAACTACTTTGACCGGTCGGAGGCGCTCTAGCTATTAAGATACCTTAGATTTTAACTTTAAAACTAAATACTTTGATCATTTTAACAAAAATAATACTACAATTACTTAAAATTAATGCCTAGAAAAAAGAAATTATTATTCACCTTTTTTCTGCTGTGGTTTTCCAGTAGTATCAATTACAGTGAAATATCTATAAGACGAACTTCGATTGGTTGCAATCCTCCATAACTCGAAGAAAATTGTACCTCTTCTTCTTCTTAGCACTACAGCCCCTCTCGGGCCTTCGCTCCCTGCAAACAGCGCTCCAACTGTCTCGGTCCATTGACCGCGTCCTCCAATTTCGAATCCAACCAGCGATGAACTGTCTTCGTCGACAGAGTCAGACCAGCGTTTCCTCGGTTTTGCACTGGTCTCTGGCCTTCTGTTCTTCCAACGAATACCTTTTGGGGTATCCGTTTTTCGTCCATACGATTCATGTGGCCTGCACATTGCAACTTACGCAGTCTTACAATTGTTGAAACCTCGTTCGTCAAAAATTTCATGCAGTCCACGATTATTCGCCTCAGGACCCGTCGCTCAAAGACGTTCAATATATTTGTGGATGTTTGGGTTAGGGTCCATGTTTTACACCCCCAGCATAACACAGGCTTTATCACATATTTGTATACTTGGAGCTTTGTTTCTCTGTATATGCAGCTGATCTTCAAGATCGTCAAAACAGAATAAAATATTTTTTCATCGTATTTCGTCTCTTTCATTACCTTTCATCGTTATTTTGGCGCTTAAATACATAAATTCCCTCACATTTTTGATACTGTATTCGCCAAGTGTGATATTTTGAATATTTGAGGTATTTTTACTCGGCTGCGTCATAAGCTTTGTTTTATTTTCATTGATTTGTAGCCCTACTAGTTTTGCTTCGCTGTCGAGTTTCAGGAAAAGGTCTTTGACAGTTATAAATGACCGCGACAAAATGTTGATGTCGTCCGCATAAGCTACTATTTTGTTCGCCTTGTATAGTAATGTGCCTCGTGTATCGACAGGTAGCTTCCGTATGATGCACTCTAGAGCCCAATTGTTTAGCAATGGGGCCAGCCCATCTCCCTGCTTTAGTCCGATATTTGTGTCAAAGTCATCGGTGAATTGGTGATTGATGCGGACTTGGGAAGTCGTCAACATAATTATCATTTTGATAAGACGGATAATTTGGCTGGGTTGCCAAAGCAAAGCTTTATTTGGTGCAGTACGTTACGATCAACACTTTCGTATGCTTGCTTAAAGTCAATGAAAATTTGGTGTACGTCAATGCTGAACTTCCAGCATTTTTGAAGTGCCTGCTTGGCTGTGAACAATTGGTCTATTGTCAATCTACCTGCTCTTAAGCCATCTTGATGCTTCCCAATAGTACTGTTGGCGTATGATCCGATTTTATTTTCTAAGATTTTAGAAAATATTTTGTACGACGTACAAAGTAGTGATATGCGTCTATAATTTTCGCATTGTAGTTTGTCACTTTTTTTTTGTGGAGAGGGAATATAATTGAGTGGCTCCACTCTTTCGGCATATGTTCTTGTTGCCAAATATGCTGTATAACTTTGTGAATAGCTTGAGGCACACTACTGCCACCATATTTGATGAGCTCCACTGGAATCTCATCGATGCCCGGCGCTTTATTACTCTTTTGGGCTTTGATGATGGAACAAACTTCATTCAGAGTTGGTAGGTGTTCTGAAGCTGTCCGGGAGATTAAGTAGATTCCTAAATTATGATGCCCCATTGTTGCGCCCTTTCTTTCACAGCATAAAACCTCCGTTACTCAAAATCTAAAACTCTGTAAGTCGAAGCAATCAATATTTGCGCATACAAGATTACATCATAGAACTTCCCTCTCTTCACATCGATTTCGGCATATATACAACCGCTATAACTTGAAGCAAAAATTTAAACTGTTGCAGAATTTTGACGTGTTACCTTAATTGTGAGAAGAGTTTTTCTATTCTAGAAATCAAATGACGCTGACACATGTCCCAAATTGTACGAATTGGGCGAAACAGCTTCGGAAACATACGTTAAAATGTAAAAGTGCATGGTGATAGTGCTCTTAGTCGCGCCTAGGTGTTTCGATGGCATAAAGAGTTTAAGGAGGGGCCTAAAAGCGTGAAAGATGAGGCACGGAGCAAAAGACCAGTCGAGATGGGAGGTGACAGCCGTGATAGCGTGGAATCAGCCACAAAGAATTTGTTCCATCGGGGCAAACTGTAAATCAAGTCTACTGTCGCCAAGTACTCGAAAGATTGCGAAAATGAGTCAACAGGGTACGTTGAGACATTGCTCGTAACTGGATCCTTCATGACGACAATGCGCCGTACCACACCGCCCTCAGCGTGCCCCAGTATTTGGCCTCTAAGAGGATCGCCGTGCTGCAACAGCCACCTTATTCGTCCGATATGTCACCCTGTGACTTTTTCTATTCCCTAGAACAAAATCGGTGGTCAAAGAATCCATTTTGAGTCGATTACGGATATCCAGACGACCGTGACGAAGGTACTCGTGGACATCCCAGTCGAAGCGTTCCAGAAATGTTACGAAGCAAGGAAAATGCACTGAAATCGTTGTATAGCTGCCCCAAGAGGATTACTTTGAAGGGGATGGCAGAGTTGTGAAATAATTTTTAAATATACGGTTTTCAGGGAATCAGTCTCATTACTTAATCGTCACACCTACGACTTTTGTGTTTAGTAGCGATGCAGATTTTGAGATGTGAATTCTTTTCGTATTCTACAGCAATCATTGGACCTCCGCTGCTGTCTTTGTCGATTGCAATGCCAGTATATATTGTATTTTGTCCAATTTCTAGATCTAGATCTTCTTAAGATAGAATACCACATTGCTGAGTTTCGCTTTAATCTTAGTAAAAGAAATGCCCTCAAAGCCTGGCGATTGAAAATTTATCAACTGATTCGAGTTCATTTGGGGATTCATGCGAGGTATCCATCTGCCTTGCTAACTTTATTTTCTCCTTTTTGTAAGCTAAACGTTCCTAATTTATATCTTTGTCACACAGAAAGGAATTTTTCATTTAAATTTCCATGCGTCTTGATTCGACTTCGAAAATGTATCCCTAGAATTCTGAATTGAATCTGGCTCAACGGGCATATTTCAAAACACACTAATTCACTAGTTATCTGTTAACTTTTGTCGAATTAATATCAAGAATCAACTAACGTTTGGGTTGAATGCATTTCCAAGCTTGAGTGCTTCCGCATCACAACTGTCACATTCTCCTTGCCGTCCGTGAATTGTAATGATTTTTTCTCCGAAAATCCGTGTAGGAGACGGGTGCCTATGGTCTGGCACAAGTGTCAGCGAGCTATAAACAACACCGGGTTTCGCTGAACAACCGCGTACACGTGCTTAACGACCAGCATTTGCGAGCCACGAAGCCGCACTTCAAAATATTTATCATGCATACTCTACTCTGCGAGACATACCGATCAATTTTTAATGTGTTTAGAAATGTTCTATTATGTGTCAATTAAGCTACTTTACAGTAATTCAGAATTTTTTTTATCTGGTTAAAGTTGGCGGGTACGGAAGCTCCAGACAAACGCCAACATTAAACAAAAGCAACCGTTACTTTCCCCGAAGAAGGTCGTTGCATTACAGGGGGGAATGTCAAACAAAAAAATGTTAAAGTGGCAGAAGTGAACCACTCATCTCTGCCTAAAGGATGGAAACTTGACGGATGTAGTTTACTTTCCACTAGTAAAACAACAAACTAAGCAGTTTCAACGGGGTGATCACATTATCTCTTCAGGAGCAGTCACTCCTGGTCACCACGGTGCTGCTCGACTGCTTATGTTTATTACAGAATATAGTCGACCGAAATAAACTACGGTTATGCGCTTTCATGGTTTAAAATCCAAAACACGAAAGAAGATCTCCACTTGTCACAAGACATCGGAATTCGTTTAGGTGATGTTTATGTCGCCATACTTTTCTTTGGAGTGAATTGAGATACACCCGTGGAGGCGGGCTGGCCAATGAAACATGGCCTAGTGACGTTGTGGGGCTACGGTATGCAGTGCTTGACGATTACCTCAACGACTAGAATACACATCGTTTGATGAGTCAATTCTTGCTAATGAATATTCAATAACTTGAGAGTTAAAGTGAAAATGTACATCGGCAAGAACCTGCATAATTTTCCCGGAAGCTGGCGAAACAATTGCCTGAGTACTTCCACTGTGATAACTCTAATTCGATCTTTACTTGAAGATGTCAACATCTAACCTCTCTTCTCACTGACAACGACATGTGTCGGCGTTTGAGGATGGAACACATGGAGAGGCTACATCCACAGAGATTTTAGGGGGAAAGGAAAAGACCCAGTCCACTGGGTTTGATTGTCATTTCCTTTCCACCACTTCTCAACTTGACAACCAAATCTGGGCGTGGAATTTAATTACAGCCAGACGCAGAAAAAAATTGATTTTTTCTCGAATGGCTTTTATTACACTCTTGACCACATTTGGTAAAACAATTTTTAAGGGTTACTTCGTTATAAGGGGTGACGACCCTAAAAAAAATTAAAATTGGTTGATACAACCGAAACTTTTGAGAAACATATTCTTCCCCTTCCACAAAGCTTGAGCTTTCTAGCTTCTATGGTGTCTGAGGATATTTGCTGGTACGCACGGACCGGCGGAATGATAATTTGTTTTATAACATCCTAAAAATTGCATTCAGCATTTATTGCAATTGAAAAAAATACATCTACAATACTTGACCTCCCCCTTATATGCAGCACGATCTAAATCTGCTGATCACACTATATTAGCGTCGCTCGATTCTTATCAAATCGCGTGATTAAGCATTCCTTTGACCTCCTTGCTATTGTAATTTCGCAGTTATGTCGATAGCTTTCACCAACTTGCGTTCCATTTCAATTCAATGAATAAACAACGCGCCAAGCCAGAGCCCCATCTTATTTAATTAACATTCGTTGTAAATAAACGTAAGAAATGTTTAAGCTAGAATATAACGAAGAGTGTGTTTACGATGTTAATAATAGTATGCGCTGTAATTTTCATTGCCGGTTCAAGTGGCGGGTCAGTGAATTGATTGTCGTTTACTACCCTCCCACTGAATAGCGGTATACTGGCTTATTACGTTACATTAGCCTTTTGGCTTTCGGTGATTTAAAAAAGGTTTAATTGATTTCGAAACACAATGAAAATGTGGAATGGAATGTAGATAAGAATAAATTTTGGGTTTATGTCTTTAAAAGAGGTTGGTTTGGTTGTAATATACGCGGTTTTCTTAATTTCCTGATGTACATCCATTCTGTTCATTATTTAGGCATTTTCGTTTTCATTGATATTTAGCTTCCAACATTACGTTTGCATATGTTTCAGTTATTCCCGCAAAAACAAATTAGCATCGAAAATTTGGGTCATTGACGGACATTCGCTATCAGCTATCACTCATAACATCAAAACATATATCAGTACAAACGCACAATTTTCGAAGTCAGTTGAATGTTGAAAGATTTCTTCTAATCCTCTCTTGTTAACCATTTTAAGATAAGAAACGAATGAACCGTTTGTACGAATTTAAAACCATATCGCCACCTTGATGCATTGGATTCTTTATACTAAACTTTTTTCACTCAACGCGTATTTATTTATGAGCTCCAATGTCAATATTTACGACTTCCACAGAAGTTCTCACGATACTTCCGAAACTTACATATATGTTCGAAGCTAGATTTTTTTTCTTATTCTCGATTTTGAGGGCGGTAACCGCATCAATACTATGTACAGAGATAACATTTGAATGTCAACTGTTTGCCAGCATGTTTGCTTGAATTGAAATAATTGGAAATTAATTGTAGAAAATATGGCGCGGAGCGACAAAAGCCCTCAAAATGTTTTGGAATTGGCGGCAAATTCAAACAGTCTTATCAGCAAATAGCATCAGGGAAAGGAAAGTATAGTAAACGTGGCAGGCTTAAGGGTAGATTGTTCAGATAGATAATATGAAAATTTTTTGGAAATAACCAGCATCATATTTTTCAAAACAATTTGTACGGAAGAGACGGGTGGAGATAATTGGAGCAAGTCGAGCAGGAGGAATGAAGCAACATGCCGAATGGAAGCTGTTAAAAGAACTAGAAGTAAAACCAGTGTATTATGTATGGGCAGGCAAAGGGAATTCTGTGGTAATAATGGACAAGAAGCAGTATGATATGATGCTTGAAAAATTGAATAGCGGAGATTACTACCAATTAAGAGCAGACCCCCTACCGGGCTTGATCAACAGAGTGGAAAAAGCCCTTACAGAATCGAATCGACTTAGAGTGTCTAACCCCTGCCTACCGAGAATACAGTGTCTGTATTCATAAGGAGAGGAAAAAATTAAGGGAAATTATCGCAGCCACTAACGCACCTACAAGGAACATAGCCCAATGGCTTTTAAAAGAATGCACACATCTTCCGTAGAAACCTAGCATACGAACATTGAAGAATAGGGACGAACTGGTGGAGAAGCTTCAAAATGTGAAAGTTGAAGAGGGCTATTTATTGGTTTCATATGATGTCAACTCACTGTTTCCCAGCCCCAGTTAAGCAGTGCTTGCCACTGTTTGAAATCTGGCTGTTGAAACATAGTGATTCAATGGAATGGAGAAGACGGGTTAAATGCTTTAGTAAATTAGCAGCCGTATGTATGAATGAAAACTGTTTTTATTTTAGTGATAAATTCTCAAAATGGACGATAGGAGCAGCTATGGGTAACCCGCTTTTACATTTATTATTTTCACGATGGTAAAAGGAAATAGGGCGAAAGAGTTACAGTGAACAGTGGAATCAGATTGGATACTGAGCTTCTTCAGAAAGAACCAGTGATACACTTATTCATTTCATCTTCTTCATATCCTTTTTCATCATACTCCGAAAGGAGAAAGGATATGGATTGGTACCATAACCACGCTCACAACACAAATATTCAAATTAATTATTAATTTTTTTTTTTCATTTTTATATATTTTTTAATTTTGTTAGTAATATTATTATTAACAATGATCAAGACACATAGTCTAACTATTGGATTGTAGGATAGCACACACATATAACCAATTAGAGGATATGTGACGTTAGTAACTAAAAACAAGAACAAAAAAGAAGAAGAAGCTCTTTTCGTATTAATTTCAAAATTTTCTATCAAATTTTGCAACTTCCCAGTCAGCAACTAAAGGCTGGTGTAAGGGAAGTTATTTAATGTTCAAAATCTTAAAGCTTTTTAAATAAAAAAAAAAAACAAAGAAAAAAAAACAACATAAATTAAATTTAATCAGGATCGTAAAACATGACTTCTCAGATTCTCCAAACCTCAACAGTGTGTTCCTAAGTAGCTTCTTAAATATTGGAAAGACTTTAACCTTTTTTAAATCAGTTGGTAATGAGTTATATACTTCGATTGCTAATCTAACAGGGTCGCTATGTTTTCTTTTAGTTCGAGCAAACGACAACTTAAGGTAATCATTATATCTGGTATTATAAGAATAACGTCACAGTGTTTGATTAGCTGAACACCCGATTTCATTTCAGAATTAAGTATTCTGAAAATAAATTTAGCTTTTCCCATATATATCATCTGCCTGATACTAAATTTCTTCGTTAGTGGATAAAGGGTAATACTAGGGGTCAGTCTATCTAAGCCATGCATAACCTTGACAATCTTATTCAGCATTCTATGAATTGAATCAATGTTCGATTCCGAAGTATGACACCAATTCATAATGCCATAAGTAATCAAAGGCAAAACATGAGCATTACAAATTAAGTTTTTGAGATCAATATCTAAGTAGGTTTTACACATAAACACCCTAATCCAAAAAACCAATTTCGATTTCAGACTACTAATCTGTTGAGTCCATGACAATCTATCATCTATGATAAGACCTAGGTATTTCCACGATGCTACACGCTCAATACTTTCATTGAACATTTTAATGTCCAACACAAGATCTGCTGTAATGATTTTATATCTCTACGTGCGACGAGGAACCGACCTCTCATCGGTTCTAGACGTTAAGTCTGTGTAGTGCCAACGGATGGTACCCACCGGTCACCGAATCCGTGCACCGTAATCCATTCACGCGGTGGCTGCTTGTCGGCCAGCTAGATCGGAGAGGATTTCGGTCGCGGGTCTCCGAATGGATTACGCTCATCTACAATCTTCAGCCACCAATACATGCCCGTTTTCAAACGCGTCACAAAACAAAACCATACGGAGAGGAAACCTACTTTACGTTACTCCGTATTTCTTCCTATAACCAGTCAAAAAACAAAGAGCTAATCTTTACTTCGCGTTTCCGAATTTCCGACGTGGTACCGAAAAATATACAACGTTAACTCAACCCGACGAACGCTACGCTAATAAAAAAAAGCAAAACAATAAAGGTACCGCGTACCGCGCGCGACGCGAAACCGACCTCAGCGGATTTTCTCAAACCCTACCCTCGCGACGGCATACCTACCCTGCACCTCATTTCCCGCTGAAAAGAAGAACCACTGGAAAGAAAAGTGGTTATTAGAGTTCAGCAATTCATGTTGTTACATATTTGTTTAAAAAAAAATAAATCGTTCCTCCTACAAATGCTTTAAATATCATAAAATTAATCTTCGGCAATTTTTCGCATTTATAACTGTGTATGCTTCGAGACTTGTACTATCGAAAGTATGAAGTTAGGCGTTTCCAATCAATTAATTTTCATTTGTTTCGAAATAAACATTTTTTTTTTTCCAATTTCAAATTATACTATTGCTGTTTTGTCATATACCATTCCGCAATTTTGATAATCAAATTTTTAACACAAAAATATATGTATATAAGCGCGTTCACGAAGAATTTCCCTATTAGGAATATTCATTTCAACTATCTACTAATGCAAATTAAATATTGGTTTGCTTCTTTCATTGACTGATTTTGTCGTGTGTGTTTGTAACGTATAACTAATGCTAAACAAGTCTCTAATTTCTCTACATTCTAACTAACGATTCCTTCGATACAATATAAATTTCTAACTAAGGTATTCTACTAAAAGTAATAGTATCTCTTTTTTTCTACAGTTTGATAATCAGTTTGTATTAAATTGCATTTTTTTTAAGCACTCATTTACATCAACTATAAAAACAAATTAATAGAATCGTATGCCAGTCTACATGAGTTTCGTCTAAAAGCAACCAAAATAAGGAGAATTCAAACACAAAAAGTGTTTCTGATAAATGTCATATCTCGTATGAATTGGAAGTAAATGTTCTACATTTTAATGTCTTTAATTTATAGTTAAGCCTAAAATCAACGAAAATACGATTTTCTGTCGTTTTTTGATTATCTAGATAGCATTCTGTCATATAAAATTAATTAACCTCTATAATCTAATGTTTCAAATGAATTTGGTATGCATTTATTCATATGATTAAGAACTAACCGGTGAAATTTTTTTATGAACATTTCATATTTGGATTAACTTCATGCTTTCTTTCGAGTAGATAAAAATGGTTTCTTATTTTATGTATAGTTATGTTTAAACAATAAATTAATATTTTGCTTGTAGTAAGAGTTTAAATGTGTCGATGTGCGACATCAACAGGCGATAGCGTAAATACACGCCTAAACTTACTATGCTTAAAAATATTCCTGTAAGCAAATATAATCTCTTTTAATTCGTTTTTGATTTTTCTTATCCGACAGTTGAAATTGTTCTGTTTTCTAAGGGCATTCATTCGGAATTTTCGCGAATTTTTTTTTCACAGGACAGTCATCTGCATTCGTTTCACATTTGTTTACAAGAGCGTATTTTGGAAGCCATTTAGCCAGTTGCTCTTCGAAAAATTGTTCTAGATAACGGGCATGCGCATATGTTTTGGAATCCTCCGGATAATATGAGTATACAGTTTTGGACAACAATCGAACGTCAGCTACAAATGTGGCAATGTCTTTGTAGTGATTCGGACTTGATGGATCCAAACGAGTTCGGATAACATCTAGCGACATAGGGTGACAAATTATTTCATAATATGCAGTGTGTGTTGCAGGTTCTGGGTCTCTAAATGGTAAACTTTGTTAGTATTGGCAATATAATTCTAAACGTATCCTCTGTATAATCTTTAATTAATTTGCGCCAAGTTCTCCTGCATTATGTCTTTCACATTCAGCTGAACTTGCCAGTTCCGCTAAATTAACACAAAACAAACCTTGCCACGTTTCACTTTCATCTGGTAAGGAACTTATAGCTGATGTGTGACAATTTTGGTGAAATACTTTTGGATATTTATCGCAACACATCAATTCACCACCATCCAAACAAACTGCACATCAATCTTCAGTTGGATCGTCTTCTGGTCAGCTTTCTCTTCAGCAACATTCGCAATATCTGCTGAACTATGGACTTGTGGCGATGTCGTCTTATTCCTACCTTCCGGAAGAACTTGTACTCCGTTCGAATCTAATTTTGATATTGTTGCCATCAAATCATTTATTGAATCGTCTCGAACTTTATCAATTGGTTCCGTAAAATCTTTTGAGGTATCATTTGTACTAGGACTTTTAATATTTATTATTTTAACACTAACTTGATCCGATGCTTGATTCAACGATCGTACTGACAACGAGAGATGATCCAAAATTTCAATATCTGAATCCGAGTCCCATTCATCTAGGTCGATATTGCCCTGACCTTGACCGTATGCTTCTATATATTTGGAAAAGCCTTTTGGCAGCAACACTTTCGCCTTCTCGATTCCTTTCCTTTGTGCATTCCCCTTCGCGCTTGAAATCCTCGAAATCCCCGGTACAGATGCTTGTTGGCACCGCTTTGGCTGCATATACCGTATCAGAAGCGGCACTCGGTGTTCTGTCTGGATTAGCCTGCCCACGAATATTCTCACTCACCTTCAAGTTGTACACTGGGTTAGAGAAAATAAATGGGAAGTGTATTATAGTGTATGACGTCGGTATACTCATTCAAGTTGCCAATACTCACCATCATTTGGTTGAGTTGAATTTGACCGAACTGTCAGCACACTCCGGGACTTCCTCATGGGTGGCGGCTACTACCTCCACACTTCACTCCCATGTGGCTGTCCAATCCTGTTGACATCCCACGACAAAATTGACGTGGGATGTGCGCTGGTCACAGCCAACGTGAAATGACAAGCCACCTAGCAGCAAAGTGTGTTAGTTGTGGTCACCAGCGGCGTCGCATGATTCATTACACTGCTTTGTTTAGTTGTTTCAATAGCATAAACTTGGACTTTTTAATGTTTATAGTTAACTTATTCCCTAACAACCATGACCCGTACTCCTTTAAATCGTCATTTACTTTTCGTTCTAATGCACTAGGAGAGAAATCCGAATATAATAGCAATGTATCATCCGCATAGACAATATATTTGCTCTTCAAAGTAGAAAAATATATATTATAAATGTGTAAAATAAATAAAGTTGGACCCAATATGGAACCCTGCGGAACGCCTATGTTGATTTTATATTTATCACTCATTTTCGGATTCAAGCAAATAGCAATTGTTCTGTTCTTCAGGAAGCTTTCAAACAATTTCAAAGGAGTGCCTCTTATTCCTAGTTCACTTAAGCATTGAAGCAGAATCGAGTGATCAACAGTGTCGAAGGCCTTCGCTAGGTCAACAAATATTGCTGCAACATATTTACTTAGATCTAGTTTGTTGTTGATGAACTGTAAGGCATCAGTAATAGCAGATGTTGTGCTTCCTTTCTCAATAAAGCCATATTGGCTTACATCAAATCCCAAAGAATCTTCAATAAAGCGAATCAGACGTTTATTAATTATTTTTTCAAATACCTTACTCAAAGTACTAGTTAAACTAATAGGTCTATAGTTATTAGGGTCATTTACATTGCCTGATTTGAAAGCTGGCACAACTATAGCATCCTTAAAGTCTGTAGGAAAGATCCCATTAGATATGAAATTATTAAAGTCGGATACCAAATGTGGAGCTATTATATCACTGACGAGTTTTAGATGTTTTGCCGAAATACCATCAATACCAGCCGTAGAGTTCTTTAAAGAGTTAATGCATAACACTACTTCTTTAGTATTGGTAGGCTCAAGGAATATAGACTTAGAGTTATAAGGAATTTGCTTTCTATCAAAATTTAAAAGATTGAATCTTTGGTCAAGTTCTTCCGCTAATTTTTTTCCAACAGATCCGAAGTGGGGTCCAAGAGAATCAACAGAAATATCCGAAATTTGATTCTTAGTCCTGTCAGAGGAGAATAATTCTTTATTTAGAATCTGCCATATTTTTCTTGAATTTCCCTCAGCAGCATTTATCTGATTGTTTAATACATTTTTTCAAGCTGATCTAATCAAAGATTTAACCCTATTCTTTTGTACCTTGTATTTCTGGTTCAATATAGGATCATCCTGGCAATTTTTTGGTCGATTAAAAAACCTTTCTTCCTCCTAATTTCCCTAAGAATATCACCAGTTAACCAATTATTACTCCTAGTTCGAATCATTCTGATGGAAGTAGCTGCTTCTTTTGCATTTTGCATTATTTTTATTATTTCAGAAATAGATAAATAATCATTATAGGCCGTACATTCGCTTCTAACCAATTCAATGAATTTATTTTTATCAAAACTATAAATTTTCTTCTTAACCATAGGAGATAACAATTTTTTAATTCCTTCCAAAGTAATAAATAAAGTGCTATGGTCAAGTTCCGGCCAATCATTATATTTAATACTAAAAGTTGCTAACTGCCTGCTTAATGTAGAGACAACATGATCAAGGAGAGAATCACGATTATCAGTTATTCTAGTTGGAAGGTTATTCATTACTGTTGCTCCATTCATAAGTAGCATATCTAAATATTTTATGCTGCAATTGCTATTTTTATCCAAAATATCTATATAAGAGTCAGCTACAACCACCAGGTTTCCATAATTCTGTAATATACTGTCCAAATATTCAATTAGCTCATAACTATTTTCATGGGGGGCCTTATAGAAAGTACAAATATTGATAACCCCTCTATCACTTTCAGGAGAAATAACTAAAGTGTTACAATAACTATCAACCAGTAGGACTTTATGCCTTATTCTTTCCTTGATGTAAATCGCAGTCCCACCTCCTTGAGAGTGATCTCTGCAATTATATACGGCATTATAACCATCAAGATTATACAGATTGACTTCGTTACTACAAATCCATGTTTCGTTTAAAATTATAACATCCAGATTCTCATGCGAACTACAAAACACCTCAAGATCTATAAACTTATTCCTTAAACTTCGAATATTAGCATAAAATATACTTAAATTGGTGGCAATTCTCATATTTCAGATAAGTAGTTAATCTTCCTCTGGAAAGTTTTAACAGCCTTGAGGTGCTCAGGACAATCTTTATGAGAAGCTGGATGCGAAACATTCTTATTATTCACCAGCAGACAATTCGAGCATTTCGAAACTTGAGATTTACAATCTTTTGTGCTATGACGTTCCGCACAATTGGCACAAACGTCTATTTGACTTCAACATCTCAGAGCAGCATGACCGAACTTCTGACACTTATAGCATCTTCTGACCGTCAGCTCTTCTCTGCAGTAGTGAGAGTTGAAGTCAATATTTATGTATGTATCTACCAGTCTCCTAAATAATCCTCCCGGAACTTCAAATATCATCGAAAATTTCTCATTTTTTCTACTTTTCCAGCATTTAACAACTTTCAAAATACCATCAGGTATATTCGAATTAAGGGCCTTAATCACAGCCAGGAGCTCATCACTATCAAAAGACCTTTCCAGCCCATGCACTATAAGCCTAGGGTTCAACTCCTTAGTACGCTCCACATAGTACGACTCACCTAGACATTCCTGCAAAGAACCGACAAGATCCTCTGAATTGATTGAGCTCTCAGTCTTGAGAATAATTCCCCCATCTGACAATTCCTTCTTATATGTGATAGGAATTTTAGCAGCTGCAGGTTTAAAAGACTTCTTGATTTGCTGCATTGTATGATCAGCAGATTGTTTAGATTTTGGACGGACTATTACTCCTCCGTTGAATTTGGGCGATCTTTTTGCCGGAGGGTTAGTCAAAGCATTTGAATACGACACTGGCAGAGACGGGCTCTTTTCTGAAATTTGCTTTTGCAAATCAATAATTCTGTGGTTTAGTGTGGAATTGGAATCGACTAATTCGGCAATTTTTTCAATAATATCACTATTGCCTTCTTTCGCAAGTGGAACTTTGCATTTTATTGCCTTTGCCGAAGAAGCCTTATCACTTGGACAGACCCAGAACACCCACTTGGTAACATTTTTCACGGCATCATAGATTTCATCAGGCATCTGAATGCAGCTGGTATGAAACCACTTGCCACACACTCCTTCACACTTCATCGCAGGATCGTTGTTCCGAACCGCTTTACCACATAAGCCACACTAGCTGGACATTTCAAGTGTAAATAAATTTCAAGTGAAAATAAATATTCTAAGGGAACGAAATTAATAATTTTTCACACACCTGTTGAGGTTATGAAAATCAAAATTCAATAAAATCTAAAATAGTATACTCAGTTTTCAATTCCTTCTATAGGATACTAATCCACTTTTACAGAAAATCCGCTTTTCACAAGAATAATTATTAAAATTTCTTCAAAAATGCTTAAAAATTTGATTTTACTTTGGATGAAAACAAAGTAGCACTTTGACACTTGACTTTTTCTTCTTTACTACATGTACTCAATGGGATGCACCCTAAAATAATATTCACGATGGAAAAAGAGACTCAGGGCCAATTACTGTCCCTGGATCTTTTGATCATAAAGGCCCAAGGTGGATTAGAGTTTGACATGAGCAGGATTGAAAATGGCTGCTTATAATTGTATGATCCATCGAATGATAACGGTATTGAATCACCAGCGTCCGGAACGCGAAAAACAATGCATCGTAGACACGGCTAGCAAAAATGGGTATAGCAGGAATTTGATCGCGCAAAGTATTCGAAAAATGGAGGAACATCATAGGAAAAGTGGGCCGTTTTGCGATTTTTGGATAGAGTCATTTATCCATATGTGTAGAATTTCTGTGGTTTATCAGCGAAACACTTGGCCAAGTGATTTTCACAGTCCCTTTTTGAAGTAAATTTCTTGTCATTAAGGAAGTTTTGCAGAGACCGAAACATATGGCAGCCTAATGGTGCAAGGTCTGGACTACACGTCGGATGCATCAAAACTTCCCAGCCAAGCTATGTCAATTTTTGCCGGGTCACCAAAGATGTGTGTGATCTGGTATTGTCATGAACCAGGTGCATGTTTGACATCAAAATTTCCAGGACGAAAGCCAGTGAACCATCTCTTGGCTGTGAGTTTTGATAAAATATCTTGACCGTAGACACAACAAATTTTTTCACGAGCCTACGATGCATTCTCACCTTGATCGTAGTGATATTGTAAACTATGACGAATTTTTTCAGAAATTTCACAAATGTCACCTTTCAAACGCATGTCAGTTTGACTCAATCTGATTGGTATTGCCCAAAACTGACGATAGATACAAGCCATATGGCAGCAGCGCTTACTACCACACACATGACCATTAGTAGGCCGACTTTGCTGGCTAACTTACATGGCGTTATATGAAGAATTGTGGAGGTGCCAACAAAAATTCGAGGTTTTGTATGGTTTAGAGACGGATTTCTACAGTGAAATCCAGATGATCCGCGGAGAACACAATAGCGCTCCTAGTGAAGTGAAAATTATTTCAGTTCTTATACCCGTTTGGTTTTTATCGCCTTCCAAAGTGAATCTATAGGAGTTTGTTTACATCTCAACGCTGAGCTATCAGTCGAAGGTGCAAAACGTGTGCTTGATTTGCTCGTCTTGGAAAGTTTAGGAGCGCAATGGGCTATACAAGGTGAATTTATAGCATGCACGGAATGCGTTCGGCACGTTTTTTATTCGGAAAATAGTATATATGACGAAATATAAGCGTTCGCGAATGCCGGAGTTGGGTGACAGCTACCGGAAGCTTGTCCATAGTAGGCCGACTAATACATATGCAAATTGCTACCATATGACTTGTATCTATCGTCAGTTTTGGTATTGCCCAATAAATGACAACGAATACCATCTAGTGACAAAAAAGGCTCAATAGTTTTAAGACTATCCAATATTCCATCGCCTGTAACTGTTTTGTATGAATTTTTCAGGACACGTACAACTACTATCAAAAATTATTATATAATTATATATAATTAAATTATAGCTTCCAAGAAATTTAAGGATCACGTTTAGATTTTATAGGCAATAACGTAAAGCTTTTAAATGATATAAAATCTACTATTATTGACAAAGTTAATCGAATTTTGACTTCTGAGGTATTTTTTGCCCTTGTACTCTTCAAAGCGTGCCTCCACGATTTTCCAGGTCAAAGATGTCCATTCGCGAGGCTAGACATAAAATCTTCTTACATTTCCCCTCTTCCCGAGCTCCTCAACGCAAAACTTGTTTTGATAAAAACTTTTCAAAACAGGTTTTAGTTTTGAAAAGTTTTTATCAAAACCTTTCATTTGATATCCATATTGTCTGCATTTGGTGAAACTTTTTTCCAGGGGCCACTCCCCTATGTGGGGACCACCTTAAAAACCTTTTTTTGTAGTGGAACTTTCAAGACATCACCACTTTACACCTGCTTAAGAAATTTTATGTTTCTATCTTATGTAGTTTGCGAGATGAATAGCTGTGACACACGGACGGACAGACAAGTCGCGATTTTAGTAGGGTTTTGTGCAAAAACCAGGAAAGCAAAGTAAGTGAGTTCATAATAGTACAAGACACGTGGTCGATTTAAAATAACTTCCTTACTTGGAGTGGTTTTACTTTGAACTGGTGTGATTTAGCACCCTAGCTCCCTTCTATCCGTGATCATACCATTTTGTGAATATATTCGATAGGTTTCATTTTGCAGTGCTTGACGTCTTAGGATTCCCAGGGTAGTGTTAAAATGACTGTCTACTATGTTGAGCAGTTTCAGTGCTTTATTCCATACGTATTTCTTAGCGGTTTACCCCTCAAGTCCTTGTATGCATCCGTATTTCTAACATAGAATATAGTTCCCAAGTTCTGCCTGATAACTTTGTTCTGGATGGAGTGTACTACCTTTTTGTTGGTCTTTGGCACCTGGTAGAAGGCACTACTACCATACAGTAGTGTCGGTCATATTATTTGCTTGTAGATCAGCGGACGGTTCTTAAAATTGAGTCTTTTGGCTTTAAGGAGTGGGTAAAGTTGGTATAAGACACCATAGCAATTTCCTTGTTTGCTATGAATGTGATAGGTCCAGAAAAGCTTGTTGTCGAATGTCAGTCCTAAGTATTTGGCGGCTCTTGACCAGGCAATGCTTTCATTGTAAACAGTCAGAGGTGTCGGTTGCTGACGTCTTTTTCTAGATATAAATCATGCCTGGGTCTTGTCTGTGTTGAACGTAATGTCCACTTATGAAAATATTTCAACAGCTTGTCCATGGAGACCTGTAGAATAGTGGTAGTGCTTGTTTAGACAATCAGAAAATACAGATATCGTCGGAAAATATGGACTTGTGATTGTTTAATGGCAGTTGATGTACGTCTACTGTAAAGATACTGTATAATAGTAGGGAAATGCTTGATCCTTGTGGGACCCAAGCTTGAACTTGACACAGGCTTGCGACATAATTATCGATTTCGATACGAAATGATCTGCGTTTTAGGAAGGAGCCAATGATTTTGATGAGCTACAGTGGCATTTGAAATTCATGCATTTTGTACATATGTCCTGCATGCCAGACTTTATCAAAGCCTTTGGCTCTATCAAATATGACCAAACCCTTGATATTGCATGGTTTCGCCATATTTTAATATGTTGGACCACCTTAGTTCTGTGGAATGTGTAAACTTGAACCCGAATTGTTCTTCTGGAATTATTTCTTTTTTGGTATTAGTCTTGAGTAGTCGGTTTAGTAGCCCCCGTTCTACTATTTTTGAAAGTGGATATTAGGCTAATAGGTCGCCAGTTTTTGGGTATTTTAAGAAGCGGGAAATTACATTTATAGTCATTGTTATCACTTCAAATATATTATCTGGGAGCTATTTCACCAAAGTGTTTGATATTAAACCAAGTCCCGGTGCTTTCCGTCTGTTTAGTACATGTATGATGTCTTTTACCTCTTGAAGATAGGTGCTGTGTATTTAGCCGGAATCTGCAATGTTTGACCTAATGAGCCTGTTGGTCAATTGATTGATATGATCTTCATGTTCACCAAAGTTCACCTCATTCAGAGTATCTGCGAAGACCTCCACCCAACCAGAACTGTCGAACTTAATACCGCAGGGGCCATGAATTATTGATATTTATAGTTTGTTTCTTATAGACTCCACACTTTGCAAGAAGCTCTCTTACTGTTCATTGCGGAATTTTGACATTGCGATTTAACTTAGCCATTTGTTAAATGAATGACTCTGGATGGAGGATTATTGTTACTATTTTTATCCCACCGACCCACATATAAATACTGGGAAAACTACGTACGTTGATTCATTGTTGTGTTGGTTGACATATGTTGATATATTTTCTGTCTTTGAATCAATTTGAATTGATTTTTTTTCTGTAAAAATGCAACATTAACGGAATAAAGGAGTGTTAGTATTTTGTGTATATATAAAAAAGCAATGCTAAAACCATATACAAGGATAACAGTGATGACATCGAATAAAGCGGTGACGACGACGAATTATATTTATCATAACAGGAGATCAACGAAGCGGAGGATAGAGTGATAGTACTGACGGAAAGTGAATCCGAGAAGTGAAGAGAGACAAAGAATAAAGTGAATGTCATGCATCAGTGTTGACATAAAAAATGTAATAGTGAAAGTAAATGTGGCATGAAACCGTGAAAAGCAAGAAGTAGGAACTTCAGAAGACGACAAGTGAAAGTGTGAGAACCAAGAAGAATGGATGCATTCCAACTGTATATTTCCGGGTGAGAATTTTTCTGCTTAACTGGCATATTTTAATTTTCAAAATAGTACAACTAGAGACGAACGACTTTGGCTTATTATTTCTTTTTAGTTCAATATTTGTTAGGAATATTTGAAAATTCAAACTTCCCACACCACCTCGATATTTTTCGTTACCTTGGGGCCCAACCTTTAGTGCTTTAACTACGGGATGGACGAAAAGGATCGGCAGATCACGCTCCTGATTGAGCAAGTCAATCAGGCAAATGCGATCCAAAAGCAATTGGAGGAAGTCCTCACTGAGCTGCGACAAACACATCAATAGCCCAGAGAGACCCTAAATGAGTTGAAAGAGCAATGCCAGAAAAATTACGAGCTTATGGCTAAGCTCTTGGTGCATAGTTGAGATTCACCAAGATCAAAATCCTCCAGAAAGAGGAAGTCCTTAGGCTCACCATCCCTTAGAACTGAATCGTCTTCAGAAGAAGCTACACAGTCTGATCAGGATATCGTGGACTCAGACGAAAATTCGCAAGATTTTCCGACTATGCCACCTCCAAAACCAATTATTTCATTCCCGAAAATGGTAACCAAAAAATGCTCACAAGTTTTCCTCCCCACACAATCGACATCGGGTAATAGATGGTCGCAATTGTATCAATGTTCCCGATGAGATACGCCCTAAAACTCTCCCCATTATCCTTTGCAAACCGGAGAAATTGACAAAGCTGGCTGCATTTATAAAGCAGTTAACTATAAAGTACGACTCTGCCAAACGCGTATATCTGGGTATCCAGATTATACCCCAATCCTCCACGGATCACAGAAAAATAACCATGTTATTAACTGAGCAAAAATCGCAGTATCACACGTACTTTCTTCCTGAGGTTGGTGTAGGGCTTCTTTACACCACAAAACCTAAATAAAAACACCCAATAACTTCCCCCATGAATCACATTTCTATACTCACGTAGAATGCAAGCTGTCTGCAACAAAGGACTGGTGAGTTTAGGCAGTTTGCGGTTGATCATATATTTGTTATTATCCTCATCCAGGAAACTCTTTTGAAGCCAGGAACCTGTCTCCGATTCACTAACTATTATTTATACAGAAATGATAGACTGACTGGAAGGGGAGGTGGAATGGCCATTCTTGTGAGAAGAAATGTGAATCACAACCTGATTCAAACGCCACAACTATGTTACAACGCATAGAGGCGAGAGTAATTAAAATAAAAACGAACTCATTCGAATTTGTAGTCATGTCACTGTACAACCCCCCTCGAAGTGAGATTTTCTATCAAGATCTAAGCTCCCTCTCAAAGCTGGAAGGCCCACTCCTCGTGATACGTCTGTCATAATTCCAGGGGGCTGTAAGAAACCACTGAGCTGGGGCCAAGCTCAACAGATTCATCGCAGCCAAAGACGTAAGACTACATATGCCAAGTGAACCAACGGACTATGGCGGAGCTTCTGGTAACATCTTAGACTTCGGAATCTCACGAGATTTTCACGAAAATATCCGTACAACGGTGCTGGATGATCTCTCTTCCGGCCACAAACCGGTGCGCTTTTTAATAGAGGAAATCTTCATAGATGAACTTCTAAAAGTAAAGAGTAGTACAAATTGACCAGCTTTGCGGGATACTTTGGCCTCAGAAAGCCTCACCCAGCTGCTAAATTCAGCTAGTGGTGTCAATGAACGCATAGAATAAATCCTACTTACCAAGGAAAGTAATAATCATCTAAGCTCCATTATATTCTAACTAATTACCGTAATTCATGAGAGTCACGACCAGTAAAGGAACATAACCCCTATGAACTTGCACAAGATATTCGGCTCCTGATAAGAAAGAAGAATCAATTACGGAGACGGGGTGAGAACACGGGTGATCCTAGGTTAAAGCCAAAGCCAACAGGCTAACCAACAAAATACGTGATCAGATTCATGAATTTCACAACACTATTCGGGAAGGATTTTTCGAAAGCCTTGAACCAGGTGATAATAGCTTTTGGCGCCTCTCAAAATATTTTACATTAAAACAGGCTAAATATCCCCCCATTTAAGGGCCAAATGGCCTTAACTACGACAGCACAGGAAAAGTCGAAGCCTTTGCAGATGCTCTTGAACTGCAATCCCATGAGAATAATTCCCCTGAGGAGAGCCCTGAATCAAGATGAAATTGACTCCTCTGTTCAAAGGCTGCTAGCTTCCCAGATGACAGGCACTAACGAAATTCGTCCACTATACTTACCGGAATTGAAAGACATGACAAGCACACTAAATAAACGGAAAGCCCCAGGCCCTGATTCTTTGATGAACACCATGCTGAAATGGCTTCTTCTTTATAGCACTACAGTCCCTCTCGGGCCTTCGCTTAGAGATAGTTAGAGTGTCTCATTTTTCATGACCGTATTGAATTTCCTTCGGGAGTAGGTGTAGTCAATACCATGCTCCCGTGTGCTTGCTCAGCTGTGATACGATCTGATTAAATCAGTACATATCACCACTAAGTGAACACTCGTAGTCTGTCCGAAAAATCCCCTGAACTAAATCACGTTGCTCCCAACAAGATTTGAACCTGGAATCTTCGGCTTATGGGTTCATGCTCTAACCACTAGGCCACACGGACACAGAAATGGCTACTAGATAACATTCTGCAAGCCCTGATGGACATCATCAACACCATCTTTTCCCCATATCATGGAAAATGGCAATTATAATCGTCATCCCGAAACCAGATAAGGTCTTACTTTCCCGCAAAATTTGCGGGCAATAAGTCTACTGTCTTCTCTTTCTAAACTCGCAAAAAAGGCACATTGGACTCAGTTGTCCGAATATATTGACAATAATAAAATATACCAGATGAAAAATATGGCTTTCAAGCTGGACACCTTCAAACTCAAAATAAGAAGGGTGGTCCAACATATTAGAAATGGGTTGAATCGCATAAAGTCAACAGGCCTATTTATTTCAACATAGCAAAAGCCTTTGACAAGGTCTGACATGCAGGGCTAATCTTTAAAATGTATAAATATTCCATTCCACTACCTTTGATAAAAATTATCAACTCTTTCCTGCAGGGCAGATCTTTTCGCGAAAAATTGATAACATACTATCCAACATGTGACCGATTCAAGCTGCAGTTCCACAAGGATCACCGCTCTCCCCATTACTGTACTGTACACCCTATGCACTGCGAACCTTTCACCTCTGCCTAACAGCGCTCAAATTTTTTTTTCTATATGCCGATGACTCTTGCATATATTACACCTCGCGACAAGCAGAAGCCATATCTTCAAGTTTGCAGTGATCCACCGTAACTCTTTTGGAATACTTTCAAAGGTGGGAGGTGAAAATTAACGCTGACAAGACATAAGCCATTTTCATCCCAAGAAAATGACGACAACAACCTCCTGAACTACAAATCGACTCAAACTCAGTACCTTGGAATACAACAACAAAATACCTAGGACTAAAATTTCACAATAGACTTAAATGGACTGATCACATACGTCACAAGAGACAACACTGCTTATCCCCCTTGCACCGCATGTTAAGATCAGGAAAACTAAACGTAAAAAATAAACTCCTCATCTATAAACAAGTTATAAGACCCTCCCTTCTCTATGGCTGCATGGCCTTCAGTCAGACCTAAAAATCCAACAAAAAAGCTACTTCGATCCCAGCAAAGCAAGGCCCTTAGGAGAATCTTTACAACCCCCGGTACATTAGGAACATTGACATTCACAAAGACCTCAAACTAGACACTATTGACTAATATACACGGGACCGCGCACTAAAACTGTTCGACAGGATAGTTGAACACCCTAATAGTACCCTGAATTTCCTAAGACCAACCAATAACGAGTAAAGGCTCACCTACTCTAGTCTCAGGTCAAGAACATTGTGATATAGGACTGACGGAACCTAGTTGTACTGTTTGCTATAGGCCAGTACCCACAGCTAGAAATGGAACAAAAGTGTTAAATACCACTAGCTCCACGTAACCCCACACCTCCAAGACCATATGCAAGAAAGTAAAAACGATAAGCTGATCTGAAGGTTGTATGTAAGACTGTTGGAGGATTTCAATGCAGACAAGTGTTAATAAAAACTATACTATATCTGTATACTATATATATACATATTTATATATATATATATATATATATATATATATATATATATATATATAAATATATATATATGTACATATATATATATATATATATATATATATATATATATATATATATATATATATATACATATATATATATATACATATATATATATAAACATATTTATTTATTTATATATTTATATATATATATATATATATATATATATATATATATATATTTATTTATATTTATATATATATATATATATATATATATATATATATATTTATATATATATATATATATATATATATATATATATATATATATGTATATATATATATATATATATATATATATAAGTCTGAACTTATTGTCAACGAAAACTTGACTAAACTAAGTCTTATGTCATGTTTTGTCTCGACTTCAGAAGGACAAGGTGCTGATATATTAGCGGTGATATTTTAGCGATTTCACCGAAATAGTATCCATAGCAAGTGCTGCTTGACTTTGATGAGCTCCAGAGAATCGGTATCACAGTGTTGGTGAAACTAAATGACAAATATTTCATACAGTGACTGAAGATAGACTCATTTAACAAACTCGTATGATCAAGTCATCATCAGGTCAATGATTCAAAAGTTTCAGGAGCGTGTCGAGGGGTTTTCCTGAGCAACATTTAAGAATGTCCTCTCAGTTTCCGAAATCGCAGGAGATAAGGTGGACACTCGAAGGTCACTTTTTGGGGTTTTGTAAAAATGTTTCCAATGACCTATTAAATATGTACTGTCTGTCCATCCATATACCACAGCAGTTTTTCTCAGGAGCTAGATATTAATGCAAGAACTATGAAACTTTATACCAGAGATAGTAATCTAGCGTAGATTGTATGGGCTAAAAAATGTTAAAGGATTTTATGGGGTCTGACAGTATAAGGGTAACAGTGTTTTTAACGAATATAGCCGAGAGGGGCTTCAAATTAAAGACTTTAACGAGATTTTTTATATAAAGTCTTAAAATTGCGAACTAGACAGAGGAAGGAGGAGAACATGGATAAAATTGTGTCCTTTCCCTCGTGATTGGAAAACTATGGACCAGAACATCACAAGAAAGAAAAAGTTCTTTATGTATACTAGGCCAGCAAATGCTACTTAGATGTCAAAATAAAATTCGCTCAATTTTGCTAATAATAGTACAATTTGTTGATTTGAGATTTGGATCAATAAAGTTGTAACCGTCCCTTGAAAATTCAATGATATTCTGAAAGTTTCAAAAGAATCGAATGATATTTAACAAAGTTACAATCATTTGAGTTTTCTTGTATTTCTACAAAAATAATGCGTAGCTTTGTGTCTATATGCGCTTCCCGTTGACCCAGGCACTATAGTTTTGGTTAGATTTTCACAAACATTGTAGAGGAGGTTTGTATCATGATTATTTTTATGGATTTAATCGATCAATGATATCTGTTGTATAAAAACAAAATGGTAGCCACATTAAAGAGAATGTGAGTAAACTGACGTAGCTTTTCTTCAATTTAGGCATAAATATAGGGCTATCCATTCTACGCTTGGGAAAGTAAAGCTAAAGAAAACACATCAAATATTCAGATGGAAACAAAATTTTTTATTTAATATAAAGACTAATCTTTGCCATTATACGTGAAACACAACATTATTCAAATGTCCTCCACGGGACCTCTTTCAGGCCTCAATCCTTTCGAGGTCATTTTCAATGACTTCGGCACATTTCCGGCAATATCTCGGCCATAACTTCACGAATATTGGTTTTCAATTGCTCAAGATCGTGTTTGCGTAAACACGATCTTTCGCATAGCCCCATTAAAAAGAAATCTAAAGGTGTTAGGTCACAGGATCTTGGGGCCCAATTGACATCACTCAATCTCGAAATGACGCGTCCTGGAAATTTCTCTTGCTCGATTAACCTGTGTTGTGTGGCTTGTGGCTCCTTCCTGTTGAAACCATACGTTTTTCAGATCATAATCTTCAATTTCTCTCCAAAAATAATCGGTTAACATCCGTTCATAGCGGTCAGAATTGACTGTTATAGCTCTTCCTTGATCGTTTTCAAAAAAAAAGGGCCAATAACACCACCAGACCATAATGCACACCAAACGGTCACTTTTTCCGGATGCAAAGTTCTTTCTGCGATCACGTGAGGATTTTGAGAGCCCCATATGCGGCAATTCAGTTTATTTACGTAACCATTGAGCGAAAAATGAGCCTCATCACTTAAGAAAATTTTGTTCGAAAAATCGTTATCAATGGGTTGTTGTTCAATCACCCAATTCGCATACATTCTGCGTTGTGTATGGTCTTGAGGCTCAAGTTCTTGAGTGAGTTGGATTTTGTATGGATGGAGATGCAAATACAAATGCAAAATCCACCACAATGAGCCGTAAGGCAAGCCCAAATGTTGAGCACTTTGAGCAACGACAATGATATTTTCAGCGAACGAATGTTGCGATGATGCACATGCCTCGCAATATCAATAACCGATCCAGTCTCTTCAAATTTTCTCACTGTGTTCAAAATTGTTTGCTGTGTAGGGCGATTATGTCCACCGTAACCGGCTCGTATAGCCCTAAATGTTGATACAGCAGAACCACCATTTTTATAATAAAATTTAATAATTTTAACCCGTTCTTCGACTGTTAAACGATCCATATTTCTAAATGGCAAACCTTCAACCAAAAGACACGCTTTAATTCTGACAGATGTCAAATGGCAGGGTTACACTCTCCTACCACGAAATGGATTTCCCTATGCAATGAACAAGACAAACTGATTTTTGGGTTGATTTGTGGCTTGCTAAAGATGATTGTCAATATTTCGGAAATATGCAAAACCCATTTGGCTTGAGCATACTCCTGCCTACTCATCTTGTTTCAGTTTTTCTCAGTTTTTGTAAAAATCTTGAAAACGCTATATCATTCATTGATTGACCAAAACTCAAGTTTATTAAAATCCCTGGAAGGTAATGTTTTCACATTTACCTCTTTGTGTCCCCTCAAAGATTTGAGTCCACAAAAACCCTCTGTTAATATTTGGTAGAGCGGAAAGTTCATTCACTTTTTGCCACATACTCAAAAGTGCATTTTGTCTACTCAATGATAATTGGAATTATTTCCGAATTTTTGGATTCCTGTCTAACATAATTTGCTGTTTACAAAGGGATAATAGAAGACTCCAAATGCTGTATGTGCCAAACAAATGCGCGAAGATACATATTATAACAGGGGCGCAAAATGGCGGACCGCGGTCCGCATCCGGACCGCCGACCCATTTTCTGCGGACCGCCAGAACACAGCAACTTGCACTACAGAGTACGTAATCCACATTACCTCTGTCGACGTCACTTCGAAAAGCGCGGCGGTGAAGCGCACGGGGCGTCGCGGGGCGGGGGTAATCATGCGATCGCGCTGCCGCCGGCCGCCAGTGTTTTGCTTTAATTTTGAGTGACGAGCGCCGCGTTGACACACGTGCTTGAAATATTTCGTTTGCTTGTTTACTTTATGAGTTTAAGTACCTACCTGTTTACATTAGCGAGTTTTATCACTATGGAACCGAAAAAAAGAAAAGTTGAAGATCAAAATAGACAGTTTTTGCTAGATTGGACCGATTTATATTGTTTCACGCTGCCAAATCGTGCTGGAGCGGTACCAATGTGCTTGATTTGTAACCAAACAGTGGCGTTAATTAAAAGCTCAAATATAAAACGACATTATGATACCAACCACAAATCATTTGCCGAAAACTTTCCACTTGGTAGTGATCTTCGTAAGTCTAAAATTGCAAGTTTACTATCAAGTTACTCGTCTTCGATCCGGATCATAAGTCGCTCGATGACTGAGCAGGAAAAATGTGGTGAGGCTTCTTTACGTATTTCTTGGACTCTTGCTAAACATATGAAACCATTTACTGATGCTGACATAGTTAAAGAATGCTTTCTCGAGGCGGGTAATGCCTTGTTTGGGAACAAAAAGGATGTTGTTGAGACGATACGACGGATTCCGTTATTTGCTTCTACTAGCACCAGAAATACACACATTTTGGCAGAAGAAAATCATTGTGATGTCAAGCGGCAGTTAAATAATGCGAACTTTTACTCCTTGGCTTTGGATGAATCATGTGATGTCACTGATACGGTACAATTAATTATTTTTGTACGCTACCTGGACCAAGCGAGGAAAACTTTTGTTGAGGAGATATTGGCTATTTTGCCACTATTAGGAAGGACCCGAGGAGAAGACATGATCAAAGCAGTGATTAATCATTTTGATGAAGATGAGTTAGACTTAAAAAAGCTTTTATCGGTAACTACTGATGGTGCCCCAGCAATGGTTGGGAGGAAAAATGGACTAGTGCACCTGTTGAGTAGTAATGCAAGATGTAATGAAAATTTGATTTCCTTCCACTGTATTATTCACCAAACTGTGCTTTGCTGCAAACTTAATCATGATTTTGAACGTATTATGCAAGAAGTGATGAAAATAATCAATTTTCTTCGTGCGAAATCATCACTGCAACATCGTGAATTGAAATCATTTCTTGAAGAAGTTGAAGCACAATATTATGATCTACTGTTGCATAATAATGTGAGATGGTTAAGCAAAGGCTGCGTTTTAGAAAGATTCTTCAACATTTTAGAACACTTGAAGACATATATTTTCAACAGTGATCGGACTTCAGCAAACGCCTACTTAAGTTTTTTAAACGAAAAAGAAAATGTAGCTGCCATTGCTTTCTTGACGGATATTTTTAAACATATCAATGACCTGAAACTTAAACTTCAAGGCAAGGGAAAGCTTGTATGGGAGCTCATGTCAGAAGTAAAAAGTTTATCGCGAAAACTCGATCTCTTTATTAATGATCTTGGTAATGAATGCTTACACTTCCCCAATTTAAATAAAATAATCACCAGTGACAACGAGATTGATGTCGGCCAATACAAGACGTTCATTACGGATCTTAAATCGAAATTTAAAAACAGGTTCGCAGATTTTAAGAAAATTGAGAATGTTGTAGAAATCCTCAGCAGCATTTACTCTCTGCGTCCTGATGGTGAATGGAGCAACGAAGCGGAAATAGTTTTTGGGAGTGATAAAGCTACTCTGCAGATGCAAATGATCGATTTCCAAGAAAACACAGTGTTAAAGCACAAACATGTGGAAGTTTCCAGTGAAGAGTTCTGGATTAAATCTTTGTGTGGTAATAAATACCCAGAACTACAAAAATTAGCTTTAAAACTTCTTACTTTGTTTAGGTCAACATATGTTTGTGAAGCAGCATTTTCAAAGATGAACTTCGTTAAGAATGAATTTCGATTTCGACTTACTGATGAACATCTCCAGGATTTTATGTCAATATCTTGCACTAATTATACACCAAACTTCAGACAGATAGTCCGCAACAAAAAATGTCATTTTTCTCATTGATGTAAAATACGTTTGTAATTTCCGTAATAACATTTGTATGATAAAGATTTTTTTCTATAAAATTTATCAACGGTTGTGCGGACCGCGATGGTCATTTCATTTCTTAAAACGGACCCGGAGCGAAACTAATTGGCGACCCCTGTATTATAAAGTTAATAACGATTCGAAATTTTATGGGCTCAACCAAATTGTGGGTGAATTAGATAACACATTATTTTCCTGCTAATGAGAGTTTGATTTAGGGTATAAATTTGAAAGACCAGTAAATTTTCTTTCAAAAAAGGAACTCCACATTTGCCTTCCAGATTGCTCAGTGAAGATTATGTGATAATAAATTTAATAAATACATACGCGTTGTCTTGAAATAAAATCGCTGCGAGCTTGAAAACAAGAAATCAGCTTCCACCTGGTAGCAGTATAAATTGGATGAAATCAAACATCACCAAATTAGCTAATAAGAATAATCCTCATTGAATTTCCCTGCAATTTCATTCACACTTGGCTTACCTATCACTTTTATTATACGCAATATCGCTTACACGAACAAGACGCAAGCACCTCCGAGCAAAATATCACAAATTTCTTCGTAACTTCGCCATCCTCAAACGAAATGAATTCCACCGAAGGACTCCCTGCAGTTATCCAACGGATGCAGTGAACTCGTGTGATTACAGCAATAAACGGTTTCGCGCATCGCAAGTCGATGAAAACGATGACCGAAAAAACCATGAGGCCCATGATCAAAAGGCACCAACGCAACGCTTTGATTGCAATATTGCAGTCCTTTCCGATCTACTTCTATCTTGCCGAGGTCGGCGAAGAAGTTAAGAATATCTTGAGGAAAGGTAATTCGAGAGATAAGTACGCGCAAGATGTAAGACGACAGTATAAAAACGATTGCAAAGATGACGGTGATTATGTGCAATTCCCCTGTAACACTTGAGGCTACATGCGGCAACCGCAGACATACGTTCCACATAATCTTCATTTGGATACGACAGGTATTCTTGCAACAGTAGCGGAGGCGAACGAAGATATTGAGAATGAGGAATACATATATGATTAATTTTAACTAACCCTTTATGCTTTTTGCGGCCAAAATAGCAAAAAATATTAATTTGCTAGAAAATTGTTATACAAAAATGAACAACCAAGAAACCTCTTTTGTTAAGCTACAAGATACATAATTTAAGTACAAATATGTAAGAAAACTTTCTAGGAGTTGGAAACGCCTTGTACCAAGTGCTATAAACCTATGTTATAAATATTGAAGGGTTAATATTTATTAATAAGTGGAACGTTCAATTGAAGATGATGGGGGATGATTCAAAAGCCAACGCTGCTTGAAAAATGCATAAAACCAATGCGGCAGATTCCAAGGAACGGGCAATCCCAGAAGTCCGACTAATATAAGCCGCATACTAAAGTACCGCATCCAGTCTGGTAGTTATTTAGCCTGAGGTAACGATGGCTCGGCGAATGCTTTGCAAGTCTTGGCTGCTCCGGATGCTCACAATCCATTCAGATTCTTGGGTCCGTACGCCTCCTCTACTGACACTTTCTGTATAATTTCCTTTCTCGGTATCAATGCTTAAAAGTGTGGTCAATGCAGTCCTACAAGATAGTTGAACGTAATTACCCTTCGCGGAGTTCAAATTGAAATGCAATCCTCAGCAGGTTCCTAAGAATGAAGTTTCCACACCGAATCGGATCTCTCCCCATGCGGTTTGCAAGATTAAGCTGCTCTCTTCAGATATCTTGTGGCAATCTAACCGCGGAATTAAAACCACTTCTCTCGACAACACCCCCGTTAGTAAACGCCTCCGATCCAATGTCGATCAATTACCTTTCTCCATTTGTTTCACTTGGTCCGCGGTATCGATTTAATTTTTTATGAGTGCACTTGTAGAACGCAGTAACTATCCGCGAGCATGAATCGCCCGTACGTGATAAAATTTCCAAGATCTCCTACCAAACTTGGAAGCAACGTCAAATGCAATTTGACGAGATCTACCGTCTAAAAACAGTGATTGCAGGCGTAACATGTTAACAATGCAACGGAACATTTGATCATACACATAAGCGATCGCGATAACGCAAATCTTAATCCATGATTCCTCTCAGAAGCACATCATTCACAAGTGGAGGTGTTATGATGTTCCTTTAAATTGTAAAAGGGTAAAATATAAAACGAAGTGTGAATAAAATGATTTCCGCAATTATGATTTATCGATCAGACGCTAATATGATGCGGTTTACAGTTTATAACACAGAAGAGTCAACGTTGAGTTGTTGAAAAGATACAGCAAATTTTAGTCTATTTTTCTGTTTCGTGATCCGTCAGTGCTACTACTTCATTGAAGCCATCAGCTAATGAACGACTGCAAATTAATTATCTAGAACGTTTTGTAGGTTGAAGAAATATTTAACTCGCTACAGATTAGATATGTATGAGCGCCTATGGCCAATTTCACGGCGGCGACATGTGCCAGAAATTTATAAAAAAAAAATTAGACAAGCATATTCTTTACAACAAGATAAAAAACAATAATGAATCACTATTTCAATAAAGTAAATATAGGGTTTTCCATTAAGGCTAGTGGCACCGTCTTGTTGAAACCACATATCGTTGATGTCAAGTTCATCCAATTCTGGCCACAAAAAATCTTCCAACATCACACGACCATGCTCTCCATGGACGGTAACATGATAGTCGTTTTCATCCACGAAAAATACGGCCAAATCACACCTCCGACATGCAAAGCACACCAAAGAATAATTTTTTGCAAATGCAACGGTGTCTCAAGAAGCACATATGGGTTTCTTGCTGACAAATAATGCATATTTTGCTTATTAACAAAGCCATTGAGCCGGGAATGAGCTTCATCAATCAAGATGATTTTTCGATAATAGTTATTAATAGTAATTTTTAATAATTTCCAAACGTTGCTGGTTCGTGAACTTTACCATGATAAAAACGTTGACTTTAACTAACGCTATCACATTGACAATTCAATAAAAATATTTAAGACTGCGTTCATATAAAGATACGAAATCGTTATGTCCCTAATGCAACACCCTATATAAATATACAAGATAGTATACCGCTACCAATTTGACTATCTCTACTTTCATTTAACATAAATATTTTCAAACCAGCGCTTCATTTCAAATGAAAATCGAATCTTTGTACAATAATGTTATTAAAATAGTTAAGTCTTCAATAAAGTAACAAAACTTAATAAAACGAAAATTTACAAACAATTAGAGATAAACCCAAAAATAAGCGCTAAGCTGTATGTTACAAAATTCTTTTGTTATTGGATTCCTTGCAAAATCTATAATAATGGATGAATTCTATCATCTTTAACCTCACAGGATGAAGTTGTGATCGTTTCGCAGTTATTACGAGTCCAGCTGTGGAGAAGACCCTTTCACTTGGCGTGCTGGTGGTATGAAAGACCATATAATGATGGCATAGTCGTTTTCCTGTCCTTGGAGTACTGCAGAAAGTCGCCACCGCAAGTCTCTAAATCTTCCCCATGGGCAGTACTCAAATATCTCGAGCATTAATTGTCTGCTTCGCCCTCGGAGCACTCTCGTAGAGTAGGATTACTGTGATTTTGTGCCAAATCTAGCGAACAATTTGAAGTGCTAGACGAGGAACTTGATCAAACAGCAGTGTACACTGATTTTATTTCGGGGAATATTTTCTGCTTGCAACCGACTTCTGTCCATTGATGTAAGAAATGAAACTTTAGTATTTTTTATCTGGCAGGTATTCATCAACTTGATCAATTTTATGGAATCGACAATCAAGTAGAGATGCTGCAACGACATCATCGAATAAGAAAAGTCGAGATTCTAGATCCTCTAACATATTATTCTTGAATCTTCTGATAGCGAGAGGGTCATTATCGTTCATTTCTACAAAAAGCCTTTTTATTTCTAAACGAAATACAAGAGCCAAGTTTATTGTAGGCCGAGTTTCCAATGTACTAATTTTTGTTCCTGACTTTTTTTGACTTTGACTTTCGTTCCTACGAGATTTCCTGAAGGAAATCTAAGCCGACCTTTCATTGATCCTTGACGTAAAGTCTTCAAACGTGACAATGGACTGTACCGATCAGGTCGACAAGTCCGGACAGTTTTAGTCTACTCCGAGGTGGTTGCTGGCTAGCTAGCTAGTTCGTAGAGGAGTTTCGGTCACAGGTCTTACGCGAGCAGACTAAGCCCGAATAACAACACTCAGCCACCAGTTTAAATTGTTATGGATACAACAGAAGGGCACCAGTATTACCGCATCCCCAACACTATCGTAGCATTCGCGTGACTTGGTATATTCAGAAAGCTAAGCCACACTCGACTAAGATTTGTTTGCCACTCCAAATTGTATTCATAATAGTAGTTTAAATACGATTATTTGTAGTTTTAAGCAAACATAATTGTCATCGAGCGAAGGGCAGAATCAACGCATGGTTGAAAATGGAATGTCATCTTTAGTGCTGTGAGGTAATTTCAAGGTTGATTAGCGGCTGTTAAATGGCATTGAAAAGGTGCGAAAATGAATGCCCAAGTGGAAAGCATGGTTTCGAATGTAAACAAGTATGCAACTGCCAGAATGATGGTACATGTGATTCTGTAAGTGGAAAGTTTTACTGCCAACCGGGTTGGATAGGCTCAGTATGTGCCAGTCGCTGTCCTGCTAATACGTATGGTTTGGGCTGCAACCAAACTTGTGACTGCTCAAATGGAAACTGTGATCATATAACTGGTGAATGTGAATGTTTCCCTGGTTTCACTGGAGAAACGTGTTCGATTCCCTGCCCGCCAAATACATTTGGCCAAAACTGTTCCCAAAAGTGTAAATGTAAAAATAATTCGAAATGCAATCCTTTTACTGGCGAACGTTTATGCTCAGCCGGCTGGGAAGGACGATTATGCGAAAAGAGAAAATGTGATATCAACAAATACGGATTGAATTGTAGCAAAATATGTAATTGTGACATGCATAACACCGAACTTTAAGATCCTTGGACTGGTTTGTTTCATTGTAAACCTGGTTGGAGTGGCGAGCAGTGCAATCGACCGTGCACTTTCCTGAAATATGGAAAGAATTGTGATCTAGCTTGCGAATGTAAAAATAATGCGAAATGCTCACCAGTTAGCGGTGAATGTTATTGCGCTGCTGGGTTCCGCGCTAAATGTTCGCCGGAAACTGGTTAATGTTTCTGTACTCCTGGTTGCAAGAATGTAAAATGCGATCGACCGTGCAATGAAAAAATTATGGAAAAGATTGTAAAGAAAAATGTCAATGTATCCATGGAGCGTGCCACCCGGAAAATGGTTCATGTTCGTGCAAAGCCGGATGGATGGGTGAAAAATGTGATCAAGTTTGCCCAGATGGATTCTTTGGAAATCATTGTATGGAAGCATGTGCTTGTCCATCTCAAAATTTCGTATGTCATGCTGCCCTGGGATGCATAGGTCGTCAAGGAAAAACTGGAGATGACTGTGACATTCCATTAATCCTAGAGCGTGTTGCTGTTATTGACAATTCACCGAATCAAGCTGGTCTGGCATTTGGTATTGTAAAGGCTTTGGTACTGATTGGAATATTTGCTGCCGTGCTTTTCTACTACCGGCGTAGAGTATCGAATTTAAAAACCGAAATAGCTCATGTTGCTTACATGGCTAATCCGCAATCATATCCAGAACGGGATGATTTCGATAATCCTGTCTACGGAATGCAACCATCAGAGGACAACACACGACTGCTAAATAACTTACATCCAAAGATGAACAATCTAAATGGACAACCATCACTTTCAGACTATGATGATGATTCAAACGCTAACAATTTTTTTTTTTTTTTTTTTATTTATTGGAGAAAAAACAGTAACAGTTTATGTATATAAAAATAATTCATATGTTTTCGTTTGAGTTTAACAAGTACAAACTGTAACCTAAGGCATTTCTCACAGAAAAATAAATGTGTAAATTCAAACTCTTAGCAATATAAAAAAAAACAAATATGTACAAATAAGCATGACGAGAGAAAAATTGAAAGCGAAAAAAGAAATAAGAAATTTCAAGCATTATAAAACTTAGAATTAAAAACTAAAATGAAATGAAGTGTGCTAATACTACTACTACTACAAAAAAAAAAAAATAATCATATCAAGTTGGCATGTAAAACATATTTTAGATCACGCTTAAAGCATTGCTTACTTTTATCATCAAATAAATCGACCAAATCACCAATATTATTATAAGTATTGCACATTCTATAAAGGGGCGCTCTCTGACCTGAGTTCGTCTGGCAAGTAGGCAAAGCGAATAAGTATCTAGATCTGGAATTGACACGTGGTACACGGAAATTAATTTGAGATAATAGATCAGGACAATCGTAATCAGATACACAAATGTTTCGTAGCGTCATCACATCGAGGAGAATTCGTCTTTCTTCTAATGTCGCCAGCTTCAAAAACGTCAAACGCTCCAAGTAAGTTTGTTGCGTATATTTTAATTTCTATATGATTTTTATATAAATCATAGTGCGGGTTCCAAACTGCAGAAGCGTATTCCAAATGTGACCGAACCAGAGTTTCGAAGAGAATGACATAGGTGTGTGGATTTTTAAAGCATTTTGTTACCCTAAACATGAAACCTAGCATTTGGTACGCTTTATTACAGATCATTTCAACGTGGGCGTCAAATATTAATTTAGAATCAAAGATTACACCTAAGTCCCGAATATTTGAGACTCGACTAAGACTTTGGTTGCCAAGTGAATAGTCAAAATTAATTTGTCTAATTTTCCTAGAGAACGTTATAACCTTGCATTTATCTGTGGCAAGAGATAGTTTATTCAGTGTGCAGTAAAGCGCAAATCTATTAAGATCTTCTTGAAGCAATAAACAATCTCTACGACTGCGTATAAGTTTGCATATCTTCATATCATCTGCGTACAAGAGAACTTTAGAGTGCTGGAAGCATTTATCTATGTCATGGATAAAAATGGTAAAGAGCAATGGTCCAAGGATGGATCCCTGTGGAACTCCTGAAGATATAGCGCAAGGTGAAGATGAAAATCCATTGAGAACCACTGATTGATGTCTAGATTCAAGATATGAAGAAAACCATCGGAGGAGATTTCCCTTTTCCCCATTAAAATATAGCTTTCTGAAAAGAACTAAATGATCTAGTTTATCAAAAGCTTTGCAAAAATCAGTATAAATACTATCTACAGAAAGCCTCAGATCCACAGCCTTGAATAAAAAGTTCGCATATGTTATTAAATTTGTAGTTGTAGATCGTGCTCTAATGAATCCATGCTGTTCAATAGGGATAACACTTTTAATCAATGGATAAAGCTTGTCATGTACTAATTTTTCAAATAATTTGGCAATAGATGATAGAATTGATATAGGCCTGTAATTTTTTACATCGTCTTTGGCACCAGTCTTATGTATTGGTGTGATATTAGCGGTTTTCCAGAAATGTGGAACAAAGCCTTCAGAGAGACTTTTGTTGAATATTATGGTGAGAGGTACGTATAGCTCATTGGCAGTAATTTTCAGGAAGTATGGTGAGATTCTATCTGGGCCAGCACCTTTATTGACATCAATACTTTCCAATCCGAGTTTTACATCCATTTGAGAAAGAGTCAAGTCTGATACGCAGATATTATGAGCGTTCAAATCGTTGACGAAATTTTTAGTGTCATATGAGTTTTGGTCTGAAGGAACAAAAACTGATAGAAAGTAAGATGAAAACATATCACAAATAATCGTAGGATTGCTTGAAGTTTGATCCTCAAATCTCATGGTTGAAGGGTAGCCTACTTTGTCACTTTTAAAATTGTGAGTAAACTTCCAAAAAGATTTAATATTATTACGAACAGAGTTCTCTACACTCATAATATACAGTTTGTGGCAGCGTTCTAATAATTTTTTGGCGTTTGCCCTAGCCTGGGAGAAATTCTCGTAGTCAGATTTGTTCCCATACGTTTTCCAGCGTTTCCAGAACTTGAGTTTAAGTTTAAGTTCCTTTTTAAGGTCGCTGGAGAACCAACTAGGATACTTATTTGATTTCGCGTTCATATGAGGGACATAAGCATCCAAAATATCATACAATATTGCATAAAAAGTATTTGTTGCATCCTGTGTATTAAGAACCTTAAGAGTATCTTCCCAATCAATGCTTATAAATGCTTGAAAGATGCCTAAGTAGTCGCCCTTGCGGAAGTTATATTTAGGCAACTTATTACTGCGCAACGACGAGAATCGATGAAAAATTTTGAATTCACACTCGAAAGGTGGATGCTGTGGATCTATGCCGATAAGCGGAAGAGTACTTTGGCTGATATCACATTCTATATTTGTGAACACCAAATCAAGTAGGTTGTTATTAATATTTTTCAACGTGTTGCACTGTTTCAAGTTTAAAAAAGACATTACGCTACTGATGTAGTGCGGCACTTCAAGGATAGTATTCTTGTTTGATTCGAGATGCCAATTTATATTTGGTTGATTGTAGTCACCAATAACAATAAAATCATGATACGATAAATTTGTGGATATATCATTTAGCTTTTGAAAGTGATTTTCGTAAATAGCCTGGGGTGTCGAGGGAGGAATATAACATGCTATCAAAACTACGCCATTACTTGGTGAGGGTAGAAATAAAACGATTTCTTCTACCGAGTGATTCTCGTAATCATATAACCTGACGCAGGATATCATCTTTTTTATTGCAATTAATACGCCACCCCCATCTTTTTTGTTTGAAGTCATGGACGACCGATCTTTTCGATAAATGATGTATCTATCATCAGTAATTTCACTATCACGTATGCCATCCCTGAGCCAAGTTTCTGTTAAGATAATTACATCAAAGTCAGAATTTAGAATACTTAAACGCAGGTCATAGAGCTTGTTTCGAATGCTGCGACAGTTCTGATAGTAAATACTGATAGTATTCAATCTATTCATTGTGATGGTCTAATATAGATTAAATGAAAATGATGATCTTTTATGATAAAATATTTTTCGTAATTATCTCGATGAGAAAGACAATGGTGCAAGTAAAGCACATATTTGAAAAGAATAAAAACGGTAGTCATTAAATTGCCAACTTGATTGTTACATAAAGCTATACGCAAAAACTGCAAACTATAGTGATAATAGTCCAATTTGAAACGAAAACAAAATAATAACATACAAGAACAAAAGGTGTAATTGAGTAAATAAGCATAAGCTAGTCACTTTATCTTTAAAATATCATTCTCATCTTTAATTTTAATCACTTTTGCGGTATCAGTTTTACGAACATAGATATTCAAGTTCCTCACCCACACATACTTGTATCCCATGTTTGAAGCCGCTTTCCTTGCCTTGCTATACAAGATTTTATTCGTTAATGTGAGGTGTTCATTAATATAGAACTTGCGCACGGGCTGTGAACTAATTCCAATTTGGTCGGAGGTGAAATCGCGACGAATCCTGGCTGCATGAATTAGCTCATCACGCAAACAACGTGTCGTCAGTTGTACTATTATATTTTTTGGTCGATCCAATTGTTGAATAGCTGGCGCCACACGATGCACTGCTCGAATGCTCTCCGTAGGAATATCAATGCGCATGAGATGTCCAATGTTTTGTACGATCTGTGTGAGGTTTTCGTTGTTCGCCTGTGGAACATTTTGCAGTTCCAGATTGCAATTACGCGCAGCTTGGTCGATTTTGTTAATTTTTGCTTTCAGAGCAGCCAATTGATCACGCAGTTGTGTGTTCTCACTCTGTAAGGTTGAGGAGACATCATTAAAATGTTCAACTTTTTCCTCTAGCGAACAAAGTCTATTCTCCCATGCCGATAATCGATCATTAATCGACTTTACATTTGCATGCAGTGGCTCCAAAAGCTTAGCAAGATCTTGTTTATTCGTTTCTCGCAGTTGAGAAAACATACCATTGAGATGATCAAGCAATGTATGATCAATGCCACTCAACCCAGCTGGGGTATTAGCTGTTGATGAGGTGTTTTCACCGATGTCTTGCATATATATGGAGCGTACTGGCGTATTGGAATTGTCTTCTTTTGATATACGCGCGCAATTATCAGGGCATTTCCAGGTGGATTTATATTTGGCGCTTTGTTTCGCGAAATTAATTTTTGTAATGCCTACACACTCATAGTGGTAAATATTTCTACATCCATGGGAAGAACACTTCATAATCTCTGCTTCTCGAACAGTTAGTTTGCAAGCTCTGCATGAACTCATTGTATGTTTATTGATATGTTGATACGGAGCGGAAACAAAGATTAACGGAAAAGAATAAAATTAAAATCACTGATGAAAATAAAGTCACTGATAAAAATAAGATCACTGATCAAAATAAAATCACTGACAACGTACGTATATTTGTAAGATTAATCTATTACTTATTTATTTATTATTTATGACCGAAACACGGCCCGCACACAAGTCAAATGCGTTTCCCATTAGGAAACCCTAAAAGAAATTTGCCAAAACGCACAATTGTGTGAGAATGACTGAAATTCTACGCGAAAACCACTTCACTGATTTCCCAACACAACACAACTCCAATACAAATTTTGCAAACTGAGTTGACCCGTCTAAACTACATCCACAAAGGAGGCCTAACATTCGTCAATGAAAGTGAAAAAGAATGAGAATAATTGCTGGAAGCAACTAATGCAAAGCCATACGGAGGTAACTTTCATGGGATGCACAACAAGCCACCAGGAAAAGGATCCTGATCAGTAAAATAGGGCTTTTTCTATCAACCCAAATATCAGCACACTCAATTCACTTTGCAAGACACTCCCAACATTTAAACAAAATATCTTAAACAAATGTACTATTTTAATCACCGCACAACCAAACATCGAAATTGTACTGATACGTATTCAATAAACTTTAACACAGCAACTAGTATGAAGAATTATAATGCAGATTTAACTAATCCAAACTTGTGTAGTGACCAAAGAAGAACACGTATACGACGAAATAAAGCAAAAGGAAGGTTTAAGAGAACCAGGTGAGTAAGATCACTTAAACTATTCGGGACAAGACACATCGCTGAAGCCACAATATCACCGAATGAATGGCATGCAATTAAATATTAAGGCCGAAGTTCAAGATAAAACATTATTCAAACCGACGAATACAGATCCTAACGTTGATGATTCAAAAAATGATTCAAATGAAGGCTGAATATTTTATCCAAATCTCAAAAGTAAACAAATACCACTAACAGGTCAAACTGTCAGTGAATTATGTTCAGCTAATTCAGCCGCACTTGGAGTGATCACCACCAGAGGGGAGCGGAAACCAAGTGGCGGCAGAAAGAAATTACCACGCTGAAGAGGTGGATGACCGGAGACAATGACATTCGGTCGAAGAGCGGAACATTGGCCGTTAGGAGGAGGCTATAAAAGCGCGCGAAGAATGACGCGCCTTCTCTTTTTCTTTTCTTATCGTGTGCGGCAAACCAGAAGTTCAGGAGAAGCAACAAGTGCGGAGGAAATTCGAAGTGCGGAGGAAATTCGAAGTGCGAAGCGACGAGAAGCAGCAGTTGTGGAAGGAAGCAATATTAAAGTCGAAGCGACCAGCAATGCCCAGACGTGGAAGAAATAATAATAAAGTGCACCAACGGATGCAACCATCGAAGGGGCCCCTTGTAGGTATTCAGTAGAAGTAAGTTCTTTTTAGTGTGAATCAATGTTTGCGTATATAGAATTTGAGAGTTATATTATATGTTATTGATACTTCATTGATATTTCATTTATAAAATTTATGCTTTGAGGAAAAAAAGTGAAGATACAGGTTAAGTCTTCTTTCAAATTACAGATTGTGACGGGTGCGGCTTGAGTGGCAAGTCGATGTAAAAGTGCAATAAAACGAAGTGAAATTAGAGATATATAGAACCAAAGTGTTTGGGGTTGGTGTAGTTGTCCCGGCGAGGGTTAGTGCAGGTGTAAGGTTTGAGTGGTAAAGCAAGTGTAAGGTTTGAGTGGTAGTCCGTGTGTAGGTAGGGTTCGGCCGAATCGCGACGGTGGTTATTCCGGCAAGCCGCATTCTCGCTTGGCGGCTCATTGGGGCCTTGAGGGACAAGCGAGTGGCGTCCCACACCCGTCTCCGGACGAGCTAAACCGGGTCCATAAGCCCCGCCGGAGCACCCCAATTTCCTTGAAGTATCCATCGGTAGTGTATATGAAATAAAGTACAGAAGGGGCTCCTATTTTAGCGATAGTAATTGTGTTTTTCTGTTCAGGCCGTCGAATTAAGAAATAAGTTGTTTTCATTTTAAAGTGGTTAAAATTCGAGGATGTCGAAATCAGGAAAATTTTTAGTGGACCGACTGGTGAAGGTCGAGTTAGGCTATGAGTTGGCCATCCGGAATTTGCCGCAAGACACCGTGGAAGCAATGAGGAAATCGCTTCGAGTTGCGTTACGGGCAGAGGACGCCCTGAACGAGTCGTTAGTGGCGAAAAATTACCCCTTCTCTTATGAGGAAGATCTTGAAGCGATAAAGGAGAAGATAGCGGAGGTCGAGGATTTGGTGGCGAGCTCCTCAAATGACAAGAAGTCCAGAGAATACCTAAACATCTGGGCTAAGGAGTTTGGCTTGCGAAGAGTTCGCAACACGGCTCAGCTACCGGAGGCATCACAGGTGGAATTGGACAGGTTGCGTCAACAGCTAATCATGGCCCTGGGAACGGTGATTGATCGGACAGAAAAGGAAGGGGAGACGGAAAACAAACCCGTAGCACAGGAGCGAGAATACGAACGCAGATCGTCCTTAAGACCTGGAGAGCCGACATCCTGTTCAACACCGAGATTCGGCAATGGTGATCTGAAACATCAGAACATTGCAAAGTGGGGTGTTACGTTTGCTGGAGAAGCATCGGGGAATTTGAATGCTTTTCTGGAAAGGGTAGAGGAATTAAGGAAGGCTCGGGGAATGACCAAAGGACAATTATTTAGGTCAGCGGTGGAGCTTTTCGAGAAGAAGGCTCTAATTTGGTGCCGAGCCAATCGACAATTAGTGGATGATTCAGACGGTTCGGTCAAAGCCTTGAAAACGGAATTCTTGCCGCCAGCCTATGATGATCGTCTTGAAGAGGAGATCAAGGAGAGGACTCAGGGCGTAGATAAGACAATAGGAGTTTATGTAGCGGTGATGGAGGGAATGTTCAAGCGATTGTCGGAGCCGAAATCGGAGAAGCAAAAGCTCAAGATCATCCGGAAAAACATATCCCCTTTCTATCAAACTCAGTTGAGTTTAAGGACAATCGAGAGTTTGAAAGAGTTGGTTGAGTTAGGAAGGATTTAAAACGCGTCGAACAACTCACAACGACTCTACTTCATATTACATAACTTCGTTCCCCAGAAAAGGAACCAAGACAACCGCTGAAAAAAACTCGTCCTTAATACTCGTAATTGTAACAATTTCCTACTTCGTCTCGTTCGTTCGCAATCAGAACCGACCTCTCATCGGTTCGAGACGTGCAGTCTTGGAAATGACAACGGACTGTACCCTTCAAGTCAACAAGTCCGGTCACACTTAGTCTACTCCGTGGTGGCTGCTTGTAGGCTAGCTAGTTCGGAGAGGAGTTTCGGTCGCGGGTCTTACGCGAGCAGACTAAGTCCGAGTTACGTAACTCAGCCACCGGTTCACATGCCCGATTTCCAAACGCGTCAATAACTACTCATCCAGAACGGGAAACCTACGTTACGTTAGTTCTGGATGTGATCTCTCCACAGATCTCAAATCAAAACACTACAAAATCCCCATAGGCGCGTTACCGAATCACCGACGCGGTACCAGAAAATAAGCTAAACTACCTCAAGTCCAAAATAACCTACTCTAAGAAAAAACGAGCGCAAACAAGGGTACCGCGGACCGTAACCGATTAGAAATCAATCATCCGCAGATTATTAAAACCTAACCCCCTTCAAGACATACTTACCCTCGGTCATCACTTCCGCTGCAAAAGAAAGAGCATGCGGAACGGAAAGGCTTATGGCTTCCTTAATAAATCATGTTTAATATTCATATGTTACAATTAGAATTATAGTAGATAATACGAGTCTATCGCAGTTAACACTAGAATTGTTACAATCACAATAAGAAAAATTATTTCTCTCTATTCGTTCATTACAAAAATATTCATAAATTTAGATGAAATTAAAGGAAGCAACGAGTGTTGTTGTGCGTAAATTCACGCTCAAATACAATATTCAATTTTATAAGAGTGCCACAAGTCAAATAAGATAAGCATAACCGACAATGCAGTTCAATATTACTGTGGAGAACACATTTCGAGAATAATACTACTTTCATACGATGAATTTAAAATATATATATAGCAATTAGATTTCGATTAACAGAAGCACAATAGATATGTTATAAAACCTCTACCTTCAAGCCGTAATTTGACTGAAGACAAATTAAAGAGAAACGATATTGATGATTCCAAACAATTTCTAATATACCTCAATGGAAACGAGAGTATCGTCGAATCATATTGATTTTGCTCTTCTGACCCAAGGTATTTTATTTAATTTTACAGTGCATTTGGAATATTTAGGCCATACATTAGTTAACAGAAATCCTTTTTTTTTCATGTCAAATATTCTAACATTCTCTTTGGATTTAAGAACACTACAGCCTGGTACATTTAGCAAACTATGTACATATAAATAAAACGATAGCAAATTCAAACTTGGAATCAATACAATGATTTTTCTTGAGGGTTGCGGCGTTCAGTTGTCTAAAGGTACATACCGAAACGTCAAAAATTTTAATAAAAATTATCATGTGGATTTCGAAAATAAACTTTGCTTTTGGTTTTATTATATCAAATAAATTTACCTCAAGCAGAGACCGCCAACATAAAAACTGTATAAACATGAAAACTGTGAATTTGGCATTTTTAGAATGTACTGGACCATAAGATGAAGAAAATATTTCAGGTGAAAATTTGAATGTATTAATTAACTCTCATTATCTTTTACCAATCACTAAACAGTATCATTCATTTGAGTTATTCAGGCGAATGTACAAAGCAGTTCAGATGCAATAAATGTTGAAATCGTTTTACGAAACGGGGAAATGTTTTAAGTTTATATGAAGTTAAATTTCAGTTTCTATTATGTTTGATTTTCGAATCGTTATATTGGCCATAAATATAGAAAGGACAATTTATGTAAGATGCAATTAACTAGACACCAAAACTAAAAGTTTGAAAGTTAGAACATTTGACCTTTAATTTATGCTTATCTTTGAAATTCTCTCCAATCACACGAATAACAAAAAAAAAATCAAAATGTAGACGTTCAAAAACATAAAACATATAAACATATTACGCACTCATGCAATTTCATACTAGTTCAATTATCTCTTAACTATCTCACTCCGTCCATTGAATCTAAAATACAATTTCATTATCTAATTTACTTTAATATCTAATCGCGTGTATATATTTATCAATCCATTTGCAAATGCTACATTATAATGAATAAGGTGTGGATCGATGGATGTTATATGCAGCAGAAAAATACAGCATTAAATTTATTCAATATTTTGATGCCTCCACGTTAATATTTATACTTTAAATATTACAATATACATAATTGTATCCTTTAAATTTGAGTCCATATGTTAATTACTGGGTAACAGTTGAAAATCGAAAATTAACTGATATGTAGATTGTTAGATTATTGAACATTTCATTTTTTGTGTATTAACGAGAAGTAAACTTCTGATGAAAGAAAATACAAAAATATTTCAGACGGCAATTATTATAGGGTTAGTAGGTCATATTTATAGTGAAGCTACGTCAACATACTGGTGTTATCTGTTCAATTTTTATATCCAGTTTTATATGTTCACTCGTACAGATAAATCTTTGGCTCACATGAGGAAAACAAAATACCGTGTATCTATCAAGCAACATCAAGAACTGTGTTGAATTCACGCCAATTCATATTAAGATATTATTCGAAACTACGCAAATGACGGTGATTACTTGTACCCACCACACGCGATTTGTGATGTTCCATCTCTTGGAACAGCTATCATCTACTCTAACTTTTGGAAACAGCTTCCAAAGCTAGATTTAATACGTTGCAAGAAATTAATGGCGAGATGGTATGCAAATCATATCTTGCTCTGGCACTTATTCCGTTAAATTAATGACGTGGGCACTGCCGATCCTTCACCGTCAAACTTACTTGCTTACCTCCAAACAGTAGTCACGGCATTCGTCCGACTGCAAACTCTTTGTCAATTGTACGCATCTCGCGTGTTGTCTCGCTGCTGCTGCTGGAATTTCTCTTGTTGCGCTGATCGTTGACTGCAAGCGCTGGGCGACGCGGCTCGTTCTTGGAGTCCAGTTTGGAAGATTGAGCAAAACGAATTCGCCTACTTTGCAATCCACAGCGCCAAAGAAAATCGTAAAGGCCGCAAACAACTGGGAGTGCCCGCAAGGTACGGTGAAAATGGAATTCCAAACTTGCGAGTTCTAACTTTATTGTTTAATTGCGCGCGTATCTCCGTGTTGACGCTGAATGCGCTTTATATATGTCACTAGAATGGGAGGACGACTTTAGTTTACTACGAGCATTAGTTAATATTTGCGAAAATCTTTTAATGAGCCACTTACGTACCTTAAGAGTATGGACACACCTCCCGTAGCTAGCAAAAGAATTTACCGACACACTTAGCCATGTGGCTGTCAAATTCCACCGGTTTTCTCCTCCGACAAAACAGATGTGTGTGGAATGGAACGCCACATGGCGGCAATGTGCATCTCCATTTGTTGCCAGTGGCATAGTTTTTCGATGGCCACGGTGGAGGGGCAATCCCAAATGGATATGTCTCGAAATGCGTCGGGGTTTTGTTCAATATTCTGTTTCAAATATTTAAATCCACAGATCTAAATATTTGGAGAAAAAAAAATATCTTCTGCGCAAGATATCCGCACGAAAGATGAAGTCCGCTTGCATTTCGAGATCATACCCATCTGGCCGAGTGCAAGGGTTCGGGATCGGAATCACTTCGATTCCCGGGCGTAGGCGTCACATTACATAATACTCTACTAGAATTCAAAACCGAAAAAAATCTACTCTAACAAAAAACGCAAATTCAAAATATGGCACCGCGTACCGACCGCAATGCAAAGTCGACTATTCGTGGCCCTACCCTCTCGGTGGCATACTCACTTTTCGCCGACATTATCCTGCTGAAAGGGAACGATTTTGCTGGAAATGAAAGACGCGAGTAAGTTAGCAATTCATGTTGAGCTTATTACTTTCACTGATCATTTTCATTCTATCACAATTCAATTTCAGCCTGTTACCCCTAACCACTGGGGTGCTTTGGCAACGGGGGCCTTGCAGTCTCGACTTTGCTCGCCGCAGACGGGCGTGGACGCCAATTCACTGCTTTGGGCTAAGCCCCACACTTGACCGCCCAGCGAGTGAGGTGGTTTGCCGAAGCTCATTGTGGATCTCCTCCAACCAATGCTTCGCCACTCAAACACTACCGAAGATTCAATCTCATTAAACATCAACCCGCGCGCCATATTTCTCCGCCCCCCCCCCCCCCCCCCCCTAAACTTCCTGAAAAACAAAATTTGTATGTTTCGAATAAATTGATTGAAAAAATACTGCAAGTTTCCTTTATATGAAAGGGATTTACTTTGAAATCGTAAAATCACAAATAAAAGAAGCGATTTTCCATACAATTAATAAAGCAAAGCTCATCAGCGAAAATTCTAACAATTTTGACTAAACTCTGTCACCTAACGTAACTAACAAGGAGGCCTCGTTGTAGAACTCCCGTCATCGACGACACGGCAAAAAAGACCCCGCGCACTCGTGCATCAGCCAGTTGATGTTAGTTATTCTTCCGGGCAACCTTGCATTCTCCCGGTGGTGATTGAAGTAGACAACAATTTTATTAATACTGTTTTTCCTTTTTTCTCCTTTTTTAGGGTTTCGTAAAATAATTTTACAAAACCCTACTAGTTTCGCGACCAGTCTGTCCGTCTGTCCGTCCGTCCCTCCGTCCGTCCCTCCGTCCGTCCGTCCCTCCGTCCGTCCGTCCGTGTGTCACAGCAGTTTTTCTCGGAAACTACTTGAGCTAGAAACATCAAATTTTGTGCGTAGGTGTAAAGTGGTGATCTCTTCAAAGTTCAACTACAAAAAAAATTTTATAAGGTATTTAAGGGGGGTCTCCCCATATAGGAGAGTGGCCCCCCGAAAAAAAAATTTCATTGAAGGTAGCCGATATGGGTATCAAAGGCCTTGATGAGACCTTTTCAAAACAGGTCTTAGTTTGGCAAAATTTGCTTCGTGGGGTGCACAGGGAGGGGAAATACACGAAAAATTTGTGTCCTCCCCCCTCGCGATTGGACACCTGTGATCCGAAAAATCTGAAAAAAATCAGGAATGTAGGCCTTGGTGCGTACAAATACGTGAGAAGTCGCAATTCACTCAACTTTGTTAACAATAGTATGATTTATCGATTTTATGTTTTCTTGAATAAAATCTTTATGGTAACCTTAAATTCAATGAAATTCAGTACGTAGACGTTTATTAATAAGATTGATCTATCCTGAAAGTTTCATAAAGATTGAATCATATTTAGCGAAGTTATAGTGGTTTGAATTTTCCTGTATTACTATGGAACAATATGCGCTGCATTTATTACTATGGCAACATATGGCTATGGAACAACATGCGCTTTTTACCGACTCAGGCACTACAGTTTTGCTAGGATTTGCATGAAAATTTCAGGAATAATAGGTGTCATGAATATCTTTGAGAATCGGTTCAACTAGTGGTATCAGTAATCGTAAAACAAAATAATGGCTGTTTTAAATGCGAAAATTGAATAATTTTGAGTTATTTTTTCCCAACTTCAACGTTTAAGGTGCATGCTTTGAACACTTGATTCAATTTAATGAATGACTGAAGATGAGTACCTACATTTAACGCTCATAAGTGAAACAAGTCAAGGAGGTGGGAGAGAGCTCCTAGCAAAAGGGTTTTGTAACCATTCTAGGATTCGAAAAAATTGGCCATGAATCGATGATTTCAGTACAGGAGAGTGGTCCCTAAAAAAATTCATCAGACGTAGCCGATATGAGTATGAAATGAAAGGAGTTTTTCAAAACAGTTGTTAAACTGTCAGTTTTTGCTTCAGTGGGGGCACAGGGGGAAATACATGAAAAATGTGTTTCCTCCGTCGCGGATGGACATCTGAAATAATTATCAAGGGAGATGTTTATGAGTGTAACAATACCAAAAACATCAGAAGTCGAAATTCGTTCAACTTTGTTAAAAATAGTATGATCTTCGTATTTCATATTTTCTCCAATAAAATCATCTTTGATATGTTTCTTGATTTGATTCAATCTGGTGACTGCATTTTTTAAATTGAATACAAAACCCTACTAACATGAGCGTAGGTCTGTTTACCCAACTTGTTTCGCAATTTCTTTTGAACCTCCGCACCTTTTTAGGGTATTGTAAAATTATTTTAAAATACCCTACTAAAATCGCGTTCTATCTGTCCGTCTTTCCGTCCGTCCGTGTGTCACACCACTTTTTCTCACAAACTACATAAGCTAGAAACATAAGATTTTGTAAGTAGGTGCGAAGTGACGCCCTCTTCAAAGTTTCACCACGAAAAGAAATTTTTACGGTCTTATAGGGGGGTCTCCCCATATAGGGGAACTACCTCCAAAAAAAAGTTTTCATCGCATGTAGGCAATATGGGTATCAAATAAAAGGTCTTAATGAGAACTTTTCAAAACAACAAGTTGTGCTTTGAGGGGTGCAGGGAAAGGGGAAATGTATGAAAATGGTGGTGAGTTTGAAATCATAATAACCATAATAATTGTTCGAAATCAATTTATGGAATCTGTATATTAGTCAAGCTTTGATATGCAGAATATATTGTTAGATTTACTAATTGTTTTGCAATTTCCTTCTGGCAGGAGCACTCTCCTGCCACTTCAACTTGTTTCTTCTTTTCTAGGTATCTTAAGTTTTTGTTTGAGGCAAAAATTGATATTCAGTTGTCTGCTCCCTGCCATAAGAAGTTGTCGAAGGACACATGGGCAACTAATTAGATGTTGAGCACAACCTTGAGTAAGTTACTATGTACAAATTGGTATGATTACAAATACGAAGTATTATATGATAGATTTGAGATGTTTGCAAATGTGTTTATTGTTTTGGAAATCATGTTCACCACCCGTTCTTCCACCACTAATATGTTGGTTTGGTCCACCTCCGCCCCTACCTTGATTTGCATTAACGAATTGTGTTTTATTATTCAAACCAATAGCAAACGGCATGAATCCCTGTTCCACATTTTCGGAGCCCATGATATCACCACCATCGCCACCTCCAAAGTTACGATTCATGTTACCACCGGCATTATTATGTTTATTTGCATGATCAAAGTGTTTTTCTGTTGCCTGTGACGAATTTCTTCACCTTGTCGGTTCATACGAAGATTTCTTCCTCACGCAATCTGTGGCTCGTTCTCTCTGTGGTTGTTGATTAAAGATGCTATCGTTTTGGAGCAACCGTGCATATACGACGAGCCTTACTAATCTAACTTGAGCTACATTAATTTAACTTGAGGAAAGAAAAATCTTCTCTACTGTAGCCATTAACATTAGAACTTATTCTTATTTCTATCTTTACTAAGACTATGTACAATACATGGTAAAGTTTCCTTTCCCAGTTTGGCTCGAGGATGCATCATTCTTACCACGTTTCCTGGTGGTGGTGTTTAAGTGGTGTTTAAGTTGGCTAACTTCTCAAATTCCCCGTAACAAGCCTTATTCATTTGATTAAATTAATAGCGAATAAATGTTTATTTAAGTTTACATGACATTAACAGAATTCTTAAAAATTTATCCAAATTCGTTTCAGTTTCTTTTTTTTCTAAGCAAAAAAAAATTTAATTATATGGTACCATAGAATTTTTGATTTCATGCAAAATTTATTCACAATATCTAAGATTTTCACTCTAACTTAAAAACAATATTTATCGGCATTCTTTTAAAATGTAATACTTGATGAAATTGGTTGCAAAAACTTCTAATAAAATAAACTATATTAGTGTAGGAAAGCGAATATGAAATTTTCAAAAAAAAAAAATATATGTTTATACTGCAGTAGCACATAACTCAATTGTTCATCAATTTTATATCAGTTACTAACTAAAATGTTCTACCTCTACTTTAACTTTAAACGCGATGCCAATAAATTAAATTATTTGTTTCATATTCATTGAAAATAAAAATATCAAGGACTGAAAAAAGATCGAACTAAAAACATGGCTAAAAGCACGTTTATAGCAAATTCTTAAATGATTTCCTATCGGCAGGTTGAAGGCGCAAATCCTCATTCACAGCTAAGAATTGTCTCTGCGTTCAAAAACTCACCTCATATTCTCACCGTTATTAGATGAAATAGTGTTTAAAACGTAATGTAAAATTAAAATTATCAAAGGATTAAAGCCTTTTCAAATATGTACAATTGACTCACAGAAACATTTAAAACTCACTGCGAATAAGTTTGGACTTATTTCGTTTCAATTAATAATAATAATTAACTACTGACTTAAGTTGTAACTAAAGTACACATACTAGTGATTCACACGATTGGAACATTAAATGAAGTTGGTTGCTTTTCTACTAATTTGTTTAAAAAAAAAACGATTGTTGATTATCCACTTAACACTTGTCATTTTATTCTTAAGTCTTCTTTGTTTTCTTATACGTTTACTGTTACTTAAAGTGGAGACATCATAATATTTTAGTTTGGTTTTTGGCATTAGAGGATGTAGAATCTTTAATTCAATTTCAATAATGGAAAAATGGCTGAGCAAGTATTGGGAATAAAATGTTTTTTTTTGGGCGAAGCGTTACATTGAACTGACAAATTTTTTTTGTTAATTTAATAATGATTTCCCCCCCAAACTGAGTCTGGCGAAGTTCTGTGTGAAGTCTAGCACCACGAGAGTAATCATCCCAGCGCTACATTATCTGTAGTGAATGGGTAGATATAATGTCCGTATAGGACTGCAACGATGGTCTGCTGCCTCGGCGAACGAAGAAGTTGATATCCGCCGAGAATGGCCTTGTCTGGGGACGCGTGAATGCGCTAGCAGGCTAGCATTGCAGCGTCGTGGGGTGGGTTCATTCCCCCAGCACAAGGACCCACTACAGAAGAATTTCGCATTCACGAATTCTTGGGTCACAAAAGAAAAGGCGACCGAAGTCGAAAAATTGTAGGTAACTACAAAGAGGAAGGAATTGCTGGTTCAAAGAACAAGTTGAAACAAACCAAAACAGACGGACTTAGGAGAACCTCGTCATTACCCGACAATTCTCACGGCCCACAAATAAGAGTGGGACAACCGGATGGTGGTGGTGCCCACTCGCACCCGCTCGAATTCATCACCCTTACACGCACAGAAACCCTTTTCTTTCCCTAACTCCGCGATTAATTTCCATCAGTTTCGATAATTTCCCGTATCACCATCTAGATCAAATCCAAACATGCAATTCCATCCACTTCTTAAACATCCACGATCCCGTCTCCCCCAAATCAGAGTACTGTCCGCGCGCGATCACGACTCAATCAATCCCAATCCGTTCACCCTCATTCTCCAACGGCATTCTTCTTGCGTTCTTTTCCCTCTCATTTCAGGTTTCTACTGCAATACATGTTGTGATTGCAATGTATCTTGCTGCTACTATGTCTGTTGCTACTGCAATACATGTTGCTGCTGCCATACATGTTGCTGCTGCAATATATGTTGCTGCTGCAATACATATTGCTACTGCAATACATGTTGCTGTTGCAATACATGTTGCTGCTGCAATGTATGTTGCTGCTGCAATGTATGTTGCTGCTGCCATGTACATTGCTGCTGCAATGTATATTGCTATTGCAATACATGTTGATTTGGTTGATGTGGGTAATGATTCGAAGGGTTCTGTTGCGTGGTTGTGCTAAGTTTATTATGGCGATTGGCCATATTATAATATCCAGGCATTTTTCATTGGGATTTGTCTTTTGAAAGAATTTTTCTCTTGTTTAGGCCTCCAACTTCCTCTTCCCTCTCTATCTGTTACTATTTATTTTGCGATATTTAATGCAATCAGGGTCTTGTATGGTCGATCGAGTTTGATTGCTTCTGCGTTGGTTATCTGATACGTTTTTAGGTCTTTATAAAAAAAATTTTTACAAAGACCTACAAGTTTCGCGACCTGTCTGTCCGTCTGTCCGTCTGCCCGTGCGTCACAACTAGTTTCCTCAGAAACTATAGACGCCAGAATGCTCAAACTTTGTAAAAAGATCAGAAGTGATGGTCTCTGAAAAGTTAAGGTATTTTAAAAAATTAAAAAATTTTTTAAGGGGGTTCCCCTCTAATAACGAATCAGCCCTTAAAAATTTTTTTAACCAAAGGTAGTCGACTGGGGTATCAAATGAAAGGTCTTGTTTGAACTTTTCGAACCTGAAATAAAAATATCATTTTATGAATTAGGGGGTCCAGGGGAAGGCAAAACGTACCAAAAATTGGTGTCCCCGCCCCCCTCGCGATTGAACACCTTTCGGCCGAAAAATCTGAAAATTATCACAAATGTGGGCCTTTACGAGTACAAGGGCAAAAATACCTCAGAAATCGAAATTCACTCAACTTTGTTAATAATAGTATGATTTATAGATTTTACATTTTCACCCATAAAATCAAAACGGTACGTTTAAACTTCTTGAAATTTTGCAATTATATAGACTGATATAAGATGTTTAGATCGAATCATAAGCAAGTGATTTATAGCCATTTCAATTGTATGGAATTACAACAACAATAGCACGTGTTCATGATTGACACATATTCCAAATTGACCTAGGCACTTTTATTTTCTTTTAGTTTTCTTGAAAATTTAAGGAAAAGTGTGTAACTTGAATATGTTCAACCGGCCAAGCATTCAGGAAAATTATTTAAGCTAGATCAGAATAGCGGCTGCACTGTGCTTATGAAAGGAATTGTGCATCTTTTGCATGAATTCCAATTTATGCAAAAGATGCATGATTTCATATCCAAGTATTGGATGAACAATAAAAGTTATTGATTCAAGCTATTAGAAAACTTATTTCTGACCCTACGATGTTTACAAAGACCTTCTGGTAGGGGTACTCTCCTGCTTACTCAACTTTTTTCCATCTATATTTTTGTGTGGTTCACTAAACTAAACTTTTTGACTAAAATAGCACCGTTGATTCTACATATCAAAAGTGATCTTCACAACCATAAAGTTTGCTTTTCGTCTAAAGAGATCCAACCTTTTCATAGCTTTTAGCCATTTCGATGTCCTGGTGTTTTGATAACTGGGTCTCTTTCTACTTCTAGGCATACGGAATTTTTTGAAAGGCTGGACATTTTGATATGTTGGCGCTTGATAATCGGTTGTCGCTCGCTGCCAGGGTGAAGGAGATAGGAAGGTTTTTGAGCAGTTTGCTAGTATAACTGATCGATTACTACAAATGGCGATACAACTATTGCTGAGCCAGTGGGGACAAGGTTACTCGACTCTGCAGATGAAGTAAATAAAATCCCATATGATGTAGAGAATTGTGGTAGCTAAGCCACTATCCAGGACACGATAAATATGTTCGTTAGGTTCAATGTATCAGTAGAATTGTCGCAGTCAAATGCTTTAATAGAACCAATTAGTTGCTTAAACTCAAATTAGTTAATCAAAGCATAGTACCGTAGTAATCTTAGACGCGATAAATTTTTTGCCAACACACAGGCGGGGTCAAGCTCAACTCACGACTAAAGTCGCGCCAAGACTTTGAGTCTGCAACCGCAGTTGGTTGAGTGGAGTAAGGGTTCGGCCACATTGCGATTTTTCTGCCGTAACCAGCGATTTTCAGACGCAAATACGAACACACTGCGACAAGATCTCCGAAGGAACTTCAGGCATGCGCAGAACTAAAATGCTCATTTGAAGGTATGTCTTTGCCAGGAACACATGCGCTAACTCATTTCTGCGCTATGCAAGAAACTTCCATGCACGTCAGCGTCAAATGTCCAAATGATGTGCGCCTGCGCGAGTATCATAGAAACTACCTGCTAAACTGGTTTTAGGAAAAATCGCGAATTCCTGCGATTACCGACCTGGACAAAATTGTCGAAAATCGCAGTGTGCGGGCTTCCATTTAACCATGTGTAACTTGCGACAGAAGTGCGGCTAAATAGTCGTAGTCTGATGCATCCCTAAAGCCGTCGTTGAAAGGGCCACCTAAGAACAGTCTTAGATGTATAATTAAATCCCTTGCACTGAGTATGAATAGCGTACAATAACTTTATCTAAACTCGTCTCTGTCACTTCAATTTTGCCTACCTGAGACTGGAGTGTGGCGCCCACTATTACGTCCGCAATTTCCACAAAATCAACTCAAATAATGTCTGTCTGTGGGGCACTAAACTAAATGTTGTAAAATCAAGTTGACATTCAACTTGAAATTGTCTACTTTAGCTTTGCACTGCAAATTATTTTAAACCTTGATAAACTAATCGTTCCGAGTTAAATCAAACAAATATTTTGATTGAACGGCCATAGTCATAAATGTCCTGAAAGGTAAATAATTGCAAATTATTCACACCTTTATAAATCAATTTGAGGCTATGTTTATATGATGTGTTACGCTTCGGAAAATTTCATGCAATTTACAAATATCCTTATTGGAGTACACTGTTTTAATGTTCCTTGAGCATTTTAATGCATTCAGTACTATCGCAAATATAAAGATAGTTGATATTCAGTCCGATCAAATATACAAATCCAAAGTTCCGTGATTACACAAAATGTCGAAAACGTCATTTCACTTGAAAGTTGCGAAGGATCACAAAAATCATTTTTATCTATTTGTAAAGTTTCCACTAGGACAATGTCAGGCTTGCTCCCATGCGATACTGATGATAATTGTAAAACTTGCCTTCGTATCCGAACTCGAACTTTGGATTTCCCTCTTGTTTGTCTTTAGCGATTGATTCGCATTTGGGTCCATTGCGAACCACGAACACCGTCAATTTATCAATTACGATCGGCAAGCTGTTTTCTCGCGGAGGATTAGGCAGATCCATGTTATTGATCTAGCTTTTAACACCTCAAATATTCAAGTACAGTTTAACGTAGTACTCAAAAATAAAATATGTAGAACGTCTGTACTTATTGTAAAATTAATTCATGCACAGTAAAACGTCCACTCATGACCACCATTCTCCACCGCGATGCAGTCGCTGCGAGCTGTCAGTTTTCGTTTGGTTCGCTCCAAAACCGTCGACGTCCATGCCGTAGCGTGTAGAAATTCGTTGGTTTTCGTTTAGTTCGCTCAGCGTCCGTCGACGTCAGTTGCGTAAGGTGTAGAGATTTGTCACACAACCTTATCAGCTGGTTGGGACATTTAAATATAAGGGTGACAGATCTCGGCAGAATATCAATCCGTGGGATCGAGGTTATCACACCAAGCTTAAAACTTCTAAAAATTGTGACACCTTGCCAATTTAGGAGTTGGGAAAACTAAAGCACCAAGTTTGTTTCGAGACGGACGAACTTGGCGCATCCACACTATGCCTTTTCATATACGATACCCTTACTAAACGTAGATTCCTAAAAGATACGGGTGTAAATGTATCCGTCATACAATCAACACCAGAATCAAAACAGTATGATGCCAGTAATGTCAATTATAAACGACTGTATGCTGCTCATGGAACAGTGATAAATACATACGTGTAATGATGTAACAATACAGACTATTCAATCAATAACAATACATATCATTACATCATCAATACAATACATATCATAATATCATATTAATAATGTAACAATACATATCATTTAATAATTAAATAGTACATATCATTCAATCGATTTATGCTATGATGCATATATTCTCAATGCATTTCAGTCTTAATATTTACGTGTATCATATTCATATTCACATTCCTAATTTTCTGCTTTTATTTACGATCGTAAATCAATTGAATATGAAATGAATATGAAACCCATTTCATTCACACATGTAATATGAATCTCATATGAAGACTCATGAGTAAAACCTATTCACAACAAATGTGTGAACTAAGAGCTATTTTTCCTTTTTCATCGATGATGACACGCGACACTCGAGTTTATAGATATGGGTCAATATTGGCTGCATGTCGATCAAGTGCATGACGATGAATCATATGAGTTCATGTGTGTGGTTTTTTTTCTGCATGTTAAATTTATGAGTAATAAATTAGAAATTAGGACATTTTGAAATTGTAAGAAAGAAATTTATGAATCATAGATTTCTTTGTTACATTTGATTTGTAAGTAAAGAAATTGTATAAATACTCATAATTAATAAGGAAATACAATCAGTATATTGAAATCGCTTGTAGAGAAAGTTATTTTCTATTTCTGCGGAACCGCTGCGACTCGTAGCGAGTTATAGTACTGTTTCACATTAGTAACCATGGCGCTAATGGAGTTCAAGATTCCACGCCAGAAATCTCTGCGGCTCTGCCGCTTGGATAGGTATTTTCAATTAAAAGTAATATTTTATTAGAAGGGTAAATTCTACGCTAGTTTCTTATTAAGCAAGAAGGACACCCACGAGGACGAAACATTATATGGCGATCCTGCCTACCGGACAAGGAATTAATTGAATACGAGGATACAGTTAACGCAGGATTAACCGAAGAAGATAAACGAATTGTTAATGAGGCGTTCGAAAAATTGGTAAGGCAGGCTGAGGAATACAAGCCTGTGCCCATAAGGAAAATCGAGCATCCTGCACCACCTTATGTACCTACGAAGATAGGTACACCAGACTTCAGAGGACCTAAGCCACGCAACATTGAGCAATATAAGCGGAAGAAGGTTAGCAAGGAACAGGATATCGAAGCAACTATACCGAAGAAACGTCGACCAAGAAAAGGTAGAAGAACAAAGCTGAAGCGCGAACGAGCGGAGTTACACAGAATCATCCGGATATCGGTTGGAGAGCAGAAACAACGGTTACAGCAAAAGCTATTAGACCTCAAACCAGAACGAAGATATTGGGACCAAAATGGGTAAAAGCTGTTCTGTTCAAAGTACGTTTGTGGAGCAATATCAACAATCGTTGGTGACGACGGGTGCATTTACGATAGGATTAATTGTATTTTACTTTTATAACAAACACAATAAGAATTATGTTGTTAAAAGATTAAATAGAAACATTAATGTATGATTAAAAGCACATAGAAATGCACATATAATTAAATTGATAGTTATCCTTATTTTTTTTTGTTATTATTGAAAGAACTTCATGTTATACTGATTAAATTTTGGCATTTATGGAGCAGTTAGAACTAATTGTACTTGAAAATGAAAGGATCCTTAGTAACTTGAAAAAATGTGCAAAGAGTTTGTATACATTTGAGACTCTTCACGCAAAATTAGAAGAATTGAAAATTAGGAGAGAAAAGTTCAATAATACGCTTAAAGTTTGTAGTGAGGAAGACTCTAGAATATTAGATCTAAAATTAAAGTTCAGGGCTCAATCGTCAATCTTAGAAGGAGAAATCTGGCTACAGCTATGTAAACAAGGATACTCCATAGAGGCAGATACTAAAGAAGAATCCATTAGCGAGGATTTAGAATTGAGTTTACCGTTTCTCGAGAAAAACTTTACAATGGCTGATTTTAATCTAGAAACAGCTATGAAATTAATCCCTGTCTTTGATGGCAAATATAAGGAATTAGATCCTTTCCTTAAGATTTTAGAAATTTTACACGCAACTCTGTCAGCTAATGCAAAAGCTAGCTTAATAGACTTTGTTGTAAATGTAAAATTGAGTGCCACCGTCAGACTTTCTTTGGCCAATACTTCTGTTTCTACTTTTGACTCTTTGAAATCAGAGTTACAAAATCGTTACAAAAGTAATAAAACTGTCCCGCAAATTCATACACTTTTGAGCAGTACTTACCAGAAAAAATCTTCCGTAAGCAACTACAAGGACAAGATTCTGAATTTAGTTGATGAACTTAATCAGCTGCAAATTCAGGAATTAGGTAATCAAGTTTCCGATAACGAAAAGAAGATAATAACGCAAATGAATGACACCTATGCACTAACTGTTTTCAAGAACGGACTAGATGATCAGCTAAGAAGCACTTTTTTTTCGGCAAGACCGAAAAGCTTTGCTGAAGCCGTGTCTCTGCGCAAGAATTAGAAAATGCAGAGACGCAAGCCACCAATAGCGTGATGCATTTCACTAATGACTCAGATAGAAGAGGTAGAATGCAAGGTAACCGCTATAAGAAAAACAGAGGTCAAAGATATAATTCGAATAATAATGATGCAAACAATTATAATAGCAATCGCAATTATAATAGCAGCAACAACAATAGTGGTAATGGTAATGAAACGAACACTTGTTACCAAAGTAACCAAAACAATGATAATTATAGAGGTCGTAGACGTAATAGAAGAAACAATCATAGGAATGACAACTATAATAATAACGGTAATAGGAACGAAGGACTGTACACGTTGTTACCGATCAGGGAAACGTGCAAGGCTCCGGAGAGGATTCAGAATCTCCCGGATCAAAGAGTTCAAAACTAGAGAGAAAAATATTTAGAATTACCGAAAATTGTACAAATTTTGTAAGAATCTACAATTGTTATTCAGGAAGATATTTACTATTTTTAATCGATACCGGAGCAGATGCGTCGATTTGCAAAGAAAATATTCACTTTAATTTAGAGAACTCGATAGATACTAATAATAAAATTAAGTTAACGGGCATGACCAAAGAGATAACTACATCTCTGGGTACAACTAATCTGGACTTAATAATTGGGAATTATAAATTAAAAGAATCATTCCATGTTGTGCAAAGCAATTTCCCGATAAGCACGGATGGAATCATCGGTAGAGACTTAATGGTCCATTACTTGTGTAAAATCGATTACGAGACGTTTACAATAACTTTCAACGTAAACGATGAAGACATCATACTACCAATGGACACACGAAGACAGGAAAAGTCACAGATAAATATTTCAGCCAGAACTGAGATGATTGTCCCTGTTAACATAGAGGTTTCTGAGGATAGTATTGTCCTTAAGACAGAAATAGAAAAGGGTGTTCTTGTAGGAAATACTATCATACCTGCAAAAGGGGTTCGACACATAAAAATATTGAACACTAATGACGAAGACATTGTCATAAGGAACTTTAATGTTGTAGTAGAACCATTAAAACACTATAACATTTTTAAGTGGGAAAAACAAAGATATACCAAAGACAGATTCAAGAAGCTTATAGAGGTTATGAACAAAGATATTCTAGACAGACCCGCAATGCATAATTTACTTGAGATAATAGAAAATTTTCAAGATGTGTTTCATTTGGATGGAGAAAAATTAGAAACAAATAATTTTTACAAGCAGAGGTTACAAACCGTAGATAAAAATCCGGTTTATATTAAAAATTATAGATTGCCACAATCCCAAAATGAAGAGATCCTACAACAAGTTAAGGACCTTGAAACAAATGGCATCATAGAACCATCAATAAGCCCATACAACTCACCTCTTTTGGTTGTACCAAAAAAGAGTGCAGATGGAAAGGCTAAATGGCGACTGGTTGTGGATTTTAGACGACTTAATAACAAGATTGTCAGCGACAAGTTTCCTTTGACAAGACTTGAAGACGTCTTAGACAAGTTGGGTAGAGCGAAATATTTCTCTATGCTGGATATGACTAGCTCTTTTCATCAAATTGAACTTGAGAAAGAGTCTAGACCATTGACGGCATTCTCCACCAGTGATGGACACTACCAATTTAAAAGATTACCTTTCGGATTGAAAATTTCATCAAACAGCTTTCAAAGGATGTTGACTATAGCTCTTAGTGGCCTAAGTCACGAAGCATTCCTGTATGTTGATGACATCATAGTATTTGGTTGCAGCATCAAACATCATAATGACAAACTTCGTAAAGTATTACAAAGACCGCGTCAGCACAATTTAAAATTAAATCCTGAAAAATGCCAGTTTTTGAGATCAGAGGTAGTATACCTGGGTCATTTGATAACCAATGAAGGAATCAAGACTGATCCAGCTAAAAATGGTACTATCAAAAACTACCCTGTCCCGAAAAATGCAGACGAAGTACGCAGATTTGTGGCTTTCTGCAATTATTACAGGCGTTTTATTCCTAAATTTGCTGAAACGGCGAAGTGTTTGAATGCTTTACTAAAGAAGAATGTAACATTTAGCTGGACTGAAGAATGTCAGAATGCATACGATACTTTGAAGAGAAAATTGATAGAACCTCCAATCCTTCAATATCCAAATTTCAACAAACCTTTCATATTAACGACTGACGCTTCTAACTACGCTTTAGGCGCAGTCCTATCTCAACGAGAAATTGGACAAGATTTACCAATTTCTTATGCAAATAAATCTTTGGCTAAACACGATATTAACAATCCTACTATCGAGAAAGAACTCTTAGCCATACATTGGGGCATAAACTTCTTTAGACTCTACCTCTACGGAAGTAAGTTTGTGGTTGTGACTGATCACAGACCACTGGTATCTTTGTTTACACATAAAAATCCTTCGTAGAAACTTACTAGAATACGTGTTGACCTGTCCGATTATGATTTTTCGATTGTATATAAACAAGGTAGTATGAATACCAATGCTGATGCATTATCAAGGGTCGAGCTAGACTCTGAGACCTTAAAAGCAATGATACCTCCAGAAAATGATGAAACAGCGAAGAAGAAAATATTAGCTATTACCAGGCAAATGGCCTCTAAAAATGAAAATCGAAAAAAGATAGTCGACGACGAGAGCACCCAGACATCGATAGAACTTGATCAACTCTATTGTTGGGATTGCACGAGTTTGTCAGACATCACCGGTGTCATGAAATTAAAATTTAATCTGCGCAGAGAAAATAAAGTTTCCGTTATACGTACAAAAGATATTATAGAAGTGCACTGTAGCGATACATCTGATGCGAAATCCGTTTCCATCAGGAAGAAGCTAACAATAAAAGATGCTACCACAAGAAACAAAAATAATGAGACAATTGGCGATAATCCATATCCGAAACTCGTTTCGATTTTGGAGAAGTTATTGAGATTCGCGAATCGAGAAGGCATAAATGAACTCTCATTGTCTTGTGAAGATATTATTTTTGAGCCTATAGACAAAGTAATATTTAAAAGAATATTTAATATGTTGCAACATAAAACAAGTACGCAAAAGAAACTCAGAATCATGATATACAAACCACCAACTAAGGTAATAGATAAAACAAACCAAAAGAAGCTAATAGAAGAGTATCACAACTCACCGCACGGAGGACATGTTGGGGTTCGCTTGGAAAAATTTGAACAATATGGTTAAGGTTCACATAAGAAATTGTGCAGCATGTCAGACTAATAAACAAGTAAGACATACAAAAGAAAGGATGGTCAAGACTGACACTCCATCAACAAGCTTTGAAACGGTAAAAATAGACACCATAGGTCCATTAAGAATTTCGAATAACTACCGACATATATTAACGTTACAATGCGAATTGACGAAATTTGTAGTTGCTTTCCCTGTAGAAAATAAGGAGTCACAAACAATAGCTAAGGGACTGGTAAAAGAATTCATATTAAAATATGGACATTTTAAAATACTGTAATCTGATTTAGGGACCGAGTTTACAAATAAACTAATGGGCGATATATGTAAATTGCTAAAAATAAAGCAAATTTTTTCTACTCCATACCATCACCAAACATTGGGTTCGGTTGAAAGAAACCATCGCGTACTTAACGAGTATATGTACTCTTTTGCAGATGACCAGCAATGGGACACATGGATTCCGTACTACACCTTTGCATATAATACTACACCACATGTAGACACAAATTATACACCATATGAACTAATTTTTGGAAAACTCCCTTACCTTCCAAATGATTTAATTGAGAATAAGGATAAAGTCTACAATCTTGAAGACTATTCTAAAGAGCTAAAGGTTAGATTAAGAACATCCATAACAAAAGCTAGGAACATAATACAGAATGTCAAATCCAAAAGAGTTGAAAATCAAATTTATACAAACCCTATACACATAAACATTGGAGATTTGGTATAAATCAGAAATGAGAATAGAAAGAAACAACAGTCTCCTTACAAAGATCCTTTCAAAGTCATAAACATTGAAAATAGTAACGTAATAGTTGATATTAATGGGCTCCATAAAGCAATACATAAGGATAGAATAAAAGCATATAACGTTGTATCATAATAAAAACATTATATGACTTATAAGGATAATAAGAACACTTAATTATAAAGAATCATCATAGTTTTTAATATAAGAATATATATAAACATTGAACAATATGTAAATAATAATTTTTTTTTAGATTCGTATTAAGATATTGAACTAAGCTCAATATATTAACACTCATCTTGAGGTTTAGGGTGTAATGATGTAACAATACAGACTATTCAATCAATAACAATACATATCATTACATCATCAATACAATACATATCATAATATCATATTAATGATGTAAGAATACATATCATTTAATAATTAAATAGTACATATCATTCAATCGATTTATGCTATGATGCATATATTCTCAATGCATTTCATTCTAAATATTTACGTGTATCATATTCATATTCACATTCCTAATTTTCTGCTTTTATTTACGATCGTAAATAAATTGAATATGAAATGAATATGAAACCCATTTCATTCACACATGTAATATGAATCTCATATGAAGACTCATGAGTAAAACCTATTCACAACAAATGTGTGAACTAAGAGCTATTTTTCCTTTTTCATCGATGATGACGCGCGACACTCGAGTTTATAGATATGGGTCAATATTGGCTGCACGTCGATCAAGTGCATGACGATGAATCATATGAGTTCATGTGTGTGGTATTTTTCTGCATGTTAAATTTATGAGTAATAAATTAGAAATTAGGACATTTTGAAATTGTAAGAAAGAAATTTATGAATCATAGATTTCTTTGTTACATTTGATTTGTAAGTAAAGAAATTGTATAAATACTCATAATTAATAAGGAAATACAATCAGTATATTGAAATCGCTTGTAGAGAAAGTTATTTTCTATTTCTGTCGAACCGCTGTGACTCGTAGCGAGTTATAGTACTGTTCCACATTAGTAACCATGGCGCTAATGGAGTTCAAGATTCCACGCCAGAAATCTCTGCGGCTCTGCCGCTTGGATAGGTATTTTCAATTAGAAGTAATATTTTATTAGAAGGGTAAATTCTACGCTAGTTTCTTATCAAGCAAGAAGGACACCCACGAGGACGAAACATTATATACGGCCTGAGAAAACTTACCGTTATACTCAACTTACGCCGGACTTTTTACTGGACTTTTATTGTTGCTGATGTGTCACACCGCTAATAGGAACAGATTTTTTTAAGAATTATGGCCTTGGAGAACACTTACAAAAACGAGCACAAGTAGATACATCAACTAAACTTAACAGCATAGGCATCGCCATTAAATCTTCAACACCTCAAGTAATGCTTACTAATTCTAAGGATCCATTCGTAAAAATATTCCGAGGCTATAAGCAAATGTTGCATGAACATGTGGTAACGATGGAAAAAATTAAAACAATGGCCACGCATTTCACTGTTACAAAAGGTCCATCAAGAGCAAGAAGATTGTCTCCCGACAAACTTGCCGCGGCTAAAACAGAGTTTAATGACTTGCTATCGAGGGGCTTATGCCATCCATCAAAGAGCAATTGGGCGACATCTCTTCATATGGTCAAAAAATCTGACGGTACTTGGTAACCATGTGGCGTTTATTGCATACTCAATTCTATGAGGGTACCAGACAAGTACCCGATACCACACATACATCATTTTTTTTATAAGTTTTAAATGGCAAAAATATTTTCAGCAAGATTGATGTAAAAAAGGCTTTTAATCAGGTTCTGGTTGAACCGTGCGATATACCAAAAACTGCTATCATTACGCCTTTTGGCCTTTTTGAGTTTACATTTAACATATGACATTTCGTCTCAAATTTGCCACGCAGGCATTTCAACAGCTAATCGATGAAATGCTTCGTGGACTTGATTTTGACAAAGCATACATAGATGATATTTTCATCGCAAGTCAGAATATCGAGCAACATCAAGAGCATGTTAGAATCGTTTTGAATCGGCTTTCACAGCATGGACTAAGAATAAATCCAGACAAGAGCAAGTTCGCACAAAATGAACTAGAGTTCTTCGGTCACTCAGTCACACCCCAAAGTATTAAACCAAAACCTTGTAAAGAAACATAGAACCCATAATCCATTTTGAAAAGCCTCTTATTGCAAAACAACTCCGGAGCTTTAGAGCAATGATAAATTTCTGTAGGCGTTTTATTCCAAACGCCGTAACTATTCAAGACAAACTGCAATGTCTTATCAAAGGCAACGTTAAAAATGACAATTTTGTTATCGCTTGGACTGAAGAGGCATCTAAAGCATTCGAAGAATGCAAGAAAACGCCAGCCAATGCAACATTGTTAGTTCATTCATCCACATCAGCACTCATTGCATTGAAAACTGATATATCAGACACAGCAATTGGTGCCGTTCTAGACCAGATTGAAGATGAAGGATGTAAACTATTGGCCTATTTCTCGAGGAAATTAAATAATGCTCAGAAAAAATACAGCACATACGATCGAGAGCTGCTAGCAGTCTATGAAGCAATTAAATATTTCAGGCACATGTTGGAAGGAAATCGTCAAAAAGGTGATAGAGCATCACCTCGACAAGCTCGGCAATTAGACTACATAAATCAGTTTTCATCCGATATTCGCTACAATTCTGACCGTCAAAATATTATCCCCGATCTTCTATCATAGATTAATTCAATCAATTCCGCCGAAATTCAGTTCGTGATCAGCTACAAAATATCTTGCATTCAAGCACAACTTCTTTGCAGCTTAAACGCATCACACTCTTTTATTCAGACATTAAGCTGTATTGCGATTTAAAAAGTATGAAAGCTAGACCTTTCATAACCAAAAACTTTCGTTTAGAGGTTTTAGCAAAATTCACAATTTATCCCATCCTGGAATAAGAACAGCTACACGCCTCGTAAAAGAGCGTTTTGTTTGGCCGAATCTATACCGCGATAGCACATGCATCTCTTGCCAAAGGACCAAAGTGCACTGCCATACTAAATCACCCATACACGCTCATAAGGAAATCCCAGAGCGATTTGCACACATCAATATTGATTTAGTTGGCCCGTTTCTGCCATCAGCAGGTTACTCATACATTTTAAAAGTAATTGACAATTTCTCAAGATGGCCAGAGGCAAATCCAATTAGCAGTATAACCGCGGATAGTGTCGTATCTGCACCAATATTCAGCTGGGTATCTCGTTACGGCGTCGCCGCAAGAAGAACCACGGATCTAAGACGACAGTTCGAATCAGAATTATTTTGCCAGCTAAACAGAATCTTAGGAGTATTACATCTGCGAACGACAAGCTACCATCCGCAGTCAAATGACATTATCGAAAGATGGCACAGGTCGTTAAAATCATCTCTTAGAGCTAAATTATCTATTGATTGGTACAACGAACTACTTCCCGTTTTACCAGGACTTCGCAGCGTCTGGAAAAACGATATAAAAGCAACACCAGCAGAAATGACTTTCCAACAAGTACTTCGCATTCCAAGAGAATTTTTCGAGCCATCGAAGGAGCACCCCAGTGATGAAGAATTTATAAAAAAGTTTCGACAAAGAATGAATATTTTTCAACCTGTAAAGACCACGCATCATACCAGTAGTAAAATTTTCGTCCACCCTGCTTTAAAAGATTGTTCACATATTTTTGTCAAAGTCCATACCATTCGTACTCCACTTCAGGCACCGTACAAAGGACCATACAATGTCATTAAGCGTGGCTGTGAAATGTTTTAAATCAGGACAACCAAACACCAAAATTCAGTAAATCAGTACACCACCGCAACCATGACGACCAGCCAAACCAGCGCAACAATCATTCCCAATCACCATACCAAACACGATACAGAAGAACTGTAAGGTTTCAAGATCGCCAAGCCTAACCATTTCGTATGACAGGTATCATACTGGACAGGGAGTGATGTAGCGACTAATAATTAATTTCATTTTTTACATTTTAATTAATTTTATACATTTTTGTTTCTACTTGTCAATATTTGCCAGAAAGGTTATTAGTACACTTTACTAAATTGCACAGTTTATTCCACTGCACTAAAAGCAATAATATCCAAACCACTGCACTAACAGCAGTGACAAAAAATTCCGTTTTGAATAAGAAAAAAGAGGTGAATGTGGCAGTCAGAACGTACACGCGAGAATAAATCAAATTATATCTAAATAAGAAAACATAATTGCGTGTTTTTACTTTACAAAACGAAGAGAGCGCTACATATGTTATGTGCTTAATGGAAAACCCTTTGCATGCACTAAATGCATCATGCAAGTGATCGATTCATGTCAGTAAAAAAGTTTTTATGAACCCTAGGGTGGTTAAAAGCCCTTCTATAGTCTCCCACCTACTCAGCTTGCATTCTATCAGTTTGGAATCTTATAGTGAAGAATATATCAAATTGCTGTTATTTCAAAGACATCCTGTAAACTTCACTGTTCTTCTCGATCCCTGACTTTTGCACTAAATACATGTTGCAATGTTGTCTAATTGTACACAGCCTTTCTGGAGACAAATTGTTACACGATGTCTGCACTATTTGCCTTCTGTATCCATTTCAATTTTCCAAAGGTGTCCATTGTTGCTTCTGCAAATTGTTGGCCACTTAGTCAACATCTACTGGCATCGATGCCATTAGAAGTGGATTTTTATGACTCTATGCAAGCATTTTAGCGAAGAAGCATTTTAACATGCGTATTTGTTACATTCATTGCCCCATTGATATGTGGTCACTTTGGATTTTGCTACAATGGCATGCGTGCGTGGAACGTTTCCTCTTTCCCGAACAATGGATCGAACAAGCTCTAAACATGTCCGCTTGAAACAAACCAAGGAAGTAACCTTGTGGTATCCAAATGTTCAGTAGTTTTGTGAGTTAGGCCGTAATTTTGCATGTTAGCTCATCTATCCATCTGCAACACCTGTTGATGCCATTGCATGCTGGCTGGTTGGTTGGTTAGAAGGAACGCAACTGCGTTTAAAACATTGCTATCCAAACTATCTGGACTATCGTCATGAACTTGTTCTGATTTTATCACAGCCGACATTTATTTATATGATTTTGTGATGAACTTGAAGTTGTTACTTGGCGGACGCTGAACGCACTTGGTGAAATGTGCTGGAAGAATAGTTGCGGTTCTCTCGCTTATGAATCAAATCACATCTTGATATCAGCGTTAAACATGTGAGGCTTGTTCTGCGTTGGGTTGTTCTTTCATATTTCACCACACAACCGCGCCTGAGACCTAATTATGAAGTGGAGTTTCGTCATAAATAAAGTAAAGGTGAAAAGGTTAGTGCATAGCTTGTGCTGGATGCCAACAATGTTTCTTATTCCGCTTTCATACGTCCTCTTCCTTAGTAGTTATTTCTGGTGATGACTGGGTGATAAGAGCGGTAGGGTCATTGTTAGGCGCTTGGCTACAAAAATATTTCGACCATAAGTTGAAGGATTTTTGTTTTAACTAGGCTTACAGCAAATGGATTCAGCTGCCGAAACAAGAAGCGTTCGATAGTGCAGAACATTCAAATTCTTTAAAATTATGATTGAATTTTATTAATATTATCATTATCATGATTATCACCATTGATTTTCGAAATTTAAAATTAGCTGTTTTCTGTGGACCGTATGTTTCGGTGATTAACACATGAACGGCTGATCTTAAACTTCTCTGGTTTAGATCACGTGTTGGTGGTGAAAGAGATATGTTTCGAGTATATCTTCCAATGGAACTTCTCAAATGTAATATCTGCTGATTGCATCCGTTTCAGATAGGAGAAAACGAAGAATTAAAAAGAGAGGAGAAATGAGGTAAGGGACCGCTTAGGCCAAGTGATACTCTCATGAAAGATTTCAAGAAACAGGGGGTCAATTCTCAAGCCACTCGATTATTTTTCTCATTCTGAAGCTCACTCTCACTCTCGGCTGTTTTTTCCATTTGGTGATTTCGCGAAACTCGTATGCGAAAAAAACTGCATGAAAACCATTCAAATGGATTCGAAAGAGTATATAGCATTCGGAAATCAAAATCGAGTGATAAATAAGTTTCTTTTTAACGTGACAAAACAAAAGCGTATATGGAAAAATGGCAGGACCAACATGTCTGGGGGGCAAAAAGAGGCTCTTTTCAATTTTTTTGGAGGTAAATCCAAAGCTGAAATGTGGGAAAGTTGATTGAAGATCCCCTTAAATTGTGGATGGAAGCTGTAAGAACTTTGAATGCCATTCTCGAGGGCGAATAATGAGTGAAGATCATGATGAAAGATGGAAATGTCTCATAAACTGAAATTGGTATTAGCATTAAAAATGAGATACCGGTTAATTGGAAGCTTTAATCAGAAATCCATTGATGCACATTTTTCAGTAACTTTTTATACCAGAATTAAGGAGAAAGTTCTTAAAAACATAAAAAATTGAATGGACAGAAGTCAACGACAATCAGTGCTGACACAGTTATACACAAAAAATTTGCAATTAAACGTATCGGAATGTCATTAATATTTATTTACATGATCTTGTTGTCATTCCGTATATGTGCTGCTGCAATTTTGTTTTAGTTTAATGGCTAGTTTCTAACTGTAAGGACCGCGAAATGACATCGCGAAAAGAAATTTCTAGTGATATCCGAAATTTGGTCGTACAGTATAAAAAAGACAATAAACCGTTCTCGGAAATCGCGAAATTACTGAAACTTAAACAAAATTCTGTATATACAATTATCAAAAATTTTGAAAACAGTGGTTCCATTGAAAATAAGCTGCAAATTAGGCGCCCGAAAAAGTTGTCATTTTAAAAGAAGTGAACAATAATCTGAAAATAAATGCCCAAGATGTTGCGAAATAAGTGGCTACGGAAAGAAAAAGGATGTCCATGCAAGAATCATCACGAGAGCATTAAATATGAATGGGTTTCAAAGTAAAACTCCAGGTAAAAAGTCATTAATATCCGCCAAAAAGCGACGTCTACAGTTCGCCAAGGCCCATATTGACAAGGACAATGATTTTTGGAATCGCGTCCTTTTTACCGATGAGTCCAAATTCAACATTTCCGGAAGTGATGGTTACAGTAAAGTATGGAGGAAAAAGAACACGGCTTTAGTGACCAACAATTTGATTCGTACTGTCAAGCACGGTGAAGGTAATGCGATGGTTTGGGGAGCCATCGGCGCATCTGGGGTTGGCAGATTTGCTTTTGTTGAAACTACGATGGACCGTTTTGTTTACAAGAACCTGTTCGAACAACATTTGAAGCCATCAGTGGAGTAGTTAGGTCTTGGAGGGAGATGGATTTTCCAACAAGACCATGATTCAAAATATACAGCACTTTTCGTCAAAAACTGGTTGTTGTACTATGCTCCCAGGCAACTTAATACGCCTCCGCAAAGTCCAAATTTAAACCCAATAGAGCATGTATGGGACCTTTTGGAACAGAAAATTCGAAAATGTCGCATTAAAACTAAAAATTTGTTGAAGGATACGCTTGTTACAGAATAGGAGAAAATCACATCTGCAGAAACTGCTAATTTAGTTGCCTCTATGCCCCAAAAACTGCAAGCAGTAATTGATGCGAAAGAGGGTCTAACCAAATATGAAGCCAGCAAAAAGTTTAAAAAATTCCAATACGTTTAATTGAAAATATTTTGTATACAAGTAAGCCAGCACTGACTGTCGTAGTTTTTAGTACATTCATTTTTTTATGTTTTTATGAATTTCTCCCTAAAATTGTAATGAAATGTTTTCGTCTTAGTTTTTTGATAAATATGATTACGTTACTGATAAATGGACACAAATGGATTTTTGATTAAAGCTTCCAATTAACAATAATTTCAATATAACGAGTTATCGTACACTTTTTTGCGCCACTGTATGGTGTGTTTTTAAGGCAAAAGTTGATACAGACGTATTTTTAAAAGCTCTTGTCAATAACTTTAAAAATTAAAATAATTGTTTAAAACGTCACCAAGAAACGGGCTTTTTAAATTCGAAAAACTTAATGCATCAGTTTATCGAATACTTGGATTTTATTTGCGGAGAAGTTTCAAGAAATTTGAATAAGCAGAAAAGTTTTTCGCCGGGGCATGGAGCAGCCCGATGGCTTTCCGTCGCTGGGGGAGCCGAGACCCGACATTTCAAATGCAATTAACGAAAAAATAATTAGAAGGAAAATTAAAAAAGAAAACTATTACGATATCAAATAAAGAGCTAGAAAGAGTTACGAAAGAAAATGAATAAATGAAACTCCGAATGCATTCTTTCGAGGAAACGATTCGAAAATCATCAAACGTCAATAAAACTGAAATGATTAAGCCACAAATTTTGACCGAAAAACAAGAAGGCACGACACAGAGCGAAAATAAAGTAGCAGCGCAAAAGGCTCAACAAGGAAAGAAAACAACAGTATAAGATACGAGGAAAACAGCAATTCATGATGCTGATATCTTACTAAGCGCAGGAGGAGGAAATGATGGCGGAAATTACTATGTGGCACTTGCTGAAATGGATTATCAAGAAAGTATAGGTAGTTTTAATGAATCTAGTGATAACTTTATTAAATATCTGAAATCTTAAAATCAGCAGAAGGAGACAACCGGTGTGTCTGCTAGTTCCCCTGTTAAAAATAATAAGACTACTGAAAAAGTTCCACCGGTCAATATCTTTGGGCAGCGCAGAGGGATGTGGCTCGGCTACTGGCAGCCGAACATAAGATACATAATTTCGACCGCGGACAAACTCATAATAAAAACGAAAACAATGACTGTTTTCAAGCAAGCCAAAGATGCTCTAAATAGTGCATTTACATGCACACAATTGGCGGAGAAAAATCATACCTTCCTGGATTGTGGAGAGAATACAGTTGATTTCCTTGAACTGTTACAGGAAGCAGCACCAGTTGTCTAAATCATTAGTGCAATGACTATTGCAACAAGGGGATCACCTATTGTAGCCGTTTTGCTTTACCATTTTATTTGGTATAAATCCCAAACGACAGCAGTCCAAGTGCCCTCCGACAGTTAAGGTATTTGAACTTTAGAATTGTGAGGTGGGAGCGTCGTCAAAAACATAAAGTTAACAAGTCTTACAAGTGCTAAGAACTTGATAATTTGGCTTCCAATTGCGATATGCGCTATCGGTACGTTAAATGCGAAAATGTTCATGCCCCTGGTGAGTGCTAATTGGCTAAGATGGAACCAAAAGAAAAGTCATACTGTGCTTACTGTGGTATGTTTGGTCACCCAGCGTTATATCGAGGACGCTCTTGATATCAAGATGCAAAAGTTAAACTTTCCTCCAAATAAACCCAAGAACACAGCGGTGTAAAATCGTTTAGCTCCGTCGAGAACGGAGCATTATTTGCACTTGCTGCTAGAGGACCAGCTAACAACAATGTGAATAAAATAGATAATGTAAGTGGCAATAATGAGCTGCTTCTCAAAATTTACCAACAGTTTGAATCTCTTTCGGAAAGATTCATTAAGCAAGATCAAAATATCAACTTCGTATTTCAACGTTTAGGCCAATATGCTTCAATGGGTTTGTCATCCAGTCACATTCCCATGGATAGGATTCCTCTCATCTCGATCAATGTCAACTATATTGTTACTCTACATTGACGTGACTATCTCCTGGAATTCATCTCATACTTTTTAATGAAACCGACCTCAATTTAAAGCACTCTATGATATTCAAGGAATTTGAATTCACAAGAAAGGATAGCGTAAACGGTGGTGGGGGAAATGGTACCCGAATATTGTTTACAAGACTCTATTATCTTTGCCTATGCAACTGGTCGAAATGTTCTCAAGTTCAAGGAGGAGCTCAATTCCTTGTTTGAAATACTCGAGCTGAACAGGCTGCGTATTTATTATATTCTTGTCGGTGACCTGAATGCCCGGCATAAATCATGGCTGAACGTCAACAATAATCCAAAAGGTGTATTCCTGAAGTTTTCGATAACAGAAAACCAAATTGAATACAGGTGCAATCTATATGAGTCGGGGCTCTGATCTTACCCTAGGACAAATTCATATTTGGACCTCTGCATTGCTGATGCAGGGCTTGAATTTAGCTGTAATAGTCATCAATGGAAATCGCAGGTGCTTCTTTACGATAGCGGCCATAACGCAATCGTAATGGAAATCAATCACCAAAGGGACGATTTCTTCGACATTCCAGTTTAGCATGAAAATCATGGGTTGAATTTCAAAAAGATGGATTGGGGAAAGTTTTAAAACAAGTTTAAGCGGGACTACCAGAAGCAATGTCCCCCTTCTGATGATGGCAATACTTACTCGATGGTCCGTAATGATAGAAGTCTAACTAACGAAGAAATAGATTTATATATTTTTTTTTTATTTATTTAGTTGTTTATTGATATATCCATATATACAGAACACTCCAATTAGAATATAGACATGCAATTACACAAAACTAGGCAAATTAAACATAGCTAATGCAAATTCATGCTAGATAGATTACTTCAAAAAACGAAAAAATTCGAATGACTTAATAGACTAAGAAAAAATCACATCATACTAATGTGTCTCACTAGTTCGCAGTCAATTAGAGTACTGTACTCAAGTATGGTGTCCTTATCAGCGTTACTTAATTGATTCTCTTGAGGGAGTACAGCATAGATTTACAAGATCTCTTCTCTCCAAATTTCATATACCATATGTTTCCTACAGTGGTTAGTAGTACTGTCAGTGACATATGTTTCCTACATTGGTTGCTAGTACTGTCAGTGACATCTATGTCAAATTTACATGTCAAAATATTCATTCGTGTTTGAGATACGTGTCGTTTTGTGGCTGCAAAAAGTGAGTTTTTCCTTTTTTTGCGATGCCGAAATTTGTTGAATTTTCATTAAATTTTGTATGCGGAATCAATTTTCTACTGCGGATACGTTGAGGATGGTGCAGAAAGCCTTTGGTGATGAGGCTTTGTCTAAAAAAAATGTTTACAAGTGGTATAGTGAGTTCCAAGCCGGCCGTGAACGTGTTGAAGACGAAGAGCGTCCTAGGTGACGATCAACCTGTTCTCTTCTTCGATTATCATGGTGTTGTGCATTATAATTTCCTTCCGCCCGGCCAAACAGTCAACAAGGAATATTGTTTGAACGTTATACATCGTTTGCGTAACGCTATCCACCTGAAAAGGCTGGAATTGTGCCGAGACAATTCTTGATTTTTACACCACGATAATGCACCATCCCATACTGCACTCGTACTTCGTGATCATTTCGCCAACAACTCAGCCCATATCGTTCCACAACCACCGTATTAACCTGATCTGGCGCCGTGCGACATATGACTGTTCAGTAAGCTCAAAAGACCGCTCTGGGGACACCGTTTTGATACGATAGAGGAGATTCCAGCCGCAGCGAAAACGGAACTAAAGGCCATCCCGGAAACGATGCGTATCTCAAACACTCATGAATATTTTGACATGTAAATTTGACATAGATGTCACTGACAGTACTACCAACCTAAAAAAAATAGTTCTACAAATCCTTCGACGTGCGCAGTTTAAATTCAAATGTCACCTTAGTTTTTGGTCGCAGTAGTATACAATCACCAAATAGCACAAGAAAAAGGGTAAATTTTAAAAAGTAAATACATGAGTGAAATCTAATCATTAAATTAAAATTCAAGAACATCTCCTTATAATCAAGTTTTATTTTCATAAAAAGTGGAAGGTATAGGACCAAGAACAAGAATGTTATGATTCCGAGGTAAACGCACATATGACGAATTAAGAGAAGTTTCCGTATGTGCAAATCGGACACTGATGGTTACTGAAGATCGATTGGCATGCTCAGAAGTAAAGATTGAGATGTTATTACACAAAGTAGGCGGCAACAGATTGCGAAAAAGATTGTAGAGCAGGCATTCATCCAGGAAGGACCTGTGAGTCTAAAGGGGGCCAAGTGTAGGAGTGAAAAACGATCACTGTAGGAAACATATGGTATATGAAATTTAGAGAGAAGAGATCTTGTAAATCTATGCTGTATTGCCTCAAGACAATGAATTGAGTAACGCTGATAAGGACACCATACTTGAGTACAGTACTCTAATTGACTGCAAACCAGTGAGAGAAATAGGTAGATACAGGAGGAAATGTTGGTAAAGCCTTTAGAAGTTCTTAAAATTAAACCAGCCATTCTAGATGCCTTCGAAACAATAAAGGTGATGTGGTGATCACAGCGAAATTTATCATAAAAAATAACGTCAAGATCCTTATGACTAGAAAAAACTCCAAGAGGAATACGGCTGATTGAATAAGCACATGCAATGGAGGAGTTTTTACGGGAAAAGGTAGTAAGGAAACACTTGTCAATATTCAAGGGAAAGGAATTAGTAATACTCCAGGAAACAAGTAACTCTAGATCTGCCTGGAGTCCCAAGCAGTCGTCGACAGAATGTATAACTCTAAAGATTTTTAATTCATCAGAAGAGACAAGCGACAAAGAGTTTAATAAAGAAGGAAGATCATTTATAAACGCTAAAAATAATAAGGGACCTGCGATTGAACCTTGTGGTACACTAGAATAAGGGCAGTGTGAGAAAGACTTGCAAGACCTAAACATAACCACACACTCACGACCACAGAGGTAAAAGTAACCAGTGGGGAGAGACGAGTTAAAATTTAAGACCTTAAGCTTTTTCATAAGAATGCCGTGGTTGAATGAATCCAAAGCTTTTGAGATGTCAGTGTAAATTACATCTACTTGGTACTTGTAATCTAAAGTAGAGGACACAGTGTGGGAGAAGGAAAGAAACTGCTGGGAAGATAGTTCCCAAGATTAAGCGTCAAAACGGTATCAAAGGATATGAAACACCAACCATCGCAAGGTTGAAAAGATTGAAAAGTTTTCTCACACGCGTCAACAATATTTATAGGTGATTTTCGGACTACAACCATCCCTCGTTGGCTTTGTTGAAATTAAACCTGAAGAATGTCCGGAACTTAATCCGGTCATATTTCAGGAGTGAGGTCAGCAATCAATGGGTGGAAAAACTAAGTGATATCAGCCCACAGGACCTAGATGACGTTTTTGCGAAAGTGAATAGCTTATTTCGTAAGAAGCTTTGAGTGAAGGTATCGAATCTTCGAGTCACTAGTGATGGGATAAATGTTCTCGATAGGGTTGGTATCTACAAGTTAATTGATGGTACGACTCCGGATAGAAATGGAAACAGGATTGTGTGTGATGCATTGCTGAAACTTGCACTGACTAGAACACATTTTGAATTGATCTATCTAACAAACCCTGAGAGAGGGCATCAAATACTTTCAGAGGTCGTTGAAGCAATGCTGCCTACATCATCAAATCAAGCCTGAACAGCGAATCAGTTCTTCATTTCAATGAAGCCTTAACATCTGACCTTAAGCCAAGCTTAAATTGTATAGATTATCTTGTCAGCTATGAAGACTTGTGTTTCATATTTGACAGGATAAACAAGAAGAAATCATGTGGTATTAACGGTATTTCAAATATTGTTTGCTTTTAGGAATTAGTACATATTGTTTCCCAAATGAGTGGAAAACGCCAAGGTATTTGCGATCTTAAAGAAAGGAAAAAAACCTTCGTGCCCTAAGGAGTTTCAAGTGACACTAAACAAAGCATTAAACGCCCTCATTGAGAAATATGAGTTGATGCAGCATTGCGTATTTGGTTTTCATGCCAGGAATTCGACCATCCATGCGAAAACGATAGAAGCCCCAGACATCTGTTGAAAAAGAAATCATAAAAAATATTTTGGAGCGTGGTGCTATGGTGAAAGCCTTCGATACAGTGTGGTTAGATGGATTAATTTTTACACTCCTTCAGCACAGGTTCCACAGACACCTTGTCTTCATGATTTGCAGTATATTATACGGGAAATCATTTGTTTCAACTGATGGAAATCTGAAGACAATGCGTGACATCAAAGTCTTGGATAGTCTACAGCAGGTAACAGTTACTGCGCCTCTGCTTTACTCAATATGAATTCACGAGCTCTCAAACGGCTTTGATTTTAACGTTTCGCTAACGTGATCACTGGTGGCGTTTGCTGATGATTTGATCATTTATACGGCAGATTGAAAAGCTACAAAAGTTCTGGTCAATGTTCAAAAAATGTTAAATGATGTGCAGCTCTTCACCGGCAATTGGCGAATGAAGACCAATGCGCAGAATTGCGAAACAATCTTGTTTTGTACAACGCTGCAGGGGGTCAGGCATGAACTGAGACATAATTAGAAGGATTTTCACATTATGGCTGGCAAGGATAATCAGAACGTGTTCCACATAAATCCTGTGTTCGGTATCTCGGTGTTCATCTCAGTCAGTATCTGTACCATACTGAACACGTCAAAATCATGCTCAGCAAAGCACAGAAAGTACTCATGTCCTTTCCATGACTCTTTTATTCCAGATACATTGATCAGGAGGTCAAAGACATCTGTTACAAGACCCTGGTTAGACCTGTTTTGACATATGGATGTCAAGTCTGGTACAACCAAAGTGCTAGTACAATTGTGAAATTAAAAGTTTTCGAAAGGAAATGTCCTCGTGTAGGTACTGATTTGTACAGAAAACATGAGACAGATTGGAAGCAATATAAATCAAATAGAAGAATTTATCAAACTTGGTATCTTCATATTGAAACTTCTTTGGAATCATATAGCGATAACTGTAAATGTGAGGGAAAACCTTTGGATTGTTGTCTCACTGATGGCTTCATTCCTTCCGAAGCATTCGTGTATTTGGACATGAATCGATATACTTTTGATACTGACGGTGTCCTAACTACAGATGACATATATAGACGGACCACTGATATGAAGATAAAATTCCCTCCGAATTTGAGTTCACGAGACAAACGATTCCAATGGAGATACTCATTTAATAGATTTATTGAGGCTGGTCGAGTTGGAACGGAGCAATCTAGGTATTGGTGGCTGAATGACAATGTTCAAATCAAAGCAGTTTTTCCAAAACCATTGAAGCTACAGCCTTGAAGCTTTTGGGGTGGAAGATGGACTCCCCAAATATATTGGTGACCCTTAGAAGTGAAGAAACGTATTTAGGTCATAAGAATTTATATGTGTACCAAGTTTGAACTTAATCAGTGGAGTAGGTTTGGAGCAAATCGGCTGTAATGGATGGACACACAGACACACGAATGATCCTATAAGGGTTCCATTTTTTCATTTGGATGTACGAAGCCCTAAAAATTTTCTGTCATATATAAGTAGAACTGAACAAATAAAATTACAAAAGCATGGATTGACACTGAATGCGCGCATTTTGACTTGCACAAAACTAATTTTTAACCAACTCCCAAAGGAAAAAAGGTTACGAATTCATCACGTTTATTTATTTTTAACCAACTTCCAAAGGAAAGAAGGTTATCAATTCATCATGTATATTTTTTGTTGTTGTTGCTTTTCTTATGGTTGTTCACGCATAACTTTTAAACGGAGATAGATAGAAGAGTCCTGTTTTCGGCAACTGATACTTCCTTCTTTCTGTTGGGTGCCATTTAAAGGATAAGAAATTCAAGTGACGGTAAAGGACTTTTACTCTTAAAACTAAAAGTTTCCGATTTTCAGGTCGATTTTTTAGCATAACTGATCGATGCGCGTAAGGATTTTGATAGTGGCGGTTTCAAATGAAGGGCAACCTATGGATCTAAAATGTTTTGGTACAGAATCAGCATCCTTTCAAGAACTCTGTAAATATTAACCGTTCAATATGCTGCATTGATGTCGAGGAATTGAATTTAAATGATATTTCGTTCGAAAAGTGCTAATTAGTTAGCAATCTTCAAGGATTTGATGGGAATTCCGAATCCTTTGGTAACAGGATAATAAAAATGATTAGTATTCTTAATCTTCTGCATAAACGGTACATTTTAGTCAATCATTTCTACCGGAAATAACCAATAAATTAATTCTAAATGTAGCATAAATACAATACAACAATATTTAGAAGGATAATTTCAGGATGCTTTTCTCTTCCACAATCATACTTTGCTTACTGATGAGCTTAGTAAAGGATCCTTCTTATATCCTTAGATATATTCGTTACTTTCTAGTTAATATTATACATTAACATATATGCCCAGAAATCTAAAATTAGTGATTTCGATACTAAAGACCGGCGAGAATCGAAACCTAAAAAGAGATAGTTTTCCTTCTTTAACTGATCATGATTTTAAAGATAAACATAAAAATGCATAGCTGAGTTTTCATTGAAATATAGGATATAATTTTCATGCAACTTTCATGAAAATTATATGCCATAGTTAACTGAAAACGAAGGCGATGGGTATCGAATAAACGTGAACGTGTGATACAGTTAAGAAGGATATTTTTAAATACATTTCTTGAGATTGATTGCGGCGTGTTTACATATATAAATACATATGCCATACATATATTGTATAAATATATATATATATATATATATATATATATATATATATATATATATATATATATATATATATATATATATATATATATATATATATATGTTTGTGTTTATGTGGTTTTGTGTGTGTGTGTGTGTGTGAGTATACATAGGATATACCGAAATTTGTGCCTGGACGCATATATTCCGGTGTGTGATAAAGCTCACAATAAAAATCCAAAGTACGAGTACAACAATTTCATACAAAATGGCGGCCGCTCAAAGGTCAAAAAAAGTTGAGCAATAAAAAAGCACTTCAGGATCAGGTCAGAATATCAAAATGGCGGTTAGCCAAAATTCGAAATTCGAAAATTTCTCAAAGCTACAATTCAAATTTGGATTTTTATGAAACTTAAAATCAAGATAGATCATGTATTAAATGTATCGGAATTTTTTTTTTTTAAATACCTCCATTCCCTACCACTCACTCCATCCCTCTTTCTTCGTCGCACAACGCTCGTGCGATCTGAATTCACATTACGTCACTTGGTCCCTTGTGCCACCCAGACAATGTTTAACAAATCGGTATAAATTTAATTTTAGCCATAGTGGTTTTTGCATCGCAGTAAAAAGTTATATTTTAATATACATGGTACAATGTATTCAAGAAATTGAGTGTTTAAAGGTTTGAAATGAAAAAATTTGCCACTTAAATAAAAAATTTTTAGAAAAAAAAGAAAACCGACTTCGAAATACCAAAAACAGGATGAAATAAATTTTATGTTAGCAGTGACAAATCAATTTGCCCATTTCAACATAAATAGTTCCACAATCTGCACCACCACAAAATAATCGGGGAAAAATGATATGGTACCGCTTCCAGAAAATGTATTTCATCCTTTTTAAGCCATTTCGAAGTCGGTTTTCTTTTTTTGTGTATGTTCACGCATACCTTTTGAACAGATATAGATAGAAGAGCCCTGTTTTCAGCAAATGATACGTCTTCCTTTCTATTAGGTTCCATTTAAAGGACAAGAAATTCAATTAACGGTAAAGGACTTTTACCGTTAAAACTAAAAAAAATCCGATTTTCACCCCGATTTTCCAGCATAAATTCATGTCTGGGAGTCGTAATTTTGCTTTGATTTTCATCAAATTTTCATAAATTGAATACTTCGCCTAGTTTTGTTAAATATTCAAATAGGTTAAGCGAAAACAAAATAGAGGCTGCTTCAAATGAAAACCCTTGATTTCTGTTCTGACCAACGTATAGCACCGATTCGTACCAACATTGGTACAAAGATTCATTCAAGTATGTGATAAAGCTCACAATAACAAATCCAAAGTCGAATCATCTGAAAGAAAATGGCGGCCACTCAAGAGTCGAAAAAAGTTGAACAAATAAAAAACACTTCAGGGTCAGGTTAGAATATCAAAATGGTGGCTAAGCAAAGTTCGAAATTCGAAAACTTCTTAAAGCTACAATTTAATTGGATTTTTATGAAACCTAAAATCTAGGCAGATGAGATCTTGTACTAAAATGTATCAGAACTAAATTCAATTCCTATGAACGTTGCAGGCTTTACCAGTCGTGAGTTTCGCATTGCAATCAAAAAATTATATATTAAAATACATGGTACAATGTATTCAAGAAGCTGAATTTAAACGATTTGGAAAGAAAAAAATTTGCCACTAAAAAGGGTGAAATAAAAAAACTTTTAGAAAAAAATTAGGAAACCGACTTCAAAATGCCCCAAAAAGGATGAAATATATTTTATGGAAGCAGTGCTAAATCAATTTCTTCGTTTCGACATAAAAGCTTCCAACATGTGCACCTTCACAATAGAAACGGGGAAAAACTGATACGGCACCGCTTCCGTAAAATTTATTTCATGCTTTTCAAGGTATTTTTTTTCTAAAAGTTTTTTATTATTCATTATTTTTTAACAAAATAAGCTAAGTAAATTTAGACGGGAAAAAAGTTTGGAATCATTAGTTTCTGGCTAAGAAGGCTCACTGTATATACTACTTGGCGGAAGTTTCGAATTTTTGTCAGAATTGCTACGAGCGCTTTTTGAACCAGTTGATAAAGTATCGATTAATGACTCAAGCCTTGTTTTATCGTCAAATGTACGTTTTTGGCATTTTGCATTCTTTTTGATGAACTTTTGAGATAAGTGAAAAATTCCTCAGTTTTTAACTTGGTGCATTTCTACTTGTAAGACATTCAACGCCGTTTTCATCGCTTAAAAGTGTCAATTTCTAGTCAATATTTCAACGTTTAAAGACGTTACCTAATGAGCAAATCAGTACTTTCGGTGTGGCAAAATCAGATGATCAAGGATCGGAATCAGATAATTTTTATGCATTAAGGACTTATCACATGATCTGTAAGATGTTGTTCTCATTATATTCGTATTAACTACTTTCAAGCTTTCGAAATATATAATCATAATTATAATATTATATTCTAGGCTTTACTTTTTATTATTTGATCGCTTGAAGTCATTAGCGCTCATTACAGTAGGATTTCCTATTCGATATCTGTTTTTGATCCTCGGAAATCAAAAAAATGTAAATGTCAAACTATGCTGACTATGACATGACATGGACAAATCATTGATCTTCTGCATTTCATGGCTCTATCCAAGAAATATTATTAATCATATCCTCGCGCTGAAGACAAATAATACTAACCTGAACTCTGCATATCACGTGCTGAAATTAAATAAATATTGTACATATCTTCACGAACAAATATGACCAAGGCCGAGAAACAAGAAAAGTGAAGAGATTTAATGGGAAGCGTAAACAAGATCTTAACTACTGTCACTCAATGGCACTTGTACTAGTCTGCATTGTTGTGATATACTCCAGCTCACTATTAAAAGGACATGCAAGCAGCTCGAGACTATTGTCATCATAAATCATCCATTATGGATGCTTGGAATTCGATGCGAGGACTTATAGGCTAGTAGGTATTACCAAGATTGTGGGGTTCTTCGAATTGACGTGGAATATTGATTTCTATTAACCCAAAATTAATTTTAATTACAGGGAATATCTGACCAATAATTGTTATATGTATTTGTAAAAGTGAATTGGAAGTAAGATAAGAGATCATGAATTAAAAGCCGACGGGCCATAAAAATAGAAAATTTGAAGTCATTACATGACAATATTACTAAAGATTCTCCTTACTGTTTCAGTATCATTATCTAGGCCCCCATATAGGCACCAACATTCTGTACCATCTAGAAACTATAAAAGCCAAACCAGGGCTCCAGTCATCATGCTACATTGAATACTGCAGACTTGTCTTATATTAGCTCGAATGCATTCCATTGAGGGACAGCTATGTTAACACTTCATGGCACAATACTAAAACGGTCGTGAAATGTTTGCCAAACAACTTTTCGACCAACAAGTCCGCAAACACTATAAAACGCCAATAAACAAACAGCCGTGCGACGGACAACAGACGATGAACGACAGGCGGTATTACAGGTATTTAAGCTATTTCTTATGTTTGAAAGAATAGACTGCAGATCAGTCAGTGGTTTCAATGTTTGAATGGTGAGGAATTCAACTCCCCCCCGATTGGGTAAACATTCTCGAAGTCCACCCACAAAATGCTAAAGGCCATCCGCACTTGTGAGTTGAAGCTTATGTTTTCTTAGAAATACCTTGAGATGATACGTTTTGCTTAGTGGCTGAGAGAACAGTTGAACTGAGTTAAAATGGTACAGCTAAAGATAGGAACTCTTTGTAAAGTAATAAATCAAAAGGAAAGATAAATTTAAGAGCTATTGAACTATTGCACTCGTACATATTCGTATTTAGTATGTCTTGTGATTGAACGAATGACTTTAAAAAATACATATGTATATCTTTGAATTTTTAGAGGAAGTTGACACTCAGTTCCAGTTAGAGAATAAAATCCTCCTCCATTTAATCGTATTCCATTGAAGTTTCCAAAATTTTAACCGTAAGTGTGCAGTAGCTTTTGATATTGTGCATACTGACTGCCAAAATATTGTTTTCAGAAGAACTCTTTGAAAATTTTAAGTAGGGTTGAAGTAAGGAAAAAATTAGTTTTTTAGTTTACGGCTATTGAAGTGATGAGTAACTTAATATACTATTCAAAAACTGAATATTATACTCACCTCTGTTTAGCTCTACTATCAAGTGGATAGACATCACTAGTTCACCTCCGGGCCTATGTTTTTAAAAAGCTAGGTCAGACTGACTTCCAGAAAACATCGTATTATCCTGGATTTCAGCATCAATGAATAGAGCACGTAGCAAACAAGAATCACCAGACGGAATTTCTTCTAAATACACACCACCGTATTTCCTGCATAGAAGCATTGTCTGAAGCCATGCAGACAAAAGTTTGTGAACCATAAGATAATAGATAAAATAAGTAGATAAACACCACTAGTTATTATCGATCTGAATGTTTTTTTTTAAGTGAAGATGGAGACACATAAGGGTATGCACCTATGGTTTCAGATTTTTAGATTTACATGCATCCATTCTCGAAGGGAGCACAATCTTTTCGTGTTCTTTTCCTCCCCTTGCGCACCCAATTATCGATAATGAAGTTTTAAGACTTGACGTTGAATTATCTCATAAGACCTTTCATTTAATATCCCACTCGGTTACTGTTGGTAAGAAAAAAAGCTACGATATTCGTGCTCCACAATATTTCCAGAAAGAAAATCGCAAAGGAACCATAAATTTAAAGTGTCTTTTATCGTAAATAGACGTCAAAAATAACTATTCAACGTTCAAATTTTTGCGATATGGATTAAGAAAAAAATTCATTATCTAGCTGGCCAAAAGAAGATAAAGACGAAAGGGGTCGTTCAAGTATTGCGTAAGCAGATTTATTACAATTATTTACCCCCATTCTCCTTGTCAGCAAATGTAAGCAAAACCCTTACCCCCTTCCAAGCTTACGTAAACATTGTTATATGCATTTTACTTTAAATATATCCTGCTTTTTAGGTCTTTGTAAAAAATTTTTTTACAAAGACCTACTAGTTTCGCGACCTGTCTGTCCGTCCGTCCGTCCGTCTGTCCGTCTGTCCGTGCGTCACAGCTGATTTTCTCAGAAATTATAGAAGCTAGAATGCTTAAACTTTGTGAAAAGGTCAGAAGTAATGGTCTCTCAAAAGTTAAGGCCTCAACAAAAATTTAAAAAATGTTTAATGGGGGGTCCTCCCTAATAACGAATTGGCCCTTAAAAATTTTTTTTCGTTAAAGGTAGTCAAATGGGGTATCAAATGAAAGGTCCTGATTAGAACTTTTAGAATCTGAAATAAAAAAAGTCATTTTATGAATTAGCGGGTCCAGGAGAAGGCAAAATGTACCCAAAATTTGTGTCCCCCCCCCCCCCTCGCGATTGGACACCTTTCAGCCGAAAAATCTGAAAATTATCACGAACGTGGACCTTTATGAGTACAAGGGCAACAAATACCTTAGAAATCGAAATTCACTCAACTTTGTTAATAATAGTATGATTTGTAGATTTTACGTTTTTGCCCATAAAATCAAAACGGTACCTTTAAACTTCTTGAAAATTCGCAATTATATGGACTAACATAAGATATATATGTTCACAAAATTTAATTGAGATCGAATCATAATCAAGTGAGTTATAGCCATTTCAATTATATGGAATTACACTAACAATAACACGTGTTTATGGTTGATATAGGGTTTTCCAATAAGAGGTGTTATTTTGATATTAAAAGAAAAATGCCATTTTTAATACAAATGATTGAATGTTTATTTCATTATAAAGAAGAAGATATGCCGTTAATAGCAATAACTAAAATTGTGCAAATAACCACCACGACACGTTACAGGACCATATCCTCTTCATGAAATTTTCCATAACCAAATCGCAAAGTGGTTGCCCTATGTCCTCGATAGCCTCACGAATTTCATCTTTGAGATCTTGAATCGACGCTAGGCTATCGGCATAGGCCTTCTCTATCACGTGGCTCCAAAGGAAGAAGTCGCAAGGTGTTAAATCAGAAGATCTATTCAAAATAACACCTCTTATTGGAAAACCCTATATATATTTAAAATTGACTTAGGTACTTTTATTTTCTTTCAATTTTCATGAAAATTTAAGGAATAGTGTTTAACTTGAACATGGTCAATCGGCCGAGCATTTAGAAAAATCATTTAAGCTAGATCGAAATGGCGGCTGCACTGTGCTTATGAAAGAAACTGTGCATCTTTTGTATAAATTTGAACGATTTCATATCTAAGTATTGGATGAATAAATAAAGTTATCGATTCACGCCATTAGAAAACTTGTTTCTAACCCTAGGATGTTTACAAAGACCTGCTGGTAGGAGCACTCTCCTGCTTACTCAACTTGTTTATTTATTCATGAGCAGCAATTATAACAATAGAACTAAAAAACAGAATTAGGATAGAGAACTTTAACGCACTTAATATTCATGTAAACAAACTTTATTGACATAGTATTCAACATAGAGTGAGGTACCAATATTATAATCATAAGTGATATTACGAACAAAACAAACTTCTTTTAAATTTTTTGGTATACATATTAATTCCAATTAACAGTCTTCAGTCAATGACGCCCGAATCCATGATTCTAAGTTTTCGATGATATTGGATGTATGCTGCTCGATGTTGTATGTCTGCTCACTTTCATCCGATTTTGCAATGTCTACGTCGTTTTCTTCGAGCCATTCAACATCGTAGTGCTCTAAATTTTGAATAATGCACATCGGTTCATTAGCCTGAAGAATACCGACTCTTATAGGCCTAGCTTGCATATCACTGTGCCTGCTTACTTTTTTATGGATCTTCTCCATGTGGCAATTTAGTGACTTGACGGAAGCATGATAAAGATCTCATGTTTTGTATGTTCGACTTGATAGCTTCAATTTCACCGTCAGACAAAAATAATCGTAGGACACTTACAGGAAATCTTTGTGAGAAGCATTTAAGCGTAGAGCTAAATTGACTAAAAGATTGAGAAATTGCCCCCCATCATCCAAAACGTAGTTATCAACTGTTTTTTGCATCTAAATAGGCCACTTCTTGGACGACAGCATTGTATGTTTCTACGTTTTACAATTTGAAATTAGTATTGGCTTTCACGCATATGTTCGGAATACCATTTAACGTCTGGGAAATCAGGAAGTTCTGGTTTGCTCGGCCCAACATATTTTGCAGCAGCATGATAGCCATCAATTCCCATTGAACTCCATACTTCAGCTAACACATTTCCTGCAAACTCGAAATTGGATCTTTCTAAATGTTCATTAATTGTAACGTCACGCTCATCCAAATGAGACTCAAAATGGTCATGAGGCAATATCAAACCAGCCAGTTCCCGACTAAGAGGAGCCATTCTGCGCTCTACTCTGGTATACGCACTTCTGCTAGGAGCATTGGTAGCTAAAACAATGCATCGAGCTCTTGTCACTTAAAGTGTTCTATAGCAAACCCTATAACTTTTTGATAATACGGATTTTCATGTGGTCCTCCATTAACCCTCATGATTACCACTGGTTTTAGCAATCCATGGTCAGTTTTAGTTAATGCTTGAAACTCTTCAAGCTCGAGAAGCGTCTCGAAATCCTGAGCATGAGTATAAGCAGTAGATGAACTATGCTTTCCACTTCGAATAGCGATGTATGTTGGTCCAGAATATCCAACGGCTTATGGTTGTTCTAACATAATGGAAGTAATTTTGATACCAGCATAAGCTGATGGTATTAATTCATGCCGCTCAGCGATTACCCAGTGATGATCAGGCAATTTGATTCTATATTCCATGTGCATTAGAAGAGGTCCTTGCTTATTCATCGCAGTAGCACCAATAGGGACCCGAGCTTTATCATCTTGAGATATGAAAAATACTTGCTCTGGTCCAAGTATGGATGCTATGTTCTCCAAATAATGGATTGATGTTTCAGCAAAATTGCTATCTAAGTGGCTTTGGTGGTGATCAGCCTGGGCCAGAGTGAGCTTAACAGGGACTGCCGACACATGTCTTCTTCGCTCTGCGGAATCAGATTTTCTGGGAATCAAACAAAGATATGTCGCACTTCAACTAATGTCAAGTCCTATTTTATGTAATTCTTGTTCTCTTTTATGTAATTCAAGAGTTTTTACCCTGCGAATAGATTCCGTTCGCTTTCTTTCATCTGCTGCACTTCCAAATAAAGCAATATCCGCAATTGCTTTCAATAGTAATGGTTGATCGTTTTCTAGGCTAGAACATCCTGCTGAATCCCTCAGGGACAGTTTTTTTTTAATTACTAGATTTTCAAGACAAATATCTTCTAACTTTCTTTTCATACCATCTTTGTGTTTCTTGTGGGCAACGGCGTTTTGAATCTTCCTGTTTAAAGACTGTTTTGCTGTTTTTAACTCTTCGCGCTACTTAATGATCTGTTTATCAACTTCAACGTGGCTTGGCATAGTCTCTCTGGCAGAATACAAAGCATTTAGATTTTTTTCAAGTAGAGCAATCTTATTTTTCATGGCTTCCTGAGAAGGTTTCGCTCTCGGCAGTTTATCTGTGTTTTTGCATTGCTGTTGTGATTTCACTCCATGTTTTATGTCGTCTTCTTCTTGTACTTTAGTATTTGAAGCTGGCTGTTTAATCTGTTTTTGCTAATGATTCTCTTATTAACCTTAAAAAGAGATACAAACACCCTATAGTGAGTATATTTAACATGTTTCATTTAGTTCAACGTAGCGCAAATGAGTCTACAGTTTTATGCATTCATCCGATCAAACACAGGGCCAATTAATTATTGAGATACGTCAGTAAGGGTATGATACCCTTATAATGACAAAAAAACGAACATAAGAGACCTTCTCTAAATTTTTGAAAAAATAAATCTGTACATTTTGTAGGCGAAAAACGATTAATCAACTCAAAATACTTTTTTGCTTATCAATCCTATTTCTTATCGTGATCAAAGTACTCTTTTAGGCGCCATAAAAAACTGCATTCAAAGATTATTAACAGCCACACCCGGGAATCGATCCTTTCAAATACAAAAAATAACACCATGTATTTTTGTGACCAATCGACGGAGTCAATCATAAGGAATAAATCCATCTAATGAAATCAATAATTTTGTTTATTTGATATCCGCAGGCCAATTTTCTTGTTTCTTTAAAAGCCGTCGGGCCTTGCTTTGTTGTGTGAGCAGACGCGTTTCGACTACTTCGAGTCATCTTCAGTGAAAAGCACGCGGTAATTTCCCTACTCGATTCTAAGCGAGTACCTTAACGTATATATTATTGTTGGAAGCCCCGAAAATGGGTTTCGTTTCCAAACATAGACAATGTGTGGGTTGCCATGTGCATAAAAAAGTAACTAACTACTGCTGACGTAATCACCATCTAGGACCCCCACCCCCATGCCATCAAAAATAAGCAAAGCAAAGACCCCCTCACCCCCTATTGTGCTTACGTTATACTTAAACGGCCCCAAGATATCAAAGAGCTTTTCCAAAATAACTTTGAATGTACTACCGATGCTCCATCTTCAAAAGTTCGAGGTGACTTTAACGCAAATATAAATTAATGGAAGAGCAACAACCGAGGGGTAAGGCCTCTCCATTTACAGTTGTAGCTAGAAGTTAGAATTTGCTAACCCCGCAGGCAAGTGAACGTGGTGAACTATCCAAGTATTATGGAGAGTGATCAAAAATGCTGTTACAGAGATCTATATCATAGCCAAGTGTAAGCGATAATATAGAATATGTTGAGCGCATAGTCGAAAGCACCCCGTCAGAAAACAAATTTGTACAAAATTTTTCATACGTCCAGCCGCAAATCTTAACAAGAAGCAAGACTCAGTCTGTGCAATAAGGTACACGACAAACATCTTCAGCTTTACAGGTATCGGTATCACCAAGACTATCAAATCGATCTGCTACTCATGATTAGCAGGAGCGACCACTTTCTAGAATTCAACACCAAAGGTTTAACGCCCAAAAACAATAATCAATTGGTGTTGTCACTAAGAGTAACATTGCTCCTTTGCAACTGTTCATCACTTACTTTTCCATCAATACATTTGAAGAAGAAATGAAACAGTACATTCTATCTGAACTTGGCTTTATGCCCTCTCTGCTAAATTGCATTAAATTTACCAAAGATGATCGCTCAAACCGGATTATAGCGTATTTTAAACTTACAGCTTCAATAGAATTACAGGCTCTTTCCAAACCAGACTTTGGGCCAATTGGCACATTTGTTAAACACTTGGAACATAAATATTCTGAAAACGGTTTAAAGGCCAACAGAACGTCAACAAAAAACTAAATGAGCAACTAATCAATACGTCAATTAATTACCGAACCTTATATCATCAATATGTACGTGGTTTGAGAATCAAGCTAAAAGATTTGAATTTGGCAAATAGAGATCTCTTCTTCTTCATATTATGTACCGTAAAGATTGAGACTGAACTACACCCAGTAAATGCTGTTACCCTCATTCAAGGACCGATTCTGGCCAAGGAGACTGAGTCCCTGGTTGCTCCATCGAAGATGGGTATCAACACTACTTGTTTACCTATTCATTCTTCCCAGAGCATCCAAACAAGCTTGATTCAATCCGGTGCCCTCACTTGTGTACTGATTGCACGTTTCTCTAGTCCTTTAACAATTATAAATCCTGACACCCCCTTAAATGACAGCCGTTGAGAAATCTATTCGCGATCACAAACCAATAAGCTGAACGAAAGGTATGCTATAAATCTATTCACTACGACACTGTTCACGATCATAGCCGTCGACCTTCCAATTACCATTAGATTCACTTCCGTTCCACTAGCTGAGCTTCGCGTGCAACAAAAGTAAAAAATAAACACTTTCTTAGAAGTACAATCAAATTCACTGTATTGAACGATTTTCACTTTCATAATTACAAGAGCTCTCTGCTTCTATAAACCACAAATGAAGACAAAACCTATATTTAATTTACTTACTAACTACCCAACTACTCGTCGGGAGCCTCAGAGCAAATAATTTGACGCTTCCCGCCAGTTGACAAATTACAATTTCACCCCTTTGCGTATGGATAGCCAATGTCCCACAAATTCACCGGTCCCACAACCCTGCGCAGAATACCTGCCTCCTCAAATAATATTATTGTTTGATTTGTTAATTTAAAAGAAATAACCCTCAACCGACTCCTTCAAGCTTCTAGAACTCAGAACTCCACTATTCCTAAGCGTGCCAAAACTGCCCTATTTCTGTTTTCCTTTAAGGCTCTCCGTTCAAGGAGCAGTTTTTCCCATTTCCCCGAATAACAAGTTCTGCTGGAAATTCCTTACCCAACTGGTCCGTCAGTTTCCATCCATGCCAGGATTCGCCAGATCCAACTAGTCCTATTAAGTTCCACAACAAATTGATTAAGAAATGACATTATCGTTGTTGACATATCCACTTGGCAATTGGATATGTTTATGTCTTAATAGTGGAAGTAAGCGACATTGTTTTCCGTTCCTCGAGGTACCTTGGTGCTCTCACCAGTTCCTTCAGATGAGTATGATTTATACGATTCATCATTCAGATTTTGAGTGGAATTGCTCGACCAGGAAAATTTGGTTCTCTGCAAATCGAAAACATTCTTGAGTGATTACATTTAAAAAAGACGAGGGTTATCAATTAACTCCATTTTCGGAAAAAGTCGTAGATATTGAGCGTTATGGTTAATATTCTTTCCTTGGAGACTTATTTAACGTTATGCTAGGCCCACATAATGCAGATGTTGCTAGTGCTGCAAATTGTTTATAGCTGCAGTGTATGCCCAGATTCAGCTTTCTTGAGCTCTTTAAGGCAACTACAAACTACAATTATTGTTTCTATAGTCATCAGAACCATTCCTTTCAGTGCCATCAACAGAAATTTTGGAATTCGTGTTCATCTGTTTCAGCTCGCAGAGAACTGCTTTCGGTAGATTACTTCCATTACTTGTTACTCCTGGTGGTCCCTGACTACATTCTACAAATTAGAATTCCAATATTCTTTCTTGCGCGTAGTGTAGTGGTTAGAGTACTCGCTGCGTAAGCCGAAGGTCCCTGGTTCAGATGTATGGCCAGAGCATGGTACTAACCATATCACCTTCTCGAGTGCAGACAATGCACACAATCAAGATAATGAGATACTTTAACCATCTCAAGCGTAGCCCCGAAAGTGGCTGTAGTGCTAAAGCAAGCAGAAATATTCTTCAGTCAATACAATTTCTGTTTGCTATTATATGAGAACGGTTATGGTAACGCAAGTGCCTTTGTAGGGAGGAGTAGAAAGGAACTGTAACAATGCCCTATTGGTGTGCGGATTTCGATCGGTACACCTCAGTAGCGCGTTGTGATTTTTGTAATTTTATGATTTTTTTTATTGTAACCGTATTTAAAGCCAAAAATGTAATAAATACCATCGATCAACACCATATTCACCAGATTTGGCTCCGTGTGATTTTGTTGAATAATAGAATATTTTGCGTGTTATTTGCAATTTCCGGGTACTTTTTTGTCACAATGTAAAATTAAACTCACTGCTGAAGGCCATCCCAAAAAGTGCTTATGAAAAGTGTCTCGAGGACTGGAAAAATCGTTGGCGTAAGTGTAATGCTTCTGATGGCGATTAGTTTGAAAGCGACAAAATAAATATTGATGAATAATTAAATATTTTGCGTTTTATTTACAATTTCCGGGTACTTTTTTGTCACAATGTAAATAACGCTGCTGTGGCTTTTTGTGATAGACTCGATAGTATTATATTGAGTTTTGTTCCCAATAGTGACTTTTTATGAAAAAGACCACCCCTTGGCTTATTGCAAAAGTTTTAGAAGTTTTAAAGTTAAAAGACATTGCGCACATAAAATCCAAGGCATTTTACTCCAAGGTGGATTTTCCTACAACCATGCAATTCATTCATATTTTAGTACCATTGAAACTTGGCAACTGTCCAAAAATCCCAAATCTTTCTGCCTCAAATCTACTTCGAATACCCGTAATTCTGTTGGCCTGAATTGAAAACAAGCATCTGATAATCAGGCCATATGTAATATTTTTTTTGACCAAATTTCTTCTGTCCTCCAATTATCCTCATCAACCTTACTCATTCTTTCAACTATTCGTTCGCCCTGCTTAAGCACCATTATGACTGGATCTTTAGAAGGCAAGAACATAATTCATTCCCTTGACATTAAGTAAGCTCGGGCCCAGGTAGTGTCCCAAACATATTCGTGAAGACAATATACTCCTCCTTAGGTCTACTTTTATTCATTTTATTCTATATGAATACGACTTCTTGAACATTTCCAGTGATTTTGAAAAAAGCCAACAAGAGAAAGCCTTTTCAAGGAGGACTTTGACCGCCATTAGCAAGCATACCCTTGCCATTAGCAAGAATACCCTTGAAAGCAAGCATGCCCGGACCAAGCAAAAAAGAGATACATTTCCCCTCCACAACGAAGAGAAACCAGCGTGGCCGAGTCATAGGTTAAGGGAGAAAAACTACCCCAACAACAAAGGTGGATTGCCAAAAAAGGCAAAATATACAAGAACCTACCAATTCCACCTCCAGGGCAACCGGGAGGAAACGATGATCCACTGAAGAAAGGACTCGGTGGAGTCAAAACAAAGTGGTACCTGATACTCCTAGGTCAGGGAACTTCACCTGAAGAGGCTAGGAGAATGGTTGCAGAAAGACGCAAGAGCGAGGAGCAAGGAGTCCCAACAACCTCTGTACAACAGGGGAGTATGGGAAAATCCAAGTCACACAAGCAGAAGAACGGGGCAGGAGAACAAATACCCAACCCAACTGACCATATGAGGCAGGGATTCGATTACCCCTCAAGGTCAGCAGAAAAGCAACCAAGAATACGGGAAACCAACCAAGTTGGTAATACAAATGGCATGGCTACCCCTAGTACCAGCTATGCAAGAGCATTTAAAAAGCAAAGCGTGACAGTGATCACAAAAAAGCATCCACTCCGCACTCTTAAAGCTGAGGAACTCACTTGGCTATCGAGGGCTTTAAGGTAGAAGACGCAATTCGGGGACGATCTCTGCTTCAAAGGCATACACCTCGAACCAGGGACGCTGCTCGTGGGCTGTGGAAACGACAGCTTAGTGGCGTGGCTGGAGGAGGTTGTCCTAAAATGGAGTATGTAAGGGTGGCTGTCAGCATGTTGAGTAACACCCCTAGCACCCACTCTTCACTTTGTGGAAGGTATATATTTATTGTCTGTGGTTTAGGGATATCGTCTCCTTTACATACATACAGACCTCTGCCCTCTAGCTCTCCGGTAGGGGTCTGTGTGTGGGCTACAAATCAATGAAATATAACAAAGCACATGATGCAATCGAGTAAAAGTACCTTAAGTACACAAAATATCGTACCTGACGAATGAAATATTGAAAATATGAGCGGGTTTGTGTATTTGGGTGCCAAAATAAGGAGAACCGCGAATAAAAGAGACAAAATACGCCGAAGAATACATCTCGCAAATAAAATATATTATTCAGTTTTGACCATCTTGAAGAACACAGGAAAACAAAGCTCCAAGTAAACAAATCTGCAATAAAGCCTGTGCTATGTTATGAGTGTGATACATGGACCCTAGCCGAAGCATCCACAAACAAATTGAACGTCTTCGAAAGAGAGGCCCTAAGGCGATTAATTGGAGCAAAGCTGAGCAAGGACCAATGGTGAATTAAATACAACCATGAACTGAATCAAATTTTTGACAAGCCGAAGTTCTCAACGATTGTGAGACTGCGGAAGCTGCAATGGGCTGGCCACATAGATCATATGTATGAAAAATGGATACCATAAAAGGTTTTCGTTGGGAGAAATGAAAGCCAGAAACGCTGGTCTGACTCGGTCAACGAAGACAGTTGATCGCTGCTCGTATTTCGATATTGGAGGACACGGTCAATGGACCGAGACATTTGGAGGCACATGTTGCAGGAAGTGAAGGCCCGAGAGGGGTTGTAGCACTACGAAGAAGAAAAAAGATTGGATTTGATCTAAAGTGAAACCTAAGAGGATCAAAATAAGGATAAGAAGTACCTCTTAATGGTATCTGCTTAGGTGGTCTCTAAATGTCGAGATTATGTCATTGTATTTTGTAGATCCTCCATTTTTAATAACTGCTCCCTTTTTTCTGGCGTACTCTGGAAAGAGGATGCTTCATGAAGTTTTTGTAGTTTATACTGCTCCTCATAGGTTATCTTATAAACCGTTGCTTCTGTTTTGCGATTCTTTTTTAACCCTGGTACTTCAAGCTATTGATTTAGTATGAATACGCTGCTTCCATGCCCGCCATCTTCAACAGGTTTCGAAACTTTTTCGAGAAATATTGAACCATTTTCCTTTAAACCACGTGTATGGCTCCCATTAAAAACGTCTTTTAACAAACAAATTGCCAAATTGCCTTTGTATTACTAGCCAAAAAATCCCCGTTGGCAGCACCAGCCGGAAAGGTGAATTTCTCGTTTATAGCGTAAAGTTTCGAAAAACTGTTTGGCTTGCCTACTACTAAACTTCTTTCTGCAATTTTGGTAGTACCACATGGGTATTTATCAACATAAAAAAAATCTGGCCACGTTCGTTTTTAGAAACCTTTTATCGGGGCGCAAATATTTTGCTAATTAAATTGAGTTGCATGCGTATGGATTACATATTGTTGTAAACATATAAATACCGGTTTCGCCCTTCTCGCATCTGCTGTTTACACAGTTCACAGTGGTAACCACACAAAGGCTTAAATAGCTCGAATAGTTAATTTGAAAAGATTTCCATAAAAGTTTAATCAGCACTTGCATTGCCATTAATATATACATTTCAATTCTTTTCGGAACTGTGAGGGCCGTCATTTCGATTTTTATTGAAATCGGCTGCTAAAAATATTAAGCTGTAAATTTTCGACTGTTTTATTTGTCTTCCGATTTGCATAATCAAATTAAATTAACTTGCCTTAATAACTTATAATTTCAAGTTTCAACGGAATCTGTTGAGAATCTTGGCTGCTAGAGGGCTACAGAAATAAAAAAAAATTGTATGCCATCCGCCTGTATGGGGAGACCCCCCTAAATACCTTAAAATATTTTCTAGCACTACAAATTTCAAGAGGCACCACTTTTGACCTACGTAGAAAATTTCTTCATTCTAGCTCATGTGGTTTGCGAGAAAACTTGTTATGACGCACGAACAAACGGGCGGAGCGACGGACAGACAGACAAGTCGCGATTTTATAATTTTTTAAGGGTATTGTTAAAAATATTATACAATATCTTAAAAATGATCTGGTTTATAAGTTCTTTCAAGTAAAGTCATTTAAAACGTTTCAATGAAAAATATTCCTTATTTCAGTTGGCACTAAAATAGCGAATTGCGCTTGCCTTCAGACCTTTGGGGGCCGCCATTTTGAATGCATGCATTTGATTTTGGATTATTTTAAATCTTTGTATGCTAGGACCTCATCAATCAATGTACTATCTCGTTCAAATAGGAGTTTCACTCTAGACAGGGCAAAATAATTCAATTTTTCAAGAAAATCGCAGCTAAAAATATTAGGCTTTAAATTTTTGACTTTTTTATTTTTCATTCAATTTTAATAATTTCCTGCAAAATACAAGAACATAGTACAGGGATTTAAAATCTCAAGTTTCATCAAAATCCGTTGGAAAATGTGACCGCTAGAGGGCCACAAAAACATGAAAAAAACGCATATTTAAACGGCCGCCATTTTGAAACTTGCACATGCATGATCACCAAAATATCAAACACTGTAGGTGTAAGTAATGTTTATCTTGAAACCAAGTTTCATATATGTCGGATCAAAATTGCGACTTTTAAAAGCCTTTGAAATTTCGACCTTCAACTGGCCGCCATTTTGTTTTTTGCAACCTGACCCCCAGTTTTTTTACGTAATTCTTTAGATACTTATAATTTCTATCAAACTACCTAATTTCATGAAAATCTGTTGAAAGCTTTGACCACTATTACAACAACAAAATTTTGCACGTTTTTCGACATTTGAGCGGCCGCCATTTCGTTTCTGCCGTACCGACTTTGGATTTTTTATTGTGGAATTCATCACATACTTCAATGAACCTTTGTACCAAATTTCACCCAAATCGGAGCTACACTTTGGTCAGAACAGAAATCGCGATTTTTCGTCTAAAATGGCCGCCATTTTGTTTTTGCCCGGCCGATATAGCTGGTTCACGAATTTAACCGAGATAATTACCCAATACACCTTTCCTCAAAATTTGGTGAAAATCGAAGCAAAATTGCAACCTCTAGCGTGGTCACAAATTTCGTTATATCCCATATATATATATATATATATATATATATATATATATATATATATATATATATATATATATATATATACTTATATATATATATATATATATATATATATAAATATATATAATGCTCTCCGCAATAGGTAAATTTCTCTCGAGAAATTTACCTAAAAATAAACTCTAATTGTCCTTCTCTGGACAAGAGCAAATCAAGAGCTTTAAAACGAATATAGACTTTAGAACATTCTGTTAATCTATTAATTATATTTGATTATTTAAATAGCGTATATAAAGCTCAAAAATAAAATCAACAATATATGTAGTCCAAATATTTTGATTTTTTCAGATGAATTTTTTTTTTGTTAAAATTTCAGGTTTCTTAAAACAACAGCCACAAACACTTGGTTTTTTTTTATCCTTGTTAGTCAACTTGAATTGCACTAAGGTTTTACTTTGTTTAAGACGAATATACTCATTATCGCTGAAAAATAATTCAAGGTCCAAAAAAAGTTCTTCAAATCAAAATGAAACCTTTAAAGGGAGTAGGTAGGAACTAGTTTAAAAGTCTTTTCTTGGAATATTCAAAGGATAAGGGTATCAAATAAAATCTTTTAATGGGATATCGTGCAGTAGTTTTAAACAAGAAAAATAAAATTTAAGTGGCAAAACACTCGCCTTGCAAATATCCTTTTTGGTAGGAGCATTCTGTTTCATCGTCGAATCTTTAATTTGATCATTCTATCCACATAAAAAACGTTTAATTGGTCCATTTAATGTTATCACCCAGTGTTAAATTGAACAATTTCAAACCCAATAGGACAATCTAATTCGTATGTCATGTTACGAGCTCATCATCCGACGCAGATTCTCTAGTCGATTCTTCCACCTTCGCGGCCACTAACACCAATACTGCCTCCATCTCTTTGGACAGAGGACATTCGTTTGCCAGCAAGCACGAAAAATAAATTTGTTTTAAGTTTTACTTAACTCAATTAAAGCCATTTGAAGTTAGTCTTCAAATAATCAAACATTCCACTTATCGCTTATGGACCACACGCATATTTGAACACGGCACATCGTGTGTGTCTTACAATCAACGCTGCACCTACCTTCCTACTCGTTACTGCTATGATACCGAGATAAATCTTCTTCGTAAATTAACGGTGCAATTAATGGAATTGCCTCTATTGTAAATTAATGTAATTAGGTTTATGCATTGACAACTGGGTTATGCGTGGATTTAACCGTTTCCTGTTACATTAACCAGTAGCAGAGATACGGTGGTGGTATTTGATAGCCGTTCACAATTAGTAGTGATAATTGCGCCAAGACATTCTTACTATTGTGCATGCAAAACATCTACCTGTTCGCCAAAGAAGTAGGAAGTCAAGTCAAACAATTATCTTATAAAATTTGCCGCAAGAATGAATTGTTTCGTCATTGAACATTTATTCTCCATACTTTCACCTGTTTCACCTAAGAAATTTAGTCGCAAGACGGGTTCAGCAACATAAGTAGCAAATGACTTGGAGATAACATCCCAAACATTCCACACAAAAGGATTAACAACTAACCTTAAATATGGCACGCGTGAAGCAGTAGTCGAGTCCCAACATCTTGCCATACATAAAGGACAGCTGTTTTCAATCTTTACACAATAGACACCCGCTGATGTTTCTTATGACCTTTTCAGATGTCTTCCAAGACGTTACATCCAATTGTATTGGCAATCGTCAAAGAAATCAAAATGAATAACGGACGAAAACGATGCAATTGTGCAAAGAGGCATGTTAAAGTAAACAGCCGTGTTATTTGTGGTTTTTTATTTCAAGAATAAAATCGTTTACCTGAGTTTGGACCAGACAAGCTGACGACGAAGGATGATGGCGCAGAGCAGGAGATTTTTTCTGATTGGATTTCATTGAGGACATGATTTTTTAAATTTATATTTAAATCAGGATAGTAATAAATATCATTACATAAATTTTGGGATCAGGTTGAATCCCAGGATAGCTAAATTAATTGATGGATGTTATTAATAATGCATTTGATACTGTACTACTTGTAATGTATTTAATGTTCTTCGTTCAGCTATTCCGTATTTCGATCCAATGTCTGGTTGATTCTCGGACGACAACCCCGAAGTTCCTACCTACATAGGCCTATGCACACTAGCTCTGGATCAACCTAAGGTAATTTTCCTGCAAATATCTTTAAGAGAGTAGAAGTGGTGGGGGGAATAAAAATATGAGGCGAAGGCAAAATAAATATGTTCGGGCCCCCTTCTCACTGTCAACAGGTGGTCCACTTCTGTTGTTCCTGTAAGGAAAGATTATTATCTACTTTGTCTTCGTTCCTTGAAGTGTCGCTCGAACAATAAATCTGCTAAATTTTTAAGACCACAAAAAGACATGGTGTCATTTCTTCATTCTCGAAATGATAATATTGAAAAAATTAATTTTATAATTGATCCTTGCCGAGGTGGGGGCTTCTTGCTACTGACACTAGTAATCCGCGGCTGCGTGTACTGGGCCTCTTACCCAAAAGCTCCGAGAAACATTCACGACTCGTAAAAACTTGGCCAAGCGTAGAAGATAGCTATCTTATCTCTATCCTTACCTCCATAAAACATTGTCCAAATCAACGTTCAGGGTGATATACAACTATAGTAAGAAAGATTCTCTTCTTCTCCCAATTCACAATATAAATCGCGCCAGAAATAGTCGTTGCTATTTTACACGGATCCGTTCACTAGTTTGTGCACTTTTTTACACAAAATAGTGTCAGAGACGGAACTGAAAACAATAAAATTAAAGTCGACACCGAAATTGCTTATTCAATATTATTTATTAAGTACGAGGCATCCCCATTGAACGATTACAATCAACTAACTATCTCTTGCATCTTTTTGCTCGCGTCTCACGCTATAGTGTTGACAGCTTGGCCACTCCTATTTCAGAATCGTCCTTGATTCCCCCGTATTCATCTTCGTTGTCACTCGAGTTACTGATGTCATCTAACTCCGGTGCCAGTTTACACCAGGGTTTCATTTTCTCCAACGTAAACACTGAACTAAAATATCGTTGACTTTTGCTCTTAAATCCAAACAATATATCCCCTAAATATCGGTCGTTACCGAGACATTTTTGAACAACAAATGGGCCTTTGTACTTTGGCTCTAATTTTCATGAATGTCCCGTTGCAGGCGGCTCGTGTTCGAACAAAACCAAGTCATCAACAGCGTAGACGTTGGGGGCAGTGTGTCGTTGATTAAACCGTCTTTTCCATTTTTCACGTAGCAGCGTCTCTTCTTTCGCTCATATTTGTATCGATCGAATCTCCAAAGTTTTGTTGTAGTGAAGATAACAGACAATTTGGGAGCATGTCATTAAGCCGGAAATCGAACTCGATCTCGTTAGGGCTATATCCAGTCGTATCATTTTTTTTTTGGGAGTTAATAACCCTCTGAAGCTCGCGCATTTCTTCGTAACAACGATTATTGTTTCCAATCCGAGTGCGCAAGCATAATTGAGTATCGATTGATGCGTTCGCTCCACTTGCCCGTTGGCTGGAAGGGCACGAACTGTATTTTTAATGTGTTGAATATTGTTTTCAGCGCAATATCGAACAAATGACTTCACTGTAAATGCAGAACCCTGGTCGGTGATGATCCAGAAGGGAAAATACGTCGTCATTTCGTTTAAAAATCGTAACACTGGTCGGTTTCCGTATTTCTAGCGGCTTTTATGACAATGTATTTGGTGAAAGCGCCGGAAATTACCAAAAGGTACTAATTGCCAGAGCGGCTTCGCAGAAATAGTCCTAGATGATCCAATTGAAATCGTTTGAACGGAACGAGCTCCATTTTGGCGACATATAGGCATCCTTCGGTCTTTCCGCCGTGGGTTTTATTGTAATTGCATTCCAGGCACGCTGTGATGTAATCCTTCACATATTTTTGCACACGTGGAAACCAGAAGCTCCAGTAGCTCCTTGCCGACGACACGATAAAAATGGTGATCCTTGATTTGATACTCCAACTTCAGTTGTTTTTCTTGCGCGGACGTGCTGTCTCCCTTTAGGACGGCAATTATGTTTTTCAGGGTTTTGTCCTGAAGTTGCTTCGTTGGAGGCCAGTCTTGTTGACCAATTGGGACAGTAAGTATGAAACCAGTTGTTTCTATATCCTTCTCTTGTCCTACCGGAGCTCGGCTGAGTGCGTCGACGTGAGCCATCTTAGATTCGGAACGATGAACGATATTGAAGTAGAATTTGAGAAGTCGCATCCATCATCGGGAAATTCAGGGTTTCGTCTCGAGGCAATTTTAAGGGTTTTGTACTGAAAAACAAAACCCTATTGCAATCACGACCTGTGTCCGTCTGTCCGTCCGTCCGTCCGTCAGTCTGTATGTCACAGCACTTTTTCTCCGAAACTATAGAGGCTACAGCCATGAAACTTTGTGGAAAGGTCAGAAGTGTTGACTTCTTGAAAGTTCAAGGGTGGACAAATTTTTCAAAGGGGTTTAAGGGGGGTCTCCCCATATAGGGAGGTGACCCCACAAAAATGTTTTTTCACCATTGGTAGTCGAGTAGGGTGTCATTGGAAAGGTCTCAATGAGATATTTTCAAAACAAGTCTTAAAATTGCCTTATAAGTACCGAGGGGGCAGGGGAAGGGGAAATGTGCGAACTTTTTGCGTATCCCCCCCCTCGCAATGGGACACCTTCCATCCAAAAAATCTGAAAAAATCATGAATGTAGCCCTTAATGAGTACAACAACAACAAATACATGAGAAGTCGAAATTCACTCAACTTTGTTAGTAATAGTATGATTTATCGATTTTATATTTTCTTGAATAAAATCTAAACGGTACCCTTAAATTCAATAAAGTTTAGCGAAATGATTACTTTTTATAAGATTGATCTTTTCTAAAAGTTTCATAAAGATCGAATAGTATTTAACGAAGTTATAGCGATTTGAATTTTGCTGTATTACTATGGAACAATATGCCCTGTATTACTATGGAAACATATGGCTATGGAGCCATATGCGCTTTTTACCGACTCAGACACTACAGCTTTGCTTGGATTTGCATGAACATTTCAGGAATGATAGGTATCATGAAGATGACTAAATACAATTGAAACAAGTCGAAGAGGCAGGAGAGAGCTCCTAGCAAAAGGGCTTTGTAACCATTCTAGGATTCGAAAAAATAGGCCATGAATCGATGATTACAGTACAGAGGAGGGGCCCCTGAAAAAAATTTCATGAAACGTAGCCGATATGAGTATCAACTGAAAGTTCTCTATGAGGGCTTTTCAAAACAGTTCTTAAACTCACAGTTTTTACTTCAGTGGGGGCACAAGGGTGGAAACACATGAAAAATGTGTTTCTTCTCTCGCGACTGGACACCCGTGATCTAAAAAATCTGAAAAAATTATCAAGGGAGATATTTATGGGTATAACTATAACAAATACCGCAGAAGTCAAAATTCTGTCAACTTTGTTAACAATAGTATGATCCTCGAACATGACGTGTTTCTTGATTTTATTCGTTGCTGGTTACTGCATTTTGTAAGTTGAGTACAAAACCCTTCTGACATGAGCATAGGTCGGTCTGCCCAACTTGTTAAGTTTGGCGATAGCGCTGTAATCCATCACCAGTTCAAAGTGTTTTCCTAGGAGGAAAATCTTGAAACACTCCAGCTCATCGACGACTGCAAGGACTTCCTACTCGTAACTTTGATACAGGCTCTCGGCTTCGGTACAATGTCGACTGTAGTATACTACGGGCTTCCAGTTTGTACCATTTTTTGATTGGAGTAACACAGCAGCAACACTATGGTTGCTGGCATCGGTGTGCACTTGATGTTCCGCAGTTACGTTATAACGTGTAAGGGTAGTTCTTCGCATAATATGTTTTTGAGTTTCGTAAACGCTTCTTCATGTTCCAGATCCCAAAAGAACGGAGTATCTTTCTTAAGTAGCTTTGTAAGTGGACGAGCAATGATCGTGTAGTTTTCCACAATCTTCCGAAGGAATCCGGTCAACCCCAAAAATCGACAGGATTTTGTGATATTCGATGGACGCATGAACATTCTTACTGCTTCGGACTTCTCGCAGCCAGGAACCATTCCGTTTTCATTCACACGCTGACCCAAGAAATTTATCTCGTTTTGCAAAAATTGGCATTTCTCTATCCGTAGCGTAAGTCCAACTTGTCTCAGTAGATTAAGAAATTTTTCGAGTTTTTCCATGGCTTTGGGTATAGTTTTTGCGGGGATGATCACATCATCCAGATATGCGATAAACTTCAAAGCAGGCTCCATCATTATGATTTCGTTCATGACTTTTTGAAATTCCCCTGGAGCATTTGCAGGACTGAAAGGCATACGGTTAAATTCCATCTGGGCGCCGTTAGTTACAAAGGCGACAAATTGTTTCGACGACTCATCTACTTCTATCTGATGATACCCGGTACGAAGATCCAAGCACAAGAAGTATTTATTTCCCACAATTGGACGCAAATATTTCATCGATTACCGGCATTGGGAAAGATTGTTTCTCGGTTATTTCGTTTAATCGGCGGTAGTCAATACAAAGTCGATGCTCGCTGTTTTTTTTCGACCAAAACTATTGGTGACGCGTATGTAGAATCAGACCAGTGGATTATTTTATGTTCGAGCAGATCTTCAACGATACTATTAATGATCGATCTTTTCGCGAATGGAATACGGAAATCTTTCACGAAACATTCTCTATTGGCGATTAACACTGGCTTTAATGTATTTTTGTCCGTGTCCGATAAAGAGTCACCAACTTCCACTTTGAAGAATGAAGAAAACCTAGATCCTAATCAGTTTTTCCTAAAGAATACTTGGCATGAACCAACAAATCGCATCCGAAAATTCCATTTTACTCGCTTCAGTAGTGTCCAAGTTGATATTGATTTAGATTCAGATAGCCAAGTATACGGATTATTCTTAAGCGAAGATGTTTTAAAACTTATTGTATTTGAGACAAATGAATATGCTGCAAATTTCATCAGTTCGCATGTACTTCGGTGGCGCTCAACTATGGCTATTTGGAAAGATACAAATGAAGACAAAATCAAAAAGTTTTTTTCGCACAATACTCATTATGGGCCTTCATTCTCTTCCTAATAATACATTGGTCTAAAAATCCAATGTATAAAAATTCTGTAATAGCAAAATCGATGTCACGTATTCGATTTGAAATGTTGTTAAAATGTATTCGTTTTGCGGATAATGAAAACCCCGTAGGTGAAGCAAATTAACAAAATTGAGCCCATTACTAAAGTTGTTACAGCAAAATTTTGAATCTGCGCTCATTCCTGAAGAAAATGTAGTCTTAGATGCACCCATGATTCCGTGGATAGGCCATTTATTGTTCAAAATAGTTTCAAAGTTTATTCTAGTAAACGTAACGCTTCCATAGGTCGAACAAGTGCCTCTGATGTAGTTTTGGAGTTGATGAGGGACCTACTTGATGGGGGCAGAACATTATTCGCTGATAACTTTTATATGTAATAGCGTTGAGCTTAGCCAAGAACTGTTCAAAAGAAATACTTATAAAGGGTGGTTCAACCAAAACGCATGATGTTAATTGTAAATAAAACAAAAAGTTTTCAGAGAATTATGTTAATATTTTTTATTATAATAGAAGAATTTATGGCAATTATGCCTAAAACAAATTATTGCCCTAACTCTCACCACGGTCACGGTAGCATACTTCTATCCAATGGTCCATATTTTCAATGACTCTGGGACATGATTGAGGTCCAATATCGTTAATGCACTGAATTATCTCATCCTTTAGCTCTTGAATTGTTTTTGGCTTATTGATGTACACTTTTTCTTTTAAATATCCCCAGAGAAAGAAGTCCAACGGTGTCAAATCACATGATCGTGGCGGACAATTAATATCGCCACAACGTGAGATAACACAGCCATCGAATTTCTCGCGCAAAAGAGCCATTGTTTCGTTGGCTGTGTGGCTAGTCGTACCATCCTGTTGGAACCACATACCGTCCAGGTCCTTAACCTCAATATCTGGCCACAAGAAGTCCGTATCAGCTCGCAATAGCGAACACCATTCACGGTAACTACGTGGCCGTCCTCATTTTCGAAGAAGTACGGCCCGATGATGCCACCAGCCCTTAAACCGCACTTGTGGATGCATCGGCTTTTCAAAAATCACTCGTTGATTCTCATTTGCCCAAATGCAGCAATTCTGCTTGTTAACGAATCCGCTGAGTTGAAGGGATGCCTCATCGCTGAAGATGATTTCCTTGTAAAGTTACCATTCCGTTCTGTCTGTTCAATCAAGCATTCGGTGTAGTGCTGACGCGTGAAATGGTCAGTAGGATTCAGCTCTTGAGTCAATTGAACCTTGTAATTGTATAAATTCAAATCTTTATTCGAAATTCGCATCAGTGATGTTCGTGAGATGTGCAATTGTTGGGCACGACGACGAGACGAGGTTGATGGCTCTTCTGCCACACTATCGCGAACAAGAAAAATGTTTTCCGCAGAACGAACTGGGTGAACATGCACAGGTGGTTTTACATTTTCTACAGACCCGGTTTGCTGAAATTTGCGCACAATCCTCTCGATTGTGGACACATTTGGTCGATTATGCTGACCGAAAAAATCACGAAGCGCGCGAAATGCATTTTGGTTTGAAGGCCCATTTTCTTAGAAGGCTTCAAGAACCTTAACGCGCTGCTCAGTTGTGTACCTCTCCACGGTTGAATTCGTCAAACACTGAAACAAAGAAATGTCAAATTAAATTAGGCGAGAAACTTGACGTTGAGGTGTGACTCGCAATTAACATCGTGCATTATGGTTGGACCACCCTTTACATGTGGTACGTTGAGACAAAACCGTCGTCGTAGTAATTGCAAAGAGGTTATTGCACAAAAACTCAAAAACGGAGAAATTTTCGGAAAAGAAAATCAAGATGGCTTTAGAATTTCGAAATGGCAGGATAAAAGACCTGTCCTGATAATTTCAAGCCATCCTGATCATACCATTGATCTTGTCAGTACTGCACGAAAAAATCGTTTAGGAAACGACATTAAAAAGCCGCCAGCAGTAATTGCATGCAATAAAATAAAAAAGTCGTAGACTACGCAGACCAAATGACCAATAACTATTCTTGGTTGATAAAAACCATTAAATAGTATAACAAGGTTGCCTTTGAATTTATACCTCGAATTCCTGTTGTTATTTCTTGGATTTTTTTCTTTAAAAAGCTGTCGGACCTGGCTTTGTTGTGTGAGCAGACGCGCTTTAACTCCTTGGAGTCATTTTCAGTGCCTAAAGAATGTGTTGAAGGGAATGACTTTATACGAGTATAGACGTAGGATGGGTTAGACACGTAGTACCAAATTAGGCCAGATATTAAATTAGAGTAGGTGGAGGATATTATGTTTTTGTCTTTTTAATTTTTGGATGTTCGTTTGTTCTGTTTCATCTCGTTTTCGTTTTTGTCTGAAAGTGCGGTCTAGTACTGAGAAAATTGCATCGGAATTTGTAACAAGTTGTTCGTTGATAATGTTACCGTCTGTTTTTCTATGTTTATATATTTCAAGCCTTTCTAGTCTAAGTCCTTTGTTTTGTTTGTGTAGTAATGTCATAGAGTTTGTTATAGCATCAGGCTAGTTTGCGTGGTTTTGTAGGTGAGTCGTGAGATCGTAAGTGATCTGTCACAGTCCTTGCACGTCAGTTTGTATATGCTGCAAACGAAATTTTTAATTCTGATTCAAACTTTCCCCTTTTATGTACCACCGGTGGTACACTACGACCACTAATACAGATACCCGGTGTACCAACGCTGGTGCAAATATTATGTAGAGTATAACGTTGTCAACGTGTTAATTGTTCGGACGAAGATAAAAACTGTTTGTCGAGGATGATAACAGGTGACGAATCAGGGATTTACGGGTATGATATCGAAGCAAAGATGCAAATGTCCCGGTAAATAGGTGAAACCTCTTTATCCTCTATTGTACGTCCTCAATATACTTATTCTTAGTATGGAACGTTATTTTGAACATATTCTACTTTGTACAACGATCTTCATGCTAAAGAGGCAAGTGAAGATCTATTCAAAATTTATAAAAGTACAATTTATGGGAGAAAATAAGCTCGGAATTCTTTTGAAATAACTTCAAAGCACCGATAGCTGAATCAAAGAATTTTTGATTTACTGGTTTGTGTTTGAAAAAAAAATTCTGGAAATTGTTTCATCAGTATTTTCCCCAGTAGATGAGAAGAAAATATCTTCGCATGTAAATACGAGATATATCGGTCTTCAAAGGAATCGAAATTTCTTTCACAACTTAATATAATCTTCAACGCACAGACGATAAATTTTTACATTCCCTCCCAAAACTTAATCCAAGAGATCTTAATTTCATACTAAATGAAGCGAACATTCATTCATGTAAATCGTGCAAATGAATGAGCTAATAATTTGCATGAAGCAAAAACTAATTGTTTCTCGCGAGTGATTACCACAGTCCACTCTGAAAAAGTCTTAATAATTTTATAACCGGAACGGTCTCATCACATGAGATTCCTTTGAATGCCATTCGCTTGCCTATTGAGCGTGTGGAACGCAGATGCCCAAAAGGATCTCCTGCACGTCTAAATGGCACTCCATTAAATGTAAATCTTTTGGCGAATATAAGAAAATATATCATTTGGATAGTGGCCGAATAGCGGTCTAATGACACCCTTCGGTAAACGAAAATATTTAATTTTAATGACATAAATACAGAGAACCAAAATCGCTGCGAAATGCCTGTCTCTCTGATCTTTTGGGATTTAGCTCCTTCCTACTAAAGTGGCTTGCACGTTGTGCTCCAGAAATGGAGGTGATCTTGGAAGATGGCCTATCGTCATCATTGCAAGATTGCATCTAATTGAAGCTTTTAATTTAGTCCGACAGTAGTCGCTGATTAAGTGCTTGCACGGTTTTCGGACGATTTCGAAAACAATCAGTTGGAACTGGCGGTGGAGGTGGCCTGCGGGCTTATCACAGGGATAAGTCGAAGTCGATAGGCTGAGCAACCGAGACGATATGTTAAATATATACTTGGCCATTCGAAGATTGATACTACAGGCGTAATTGGTATAATTTGCAAATTTGTATCTCTCAAAGGAATTTAGTGGAATTGCCCCGTCAGTGATACTGATGAGGCAGACTTGAGTAGTTAGTGTTCGGGTATGAATTTAAAAAAATTATGTTAAAGCATGAAGCATTCTTTAGAAAGTTGATGAATCTTAACGCTTTTGAAACCGAATAGTAAGCTCGTATGCTAAAAGGCAATTGCAAATCATATCGAGCATTTGTTACCCAAAACACATATTTGTAGTCTTTTCTTCGAGCACGTGTAATATTCAGAATCCCTCCATATTTTAAATTCGGATCATAATATTAAATAAATACAATGAATGGGGACAATCAATATACATATTATCACGTGCCAACTATTGAATTTCTTCCTGTTTCATATTCAATCAATAAAAAATGTTTCTAATGCTTCCTGGATCAAATTCAATACCTATGCCTGCACTTTCATCCCTCAACATCTGAACTCGAAACATTAAAGGTCAAAATCCTGCCATCATTGTCATCAGCTGTTCGTGAAAATTGCGCGCTTTTCACATAATAGCTCCTACATATAAGGGCAAATGTTCACCGTAGCATTGATGTAACAATAAATTGTTGCAAACATAATTCCAAGAGGGAGCACCCGCACCCGGTGCTACTGCATTCACGTAGTGTGTTGGTAAACAATGCATACAAGAAATCCTAATCATCATCATCTACGTCCTTACACCGTTGCCATCCCGCCATGATGTTCTTGCAGTCAGACAAGGAGAGAGGTAACCGTTCGGTCCATGTGATTTATGGCGCCTGTTTTTCTAAAGCCGATGCTACTACTTTAGTGTAGCGAAATTCCCTAAATCACATTAGCAATTTGTTCTGCATCTGAGAGTATTGAAAGTCCAGGCGCTGCAGTAGTGGAGGAAGCAGCACAAGGATGTCTTTTTGATCCTGAACAAATAGTGGACATTGGACAGCGGTCGATTGTTTTGATTGTTTTCGGTGCGGGGCACATGCAATTTGTTTAGCGACTGCTGAGAGCTCTTTAAGTTGATGATTTATGATTATCTGTGTGGTGTTGATCAATACTGGTGCAATGCATTTTTGTTGACTTGTGAGGATTAGAACAAATTTTGATTACAATGCTCCAAGTAAGGTCATGTGAATTTTAAGCGAATGTTGTAAGCTCTTCGCTTAATCAATGAAAGGCATAAGAAAGAAACTAGAGCCGTATTTCGCACCGCTGAATATGAGTCTGCCTGTTGTAAAAGCATAGGTTGCGTCGAAAGTCTGTCGTCCAAAATGGCACGCACAACTCAGTAGTCGATCTTCCTTGTGCGTTTGCTAAAATGACCATAACACCTGCTTAGCAGCTTCTTGGGATGCTAAATACACAACAATGTTAAAATTATCTTATTTTAAGACTGGGATGCATGAGTTCCAAAATGGCTTCCGAAAGTTTGTTGTGCTTACAAGCGCTCCGTTTACCTTGCTATATTTGGAGTGTTAAACTTTTCAAATAAATAATTTTTACTTGCTGAATGTATTATATGTAAATTCTTCTGTATACATGAAACCTGCTTTTAAGAAATATTTCACTGCTTCCAAAGTAAAATTTGGTTTAAATCATGTTAAAGTAGCAGTAAAGTGCTCCTACTAGAAGTGTTTTGTTAATAAATTAGTAAATCCAATGTCTTTTAAATACTAACATCACCCACACATAACATCCTATGATTGACATAGATAATATAAAATTATGTCTTTAATACTGCCATTTTGTCAGCGCTTTCCTGACCTCGTTGTTTGAGCTGAAATTTTCTTGAAAATCTGAACATATCAGTCCAGTCCGTGTAGAGATGACTTTCTCTCCAGTATCACATATTTTTATTGTTGTATTTACAAGATTTACTGTCGGCGGTGACTTTGTTGTTTTAAACTCGATAACCATGAAATTTTCAGGCTCTATGCACATATTAGTAAAGCAACCGAATATAATAATTGTCACGCCTACTTTAGGTTTTGCACACAAATTGGACTACGAAAGGGTGGTCCAACCATAATGCACGATGTTAATTGTGAGTTACAACTTAACGTCAAGTTTTTCGCCCAAATTAATTTGACATTTCTTAGTTTCAGTGTTTGACAAATTCAACTATGGAAAGGTACACAATTGAGCAACACGTTCAGGGTATTGAAGCCTTTTACGAAAATGGGCGTTCAAATCAAAATGCACTTCGTGATTTTTTGGTCAGCATGATCGACCAAATATGTCCACAATCGGAAGAATTGTGCGCGAGTTTCAGCAAACCGGGTCTGTAGGAAATGTGAAATCACCTGTGCACGCTCGCCCAGTTAGTCTTACGGAAAACATTGCTGCTATTCACGATAGTGTGGCAGAAGAGCCGTCAATAATTGAACATCTCACGAACATCACTGATGCGAATTTTGAATAAAGATTTGAATTTACACCCTGACAAGGTTCAATTGACTCAAGAGCTGAAGCCTACTGACCATTTCAACCGTCGGCAATACGCCGATTGGTTGGTTGAACAGACAGAAGGGAATGGTGACTATATAAAGAAAATCATCTTCTGCGATGAGACATCCCATCAACTCAGTGGATTCGTTAACAAGCAAAATTGCCACATTTGGGCAAATGAGAATCCACGAGTGACTGTTGAGAAGCAGATACATCCACAAAAGTTGGCTGTTTGGTACGGTTTATGCGCAGGCGGCGTCACCTGGCCGTACTTCTTCGAAAGTGAGGACGGTCAAGCAGTTACCGTGATTGGTGTTCGCTATTACGAGGTGATAACGGATTTCTTGTGGCCAGAAAGTGAGGTTATGGACCTGGTCGATATGTGGTTCCAACAGGATGGTGCCACTTGCCACATAGCCAACGAAATAATGGCTCTTTTGTGCGAGAAATTCAATGGCTGTGTTATCTGACCTTGTGGTGATGTTAATTGGCTGCCACGATCATGTGATTTGATGGCGATGGACTTGTTTCTCTGGGGATATTTAAAAGAAAAAGTGTACGTCAATAACCCAAAAACAAGTCAAGAGCTAAAGGATGAGATAATTCAGCACATTAACGACATTGAACCTAAATAATGTCCCAGAGTCATTGACAATATGGGCCATCGGATAGAAGTATGCCACCGTAGCCGCGGCAACCATTTGGGCGATATTTTGTTTTGAACATAATTGTCATAGATTCTTCTATCATAATAAAAATATTAACATAATTCTTGGAAAAATGTTTGTTTTAGTTGCAATTAATATCGTGCATTTTGATTGGACCACCCTTTCCTACCGAAGTTTGCCAAATATTGACTTTGGAGGTACTCTTTGACCTCATACTCTTATAGACAAACATCGATAATTTGTTTCAGATTTTTCGGCTCGAAGACGTCCAACCACGTGTGGGGGAAACACAAATTGCTGCTCCTTCGATACTTGATCATGAAAGTTCTCATTAAGATGTTTCATTTGATATCCACCCATGTCCGCATGCTAAATACTGTATGCCTTATTGCTAGAGGCTGGCTCGAGATGAGTACATAGTTGTTACAAGAGCTTTTCGCAATGTTGTTATACTCAACTGTAATATAGCTTTTCAGATAGCTTTTATTTCAATACAACACCTTACCTATTTTCAAGTTAACAAGAAGTTAACATGATTAGTAAAGATTGGTCCAACCAAAATGCACGATGTTAACTGTAATAAAACAAAAAATTTTCAGAGAATTATGCTAATATTTTTCATTATAATAGAAGGATCTATGACAATTAGGTTCAAAACAAAATATTACCTAAATTGTTGCCACGGCTACGGTAGCATACTTCTATCCGATGGTCCATATTTTCAATGACTGAGACATAATTGAGGTTCAATGTCGTTAATGTGCTGAATTATCTCATCCTTTAGCTCTTGAATTGTTCTTGGGTTATTGACGTACACTTTTTTTTTGAATCTCCCCAGAGAAAGAAGTCCAATGGGTTCAAATCACATGATCGTAGCGGCCAATTAACATCACCACAACGTGAGATAGCCATTGAATTTCTCGCGCAAAAGAGCCTTTGTTTCGTTGGCTGTGGGGCAAGTCGCACCATCTTGTTGGAACCACATATCGTCCAGGTCCATAACACCAGTAGTTCGTTATCACTTGCAATAGTGAATACCATTCACGGTAACTGCTTGGCCGTCCTCACTTTTGAAGAAGTACGGCCCGATGATGCCGCCAGCCCATAAGCCGCACCAAACATTCACTCTTTGTGGATACATCAGCTTTTCAACAATCACTCGTGGATTCTCATTTGCCCAAATGTGGCAATTCTCCACTGAGGTGAAAGTGTGCCTCGTAGCTGAAGATGATTATGTTTGTAAAGTCACCATTCCCTTCTGTCTGTTCAATCAACCATTCGGCGTATTGCTGACGCTCGAAATGATCAGTAGACTTCAGCTCTTGAGTCAATTGAACCTTATAAGCGTGTAAATTCAAATCTTTATTCAAAATTCGCATCAGTGGTGTTTGTCAGTTCAACTGTTGGGCACAACGACGAGGCGAGGTTGACGGCTCTTCTGCCACACTATAACGAACAACAATAATGTTTTCCACTGAATGAACTGGGCGAGCATGCACAGGTCATTTCACATTTTCTACAGATCCGATATGCTCAAATTCGCGTATAACTCTCCCGATTGTGGACATATTTGGTCGATTATGCTAACCAAAAAAATTACGAAGTGCACGAAATGCATTTTGATTTGAATGCCCATTTTCGATAAAGGCTTCAACAACCTTAACGCGCTCCTCAATTCTGTACCTTTCCATATCTGAATTTGTCAAACAATGAAACAAAGAAATTTCAAATTAAGTTGGGTGAAAACTTGACATTCAGGTGTGACTCACAATTGGCATCGTGCATTATGATACCATCCTCTATATACAAAATTAAAGCATTACTTATTAATATCTACTAATTCAATTTTTGATTTGAATAATTTTTATTTTTGAGGACAATATTAATTTAATTTTTAAAATTTAATTTTGTTTTAAAGCTAATATTAGCTTAATAACTTAACTTAAGCTTAAGTTCGCTTAAGTTCAAAATTCTATTTCATGAGAATTTTGCTCTTTATTGTTGTTAGCATTTAAAACATTTTGGCTTGCGTTATTATTTGTTTCGGTTTTTCTTTAGAATTTGTATGTTTGATTTCATTATCAGATCTGAATACTGGTGCATTATGTGATTTTCTCAAATGATACGCGTTTCTTCTCAGTATGTTCTCATCTTCTGCACGAATACGATCTCCTTCCTTATATGTTTTATCTTTTAATAATTTGCGTTTGTTGTGAGAAACCTTTGCACTTCTTTTACTTTGGCTAACTTTTTATTCAAATTTGGAGTCAATTTAGGCTTAAGAAGTCCACTATTAACAGGAAGTTTAGTCTTTAGTAATCTACTTATGAACAATTGACATGGGGCAAAACTTAACCTGGGAATAACTGTACTCTAGTAAAGCAGCCTTTAAATCTATATTTTCGTCTTCTACTTTCCTTTAAAGCATTTTGACAATATGAACACCCTTTTCAGCTAAACCATTAGACCAAAGGTATCTAGGACTCGAGAAGATAAATTTCAAATTCCAATTTTTAGCAAATTCCTTCAGCTCATATGAGTTAAAAGGCTGATTGTCCGCAATTATTACCTCGGGTATGCCTAAACTTACTCAATGCTTTAGAAACATTTGTTACTGTTTTCCCTTTTTAGGGCTTTTTACTAAAATACAAAACCCTATTGCAATCACTACCTGTATCCTTCTGTCCGTCCGTCTGTCCGACCGTGCGTCCGTCGGTACGTCACAGCACTTTTTCTCCGAAACTATAGAAGCTAAAGTCATGAAACTCTGTGGAAAGGTCGGAAATGGTGACTTCTTGAAAGTTTAAGGGTGGAAAAATTTTTCAAAGAGGTTTATGCCATAAAGGGAGGTGGTGACCCTTAAACAAATTTTTTTCACCATTGGTAGTTAAGTAGGGTGTTGTTGGAAAGGTCTAAGCAAGATCTTTCCAAAGCAAGTCTTAAAATTACCTTATCATTACCGTGGGGGGCAGGACACCTTTCATCCGAAAAATCTGAAAAAATTATGCGTGTAGGCCTTTATGTGTACAATAGCAACAAATACATGAGAAGTTGAAATTTAAACAACTTTGTTACTAATAGTATGTTTTATTGATTTTACATTTTCTTGAATAAAATTTTAAAAGTACCTTTAAATTCAATAAAACTCAGTACACAAATGACTTTTTTCAAGATTGATCTGCGCTGTAAGTTTCACACAGATCAAATGGTATTTAACGAAGTTATAGTGGTTTGAATTTCCCTTTATTACTATGGAACAATATGCACTGTATTACCATTTAAATATATGGCTATGGAACAATATGCGCTTTTTACTGACTCAGGCACTACAGGTTTGCTAGAATTTCCATGAAAGTTTCAGAAATAATAGGTATCATTTATATCTTTGAGAAATGGATCAGCTATTGGTATCAGTAATCGTAAAACAAAATAATGGCTGTTTAAAATGAGAAGATTGAATAATTTTGAATTATTTTTCCCCAACTTCAACGTTTAAGGCGCATGCTATTAACACTTAATTCTATTTGATGAATTACTGAAGATGAGAACCTACAACTAATACTCATATGTGAAACAAGTCAAGGAGGCAGGAGAGAGCTCCTAACAGAAGGGCTTTGTAACCATTGCAGGCCCCGAAAAAATGTTGTGATGCCATGAATCGATGATTACAGTATAGGGGAGTGACGCCTGAAAAAAATCATCAAAGGTAGCCGATATAAGTATCAAATGAAAGATCTTAATGAGAGCTTTTCAAAACAGTTCTTAAACTGACAGTTTTTGCGTCAGTGAGGGCGGGGGGAATACACGGAAAATGTGCTTCTCCCTCGCAATTGAACACCTGTGAACTAAATAATCTGAAGAAAATTATCAAGGGAGATATTTATGAGCACAACAATAACAAATACCTCAGAAGTAAAAATTCGTTCAACTTTATTAATAACAGTATGATCTTCAAACATCACATTTTCTCGAATAAAATCATACAAATGCCGTTAAACCCAACAAAATATATATTTAAGTAGCTTTACGCAAGGTCCTAATAATCTGCAAGTTTGATGAAATTCGTATCATATTCACGGAAGTTATATCCATTTGAAATTTCTCCAATTACAACAACAATAACACACTATTTTGGTATTTTATGGACTTTCCATCGAACCAGACACTGCAGTGTTGATTTGATCTTTTAAAAATTTTCAGATAAGATCTTCATTTAAACGAGCAAATCTCTTTGACATGTTTCTTGATTTTATTCGTTGCTGGTGGTTGCATTTTGTAAGTTGAGTACAAAACCCTTCTGACATGAGCGTAGGTCTGTCTACCTAACTTGTGTTTCCTTAATTTCAAGCCACCTGGAGTAATAATCTACAGCAACTAAGTAAGATTTGCCACCATGTTTTCAAATATCAACCCCTAATTTTTGAAATGGATATTCTGGAATATCATGAGGCAGAATGGAGTGATGTACATTTTTCGGTTTAAGTTTTTCGCACAAGCGACATTTATTAATCGTATTTGTTATATCCCTAGACATAAATGGCCAATCAACTAGTGTCTTTGCCCGATTCATCTTTTCAGCGATTCCTAAATATGACTCATGTAAGTGTTTTAATATTTCATTAGATAATTTAGCAGGAACATAAACGCGATCTTCGTCGAAAAGATGATGATCTTCAAAATACAACCTGTCTTTTCAATTTCAGAAATATTTTATGTTATCCGGCACTTTGTCTTTTGAATTTGAACAACCATTTACACAAAATTCAATTAACTGCCTGGTAATTCGATCTTCTTCTACACACTTTATGATCTGTTTCTTCATCGAATACTCTACATTAACTGAATGAACTAAATCTGTCAGTATATCATTCATATTTGCTTGCAGATCTTCGATAGAATTTCTAGACAAAAGGTCTTTCTCAACATATTTGTGAACAGTTTTCTCAGCCTGCGATAAACTTTTAGCTGCAAACGCAATTGACTTTTTCTCTTCAGAAATAAAAGAGCCTACCCCATTTCTTAAAGCATCTGCTTGAATAGTGATTTCCTTTTTTGGATCAAAAGAATGTAATGTGGTTCTATTTGCTAGTTCATTTTTGATTGATTTCAATACATTGGAATGATACGAAGACCACTGCAACTCAACATTCTTCTTCAACAATGCTCTTAAAGGCGCATTTTTCTCGGAGAATGCTGGAATAAATTCCCTTACATAATTTAGTGATCCTAGTATTTTCTCAAGATCCTTACAGTTTTCTGGATCTTTAAGTTTTATGATAGCCTTAATGCGGCCCGGATCTGGTGATAATCCATCTTCATGAAAAGTGTGCCCTAAGTTAGTCACCTGTTTGACTCGGTATTGCAGTTGTTCTGTGTTAAACTTTGCATAAATTTCCCTGGTTCTTTTTAAAACCGGGTATTAATTTGCGTCATGTTCTTCAATCATTTTCCTCCTACGATAATGTCATCGAAGAAGACAAACACCCCAGCCAAATCAGCAAAATATTTCATGTTAAGTTTGTGAAATTTCTTGGGAGCCGTACTAACTCCAAATGGGAGTACAGTGAACTCACATATGCCAAACGGCGTATTAAAAACAGTCAAACTCATAGAGTCCTCTGTAAGAGGAATTTGCCAGAACCCTTCTTTGAGAAATCTGAAATCATCTAGCGTTGGTATTAAATGATGCTCAAATTGTATGTTTTTGTTCAAGTCGTTACGATCAAGACATATCCTCAGTGATTTCCTTTTCCGTATAATGCCCCTTTTTTCTATATTGTCAGAGTATTTTTAAGCCTTCCAAGCAAAGAAAACGGCACTCTTCTAGGTGATCAATGCACCGGAACAGCATTGAGTTTAAGTTTCAGCTCACAAGCCTGCGGATACTTTCCTGTCCCTGTAAACAAATCAATTCGTATCTATAAATTCATCCACATTATTAGAAAATAGCATTCCATTTACTGGAAGAGCTTCTTCCCTTTTTATTAGCTTAAGCTTTAAGTACGTTTCTAACCCCAAAAGTGGACAGCCTATTTCTGCAACCACAATAAATCCTACATCGTCCCGCAGATTCCTTTTTACTACACAGACCGAAATATTAATTTTTTATAACGCTTTTATATGCTGGCCTCCATAAGCTTCTAATCGAGCGATCGCCGGCAATAGCTTTGATTTAATGGAACATTTTGTCAATAAAGTGATCAATATGACGTTCACTGCAGCACCACTATCCAATTTAAATTTCAAACCAAAATTTCGATAAATCTTGGCGTAACATGTCGATGTAAAATGTAGGAGTATTTGAATTTATTTCACTAACAGCATTGTTTCTAGTTATACATGCACTAGCAAAATTATTTTTCTTTTTACGCTTAAAACAATTTTGACTGTTACACTTTTTGCACGATGCCTTCTGCTGCTTATTGTGTTCATATTGTTGCTTTTGCTTCGCTTGTGGACTCGACTGCTTTTAGTTGCGATCACGTAAATATCGTAGAAAGCCTTGAATTTCTTAAAATTATCGTTAAGGTTGCCTTCTAATTGAAGTTGTTCCGGCTTCTTGAAATCCATTTTGAGTCTCTTACACTTTACCAAATTTCACTAATGAAAACGACTCACTGTACTATATTTGTATTTTATCAATTATCCGGCTGCGTCATGTTGTATACTGTATGCCTTATTACTTGAGACTGGCTCGAGATGAGTACATAGTTGTTACAAGAGTTTTTTGCAGTATCGTTATACTTGTTATACTCAACATAACTTTTATTTCAACACAACAGGCTACGTTTGATGAAAAAAGTTCTGCAGGAGTCACTTCCATGTATGGGGCAACCCACTTAAAAACTTCATTTTAACTTTAAAGAGATTACCTTTTTCGATCTCGCGCAAAGTTTCGTAGCTGTAGCTGTTAAAGTTTCTAAGAAAGTAACAAAGAGATTCTTCTGAAGTATGCTGGCTTGAGGAAACAACTTCATAATGATGATTTTTTTGTCTCTTCTGTGAGGATAAAAATCAAACTTCGACAAAAATGGAGGAAAATTTGAGCACCACCGCGGTTAATACTCAATTTCGCCAATCCTGACGAATTGGGAAATTTCGAAAATCAAAACGTCGCCTTTCTAAGAAGCAGATTGGCACTACAGAGCCGTCATCATATCGATACATTACCAGGGCACAGGCTGACTGTCTGAACATCAACAAATGCAGTTTCTAACAAGGCAAGAAAAAGGAAGCATTAAAGCATGTGATGCTATACTCAATGAATGAGACTGGAATGAAGCTGGCAAATCATAATTGCCAACTATTTGTTTGTATCAATTGTATTCCATGTTTAATGATACATTAGGTGAAATACCCCAGTCCATGTATACTGAAGGCAAAAAGAGCAAATAACAAATGCACAGGTGCAGATGAAGGAGTGTGAGTAGCCCACGTGTTGTAGTGGTTAGAGCACCCATCCCGTAATCCGGAGGTCTCTGTTTCGACTCTCGTTGGTGGCAACGAGATTAAGTTGGAGTGATTCTTCAGGTGGACTATAAGCTCATTCAGTTATGATATGCGCTGGTTTGAAATTAGAACGTATCGTAGCTGGGTGGGCGGACACATGCCCAAAGCGTGATACAGACCATATCACCTTGTGGAGTGCTGACACATTCGATCATGATGATGGGATACTCTAACTATATTAACTATCTGTAAACGAAAGCCCGAAAGGGGTTGTAGTGCTACAACAACAACAAAGCTGAAGGAGTATGACAAAAGTAGTTCACCTATAAGCCAAATTTGCAAAGGGCTTGAAGTCTCAGCCTTACTGAGTAACACTTTATCAGCCTCCCATTTTTGGGGAAGAACTTTTCACCTGGTGAGCACGATCAACGTTGAAATATTGAAGTCATTAAGATGTTTTCAAGAAAAAATTTTGAACAGCATTAATGAGAGCTGAGTTCTTTTCTTTTTGACCTTTTTTTGTGGTAGGGAGGTGAAGGCATTTACGCCCGCCGAGTCTGGCAGTGTGGGACTCCCATGGAGGATACCCTTGGACTACCCACTAAACATCTCCCCTGTCAATCTGAGAACCCAGCCTGGAACCGTTTGACACATTACTTCGGGTCAGGTCTCGTTTTGTTACGCCGTGGGGCGCCTTCAAGCTGGGGAGTCCCTTTCCTAGCGGGAGGGGAGAGGGGAAATGCCAGAAGAGCGATCCCCAAGCCCCAGCGCCTCCGGCTGCTGTGAGTCCCTTTTATATTTTAGGACTGCCTGAGCATAATGTGCCACCTGGTTCCATTTGTCAACCGATTCGAGCATCACCGCAACTATATTATCCGGGGTGAGCTCTCCCGTCTCCCTGTAGAGTTCCCTTCGCAGCCTGACCCATTTTGTACACGCAAAAAATGTGTGACAGGCATTGTCCTCCTCTCCTGGGCAAAACCGACAATCGGGGGACCGTGACCTACCGATCTTGTGCAGGTAAGACTGAAAACACCCGTGCCCGCTCAAAAGCTGGGTCAGATAGAAGTCCGTCTCACAACGCCTTCGATTTAGCCACGGCCTCACATCCGGGATGAGGCGCGCAGTCCACCTTCCCTTCGTGCAATTCCCCCAAGACTGCTGCCAATCGTTGAGCGAGCGTTGTCTCTCCTCGTGGACAACCATCCCCCTCGCATCCTCGTTTCGGCGCAGGTAAATAGCGTGGCGCTCTCTAGCAAGGAGGGCGACAGGTATCACGCCTGCAATCACTCTCACCGCTGAGTCGGATACTGATGGATACGAAGATGCAATTCTCAGTGCTCCTCTTCTCTGTACCTGTGCCAATCGTTTTCGGTATACCTCCTTGCTGAGAGCGTCGCCCCATACCTCTGCTCCGTACAGTAGCACTGACCCTACAGCACTCATCAAGAGGCGTCTTCTTGATGGGCTGGGTCCCCCTACGTTGGCCATAAGTCGACTCAGGGCCGATATTCCCGAAGCAGCCTTCTCAGCCGTGGCCCTGATTTGCTCAGAGAAACTCATCTTCGAATCGATCAGTAGCCCCAGGTACTTTACCGCTGGCTTCGATTCGATTTGTATATCTCCAATACTGATCATCCTTACTCTAGGGATTCTCTTTTTTGTCAAGATGACCACTTCGGTTTTCTCCAGTGCCAAACTGAGCGCGCGAGCAGTCATCCAGTCCCTCACTCGGCGCATCAGCATACCTAGCCTAAGTTGCGCTTGTTCAACGGTGCGTCCGGCGACCAGAGCCCCAACATCATCCGCATAGCTGACCAAGCGCGACTCATCTGGCATCTCAAGTCTCAGTAGACCGTCGTGAGACACGTTCCACAGGTCCGGACCATGGACAGATCCCTGGGCAACACCCGATGTAATTTCCATCCTTCGTTGGCCCTGTGTCGTGTCGTAGAGCAGGCTTCGGTCCTTTAGGTAGTTCCTCAAAAGCCGCATTAGATATTCTGAAACTTGAAAAGAGTTTTCCAGCGTGTCCAGAATATCCACCCATCTAGCGGAGTTGAAGGCATTCCTGACGTCGAGTGTCACCAACAGGACGATTCGTCGCTTGATGCGACTATATGCCTCTGCCTTTTGGACCGCGTTCACCACCTCGGTAATCGCATCAATGGTAGAACGTCCTGCTCTAAAGCCGTACTGCCGAGGAGATAGGTCCCCAGCAGCACGAATCGCGCCAGTGAGTCTTCCCTTGATGAGTTTATCTAGCACTTTCCCAGCCGTGTCTAGCATGCATAACGGGCGGTATGCAGACGGCGATTCGGGATTTCCCTTCCCTTTGCTGATCAGCACGAGCCTCGCCACCTTCCATCGTACCGGGAAAACCCCGTCCCGTAGGTAAGCATTGAATGCGATGAACAGCAAATCAGGACAATGGTGATAGACGAGCCGCAACACCTCAGCTGGAACACCATCTGGACCTGGAGCCTTCCTCGCTTTCAGGGAGAGGACTGCCTCCTCCAGTTCCAGCTGTGTGAAGAGTGGGCGGGATGGGCGGGGAAGAGTCCCCGCACTATCGCGTCCATATTTTCCGCGTCATGTATACAAGGCTTCCGTAGGGCACCAAGTTTCCCCATGACCAGCTTGTAGCTAAGGCCCCACAGATCCTTGTTCACATTGTCCACTAGGTCTTGCCAGCAGCGAGCCTTGCTACTGTTGATCAGTTTGCGAAGGCATTTCCTGGCCGACTTATATGCTGCCACCTGGTTGCATGCCTCGTCACGGTTCCGCGCCCGTTGTGCCTCACGCCGAAGCTTATGACACTCCCTCCGCTTTTCAGCGATTTCAGTAGACCACCAGTACACTAGGGGCTTGCCGTGCCGGGGTCTTCGACGGGGCATAGAAGCGCAGCAAGCAGTCGTGACCTTAACAAGAACATCACAGGAGGTTGAACTCCTCTTTCACTACGGAATTTTTCAACCAGATTAACTGCGGGTGTTGTTTTAGGAGACATCGATCAGGATGTTCTAATTCCGAGGCAAATGCTCGTTGATAATTAAACTTTTCTCAGTGCTGCACAAGTGCTTAGAGGAGAACTGCGAAATCCACTCAGGACTTCATATGTTTAGTACCTTGGTAGAGCCAGCACGTAGGATTTCTTCCGGAATGGCTTATTTTACACTTTTCTTTGCGTTTGTTTCCTATTGCACTTGATTTTTTGGCTGCAACTTTTGAAGCTTTATCTCTTTTTTAAATAGATCTTTGAGGGACTGTATCTCTAGCCTTAGTTCGTAATATTCTTTTTTACAGTTTGATTATTTGTTCATTGTCCGCTCTGATTTGTAGCTTGCATCCGTCATCTGCGGAGTTTTTTTGATTATGTTTTCTTTTGTTGATTCTCACCAGTTTCGTATTTGTCGCTTCGCAGGGTTGCCCCAACGGTGAGAAACTGTCGGGCTCCTCCATAGGTCATGAAGTTGTATGTGAATTTTTCCCCTGCGATTTGGTTGGCCAACGGGATTGTATGGTATTAGTGGGCCAACTATGCCTAAGTGCACATGTTGAAAGCGTCTGGCATCGAAAAGTTTTATATCAGGTTTCTTTGGTGTCGTCCAATTTTTGACCGCTGACAAGACACGTTATTTCGGGTCCAAAATCTGACGTCTCTTTCCTTGTTTGTCCAAATAAACGTGTTTGCGATGGATTTGAATGTTGCACGGCCACTTGGATGTAAAAGCTGATGAAAAATGTCAAATACCCTGCGTAATGGCTCTGGTACAAATGGGCACGGGTGAGGGTGGATATGTCAGCGATGACTTCGACGGTTTTAGTTGAAGTGACGTGAAGTTATTGAGAAGGAGTTCCGGCAGTTTGGCAACTTTTTGTTGCTCGTTTATGAAGCCGTTAATATCTATTGAAATTGCTTCAATCCGTGAAAGGGCATCTGCAACCTTATTGGATTCTCCTGAGGTGTCTCGTACATTGGTGGAGGATTGAGACACGTAGATCAGATGTTGGAGTTGGCGTGGCGATGAATTGCTGAATAGTTGTGCGAAAGCGTGACTGAGTGGCTTATGGTCTGGTAGAATGTGAAACTTTTCCCCTTTCAAATATTGGTGAAAATGGCGGATGTGTTGTAAATGGCAAGCAACTCACGCTCCAATACGCTGTATTTGGTTTCTGCTTTTAAAAGTTTCTGTTGGTTGCCATTTGCCTGTTTGCCTTTGTTCAAGCACTGCACCGACCGCTATGTCTTATGCATCTGTAGCAAGCCTGAGCGGCTGGTTTGCTTGGATGTGTACTAATAGTGCAACATCCGCTAAACTGTCTTTGGATGACTGGAAATCTCTCAATGTTACCAGGGTCCAGACAATTGGTGTCTTGTCGTTCTTCTTGGCTGAGGTAAAATGGCTATTCAGTAGCAGGCTACCACACTGGAGGTATCTTGGATGAAACGTCGGTAGAAATTAATGATGCCTAAGAATTGAAGAAGCTTCTTAATCGTTGCTGGATAGGTAACGATATTGGCGCTATGCCACTCGCATTGATAGTGTGTTCTAAATGCTCGACCTCGGTAACTCCAAAAGTTCACTTGGTGGTTAGCACTCCGTACTTGGCGAGGCATTCAAAAACAGCCGCAGATGCTTAAATGTTGATTCTCAGATTCAGAAGCTACTAAGATACCATCTACTTTGCATAAACAAAACTCAAGATCCAAGGACACCAGATCCATGAAACGCTGGAAGGATTGTGCCGCATTGCGCAGGCCGAATGTTATCACCGTAAATTCATAAAGGCCAAATGGAGCTGTTACTGCGGCTTCAAGGATATCCTCTTCTCTTATTGGGATCAGGTAGAAAGTGAAAGTAAAAATGCATTTGCCGCCTGAATCAAACGTTATATCCTGGATATGGTGCATTGAGATAGTGACGGTGTTTAATCATCTGTCGTTCTTGCATGGGCAGCAAGAACCATCCTTCTTGCGGACGAGGGGCAGGGGGCTTGTCCAAGGACTGTTTGACGGGCGACACAATCCTTTATCCAGTAGAAATTCGAGTTCTAATTTTGCGGCTTTATATTTCTCCTGGTTTAGTCGCTGAGGTCGCTCGGCTATGGGTGGACCGGGGGTAGTGATGTGGTGGCAGACCGAGTGGTCTATCACATTCGTAGAGATGGAGTCTTTAGTTACTCTCGGGAACTCTTTGAGGAGCTCATGATGTGGAGAGTTCCTCGTGATCCTGGAGGCCAATTTATGAGTGAGCGTGTTATTCCGACCTTCCACTTCAATTTTAGTGGAGGAGTCAGACATTTGTCGGTTCTGGATATCCGCCAGCAAATCGTAATGTTGGAGAAAATCTGCTCCTATGATTGGGTGCGAAACATTCGCAATATGAAACTGCCATTGGAAACGGCGTTGAAATCCAAATGACTTGTTTAGTTTCTTCTTTCCGGATGTGTCAATCGGTGAGCCGTTTGCTGTGTACAATCTGAAGGTACCCCTACTACACTTGGTCCGAGCCACAGTTACTGGGAACATAGACACATCTGTGCCAGTGTCGATTAAAAATTTAAGTTGTGAGGTGGGGTTGAGTATTTTCAGGTGTTTTTTAAAAGTATAATTAGCTCTCGCCTGTTGAGCTAATGATCCGTGAAGTTTCCCGGCCATTCGGCCTCAAAATAGCATAGTTGCTGGCAGCATCTGGTTGCTGGTCCGAAACGCATGTGGTAAAAACAATAGTTGGCCTTTTGCTTTCATACTGCAGTTGGAGCTTTTGTACGGAGTGATGAGTGCCGACATTGGTTGCACGGTACACTATAAAATCTGAATTTAGACTGGATCTTGTTGATCTCTGTTCGCATTTCCAGCATTTGTACGCCGATGTCATCGACATGGGGCATTATGATAGGTTGTGCGTTATTTTGAGAGTGAACATCAGCTATTGTTCCGAATGCACCGTAACTAGCCATTTGGTCAGCTGCAACCGTGAGTTTGATCAAATTATTGTCTTTATATAATAATTTTTTTCTTTATTGGAATGTATGCGGTACAGAGGCCTTATAATATAGTAGGTGTTCTGACAAAGTCATCTCACCATCGTTTGAACATTACTTAAAACTATGCATATTATCGTATTTCTATGAGATTATTACAATTAGCTAGAGGAAAATTTAGGCAAAAACCTCTACTGAACTTATATTAGCTTAACATAACTTAACTTTCTACTTATAACTAGCTAAAATCTATGAGGCTAGGTTACGGCCAAAAGATAGGTGGTAGCAACTGCTGATTTTCAATTCGCCAGGGCATGTATTAGCGGATTGGGCGAGTCTTTTGCTTTCGCGATTAATTTGTCACGGCGCAATGCAGCGAGCTTACGAATTGGACTAACGCCAGCCAGTCTGTGTAGCTTTTCAGAAGAGAAGTAAAATGATTTGTTAAGGACCATTTTCAGGTATCTATTTTGGGTGATCTGAAGCTTTGTTACTAGATATTTAGCACATTGGATCCAGGTAGGCGAGCCGTATAGGATGATCGGTTGGATTGCCATTTTGACGATGAGGACTTTGTTTCTGGTGTTGAGACGTGAATTACGATTAAGAAGATGTGGCCAAATGGAACGTACATGTACGGGAGTCGTTGTAGCTACAGGAATTTCATTATGGTGTCAAATATGAAGTTTCCGGCAACCAGTCGCATTTGCGCTAGGAATTGAGACGGTTGTTGATCGTCAATCTCTAAGCCGTGTAACAACTGGCGCATGCACTCGTGATCCTTGAGTATGAAAATGGATAACAGCCATGACTTCAACGCTTCGTATTTTTGCCTGAATAATGATCGACAAGTCTAACTCGGAGATTAATATGACGAAACACGCCACATCGCTTGTGTTTGCGCTTAACTGTGCCCCCACTCAAGCAAACCACAGTTCGGGTTTGTTTTGCCAGTATTGGGGCAATTTGAACGTACTTAATTGAACTTCTGCTACCTCTTGTTGCGAACTCGTATCGGCGGCAGCTTGGCTATTTGAGCAGCTCTCTGCGTTGCAAAACTCCTCGTTCACCATACTGACTTAATAGGGTTAGTGACCCTATTTGGCTTATAATCAATAACGTCACATGGAACTTGTATTTAACTTCTATATTAATCTTACTAATATAATACACGATGATGCTGAAATCAAAGATAGATGTCACCAGTTGCTGGACCAAGAACTATCATGAATCTCCTCCAACCTTTTTCCGCGTTCCAACCAACTCCTTGTAGTGAATATAAGATTTCAATAATGTCCGTGAAGGACTGCAGCGATGGTCTGCTGCCCCGGCAGAAGAAGATGGAGGTATCTACCGAGAATGCCCTCGTCTGGAGACGCGTGAATGCGCTGGCAGGCTAGCATTGCGGTGTCGTGGGGCGGATTCGTTTCCCCAGCACGAGGACCCACTACAAAAAAATTTCGCATCCACGAATTGGTCGATAGCTCAAAAGGCGACCGAAGTCGCAAGAATTGTAGATAACCTTACCGAGGGAGATGTAACTTGTTACGAGAACAAGTGAAACCTGAAAAGAAGGCGAACTTGGGGTGACCTCGTCGTTACCCAACGAAGTTCATGGCCCACAAATGAAAGAGGGGCAACCGGGTGGTGGTGGAGCCCCTTCATACCCACCCAACCGGAATAAATCCATAGATAGCTTGTTGAAGTGGCCAGGTATTCCGCTTCTGAGTGGAAAACTCATACAACTTGAATTGTATGAACCTTCCCATCAGAAGGGGAGTACCCCGGTGACCAATTTATGTCATAGAATTATACAATTGGATTGCATAAATCTATGCCATAAAAAGGCACTCTGCTTAGGCCACTCAACCCAAAAAGGTCACCTGAAACAAAAAGGATTAATTTGCACCCGGTGGCTGGCTCATGTTTTGAGGTGGAAGCCTGCCACCGTACCGGGTCCTATACCCGGTTAGAACTAAAGGAAAGGAAAGACCGAAAGTTACGGGGTATTAATTCATTTTATTTTTCCTTTCTATGAATTCTGAATATGATTTGGCGCTCATAATCCACAGGCGATTGGCAAATATTCAAAGCAATTTTATTTCAAAAGATATTCAACGTTTCGCGGAAAATGTACATTGTTATTTTTATTAGTTATTTGAGTTAAAATGTTATTGTATTGTTCATTACATCTAATAATCTCTTCTACATTTAGATGGTTTAGAAGTTATTCAAAAATTAAAAAAACTATACATAATATATAAGTCGTCTTGTACTTCGATTACTACAAATACGAGAAGGGCAAAGTTATGAAATGAACCTTTTTAATTTTTTTCTTTTTGTTTGTATTTTCTTTAAAAATTCATTGTTATATTTTGGTTTATACCTATTTTGAATTCCTTATTTACAGTACTTTGTTTGGGTGTTATTGGAATAGGTATAAATTGCTAAAATTGGTAGCACTTGGTTTATATTTTTTTTTTCTTAATGCTTATTATTTTCATTTAATTCCTACTTTTATCTACATTTTGGGTGATCTTATTATTATTATTAAAATTAACTCTAAAAGAGATTAGCATACGAGCAAGAAAGGAAAAGAGAGATTTAAAAAAAACAGTTAATATGACTGCTATTTTATTTTTTTCTTCCCCTGCAGTAGGTGTAGTTTTTAATTCCAGTGGTGGAGCATGTCTAAATATTTTAAATATATTTGCACGAAATCAAGTTTAGTAAAGTTTCAACTTAATTTTAACGTCATATTATCTTGTTTCCATCTACTTCTTCTTTCCTTTTTTTCTTTTTTTTTGTTAGGAATCCGGTATTAAAAAAAATCTACAAGTAAAAGTTTTATGTCTGTACAATTCCATTGTAATAGCTGCACATTTTCTATTTGAGGTTCGTTTCAAATACTTTACACACTTTAAATAAATTAAGTTTAGGGACGTAAAATAAAGAACAATCAAAATTTGATTGAGATACGAGATGCTGATAGAGTCGTTACTGTAATCTATTTCCAAAACTATTAAAAAATTCTTGTACCGAATGATTTTCAGCCTAAATCTTTTCTTCGAATGAAATTGAAAATAACGAATGCAAAATTATTATTTTCACTTGTTTTCTGGTTATGTACAAAAAAAAAAATATCTATAATTTTGAACGTTTTCCCTCTTTTCTCTTTCCAATGTTCGAAAAGCAATACATATAATGTGAAATATTTTTTTTTTCTTTAATTTTGATTTAACTTCTTTGCATTGTTTTGTGTTGTACACATTTTAACAGTAGCAAACGACCGTGCCTCCTATGTCAATTTTGCATGGGACTTTATACAATCTTTATTAGTTAATTTTTCTTTTTGTATCAATTGGCTTTTAATGACAACTGTAATAGGGATCTTCTGTACAAAACTTATAATCCATAAACATTCATGTTTAGTTATTGGCTTTAATATTCTTTTACACATGCTGACTAATGTACGTTCTAAGTATTTAGTTACCTGTAGTTAGTATTATAAGACAATAGCTAGTTGGGTCTTATAAGAGTTTCGGCATTATGTTATCGTGGCTAAAGCTATGCCGGAAGGTGATGACATGGGAGATGGCGATGGAACCATTAAACTTGACGGTGTCGTTTCAGCGGTGAGAATTCGTTCTTCATATACTCGATCTGCACATTTGTCAAATTTAAATCTCTTCCAAATGGTAGTTTTCGTTTCCAACGGAGTTCCATCTGCGACATTATAATTTGGATTGGTGAACGTCAGTATTGATCGGCTCGATCCACGTGATGCGTGCTTTATTTTGGGGGCACTTCGCGTGACCAGGGTGCGAAAACTGAAGGCGTGAATGTGCAACCTGATGGCGGGTTAAATTACTCGGCGAGCCGTCAACAATTCCACAATGTCGTTCAAAAGCAGACTCCCCGACTTGCAATTAGCGTTAATCTCGCGGAAACTCGTCGAATTGGGACAAATTAGCACGCAATTTTTCACGAGACCCCCTAACCGTACTTTCTTCCACCCCGCCAGATCCCAAAAAAAACCGCGCGACGACATCTGCGTCAAATTGACATCTCGTTCACCTCGCTTTCGTTTGTGGTGAATACTCCGCCGGTGGTTTATGCCTTCGATGAAGCCAAAATATAGGGTGTTTTTTAGGATGTATACAATTTTCAAATGACATAAAATACAGATAAATTGTATTGATTGTCATGAAATTGGTTTTATTGGAAAGATAATTCCCTACCATTTTTATTTGAATATAGTTTCGGGTATGTGAGCGCCAACCTGGCGGGGGGAAGGTGACTGAATGGTTACTCATTGTTAAATTGAGTTTGTGCTGTGTGCCTGTGGCAGCGCTGGCTTGTAGAGCCCTACTCCTCGATTACTACATCCTTCTCAATTTCATCTCCCTTCTGAGTTCGTTCCTACCGCGCACGTACTCACAAACGTTCGTTCCATCCGCGCATGTTCACATGCCGTACAAAGTCAATTTCATCTAACCTTCGACGCTCATTCCCAAACGTGCTTTTACATATAGCGTAGGAAGTATGGCGGATGACAATCGTGCCACAGGCTTTTCACATCAATTTTGCAAAATAGTCTTTTCTTCTTAGCACACAATTATCCAAATTGATGTGTGGGATGATTGATGTAAGCTAACCATTAATGTGCACGTGTGTGCTTTATTGAAATGGAATTTTAATCACCACTATCCGTTAGAGTTTCTGCGATCCTTGGCGATTTTGCTCGACAAATATCTGGATAGATGGAGCGAACCATTTCGTAATCTTAAAATTGTTGGAACGAATTGCTCAAGATGTACTCAATAATTTACAAATCAAATTTCCTATGTGTTAGAGTTTTATTACGAAATTCAAGCGGAACTCTACTTGTCCCCCAATTCACGTTCACCACACTCGCTGCACTGCGTGGACAATCTGTATCAGGTTATAAGTAAAGCGAGTACTCACCTAATTGTGAACAATGTCGGAAATGTATCACTAGCCGGATCATTATTTGAGCGAATTCTTGCATTTCATCAATTTTTCATGCAGCGGCTCATTTTGCACCACACACTAAACACCAAATTATTCGGTTGATTTCGATATTTCACTAATATACGAGGTGGGTAGCCCATGGTTTATTCTTCGCGTTTACCCAGCACACAGCATATGAATTTGTGAATCCCCAGGTACTCACCCAGCTAATGCCTGACGGAATTTCATTGGCAGGGTCTCCACGAACAATCTCACGCGGATCCCGTATAAAGATCTGTCACCCAGCGACTTGTCAACGTACGATTGGGGCTGCCATAGTGTCGAATGCCAGATCCCTTTTGGACACCCAGCCACAAGTTATTATAGTTTGTTGGTATCAGTGGGTAGATCTAGAAACAAAAGTAGTTCTTAACTGTTTGCAGGAAAGGAAAGGATGCAATGCAGTAGCAACAGACAAACAACGAGTTTAATAATTTCAGAGGACAAAGTCTAGGAGACGACGAGAAGGTTTGTGAATGTGTTTAATTATGAACAGGAAATGAGGAAATAAAAGGTTTAGTGGGTCTGTCCTATTCAACAGAGAATTAAATATTGAATTTTAAAAGTATAATGGCTCTTTCAGGGTAAAGAAGCAACAGTTTAATTAAAAGTAGATGTAAATGACAAGTTTTGCAGCGAAAAATTTATTTAACAGCTTTTTTAGTCTATAAGAAAAATGAATGTTTTGCCTGATTTTTGTGAGGCATGCGGTACTAATTTTAGTTTTGAACAAAAACTGCCGCACATTTGACAATCGTTTTAGTAATAGTATCCGATATTTGAGATACTAAATTTGATATGAGGAATATTGTGAGTAATCAATTAAATATCGTTGTAAAATAAGCTGAAAATCCTTATTATGGCAACCCAGAGATACCTTAATTTCCATTGATATTCATCATACTCCAATTCATTACAAAGATACGCTAAGCATACTTTGAAGCCATTCACTTCATTCCATGAATGATTACATAAATCGTTCAAACACTTACAGGTGTACTTGGAATTGTGTTGTGAACACTTAACAATTGACGGCCCCCTTACGTTGACCAACTCCACGCCGACTGCAGGCCGGTCAGAACAAGAACTTTATGATTTTGTGTAACAGTGCGGTGGCCCATTCACCTTCAACACCTTTTCAAGTCGTGGGCACTTATCGTGAGAAAAGCCACTTCTTTTGTACTGAATCAATTAAATTCATTTCGGTAAATTTCATGGTTTTTGTTATGAATCGGATAATCTACGACTTCTTGCCCAATCTATGTACTTTATTTTTTGTGTGGAGCCGCGCAGCTAATCATCGCGCCCCCGGCCCATCAGGCCTAGATCGAGGTTACTTTAATTGGAGTATGAAATCAATTTCTGAATCAAGTAGTCACCACCACAGACTTTGCCGACCACCTAGGTCGCCGGCGCGGATAGAGAGGCCGCGATCGATGAATTCATCAACACGTAAATCGATGATGGGTAAAAAGATTCCGAAATTTCAATCGTCCCACGATTCTCGATTATTTGCAACTTTTTCTCGTGATTTAGACATTTTTGAGGAATTTGGATGAAAAAAGTTTTTCTGCTCTACTATCTCGTACTCACCGACTCATCTTCGAAATTTGTAGATTTTCGGATCATGCAGTTATTTGGGCAAGAAACTATTCGGATCTGCTGAGTCGGAATGAATGCTCAGATTAATTAAATTAAGAACTCTGTTAGTACTCTGATTGTACGGCAAGTTGCTGGTAAAATTTAATTTATGACAAGGCGTTTCCGTTCTGACGTTAAACATTCAATCAGTGTTGCGGCTAATCAGTGGGATGTATTGTGGAAATAATGGTTTGCTTTGAGCAGTAATTAGAGGGTTTCTGACTGATATTTCAGATATTTTGCATCGTGATTTATCGCTTTGCGCACTATCAATAGTGAAAGAGCAGTTTCCATTTACCCCGTCCTAGGCATGATTAATGACCGGGAAACTTGGATTTGGCTTTTGTGAATTTTAAGTGGTAAATTACAGATGCAAAGATATTCGCATGTTCAGTTCAACAAACATATTGTTCGATATGAATTATTACTTAAATCTAGTTCCATCAATCCTCTGTGCGCAAAGTACTAACACGTGAAACTAAATGAAAAGGGAATCGTGGGAATCAATTGCTCCGACTGCGGTAATTTTCTTTCGAAGGCTTACCGAAAAGAGCTTGGAAGCGGCTATAACATTTATCACAGAATTAAAGAGTTCCAACCATGATTTCCTCCAGAGAAGACTTGAATGTGGCTGAAATTGGCATATAGTTACCGAATCTTTTAACTGGTATTCAAATTTCTGGTGCTATTCATGACCACCTTTTCCGCATAGCATAAGCATGTAAATATCCAACGGCGAAACTATTTCCGTTACAAATTTAAATTAACTCTTGTCTTGTATTCAATGCGCCCAAATCTATTTGATAGTAAACTATCTTCACCCGTACGGGACACAAAAGATCTACAACCGTCAATAATATATGATAATAATCCTCGAACAATGCCCCTACCTCGAGGATTGAACATCGTCACTAACAGCCAAAAAATCTTACAGCATATCCAGCCCGTAGTATAAAATGTACAACAACAATTCTCGCGGGACATTATCTATAGAGTGACTCAGTATCAACCTCACCCCAATCTCGACACCGGCGTTCAAACATGAGGAGGACTTGTAAGCGACTTAAAACTCTTCAAGACGGCATACGATTTTACTCATCCCCTGTCTGAGGAAAAACTTTAACCAAATAAAAGGAAAATCGGGTGTTCCTCGAGTCGAAGTTTTTCATACATTTTTTTGCAGTTTCAACAATGCTCGATTAGAGTGCGTTTTTTAAGGTGAATAATTTGAATCAAGGCTCGTGTTATGGTGCCGGTTCCAGGATCGGAGCACAGATGTTCAAATTACATACGATGGATTGTCCAATTGAATTTTTCAAGCAGTTGAGGTGGAACAGGAGTTATAGGTTTTCACTTAGATTTGATACACAGCTGCAACCACGTGTTGAAGGATATTTAAGAAATTAACATAGTGAGCAAGCGTTGGTTAGTTGAACAATTGTTCATTACTAGGGTGTGGGCTGCCGTAGCTTCAGGTTAAAAATAAAGCCAGTACCATTACTTCTGAAATTTAGAACCAGCGAGTCCTTTGCTCATTTTAAGCCTACATCATCGATAAAGTTAAAAAGTTACACGTGCCCTAAAACTAGATTTTTTTCTGACACTAGAATATTGCGGAGATTTTCAAAATACGAAACTTAACTCTAACTAATAAAGTTGACTCCTAAGTGTAGACTTTTTCTAAATTTGAGCCTTCTATTATCAGGCTAGTTGACTGTTTGTAAAGGTTACAGTTCTCATCATTTGCGTAGTTGATCGCATGGTAAAGTTATTGCAACAATGGGAGAAACTCAGATCACTGATGGACTTGAGGATCAGTTTCCAAAGTATTAAATAATTATTCCTAATCGTTTGTTTAAATTTCTATTCTATATTATTTTGGTAACTAACATTTTTTGCATTAAAATTAACAAACGAATAAATCGTTGATTCTCGTTCACTATTTCACTTCATTTATGCATCTCTTAGTTTGTTTGTGTCTTTATATTGTAAACATAATTTACTTGATTAAATTGTTTCTACAATTTCCCTTTTGAATGCAATATACGTTGTGTTTTACTTCCTCTATTGGAAATCTATTTAGCGGATTTGCACTTTATTGCAATCATGCATAGCGAGTGATGTGTAATAATAAGCGGCTTGCTCCTGGAGAGGGATTTGGCAGTCGGCACCATGGTGGATATCTACCCGGGAACCGCCGTGAGACTTGGTGACACCACCCTGCTTCTGAGATTCCGCAATGCAGCCGCCACATTGAGTGATGGTTAAATTGTGCTGTGAACGACATTTTTCACGATTTGGCGAGTACTTGCTTTGTTTTTAACATACTTCCTCAAACATGAGCTCTTCATCCATAGGATCTGTTTGATCAGCTTCTTCTGTATTAGCTTTTTCAACATCCTGCTCCTCAACGATAAATCGTTCGAGATTATCCATTTCGATCAAATTCTTTTCCATGTCCAGTGAGCTGACAATTGTTGTTTCATCCTTCGACATACTGTAACATGTCCAAACAATTCTGCGAGCTACTGTTGCAATTGTTGTCGCAACTATTAATAACATCATGATCAACCAAGGAAAGAAAACGAATGTACTCGAAAGCACAAGAATGGAACAAGTAGATCCATGACCAATGTCTGAAAGTGACGTCACTGCGGGTATTCAGAATTGCTTGAATATTTCAGGTAGTTCTCGTCAGAACATTCGACAATATACGAGAAATGAATTGAATGACTAGAGACCCTATATAAAGCCGAGCTGAATGAATGGGAAGCGTAATAATAAATTCGCGATAGTAAGAACCGCGATATTGTAGAGCGCGAGTTGAAGGCGATATTGATTGATAGTGAAGTAAAGGTTTTTCGTGATACTCGTATATTTGAAGACATTGGAAGCATAAATTGATAGGACAAGTGAAAAGTAAATGCATAAAATAGGGAAATTAATTAATGCGAATTCTTAGTAAATCAACTTTTTTAACTTAATTTAAAAGACAGTGCGTTTTCATTTTCCCGGAACATTAAAATTATTGGCCGCGAACCGTAACACGCGACAGTGGTGTCAGAAGTGAGAATGAAAATTTTAAAAGTGAAAACTTTCAAACATTTTTAAATTGCACAATAGTGGAATATAACGTGGAAACTGGTGAAATAAAAAAAAACAATAAAAATGCAACGAAGCTTACATTTAAAAACTAATGAATTAACCATATCGGAGCTTAAGGAGGAGTTGGAACAGCGAAATCTGGCTACGCAAGGTACAAATGCCATACTGATTGCACGCTTTCGTAACGCTATCGAGTCGAAGGGCATACATCTGGATTCGGGTGAGCCCTCAGATGCGGAAAAAGGTGCTGCATGTGGAGAAGCAGAAACACCAAAATCAAAGGAACCAGAAAATGCACTGATGCAAATATTGATGCTGATGCAGCAAGAGTAGCGACAACAGTCATCCAGCGTAACTGCGAAACTAAATGAACAGTCATCCAGTTTAACTGCAAAGCTAAGTGAACAATCAGTGAAGCTGGACCAGTAAGCATTTGAAATCAAGGCAGACACCACACAGAAGCTGTAGGAGCAATCAACGAACCTAGACCAACAGGCAATCAAAATCAAGGCAGACTTACAAAAACAGTCAACCGAAATAAAAACGCAGCTCGGTAGTCTGAAAAACCAAATGAAATGCGTCTAGGAAAAAGTTTACCAGGTCGAGAAGAAGTTTAGCCAGGTCGAAGAGAGAATCAACCATGAAATCGAAAAAATGAACAAGGAATTGGAAGCAGCGAGGGCAGTAGCAATCACCTCACTAGCCTCGCTTATAACCGCAGCACAAAACACATCCAGAAAGGTAAAAGCACCAATATTCTACGGGCAAATGGTCTGGAGTATCTACAAAACACAGTTTGAAGCCGCCGCTAGTCCAAATCACTGAAATGAGCAGGAACGCTCTAAGAGGCCCAGCTGCCGATCTTTTGCAGACTATCCCCGTTGAGTTGCACTCAAGCTCGGCTGCTATTGGGTGCACAACTTTTATTTAGCGAAATTTGATGTATTATTGTGGACAAATCTTACAATATATTTTATTTGAAGTATTGTCCATCGGAAGCTACAACATTTTTCCCATCTTTCAGGCAGTTTATGAATTCCATTCCAAAAAAATTGCACTGGCTTGGCGGCCAAAAACGAATCCATAAAATTTCGGATCCTTTGCTCTGAAGTGAAGCGTATTCCGGTGAGGGCGTTTTGCATCGAGCGAAATAAATGAAAGTCAGATAGAGCAAGGCCCGGACTTTAAGGCGGGTGGGCCAAAGCTTCCCATCCACTATTTTCCAAATAGTTTTTCACGGGTCTTGCAACATGCGGCTGAGCGTTGTCACGATGAAAAATTATAGCCTCGTGTTTGGTCGAATATTCTGTGCGTTTTTCGATGATGACACGCTTCAGACGTATTAATTGTGTTTGGTACAGGGCACTTGTGATTGTCTGACCTGATTTCAACAACTCATAATATAACGGCCCCGTCTGATCCCACCAAATACATAACATAACCTTGGCGCTATGGATATTTGACTTTGCCGTTGATTTGGCTGGTTGGCCGGGCTTCACGTATGACTTTTTGCACTTGGGATTGTCATAATGGATCCATTTTTCATCCTCAGTCACGATTTGATGCAAAAATGATTTGTTTTTAATGCGCTCAAGCAGCATTTCAGACATTCAGAAGTGCCGTCCAACGTCTCTCGGCTTCAACTCATAAGGGACCCAATTACCTTGCTTCTGAATGTATCCGGCAGCTTTCAAACATTTCAAAATGACTTGCTGAGTCACTCTCACCAATTTGGCAAGTTTGTTGTGCGTTTGACATGAATCCTCATCGAGTAGCATCTCCGATTCTTCGTCTTCAAACTTTTTTGGCTGTCCTGGGCGTTCTTTGCCTTTGATTTCAAAATCGCCAATTTTGAAGCGTTGAAACCATTCAAAACACTGTGTTTTCGCTAAAGCATCGTCGCCATAAACTTTTACAAGCAAACGATGACTTTCCGCAGCAGTTTTCTTTGCAATAAAATGACCCAGCAGAACCTCCCACAAATGCTGTCTTGTTCTCCAATTTTCGAAGTTATTCATCGTGAAAAATTATAATGATGCACACAAGATAAAATTGTTTTCTTGACTGATTTTGGTACCTGTCAAATGTACCTTCAAAATGACATATATATATAAAGTTCGAGCTTTCATGATATTTGTTCGTGCGGACATCTAGCGTCAAATTCCGGTCATTAAGTTGTACACCCAGATTTATCGGTCACAGCTACGGCATCGGATGCAGAAGTCTCGCAAAATCTTACAGCAGCTAGCCCAAGACATTGAACGACTGGCACTTTTGGCTTACCCAGCTTACGACCCGGAACATCGAGATGACGCAGCAACAGAAGCATTCATCAGCACATTAAAAGGTTAGGAATCGCAACAAGCCGTGCGTTTAGCTCAAAAGAAAACCGTTAAGAGTGCATTGGCTAACAGTCTGAACTTTGAGGCAGCGAAAAATGCGACTCGCAAGGTGGTGACAGACAAGTGCCGGTGTAAGCGCATGGGAATCGAACGTGATCCGCAGGTAAAGCGTGCATTTAGATGCAGGAATTACAGCAAGAAGAGCTATCTGCAAAGAGGCTGCAAAAAGCAAAGAAAACTGGGCTATTGTGCAGGGTGGAGGAGATCATCTAGACCAAGCCAGGAGCCCAGAATGGGAGGGCAGAGGTTGGCTAGAAGGATCGACGTCCCCAGCACCACCATCACCGTGCCAAGACTACATTGGAGAGAAGCAGACTTATGCCTTCCGGGTCAAGTTGACGGAGAACATTGCACCATAGCAATTGACACTGGCGCAACCCGATCGATTATCTAACCAGACCTAGTGTGGCAACAACCACTTCACAGAGGTAGGATTTTCTCACTACGGATAGCTACGGGTGAACCTGCACCTGTACATGGAGAGGTCAACCTCCAGATCCAGTTGGGAGATCTTGCGTTCCGACATAATTTTTTGGTCGTGACCATTATGGATGACTGCATTCTCAGAATGGATTTTCTGCAACCCCATCGAATCACGTTGGATTTGGGCAAATGGGTATTGAAATGGCGGAATGTCGAAGTATTGATGGAGGATCCCAGCGTCCGAATTCCCAAGATGAATATGGTATGTTAGTATGTGCATTGTATGTGCATTGTACGTAATGTACTAGAGAGTATTGTATGGGCCAAGCTTGATGGTGATTCTGGAGACCACCGATCCAATGAAGACATCTGCATTGCGCAGTTTGATTGTAGGGCGAAGCCTTGTAAGATCTATAAGTAACGGATACGTGCCGGTTAGAGTCCTTAACACCATAGAATCAACCACAAGCCATCATTGGAAAAGAAAACAAGACACAGACAAAGCCCGCGAATTCACGTCTGCAATATTGAAGCTGACCAAATTACTAGTGCAGCTATTCAAGCGAGTCTCTGATCTGGTCACCAAGTACAGTGACATCTTCTCAACAAGCCCGGATGATCAAGGCCGAACGAGTATGATAACTCAAGTCATAGATACACAGGGAGCCCAGTCGATTCGACAAGCACCGAGATGTCTTCCTATAGCCAAACATGGAGAAATGAGCACACTGATCTCAGACATGGGAAAACAAGGTATTATTGAACCTTCTGTCAGTCCATGGGCCATGCCATTAGTTCCAGTAAAGAAAAAGTATGGTAGGACTCGTTTTTGTGTCAACTATAGGCAGCTTAACGACATCACTAAGAAAGATAATTACCCGCCTCCATGCATCAACGACATCATGGACACTGTAGCCGACCCAAAATGGTTTTGTACACTCGATCTCAAGAATGGCTGCTGGCAGGTAGAAATCGACAAAAAGGACCGAGAGAAGACCGCATTTTCAGTTGGGACTGGATTGTGACAATTTGTGGTGATGCCATTTGGGCTTTGCAATGCGCCAGCCACCTTCAAACGCCTAATGGAATACGTGCTAGATGACATCATTGTAATCAGGAGATCGTTCGAAGAGCATGTGTTGAACTTAGAAGAGGTGTTCTCCCAATTGCGACTGGAAAATTTGAAACTTAGTCCCGACAAGCTTACCCTTTTCGAAGCTGAAGTAAAATACATGGAAAACGTTATATCAGCAGAAGGGGTCAAAGCATACCCTGAGAAAATTGCAGCCGTGAAAAGCTGGCCAACGCCAAACAACAAGCGCCAATTACAAAGTTTTCTTGGTCCAGCGACCTACTATTGAAGATTTGTCAAAGACTTTGCCAAAATAGCTTAGTGTCTTTATCAGCTAACCGAGAGAAATCGTCCGTATATTTGGAATGAACAATGCCAGGCAGCCTTTGAGACCTTGAAGTAGAAGCTGTAGGGTTCACCAATGCTGGTATATGCAAAACTCGGAAAAATGTTTGTAGTTGATACCGATGCGAGCAACGGCACGATTGGAGCTATACTCTCCCAGAAGATCGATGGCGAAGAAAGAGTCCTCTCCTATCACAGTCGAGTTCTCTCAAAAAGGTGAGATGAACTACTGCGTGACCAGGAAGGAGCTATTGACTATAATCGAGGCCACCAAGCAACTCTACAAGCACCTATATGGCCAGAAATTTGTTCTTCGAATAGACCATGCATTGCTGAGATGGCCACTTAACTTCGAAAACCCCGAGGGACAAGTTGCGAGATGGATCGAAAGATTACAGTCATATGACTATGGAATTGTTCATCAGAAGGGCGAAATTCATGGAAATGCTGACGCCCTATCTCGTCATCCATGTCCAGATAGCTGCAAGCATTGCCTACGGATTGAGGAAAAGGAGCCGCCCGTTGATCTACAACTAATAACGGCCAAATTCGATGAAGGTTGGTCATTGGAGGAGATACAAGATGCCCAGCTAGTCGATGAAGACATCGGACCATTGCTCGTATGGAAGGATACAACTGGGCGACCTGAGTGGAAGGACGTTTTGATGCATGGCACCTCTCTGAAAAGTTATTGGGCACAATGAAACTCCCTTCAGGTGGAGGGTGGGGTACTAAAGCGGAAATGGGAAATGGCGGATGGCAGCTCCTATAGGATGTAAACTATACTTCCCAAAAGCTGAATCCACGATGTCGTTAAGGAAATGCATGAAGGATCCTCGGGAGGCCACCTTGGTGTAAACAAGACTTTAGCGAAATTGCGAGAAAGGTTTTACTGGCTCCACGTTTGAGAATACGTAGTGGACTGGTGTCGTAGATGCACGATTTGCGCTTCCATCGAAGGTCCAAAGCGACGACTGAGGGGGCAAATGCAAACCTATTACGTGGGTGTACCATTTTAAAGGATTGCTGTTGACATTGCAAGACTCTTCCCTGAATCCGAATGGGGAAATCGATACACGCTGGTTGTGACCGATTATTTCAGCACGTGGCCCGAGGTCTACTCTATTCCCAACTAGGAAGCAACTACTGTAGCCGAACAGCTAGTATTAAATTGGGTCAGTAGGTACGGCGTACCTTGTGAACTACATTCGGATCAAGGCCGAAACTTTAAATCACAAGTTTTTGGCGAAATGTTCGAGCTGCTGGGAATATGGAAAATGAGGACAACACCGCTGCATTCCCAATCCAATGAATGGTTGAACGTTTCAACGGCACACTCAATAAACAATGGCCACGTTGGTTGACGAGAACCAAAGGGACTGGGATAGGCACATCCCACTATTCTTGATGGCGTACAGAGCTGCTCAACATACATCAACGGGCCAAGCCCCAGCAAAAATCATGTTTGGAAAGACTTTTCGTCTGCCTGTTGATATAAAGTTCGAAATACCCCCTGAGAAACCCCAAACCATCTCGGAGTACGCAAGTGAGCTAAGGCAACGGTTGAACTAGATACATTGGACAGTGCGAAAACACCTCGAATCGGCTACTGACGTTATTAAGACCAGGTATGATCTTGAGGCAAACTCTACTGGCTTCCAGCAAGATGACTTAGTGTGGCTATATAATCCACAACGGCGGAAGGGTAGGTCTCCAAAGTTGCAGCATAATTGGGAGGGGCCATATCGAGTTACAAAGCGAATCAACGACATCGTATATCGCATACAGGAACACCGTAAGCCGAGAGCCAAAATGAAAATCGTACACCTGGACCGTTTTGCCCCATATTAAATCTAGGGAAACTTAACTACCACTGGCGACACATCTTTTCGGGGCGAAAAGAACTGAGGTGGAGGCAGTGTTACATGTCCAAACAATTGTGCGACCTATTTTCGCAATTGTTGTTGCAACTATTAAAAACATCATGATCAACGAATGTACTCGAAAGCACAAGAATGGACCAAGTAAATCCATGATCAAAAGCTGAAAGTGACGTCACTACGGGAATTCAGAATTGCTCGAATATTCCAGGTAGTTCTCGTCAGAACATTCGCCAATGTATGAGAAATGAATTGAATGACTAGAGACCCTGTATAAAGCCGAGCAGAATGAATTGGGAGGAATAGTAAAACAGCGATAGTAAAAACTGCGATAGTGTGGAGCGCGAATTAATAGCAATGTTGATTGATAGTGAAGACAGTTGAAATATAAATGTATAGACAAGTGAAAAATAATAACATTTTAATTAATTTTTGTAAAGTAGTAAAATTAATTATTGACAAATAAACTCTTTTAACTTAATTTAAAAGACAATGAATTTTCACTTTCCCGGAACATTAAAATTATCGACCGCGAACCGTAACACGCAGCAATACTAATAAAATTAACTGTAAACCTCCAACGAGGGCTATGCTCAAAGAATATAAATAAATAATTTTTTTTTTTAAACCTCCGGGTCTTGCTTTGTTGAGTGAGCAGACACTTTTCGACTTCTTTAAGTCACCTTCAGTGTTAAGTACTAAAGATGAGTCAAAGGAGATGAAACGCGTCTGCTTTCTCAACAAAGCAAAACCCGGTGGCATTTCAAGACAAACAGGAGTTAGCCTGTGGACATCAAATAAACAAAATGATTGACTGCAAATAATGCAATGTTTACAACAAATTGAAATATCATTGAAAATTACGTTATTGCCTTTAATTCGCTATAACTTTGGAATTAATTATCCAATTTTAATTTTTGCTCACATGCATTTTCCCTATGGCCCATAGTTTGTCAAATATATTAAGAACCCAGTTTTTGGAAATTCACTCACCTACCAATAATTATGATACCAATATTAAAGGTCAAAAATTTGACGATACATCTAAAACTATCTTCTACACATTTCAATAATCAAATAGTGGTAGCCAATTTCGTTTGTTACAATGTCATCTCACATGTGCAATTTTGCATAATAGTTGATTTCGCAAAAAGTCTCCAACCGTTCCTCAATTTTATAATTACTGATCAGAAAAAGTAGGGTTATCATTATATTGCATCCGACCCAACGCTGCCCCTCTGCCGATTATCTCCATTGGTTATAATCCCCTAATTTTCATTTTTCGTAGAATATTCCTTCTTACAAATATTCACATCTATTCCTACATACATGAAGTGACATTAGCAAAGGACGTGATAAGTGAACTTTCTTATTTTGGCTTGTTTTAATTTTTTCATATACTAGACCACCTTGTTGTCAGTGTGAAATTGTACGCAAGTTCCATCTTTAGAAATGAAAAAGCTGTTTTGATAATCTTTGTACGGTTGAGTAATTATTCTTTTAGCTAGAATGCACACATCCACATACATATACATATATTGTCAACATTTGCGGAAATAGAATATTTTCTATTCTAATTATCTATACCCTCACTATACAGTCAGAATACACTATATAGTGAGAATACCGAAATATATTAATTGAAAATTATACATGATATTTTAGTCCTATATTTGAGTTTCAAGATGAGCACAACGCTAAGTTAGTTAGTTAGTAGATTTTAGAGTGTAATTTAAAAATAATATTTTTGGTGGTTATGGTTTCTTTTTCTTGTGTGACATATAGTTTCATATCATTTGATTTTGTTAAATGCTTCACCATGGTGATTTCTGTGTATATTATGTAAGATGTCAAATATAAATGCAATGCTTGTTTTACTCCCATGTAACCATAAAATAAGGTCATGATTCAGGTGTAAGTGAAAACAATCCAAAGATTAGTGTAAACTTTTCATACTGTCGTTCTGGGAAAATTTACAATTTCCAAGTATTATAATTCCTTATAAATCAATTTATCAATTTTGGCTCATTCGTCAAATGGTTTTGAAGTTTTACTAAGTGTTGTAAGGTTCCAACTGAAGATCGAATGCTTTGAAGTACCTCTTTAATAAGTTCATTCCACGGTTCTCAGAAAAGCGTAATGATTAGAATTAACTCCAGGGAAACTCGAGTTGATGACCAGCTAAGTCAGGAAATGCGTTTGCAGGTTTATCAGCAGCAGTAAGATACACTGCTGGCAAGATCTCATGTATGGAGTAAATAACAATATGTCATCCCGAAATTACAAGCTTACCATATGGAGCTTTGGTGCCAGAAGAACACATGCCATGGAGCAGCATAGATAGTTAAGATAGTGGGAACTGTTTTGCCTGTACATCTGCTGCCTGTTGATTCTATCCTATCCATCCCGCGGATGGGATTAGAACAGTCAGTTCTATAGTCTTCGAAAACAACAAAACATTCTGTCACCATTCGCCTAACTTGTTGATCAGTGAGAGTTCAACACTTTCCTAAACAAGCGGTTTCCTAAAGTACTGAAAAGTTAAGAGGCTAGGTTTTCAGCTGTATGTAACGGATTATGCATACTTTACGTGGCATGCAAAGTAACGCTTCAGGATACCTGATACAAATTTTGAAGGACTACCAGAAGGATCAAAACACAATCTACTACATAAGGGAAGCTTTGCAATGAGTAAAAGGTATATCAGATATCGCTCAACACTAATTTTTTGTGCCGAAAACTCCGAAAGATCTTGTACGACAAGCTACTGCGGTTTGAGTTGCTGGATGAGTCAGACTTGATCAGCTACATATTTGAACTATCTTGAAACACCAGTTTCTAGACACCCAGATAATCAAGTTCAGCCTAGAATACTATCACTAAAACATCAAATGAGAGGCTTGCCATTTATTACCTATTTATTTATTATTATTCCAAAGTCAACTTACAGACTAGCAGTCCAATTACGCAACAATTAATTCATCATCATATTCATCATGTGACAGCTCTAGCCAGGACTTGGCCTCCAGGATTAAGTTTCTTCGATCATCACCACTCTGCAACTTTGTACACCAACTGTTTACCACCAACAAGGATCTGCTGTCAGCTTCTATTGAATTTTCGCATCGAGTTCTCGGGCTTCCCGATAAACATCTACCTTGTGCTTTACCCGTCGGTGTTTTGTAAATGTGGAGCTTGTTTTGCCCGTGCATAACTCTGGACTATATAATGGGAAGTACGGACCAATATCCTTTATTTGCGACGTTTATGTGGTGTGCAACTTAATCCATTTTGGCCCCTCTTCTGTTCAGGTTAGCTCCAAGATGCACAAAATTATCCATACTTACAAGGTTGTAGCCACCTACGGTCAGGTTTTGTTGAACTGGAGTTTTGAGCTATGAACTCAGTTTTAGTTTCAATTTGCTTCAGACTCTATGCTCAGAAATACTGCATCTAAGACTCAACATGCCACAATTTTGACGTCATCAGCATTTGCTACCAATAGTGTGGACTGGAACATTAGTGCACCCGTGGCTTCAGCTGATGTCTTCCTGATGACGTGTTTCAGCGCAATATCAAAGAGTATTGGAGCAAGTCCATACCTTGTTTTAACCCTGATTTCATTATAAAGCTGTGCGTTAGTTCACCGCTTACCTTGACCTGGGACTCTTTGTTTATGTTCGTAGCCTTTACCATGCGGACTAGTTTTAGTGGGACGCCAAAGTCAAGTATTATTTTGTTCAGCGCATTTCAGTTGACACTGTCATATGCTTGCTTGAAATCTTCAAAGAGTTGGTGTACAATGATGTTTTGGGCCGTTCGGTGATTTGTCTAGTCACTCGTATGCCCGGATGGGCTAGGCCATGCATCATCTGCATGATGTTTGGCCTAAACTGCTGCGCCGCGTAGGGTCGAACTTAGACGTGGGTGACTATTCAGTGCAGTGGCGTTGTGGAATTAGCTAGCTGCTGCTTTTTCCACTTGAGTTGATTCGTTCAGTCCTCCAGCAAAGCCTTGAGTTCGGGATCGTTTCGCTGAGCTGAAGCGAGAGAAAGAAGTCAATTTTGAAAATCGTACTTACCCGAGACATATAATCCGCGATTGAGTTATTCCGGCCCAGAATGTAGCGGATGTCAACGGTGAACTGAGGGATGAAGTTCAGTTGACGTTGTTGTCTCGGTGACGCTTTTTCTGACAGCTGCCGGAACGCAAACTGTAGTGGCTTGTGGTCGGAAAACTCAGTGAAAACTCTGCCTTCCAACATGTAGCGGAAGTGCCTGATGGCCTCGTGAATAGCTAGGAGCTCCCGGTTGTAGGTACTATAGCGTCGCTGAGTGTCGTTGAGCTTGCGCGAGAAAAATCCCAGAGGCTCTAATCCAGTGTTTGTCGTCTGGAGCAGGACAGCTGCGAGTCCATCGTCTAAGGTGTCCACAGATAGGGGCTATGTAGCTGTTGGATTAGCATGCGCGAGTGACGGAACCTTGCTCAGTTCCGATTTGCACCTGTCGGTCCACTTAAGCTCTGTTTTGTCGCGTTTCTTGTTGCCCGGTATCAGCTGTTGGAGCGGGCGTTGGTTTTGAGCGGTGTTCGGTAGAAATCGTTTGTAGAAGTTGATCATACCCAGGAATGACTTCAGTAGCAGATCTGTCTTGGGTTTTGGAATCGTGGATATGCGTTGTATCTTCTCAGGTAAAGACTTCAATCCGCCGGATGAAACTGTGTGTCCCAAAAATTGCACTTCACTTAATCTAAATTGGCACTTTTCGATATTGATAGCAAGTCCGTGTTGGCGTAGACGATCCAACATTTCCGACATGTGCTGTTGATGGGTTTGCTGATCTCGCGAGAATAATCGTATGTTGTCTATGTAGACGAATGCGTTGTCAAGTCCACGTATCACCTCGTGCATGAATCGTGGGAACGTTTGGCCTGCGTTGCATAGGCGGAAAATCATGTAGAAAAACTCGTATGATCCAAACGGCTGTCTTCAGGACATCATCCGGCTCGACTGGAATTTGATGAAATGCCTTCTGTAGGTCAAAATGCTCATGTCGTGCAACACATCAGTGCAGTCCTGCAGAAATCCGATTGGATATCGATCCACAATGGTGCAGGCATTGAGAGCATGACAGTCCCCGCACGGTCACCAGTCGCCATTGGCTTTACGGACTATGTGCAGAGGACTACGCCATACACTCTTAGATGGACGAAAAATTCTTAATTGCATTAGGCTATCAAACTCAGCTTTTGCAGTGGCGAGTTTGGCGGGTGGATGGTGGCGTTGACTGGAGGGTCTTTCGTCACGATGTGATGCATCGCTGTGCAACTAATGTTGCTGCGGACCACTGTTTCTGTGATTTCGGGGTACTCTGCAAGAATTACAGCGTATTCACTTTTAATATCTGCAGATGACAAAGAAACTACTGGTGGCTGGTCCTTGAGTGGGGCTTTCACCTTCGCTGCAGTCGCAATCGGTTGCTCGATTAGTTTTCGTCCTCTGATGACAACGAGTAGTCCGTGATACTCGAGCAGGTTGGCCCCAATGATCGGGGAGCCAACGTCTGCTATGATGACAGCCCAAGATTCAGGGCTAAATTCCGCTTCGCATATGTACAAAAAATGTCACAATTGGCAGTTTATAAGGCGGAGCCTGGATCTGGGTTACTTCAATCTCGGATGGTCAGTGGAATCACGGAAACGTCTGCGCAGGTGTTGATTAATAGTGCGCCAATGCCTCTGCTGTCACAGATGTGTACGCGATGCACTGAGCGCGCAGCAACAAGCTGTTATGGAGAGGAAGACTTTAATTTTTTTGCTGCCTGCCATGACTGCACGGCGGTCGACATTTCGTGGCTTGAGCTGGTGGGCGATAGAAATTTGAGTTGGCAATGATATGACGTAAGAGGAGGAAGCCTGGTTCTCTTTGCACATTTGCATTTCAAAGCACATGTGCAAAGAGAACCGAACGGGCGGTACCAATTCAAGTACCTTTCAAAGGTCTAGAAACCCAGCACTCACTAGGTTGTTCCAGGGCAAATGAAATGGCAAGCTTATTGCATCTAGAAAGACGTTTTGCGGGAAATAGAAAACTCCGGGGAGGATATCCGGCAGGAATTCAAAAATACATAGATTTGGGACATATGAAAGAAGTTCCTTATTGTGAGGAAGTGACATATGACCACGGGAGAAGGATCAGTAGAGCCAATTTTTCGCCACCTGATGCTGTATTTAAAGAGAGTACGTCAACAAAGTTGCGAGTGGTATTTGATGCCTCACAGAAGACAAATTCTGGATTGTCCCTCAACGACACGTTATTAACTGGACCGGCCTTCCAGAATACCATGACATCGATTATCATCATTTGGAGACTAAAGCATATCGCAATGATGTCTGATATTACTAAAATGTACCGGCAGGTGAATATGCATCCTCAAGATACAAATTCCAAGAAAATCATTTGGAGGTCGCAACCAGATGAACTAATTAAAGATTATTGTCTTAGCACTGTTACTTTCGGAACAACTTCTGCCCGGTTCTCCCAATCCGCACATTACATCAATTGGCAAATGGAAAAGTATCCTGTCGCAAGTAAGTCCGTATTAAAGGAAATTTATGTAGATGATTTATTGTCAGGGGGATACAGCCTACAAGAAAGCGTGAATAAAAGAGATGAGTTGATCAAACATTTGAGATCTGGTGGCTTTCAACTAAAGAAATGGACAGCAAACGACAAGCGAATACTACAACATCTCCCTGCTGTAGACATTGAAATGAAAGATTTAATATATTTCGGACTGGACAACAGATATAAATCACTAGGAAATATGTGGTTCCCTCTGAAAGATTATTTTCCATTTTGATTAAAAAAAGGAAACAATCAACAACACATGCAAAACGCTCAATTCTTTCTGAAATAATACGTCTGTACGACCCATTGGGATGGATAGCACCTGTCATGATAATAGCAAAAATCCCACTTGAAAGCCTATGGTTATCTGGGCAAGATTGGGATCAACCAATACCAAACGAAATAAATTCAGAATGAGTCAACCTGTTGGAACAATTACATAATATTGAAGACATTAAAATCCCAAAATGGGTAACATACCAACAGGATTCAGCAGTGTGATGCATCTCGACGGGTGTACGCAACAGCAATTTATATAGTGGTGCAATCAAGGTCATTGAACAATTGTCATCTGTTAATCGCCAAGACCAAAGTTGCGCCAGTGAAACTAATTGGCGTTCCCCATCTAGAATGGGGTCTCACTGTCACAACTACTAAAAGAAATCACAAGGTCATTCGAATTCGAGAAAATTCCTACTTGGTTGTGAACCGATTCCAAAGTTGTCCTAGCATGATTGAAAAGGCATCCGACATGGTGGACGATCTTCGTGAGCAATAGAGCAGCCCATATCTTAGAAAATACTGGCAATATCCAGTAGCGTTATGTCCCGTCCAAATGCAATCCAACCAATGTAGCATCAAGGGGAGTCTAACCCAGGGACTTAGTCAAAAATAAAGTTGGTAGAATGGACCAAGTTGGCTAGGTGAAAGTAGCGATCGATGGCCTAAAATTAAAGAGATTCAATCAATTGATATCGTGAAGTGGAAACATAATTATTAATGTCAGTTGGCAAGCAGAAAATTTTTTGAACGGCCTAGTGGAAAGGTATTCAACATTGATGAAATTAATAAGGATAACGGCATATTGCTTCCGTTTCATCCAATCAAAAGCGAACCAGTCAGGCAGTCGTATATACTTGACCAGCGATGAATTAAGGCAGTCTTTCGAATTCTGGATCAAATATGCTCAGTGAACTGAATGCTCACAAGAAATAACGCATCTTATGGAGTCAGCGCCCGTGGGGAATAAAAGTAAACTGGCTAACTTGAATCCATTCCTGGACGACAAAGGAATCATGCGTGTTGGAGGGTGGTTAAAACACGCCCAGTTACCTTTCGATGAAAAGTACCCAGTGGTTCTACCACGGAATGGGAAACTCACCGATCTAATACTACATCAGATTCATCAGTCGACTTTACTTGGACAAATACAGCTGATGCTGAATACGCTCAGAAAGAAATAGATGCCCACAATTGCTTCAAACAATTTATACATAGGTGCATCCATTGTTTCCGTGCCAAAGCAATCACATCAACACAACTGATGGGAGATTTACCACAGCCTCGAGTGACCATGTCCCATCCATTCACTCACACGGGAGTTGATTTTTGCAGAACCTTTGATATAAAGGACAGACGAGGGAGAGGAAGCAAAACCACAAAGAGATATGTGGCTATATTTATTTGTATGGTAGTGAAGGCCATACATACTGAAGTCATCAGCGACCTGGCTCCATGAGGTTCATGGGTAGACGCGGCTACAGCGAACATATGTACTCTGACTGCGGCGCTTATTTCATTGGTGCAGCTGCTGAGCTGAAAAAGATGTCGGAAATCAGTGTGAGAGCTGCTGAAGCTCTGGTTCAGGATCGAATAACATGGAATTTCAATCTTCCAGCTTTACTTCATTGGAGTCAAGTCCATAAAATTACATTTACGTTGAGTGTTAGGTAATGCATCGTTAACCTAGGAAGAATTGACCACTGTCACGTTCAAATAGAAGCTTGCCTTAATTGCCGACTAATGTCCCCCCTTTTGCGACAATCCGATGTACACCGCAGCTCTAACTCCTGCTCATTTTTTAATCGGTGACACGATGATAGCTCCTCCGGAGATTACGTTGGAGGAATCAATATTAATCACCTCGACAGATAGCACCTAGCACAGAGAATCACCCAAGATTTCAACGTCTACAACACCGACCGAAGTGGATCAAAAATGAAAATAATGCCGAAGTAGGCGACTTATGCTTATTGAAGGAAGAAAGAACTCCGTCTTGCCGATGGCCTCTAGCCAGGACCATTCAAGTCCACCCGGGATATGATGCGGCTGTACGAGTTGTAATGGTTCTTTCAAAAGGCAAATTCTATAAAAGAGCAATAACAAAAATTGCACTTTTAACAGTTCAAGCCAGTGCAAAGTAGCGGACGAAGTACCATATCACCAAAGTTATTCTTCCAATTTCATTAGTTGCAACGATATCCACCTGACCTGTATACCTTTCCCAATTACCTAACACGATTGTACTCCAAAACACAGAATTCGCTAATCCAAAGATAGATCCCTTATTTCTTTTGTTTCTACTGGACCTTGACGTCAGACAATAAATACACTAATATTTAACAAATTTCAAATTTTAAAAAAGATGTAGATGGACACCCAGCATAGCGTGGGATAATTTCACCACGCCTATATCACGCAACTAGCCGCCGGGAACGATTGGAACCACCAAAGGCTGACAAGGATATGGCAAACAAACTCTGCACATGATGAATGGACGCGAGACAATAAGAAAACGACACAGAAAGTATACCAAGTAAAACCTAATAACTAACCATTATACTTATAGGACGATTCTCTTGTTCAACCATTCTGACGTGTTATCACCCCTTAGCCGGGGGAGTATGTTCCTCGCTAGTCGCTTTTGTAAACTTCAACTCCATCCAGTCCGCATCATGGTCTGAAATAGAAAAGAAAACACACAAAGCATCGTTGTTAAATAAAACCTAACGAAGCTGTTTTTCCGATAAAATAACAGTAACCACAAATCCCGGTCACATTTGCACTTCAAACTTTGTAACTTGTAAAAATGATACACAATGATGACATTTTAAAGTGAAAATGTCAATGTAAATGTCATTAAGAGACTGTAATTCAGAATAGTAGACTTGAAAACATAAGAATATCGTAACATTCACCATGACATTTATAGTAAATAGTTAGATAGAGATAACTCAATTTGTTAAAGGAAAAGTACCCAAATCCTTTGTCGAAATTTGCCGAATATGCAACACGGAAGCTCTTCCTTCCCGTCTCGTCGTGCTTGTAGATTTTTGCGGCTAATCGACGAAATTGAGCGAGGGAGAGCTTTTGTTTCGTATTTTAGCTCTCTCTCTCTCTCTTGGGCTTTACTACGCTTGAAATACACCCCAAAGCTTATGTGCTTGATCGTAGTGAAGCTTATCATGTACGCCATTCACAAATTTGATGGCTCGTATGAAGTGAATTCGGCTGTATTCTTTTCGCTTGCTCATTGGTCAACATGTAAATGATTTGACGACAGTGAAGGTATGTGCTTGATCGTAGTGAATACATTAACGATCGTAGAGTTTCGTTGGCTAAACTTGAATTCATTTAATCGTAGCACTAACACAGTGCTTAATTCAGTGTCTCCACAGCTGATACGTTTGAATATCCATGCAACAGCACTTTGTCAATGCATACTTACAACAATTCACTGATTAGCAACGAGTCCCCCATAAACGCAAAAAATGACAGTAAAAATTTATGTGGGCTAGATTCAAGTATTAATCTATCTCAAATAGTGGATCAGAATGCACAATTCGTTCACTTGCACTACTCGTACATAACTGCACAACTAAAGCAATTCCGCACTCTTCTTAGACCTCGATTGCTCAGTCACTCTAATGAACTAGTTATATTTCATAAATTGCAATTGCACAATCACGAAAATGTTAATTATTGAATAGTGGTGACTTGATCCCTCGCACGAAAATTTTTCCTCTCAGGGGTTCAATTCAACTTCAAACACGTGACGAAAACGTTAGTTGCGGTACAACTCGTCATGTTTTTTCTTCAAATTTTCACTCAAGTTCCTTTTTTCTCGTTAGAATCTCACTTTCCGTTCTTTTTTCACCGTCGCTTCAACGTTCACCCGCTGACGACTTCCACCAAACTCCCTGTTGTCGCCAAGCGCACAGCTATGCGTGTCGACGAGACCAAACTTTTTCCTCCCATTCTTGCCCCGGAACGGGAACATACGAATCATTTGCGTTGACCGTACTGTTTTGAAGCACCGTATCGATATCGTGCAAATGAAAAGCATCATTGTGCAGTGAGTGAGTCTGAATTTATTTTTGTTTAATGTAAAATGCATTTGCTTGTTTGTCTCAATCATTCCTGTTGCATTCATATACAAATGCTGGAATGGGATGGAGTACTTGGATTTATTAGAAATTTTTTCGATATTAGAATTTGCTTATTTTCACATTTGTTCAGTTTGTACTTTTTTAAATATGTTGAGATTTGGCTTTTCATTACATTTGTTTTCATTTAAAAGTCTGAATGAAAAGCTTCTTAACATTATCTACAATCTGTAGCAAACGTGATTAAGAAATCATTTCCGTTTGAAAGTTTATGTTAGAACCAAATTTGGTAGTGTTATGTTTCCAATACATTCTAGCTTGGCAAAACTATATCAATTGGTTGAAGTTCTTTATTTAGTTGAATTATTGATGTATGACAGTAAATACAGAGCTAATTTTATCAGAAAAATGTTACTGAGCTCAGATGCATTAATTTTTTGATAGATAGTTTCGTTAGTCTACAATCACAACAACAATGCTGACATTATAGAAATTTTCACATTAAAGATTTATGTTAAAAATAAATAAATTTAAAAGTGAAGTTTCCGATAAATAAGTTAATTTTTCATGCATAGTATTTAGGTAAGGTAAATTTTTTTTAAACTTTTTGGATAAATTTTAGTAACATAGACATTAGAAGCGTTCGAAGTGTATTTTCCGTTTCTTATTTTAAACAGGACAACAGGGAGATTCAATCCAATAATTAAACTCAGTAACATACTCCAGCCTCTTTTCTTTTCTCCCCTTCTCCCATTATCCTTTTCGTGAAGGTACCTCGAGAAGTTTGCCTAGGCCAGGGGTTAGCAACCTGTGGCTCGCAAGCCACATGCGGCTTTTTGGATGTGAAGCTGCGGCTCTATAGATCCATACGAAAATATTATTTATTTTATAAAAAAAAAAAACATTTAAAAATCGTTCTGAATCGATTAACGAGGATTAGGCGCCATTCCTATCTCTCAGCTACTTATACTCGCTTTTCACCACACGTCTCCACCGTGACACGCGTCGCCATTGTCGTCAGTCCGTCAGAAGCTCTCGAATGACGTCATCGTTGGATGTTTCTATGTAGCTTTTAATTCGCCTGTCACCGATCACTGCACACGGAAGACGACCACAGATACGAAGTAACTAATTGATTTACTATAAGTAATCAGTACGTGAGAGAGTGAGACAAGCAGTGTTTCGCGTCTAAATGATTTATTTTAATTATTCAATTATTAGAGAATTATTTATTTTATTTAGGTAAGTATTTTTAATTGGGGAATATCGATGTTAAATGTTTTTTGATAAATTATATTTCATTATGACCAGCCTCTCGTAAGTATTTACATATGTAGGTATACGTACACATAGTAAATAATTGCAAAACTTGTAATCGGCTGTTTTGGATACCTAAATAATAATTTTAAATTTATTTATTACAGCTTCACCGTTAGCATGGCATCTACAAAAAAGAGAAAAACTGAAGAAGAGCATCGAAAATTCAATCCGGATGGGACGGAGTCGTTCGCTTTCATATAGCCTTCCGGCTCGTCTTATTTGCCATGAAAAACTCACACAATAAGAAATCAAATTTAGAGAGAAATTTCACTGCAAAACATACTCAGTTTGCTGGTTAATATCCAGCCGGTGAAGGACGAAAAAAAAGCTGTCAATGAGCTCCAAAAACAACAATCAAGTTCCATGTTAAGTAAATGGACACAATCTACAAGTAATGTGAATCTGGCAAGCTTCGTGGTATCACTAGAAATTGCAAAAAAAAGGAAACCATTTACAGATGGTGAATATGTCAAAGATTGCTTCGTACGTGCATCTGAAGAACTGTTTCGTGATTTCAAAAACAAACCACAAATCTTGAAAAAAATCAAAGATTTGCCACTATCCGTTCAAACAGTACAAGATAGAATAGCTAAAATGTCTTCAAATGTAACATATTTTCAGGTGGAAGACATTCAAATGGCTTCTGCCTTATCACTTGCTATAGATGAGTCTTGCGACATAAAAGACAAGTTGCCCTTTTTATCTGGTATATGTCTTCCCAAGATCAAAAAGAAGGACTACTAGGATTGCTACCACTCTTGGGATAAACTAGAGGGGAATGCCGTGCAAAAATACCTCGAAGATAATAATATCGATTTAAATAAAATCGTTTCTATAACAACAGATGGAGCCAAAAGTATGACAGGAAAAAGCAAAGGGACAACAACGATTCTTCCAAGCAAAATAAACCTCGAAAATTTCATTGCATAATAAACCATGAACCTCTTTGCGCTCAAACATTTCCGGCCGAAATAGTTGAGGTCATGAATTCGGTAATTAAGATTGTTAACAGCATCTTATCAAAAGCACTCTACCATCGTCAGTTTAAAGAATTTTTAAATGAAATTGAGACTCAGTATTCCAACTTCCTTCTTCACAATAAAGTGCGATGGCTTTCCAAAGGTAAGGTGTTGAAACGTTTTGCGGTTTATGCTTGAATGAAATAAAAACATTCCTCAATGAAAAAGGCATTAATCACCCTGAATTAGAGAACGACAAATGGTGGCAAAAATTTTACTTTATGGTGAATATCACGGCGAAATTGAATGAGCTAAATCTAAAACTGCAGGAAAAGGGAAACCCAGCCTATGATTTGGTAGAAGAATTGGTTTGTTTCGATGAGAATTTAAATATTTTTGCAGAAGATATTCAGAGCGGTAAATTGCTTCATTTTCAATTTCCAAAGCAATATCGCAATAAAATCAGTGCAACTGTTGACACTAAATACTTCAGCATAGTTATAAAAAAAATTAAAGATGAATTTGCTGATAGGTTTCAACAAAACCACTCTAGCATTCACAGTAAATCCTCTCAACACAATTAGTAACGAAATCCACATGGAGCCATTTGGAGTTGATACTGGATCTCTAGAAATACAATTGTCCGATTCAAAAAGTAAAGCTTTGTGGAGTGGAAAATTTACAGAGTTGAAAAGCAAGTTGGAACAGTTGGAGGTGCACAAATGTATGCACGTAACGCAACACAAGTGGACAGCTTTAAAAGAAATGTCGCAAGTTGAGGCACTTATATTCAATACATGGAATAGTCTTCTAGATTGCTACAGTGAGGTGAAGAAGTTGGCATTTGGAGTGCTGACTATCTTCGGATCGACATATTTGTGCCAGCAAGCGTTCCCTTGCATTAATATAATTAAAACTAAATTAAAAAGCCAACTAAAAAATGAAAACTTAGAGTCGTTTTTGAAACTTAAAATAACAAGTTATGAGCCAAACTTATCCATACTTTTAAAATCATGCAAAGCCAACGCTCCCATTGAATTTGTATGCTCAATTGCTTGTTATTGAAGTACAAGTTGTTGTTGTAAGTAAACGTTTAATTTTTTTAATTTTTAACTTAAATAATAAGTGATCATCTAATAATATCATATATCTTCTTAGCACTACAGCCCCTCTCGGGCCTTCGCTTCCTGCAAATAGCGCCTCCCACTCTCTCGGTCCATTGACCGCGTCCTCCAATTTCGAAATCCGAGCAGCGATGAACTGTCTTCGTCGACCGAGTTAGACCAGCGTTTCCTCGGTTTTCCCACTGGTCTCCGGCCTTCAGTTCTCCCAACGAATACCTTCTTGGGTATCCGTTGTTCATCCATACGAGTCATGTGGCCAGCCCATTGCAGCTTCCGCAGTCTTACAATCGTTGAGACCTCCAGCTCGTCAAAAATTTCATACAACTCAAAGTTGTATCGAATTCGCCATTGATCGCCGTCTAGGATCGCTCCGATTATTCGCCTCAGGACCCGTCGCTCAAAGTCGTTCAATATATTTGCTGATGCTTGGGTTAGGGTCCATGTTTCAAACCCATAGCATAACACAGGTCTTATCACAGATTTGTATACTAGGAGCTTTGTTTTTCTGTGTATGCAGCTGGTCTTCAAGATCGTCAACACTGAATAAAATAGTTTATTTGCAAGCTGTATTCTTTGGCGTATTTCGTCTCTATCATTACTCGTTTTCGTTATTTTGGCGGCTAGATACACAAATTTGCTAACATTCACCATGTGTGATATTTTGTGTATTTGAGGTATTTTTCCTCGACCGCCTAATGAGCCATATAATACCATATATATATATTAACTAATTTGTTGTGAAAAAGTACTACTTATAATTGAATAAAAATATATTTTTGTTAAGAATAGATTAATTTTTTTCTCAAAAAACTTTATGCAAGTACTATTGATTGTTGGCAACAAAAATTTTGTAAATTGTAGTTTTTGACTCTTCCGACTCAAAAAATTGCCGACCCCTGGCGTAGACGGACTGTTGGATTACTAAGCACTCTCAATTTAAAAATGAATTGATCACAATCCAAAAACAAAAAATTTTCGAAGCATCAACCCATAAGTAAAAATCCCCGTTGGTAGCGTAAGGTTTCGAAAAAAAAATTGGCTTGCCTACTACTAGATTTCTTACTGCGATTTTCGTACCACCACATGGGTATTTCTTAACATAAAAAGAATCTGCTTTTCAGCCTTTTTTATTTGTCATCCAATCTGCATAAGTTTTTGCAGGTTAAAGAATGCCTTAATAACTTATAATTTCAAGTTTCATCGGAACCTGTTGAGAAACTTGTTTTGATGCACGAACAAACGGATGGACGGACATACAGGCAAGTTGCGATTTTATAATTTGTTAGGGTATTGCAGAAATATTTTACAATATCCTAAAAATATTCTGCTTTGCAAATACTTCCAAGTTGTCATTTAAAGCGTTTCCATGAAAAATATTCATTACATGAGTTGCTACTAAAATAGCGCATTGCGCTTACACGGAGAGAAAAATGTGTAATGATTTTTACAAAATGAAGCAATAATATTCATTACACGTTATATTCCCTACATTTCAGTGAAATTTACCACCAATTCCCAATTTCGTAATAAAACTTATCAGAGATGTAATCATTATAATTGCGATTGTAAAATCCTTAATTCATTGTACTGTAGTGATTGAAATCATTGCACGCAGTTTCTTTTAAAATCTAATATTTGTAGTAATTCTTACAACTCAATCCAATGAAAACAAAAAATTCACTTGACGGTTGTGAAATTCATTTCATGTGTAGTCAAATGTTTCTAAGCAATGGTGAAATTCATTTCATATGTAGTCAAATGTTCCTATGCAGTAATGAAATTCATTTCATATGTTATAAAATGTTCCTACGCAGTGACGCTTCTTTCTTGAACGGATCGGTTTATGCTGTGTAGTTCGTAGTTCGTGCATTAGTAGTTGATAGTGACACCACCGGTGTTGATAAACAATAGAACGCGTTACCTAATTGTCTTGCAAGGACCCATTGAAATGTAAGTATAGGTGTATATTTAGCCTTTTTAAATTCACTAATTTACCTACACGCATTTGATAATAAGTCAAGGCCCAAGAAATGGAGCAAGTGCAAGAATCTTTGGTTAGTCCTGAAACAGTGTCAAGTGTAATTTATGTTCTACAATCGGAAAGTGATCTTTCGGATACAGATAAATTGCTTGGTGAATGGGGCTTATTCGAACTGCAAAGTATATTCCAAGGTTGTCATTCGTACCTTAGCAATTTTTCAAGTTGTGTTCTAACTTTTTAACTGTAGAATACAAAATTGATCGACAATGTCTGATAGACATAACAAATTCTGATATTGATGTGTTGATCCCAAAGGATCTACTTCATTTATGAATAAAATTTAAAGCAAAATTACAACAGTGGAGGATATCAGAGGTGAGATTTTTCTTCTTTCAAACTGCTACTAAACTTAGCCTGAAATATAGGGATATTGTTCGGCTTCTATTGCGGATACTCTGAGCTTGAACTCAAGTTTTCAAAGTGAAGTTTCCAAATGGGTTGAAAATGAATCATTTTCATCATCCTCTCCTAGATCTCCAAGTAGCTCCTGTCCAAATGTTCGAAAAATCGACAATTTGGTAAGTTAAATGTTAATAGCAAGTTAGTTTTTGATTTAATTTTGTTGCATTAGGATGTTCAGCAAGTATTGTTTACGAATAGTAAAGGAAAACTGCTGCTTTTAGAAGCTAATGAAAACAAGCCATTTTCTTCTTCGCAGAGGAAAACCCTAGTATCTATATTAGTTGACTTCTGCATTGATCAAAATATTTCTTTAGGGACTGAGCTATGTGAAGTTTTAGCTGCCAAAATTCAACAACTTTTCCCACTGGAATCAAAGGTCTGTCAAATAAAGCTGCCCACGTTGCAAATTTATATTATTTTCAAAACTCAACAGGAAAGTTATTTTATAAAAGCTGGATCGGCGGGAAGAGCTCGAGGGCCTTTGTACAGTAGTTACAACAACAGAATGAAATATCTCCGAAAGCAAGGAATTCTGAAGGGAGTATTCAAAAAGCCTAAAAAGAAGATTTCAGAAGTGAAACTACCAACAGAAACTTCTCAATCAATTGACTGTTAGTTTTTGAAATACCTTTTTGATAAACCAATTCAAAGTAAAATCTTTTCAGATCTGAATTTGATAAACTGGCTACGGTTTAACATAGAACCATGGGAGGTAGTTGAGATAAAGTGGATTGATTCTTATGCAGGAAGGCGATCAGATATTCTATTAAAACCAATGATAGACATATTCAAAGAATGGCCCCTCTTGACACAATCTAGAGCCTTGCGTTTGGTATGAATATAAATAAAAAATCCTTTTTTTATATATTTTATTTAAAAATTAAATAGTATATGCGTATGCTTTGAAGAGTATATACTTTTGCTCATGTTAATATTTCTTCTTCATTTAAATTCTCATTGTTTCGTTTTTAGATCGAATTAGATTTTGTAAGCTTGTTTGGAGAGACTTGCTCACTATCACTCCGGACAAAATGGATAGCGTTCTGTACTAAAATATATAGTATTGCTGCAAACGAGCAGAATTCAAGAGTCAGAGAAATCTTAGAAAAAGTTAAAACCGATGACATTAATAAAGGTAAATAGTTTCATGTGCGTTGAAAAAAACTGACGTGGTTTTGTTTAGATCCAAACGATTGCTTAACATTCGAGATCATGCATTACTTACTACCATCAGCTAAAAACATCAAGCTGAAGGACACCAATGAGGCAAAGGATAGGTATTGGCCCACTTCAGTGAAAGATTCGATTGATAGTTGTATTGTCAATGTCAACAATCAAGCTGATATTTTAGTGGCTTATAGGAAGTTAGGTGATAAGTATCACACTTTAGGTGTGCGGCTGCAACCACTAATAGTTACTTGTGAATCACAATTTTATATTGTAGTTGACAATATAGTCCATAAAGTAGAGTCATTTTTATCATCCTTGGATAATTTGTTCAAATTATTTTATGTGCTAAACATCGAATATCCTCAACAAAGCATTAATGTTTGGTACTTTATCCAAGAATATTTTTATGGGATCAAACTAGAAAACACTTCATCAAACGTTAATGGTTTGTTGAATTCATTCAAGTTTTGAAAGATTCGCTATGTTGACGCTAACTTGTTTTATTTGCAATGAAAAATTCTGTTTCATACGAAGCTATACCAGTCACTTTAAAAATTTTCACAAACACGATTTAATTTTAAATTTTGACTGCACGCAAGGCAACTGATCCCAAAAATTTTCTTGCTTCAATAAATTGAAATGTCATATTGTCAATGTTCATCTAAAAGGAAATAAACCAGATACATACGAATCTCCACAAAAAAAGAAGAACATCTCAAAAACTTCTGACCAAAATGTTGATAAAGCAGTAAGAATAGAGATAATGCCAAGAAATGCTGATAATAATTCGATGCAAATGACAGTAAATGATATTTCTGCTCCCATTAAAATTCCAGCTTGTACTTCAAAAGAAAATTACTCAAATGACTTGAATTCTTTTTTCTTGAGTTTTGTATTAAAATTGATAGATACGAATAATTTAAATAGAAAAGTAGCATTTCGGATATTGCATGATATCAAAATGTATCTTTTTGATCCGATCATAGAATTAGCTAAACATTCGACCGCTTCAAATGCTTTAGAAATATTCACAGCTTTTCTAAAAGTAAATCTAGACAACATGAACACTGAATACAAATTGATTAAACTATTAGAAACTAAAAATCTTATGAAAGTGCCCCAAAACATTACAATCTCTACGGAAATGCAAACCACAATGAAAAATTGTATTTCTTCATTGAATTATTCGAATGTCAAGGCAACTCTTTTGTCAATACCTCTCATAATTACGAACTTTTTTAATCGGCAAAATTAACTTCAGGAAACCGTTCAAATTACTCAAAATTGTGCAATAAATGAAAAAGATATTGATAACTTTGCTTCTGGAGCAATTTGGAAAGATATACACTTTCGCTTATCAAGAGAAAATAAGATTGCTATCCCATATTTTTTATATTATGAGGACTTTGATCCTGGAAACATATTGGGTTCCCACTCATCTGCCAATTCAATTTCCGCGTTTTACTTGAACTTTCCTACAATTCCACGTCATAAATTTTCCTTACTACAGAGCATTTTACCTGTAATGTTAATGAATGCAAAGTATATGAAAAAGTATGAATATGAGGATATTCTCCAAAGCCTTCTAAATATTTTGTTAGGCTTAGAAGTAAATGGATTGACATTTTCTGTTAATGGATCTGATACTAAAATTTATTTTATACTCGGCCTTATTATTGGCGATAACTTGGGCATCAACTCAATTCTCGGATTTTCTCGCTCATTTTCTGCAGTATACTACTGCCGCATATGTAAATGTTCAAAATCAGAAACTCAATATTTATCAACTGAGATGAAAGAAAAGCTGCGTAACATAGAAAACTATACTGAAGACCTATTAACGAATAACTTCCAAAGTACCGGAGTGTCTACGCCCTGCGTATATAACAATTTACCATCCTTCCACGCTGCAAGCAATCACAGTGTTGATATAATGCATGATTTATTTGAAGGGCTCGTTAAGAATGATATGTCTTTTATAATTTCAAACTTCATAATCGACAAAAAGTATTTTACTTTGGCAGACCTTAATGATAGAAAACAGCTATTTGATTATGGATCTATAGATTCTGGATGTATTTCACCTCCTATCAAAGTAGAAGCGATTCATAATAGTTTAAAAATGTCAGCTAGCGAATTAATGTGCTTTGTTCACTTTTTCGGGCTCATGGTGGGTGACTTTTTTCCACCAACCGATGAAGTACGGCTTTTCTTTCTGAATTTGCAGAACTTAATTGAAATAACTATGTGACTTGATACACCTTGATGCAACTATTAAATATCATAATGAAAAGTTTTGTTCATTATTTAAGCTTCCTTTGAAGCCAAAAGCTCATTTTCTTACTCATTATCCTACAGTTATAAAAAAATCTGGCCCGTTGAAATTGATGTGGAGTATGAGGAATGAAAGCAAACACAAAGAATTAAAGCAATATTTTACAAACAATTCCTCTCGAATCAATTCTTGCTATTCTCTTGCAATAAAAATTTCTTTAAAATTAACTTACTTATTTTTGCAAGGTGATACCAAAGATATTTTACTCTTTGTAAAGAAAAAATCAAAGTCTTCTAACAAAATTAACTATTCTGATAAGTTGCAAGATTTTAATATAAATTTTGAAAATGCAATATTAGCTACTGAAATAGAATACAAAGGTACTGTTTACAAAAGTAATTATTTTCTTATGAAATCAAAAAGAGATAATATTATTTACAAAATTATTGAATTTGTTGTGTACCTAGATATGGCGATAATAATTGCTGAAAAGTGTGCGATACTTATCGATAACCATTTGAATTCTTATAAAATTAAGGAAACTACTACTAATTGTTTAAGTTTTAATAATATAAGCGAATTTGACTACTTTCTTGCCTTACCACATTCATTGAATAAAGAATATTATATACGTTTCAAAGAAATATGAAATGTAAAGCTAACATGAAGACGAAAATAAATTCTTTTAAAGCAATGTTTCGCAAACCTTTACTACTATCATTCTTCAATGGCACATTTGGTTATTTTTATAGCATTGCAATGAAATTTCGCTCAGTATCTTTCATTGAAATGTAATAAATTCACATTAGTGCGTGGTATAATTCATTGCATTTGTTGTGAATAATATTGCTCTCCTATGTAAAAATCATCGTAATTGTAATACTAAATAACAACACGAAATGATGAACTTCCCGACATAGGAAGGTGAATTTTACTACAGTGGTTGTAAGCATTATCATATTATGGGATGTGAATATTCATTAACGAATAGTAAAAATTACAACACTTCAATGACCGATTTAACTTCTGTGCTAATACTTATTACAATAACTGCAATGGGGTCAAATATTGTTGTAATTCATTACAATTTTCATACCGTTCACTACATTTTTTCTCTCCGTGTACCTTCTGATCTTTATGGGCCGCCATTTCGATTGCATGCATTTGATTTTCAATTATTTTAAATCTTTGTGTGCAAGGACCGCATCAATCAATGAGCCGAATCTCGTTCAAATTGGAGTTTCACTCTAGACAGGGCAAAAATATTCAATTTTTAGTGAAAATGGCAGCTAAAAATATTAGGTTTTAATTTTTTAATTTTTTTTCTTTCATTCAATTTTAATAATCCATAATCTCAAGTTTTATCCAAATTCGTTGGAAAATGTGACCACTAGATGGCCACAAAAACCTAAAAAACGCATATTTACAATAGATCACCGCCATTTTGAAATTCGCACATGCAGGACCACTAAAATGTAAAAGTCTCTACATCTAATTGATTTCTATCTTAAAACCAAGTTTCAGATATATCGGAGCAAAATTGCGGCTTTTAGAAGCATTTTAAGTTTTAATCTTCAACTGGCCGCCATTTTGTTTTTTGCTACCTGACCTCCAATTTTTTTACATAATTCTTTAGATACTTCAACTTTTCATCAAATTACCGAATTTCATTTACATCGGTTGAAAGCTTGGGCCACAACTACAGCAACAAAATTTTGTACGTTTTTCGAGCATTGAGCGGCCGCCTTTTGTTTCAGATGAGCCGACTTTGGATTTTTTATTGTGAGATTCATCACATACATCAATGAACCTTTATACCGAATTTCATCCAAATCGAAGCTTTGCTTTAGTCAGAACAGAAATCACGATTTTTTGTCTAAAATGGCCGCCATTTTGTTTCCGATTGGCCGATATAGCTGGTTGACGAACTCAACCAAGATATTTACTCAATGCATTGGTCACAAATTTCATTATATCCCATATATGTATGTATATATATACATATATATATATATATATATATATATATATATATATATATGTATATATATATATATATATATACATATATATATATATATATATATATATATATATACATATATTTACATATATATATATACATATATATATATATATATATATATATATATATATATATATATATATATATATATATGTATATATGTATATGTTTATATATATATATATATGTATATATATATGTATATATGTATATGTATATATATATATATATATATATATATATATATATATACATATATATATATATATATATATATATATATATATATATATATATATATATATATATATATACACATATATATATATATATATACATATATTTACATAAATATATATACATATATATATATATATATATATATATATATATATATATGTATATATGTATATGTGTATATATATATATATATACATATATACATATATATATATATATATATATATATATATATATATATATATATATATATATGTATATATATATATGTAAATATATGTGTATATATATATATGTATATATATATATATATATATATATATATATGTATATATATATATATATATATATATATATATATATGTATATATATATATATATATATATATATACATATATATATATATATATATATATATATATATATATATAAATATATATATATATACATATATATATTTATATATATATATACATATATATATATACATATATTTACATATATATATATATACATATATATATATATATATATATATACATATATTTACATATATATATATACATATATATATATATATATATATATATATATATATATATATATATATATATATATATATATATATGTATATATGTATATATATATATATATATATATATATATATATATATATATATTAATATATATATATATATATATATATATATATATATATATATATATATATATATATATATATATATTTATATAAAAGGTACTCTCCGCAATAGGAAATTATCTCTCCCAAACCTTTGCATTACAACGCACCGATCAGCTTCCCACCTGGGCCCACGATCATCAATCACACCCAGCAAAAATCCCGTCCTCAATGCTTATTCGCGTCCGGCTTTAACTTGGCGTGGGAACTCTTCCACAAATCTCTTCGATCCACGCAAATAACATTCGTCCTTGATAGTAGATAAATGACATACCAAAAAAAAAACAACCCCTCGAGCAACAAGCGCGAGCAGATGTGTCCCGTTGTAAAGTTTCGCGACATTTCATTCCTTCATCTTCGACTCAACCAAATGTATCGGAATTTTGTGGGGTGAATTCTTCTCACGGTTTGGAAGCTTCAAGATACCCGGTTTCAAATACGAAAATCCGATGCAACTGAGCGTCTTGAACCACCCTTCTTCATAACAATCCATTTCACCCTCTTCGAGTATAGCGTCGCCAGGCGAAACTGCTACCCCCTACCTTTTGCATTTCAATGCGTGTTTCAAATCACGGTTATTATTGAATCGCGCGACCGAAACAAACTAAAGCAAGAAAACAGGACAAAAGGAAACTTTCTGCTCGGGAGGAAAACAATAAAAGGACGTCGATGAAGAATAGCCAACCACCCCACGAAAATTTCCTTAGTCCAAACTCCGGGTCTATTGTTCTTGCGATCCGTCTTGTTCCGTCATCTTTGTTGTGGAAGTCCTTGGAGGGTTGCGTCTTTATATTATTTCACTTATGAAATCCTGCGCTTCATTGTGGGTTTAACGTATAATGCGCAGCAGACTTAATACTGGCATTCAGATTTCGGAGAGAAATAAACAATTTGAGAGTAATACGTCCAGTCGGTACTAAATTTTCCGATTTTTTGTTGGACTTAATTTCATAATTTCCATTTTCATTCATTGTTCATTTTCTTCCATGAGGTATTGTTACGCCTGAGTTGATTGATGGTTGTTACCTCGAAAAGGGAAAAGTAATTAGAGGTGATACACTGAGAGAAGGATGCAATGGGTGATTGTACGGATTGTGATTTTTGGCGTCGGTGACAATTTCTGGTTTCATTGAACTGCGTGGGAACTGAAAATGGTAAAGATCTGAGCCACAGAAAGCAGAAAGGTTTCCTAGATGTTATTTTTCGTTGAGGACAATTCATATGCTCGATCTTTGAAAAAAATGTATTGAAATTGTTTATTAGGAGGAGTATTAAAATTTAACTGAAGCTAAATAAACGAGCAATAAATAATCCATCTAGCACAGTCCCTCGAATTGCGAAAATGGAAATTTGTAAAAATTGATGCCACTCTTTGATTCTTCTTGTCCAAGTAATATAAACGATCGAAAAATTTAGCTTGGAGTTAAAATTGATTTGATGTATCCCTTCGGACAAATCAGTTAGAGATTTCGTTATTTGCTAATGACCGGAAGGTTCTTATTGCATGTATTTGCTACAAATTGGCTACAACTCCACCCGCGAGCGACATGTCTTGCATGCGTTTGGCATGTGCGCGAAGTACGAACATTCTGTAAAACTAAACGTACATGTAACATAATTATATGTACATATGTATGTATGCATATAAAGTATGAACGCTTGTAGCCCACGCTTCTGGTTTTTCAGTACATACATCAATGATTTGATTGTATCCTTTCCTTTGGGCACCGGAGTTTGGGGAAAAGATATAATTTTTTTATTTTGAATAAAAAAAAAAATTGTGGTGCAGATGAAATCACGAAAACGGTTTGCTGTCAAAAGCGTAACTATATACATACATATGTCTAAATGCAAAGATTTTATGTGCTGATTAAATGTTCTATCTTCTGATTATAATCATTAATCATGAATTCTGCAACAAATTATACAAAGAATGAAATTACTCTGCTCCAAATATTTATGAGGGTTCGATTATAACGCTTTTCCGATATCTTCCATAATTTATTTGCTGTTCTTCGTGAAATAAATTGTTCTATTAGTTTGTAAACTGTAATTAAAAACAATAAAATATTAATTGACAAATATATTGGGATTTGTTAGCGTACGCATTTGTTTATGGGATGGGAAATACAGTCAAACTTGCGTAAGTCGAACGTGTAGATTTCGAATTTTCTATAACTCGAACTAAATTAAGTATAATAAGCGTTTAGAGAGCAGGCTATATAGAATTTATATTCTATAATTCGAGCTTCTATGTCTATTTCGAATTTCTCTACAGGCAGAACAAAAAGCTGGCAGTTGCAATCAATAAGTCAAATAGTTCTGGGATTTCCCTGACTGCAAAACATTTTTGATGTCTTGAAATCTCTCATTTGCCTGCATTCTGGCTTGCAGGTCTTGTTTTGAGTTTATAACAATTGGAGAGCTCCCTAAATATAAACAAATGCTATACAATTACAAAGAAATGCTTTACAACAGGCTGGTCCTACCCAAAAACACGATGTTAATTGTAAATAAAACAAAAAGTTTTCAGTGAATTATATTAATATTTTTTGTTATAATAGAAGGATCTATGGCAATTATGGCTAAAACAAAATATTGCCTAAATACTCGCCACAGTTACGGTGGCATACTTCTATCCGATGGTCTATATTTTCAATGACTCTGAGACATAATTGAGGTTCAATGTCGTTAATGTGTTGAATTATCTCATCTTTAGCTGATGGCTTAGTGGCGTACACTTTTTCTTTTAAATATCACCAGAGAAAGAAGTCCAATGGTCTCGAATCACATGACCGCGGCGGCCAATTAACATCGCCACAACGTGAGATAGCACGGCCATTGAATTTCTCGCGCGATGGCGCCATTGTTTTGTTGGATGTGTGGCAAGTGGCTAGTCGAACCACACATCGTCCAGGTCCATAACCTTAATTTCTGGTCACAAAAAGTCCGTTATCTTCTCGCAATAGCGAACACCATTCACGGTAACTGCTTGGCCATCCTGGTTTTCAAAGAAGTACGGTCCTATGACGCCGCCACCCCATAAACCACATCAAACAGTCACTCTTTGTGGATGCATTAGCTTTTCAACAATCACTCAGGGATTCTCAGTTGCCCAAATGCGGCGATTCTGCTTGTTAACGAATCCATTGAGGTGAAAGCGTGCCTTGTCGCTGAAGATGATTCTCTTTATGAAGTCACCATTGCCTTGTGTCTGTTCAACCAACCATTCGGCGTATTGTTGACGCTTGAAATGGTTAGTAGGCTTCAGCTCTTGAGTCAATTGAGCCTTGTAAGCGTGTAAATTCAAATCTTTATTCAAAATTCGCATCAATGATGTTCGTGAGATATTCAGTCAAGGTTGACGGCTCTTCTACCACACTATCGCGAGCAACAGCAATGTTTTCCGCAGAACGAACTGGGCGAGCATGCGAAGGTCTGCTCCAGGCCCCACGTTGATATAGGAAACCATATTTTTCTTAATAAAAATCACTTCTAATAGTGAAAATGTTTTAGATTTACGTTATCATTTCCCAATCGATTAGCTGAAATTTAACCAGCATTTGCCGCCATGAGCAACGACAGCCCTTTATCACCTACAACCCTTCTCCTTCATCTGGGGAAACAAATTGCGTCGCCCATCTAGAAAGCGTTACTAGTTCACAACAGTTGAAGTTGTCATGTTGTAAACTACCTGTATATTGATTTGTATTCTTGGGGTTGCGACTTTTCATCATGCACTTTATTATTTTAGAAATAATTAGTTACGTTTCCAAGCTGATAACGAGTCAACTTCAGTACCCATGTAAGTAATGTAAATGTATGATAAAAGTGCATGATAGCAAAACAAAAAAATTATCGATGAATTGGAAGCTTGAACTTGAGACTGTGTATGCGGTACTGTTTCCCTCATCATTATTGTACATATATGTGTACACTATTTAAGCCGGCAAAAGACTGACTCTGTAGTAGAGTGGCTAAATTGTCTGACACTAATTCACTGAGATATGGGTTCAATCCTCACACTATGCAACGATACGTTTCATCGCTTTTAATATTATTCATAATTTTTTCCCAAAACTCGATACATTCATTTACTTTAAGTGCAAAGTTTTCAATAACGGGATATTCATCCAATGCAATTCTGAAGACTCATACGTTCTAGACGAATCCATATGGCAATTGAAATAAAATGTGCTATAATCGTTTAGATTTAAATTTTTATTTAATCGGAATGGAAATACAACTATGGAGCTCTAGTCATTACCTTTTCCAATAACTTTCTATCTTAACGTGAATGAGTGCAAAGATGCATATCAAATTATTCTCCTTAAAGATACTTTTGTATTGCACTGAACAGTCTTTAAAGAAGCTTCACTTTCAAATCTAATTTCACGGATCCAGTGAGCCATAAGAATGTGAATATCATTGCCAATTATTCTACGAATATTTTTTTAAGCAAATTATATATTATGCAGAATATAAAAAGAAACCTTCGCACGTACGGGAAATGAACCGAAACCATTGAGATTACGAGTCAAAATCGCTGCTTATTGAGGTATTGGGACATATGGGATATTTTTATCATATTTTATTTTTTTATTCACAACGTTCCTATAAAAGTTTCACTTCAAAAAATTATAAAAATTCATAACTTTTTTTGTGTTGTCGCAACAACATTTAAATATCCAAATTAACACATATCGCTAGACGGACTTTTTTTCAGTCAACAAACTTGGGACGATATGAGAAGAAACTATCTCAGTGGATGGGAAAAGAAGAAAACGCAAAAAGCTAAAGTGGAAGAAATACATCGTTTGTCAGGTTCACTGCAAAAATTAAGTCATAGGACATCATCAATCAATGATGCAGAGCCACACGACGGTCCAGAATCTATTGGGAGCTAGGATAAAAGATGTCATCAACGGGTTACAGATGCGTGCAATCAAGAACAAGATGAAGAAGGAGAAGGAAATAAGAAATTACAAGCAGAAAAAGGAACAGAAGAAACAAAAGCTGCATGAAGAGATGAGGAAAAAACGAAAGAAGATAAAATTACTTTGCTGGACTCTGAAGGAGAGTTGAATCCAACAGAAGAAATGGAAGATTCCTCATTAAATTTTGATATTGGAAATTGGCCGATTCCAGTAAAATTTACCAAATTTCGGATGGACCACTTGAGTCAGTTTAAAAGCCTGGAGAAAACTCAAAAGGACTTGCTCGGCAGTTGACCAAAAATTGTTTTTAAAGGCAACTTCCTAGTATAGAAAAGATTTTGAGGAAATGGATGGCTAATTCTCGTAAAAAGAAATCGCTATTTTGCTTTTGTTGTAAGCTCTTTGATGTCAATGATAGGCACGCAATGACATCCAGCTTTATCACAAGCTTCAACAGTTGGTGGAAACTGAATCCTAAAGTTGCTGATCACGAAAGCTCAGATATCTATATTACCAACTTAAAGAAATAAAAAACATTTCAAACAAGGCTTATTCAAAATAAAACCATCGATGTTGCTCATCAAGTTACCAAGGAAATGAAGAAGAAGAAATGGAGGGACATTTTACATCGCATCTTGGATATTACGCTTTTTTGAAAAAGCAGAATTTGCCTCATGGGTAATATTCCCATTGAAGAAATATAGTGTTCTCATTGAGAATTTCTACGAAAGGTTTCTCATGGTACTGGAATTCATAGGATGCATCGCGTCCCTCGAGAACAAGCTTGATGCAGTCGTCTGGTCTTAACAGTTGGAGTTGGTCCCTTCGGCACATTGTGATGTTGCGCATGGTGATGCGATTCTCCAGGATGTCGTACTTCACTTGCTTTGTAATGAATAATGCGGAATACTTCACAAGAATCATTTTATTGCTACTTATTATGGGTCGGACTAGGATATGACTGAAGGTTGTTTCCTCCATTTTGGGAATACATACGACGTATAAGGCTAATGAACCCTTTACCAACATTGCAGGCTCGGCGTATTCTATTGCTTGATATTGTGAGGATAGTTACGCAATTGTCTTTTGCTACAATTTCTCTTTCGAATAGAGGCTTGTCCTTGGCTTTGATTTTTTTATTTCCCTTATAAACTACGTCCCCTGGCTTGAGATTTTTAGGTTCATTGCGTTTCGCGTTGTGTGCACTAATTTGGTTTTGCTGTTTGCGCGTTATTTCAGCACTGATGTTTTCATGTAATTTAGCTCTAAAGTTCGTTAATCTTTGGTAATTGATTCGCTGTTTCCTCCCAAAGAAGACTTCGGAAGGTTTTGCCACAATAACTGAATGGAAACTGTTGTTGTATCTATCCATGGATATATTTACAACGGCGTTGGGGGAGAGGTCGGGATATTCTTGTGAAAGGTATCTAGCAATCTCTAGAACAGTTGAATGAACGCGTTCACTTGAGCTATTCACCTTGCTTTTCTGAGTTGGTCCCAAATAAATGGTTATATCAAGAGATTCAAGGCAGTTCGCAACAAAAGGGCTAATAAAGTGTCCCTCATTATCAGACGCTATAACTTCTGGCGCCGTGAAATAATGTACTAGCTTGATAATTTTTTCAGGCAGGTGCAAAGTGGATTTATTCTTGATGGGAAAATATTTCGCAAATTTACTGAATTTATCTACGCATATCAGAAATTATTCTTTTTTGAGTGTTACTATGTCCATATGAATTATTTGGGTGAGATACTAGGTTATTGGAGTGCTCTGTAGTGCGAGTTTTTTTGGGTGGTGATCGTACTTACTTCATGTAGTGCAACTTGAGGTGTATTTTCTAATAAGCCGATTCATTTCAGGAAAGTAGTGTTCTTTGAGCTCCCTGCTGTTCCTGTGCGCTCCTTTGCGTTCCCTTTGTCTACTTTTCAATTTCATGTTCTCATCTACTATATCCATACTCTTACCTTGAATGTTGAAAATGCTTATATGTCTCTTGTAGCAACTGAATAAATTTTTCGTCCACTTCGGATCTTAATTTTGTTTAAGAATCTTTGTCAAACTGTCTTGAATGTACTGCCTATTGTAGGTTGGGTGAGGCTCCTCGTGAATCATTAAAATTGCTGGGTCTTGACCAGTTTAAGAGATTATAAGTTGTTGCCGAAAGAAATTGATTGGTGCCTCACAGTAGGGAATGAGCTCACTGTTACCCTCGTTCAAGCTGTGGATTGTATGTAGCTGCCGTAGCCAACGTGTTTGTCTTCGCTGTTGGTGGTGGTAACTGAGAGATGGCATTGGCAACTACGCTAGTTTTCCCCACTTTGTCGACAAGCTCATAATTGTATTCCTCAATGCGTGCTCTCCACCTTTTCAGTTTAGAGTTAAAGTTCCTGTTGCTCAAAGTAAAGGTTAATGAATGGTAGTTTGTTGATATTTTTATCTTTTTTGCACGATAGAGATGCGTCCGGAATTTATCCAAGGACCAAACAATGGTAAGCATATCTTTTTCTCCGGTTGCATAGTGCTCCTCGGGTTTGTTGAGAGATCTGGATATGTAAGCAATATGTCTATCCTGACCGATTTCACCTTGCAGCAGGGCAGCATCGATTGTATGATTGGATGCGCCCATCGTCAGTAAGATGGGTTTCTCAATGTCGGGAAATGTTAAAATTTCCGAGGAGACAACCATAGCATTCAGATTAATAAGGCCTCCATCTCAACTTTGCCCAGGACGATTTCCTGTTATTTAAATTGATTGGCCCTTACCTGGGTACTCTCACCTTGTGTGAGGTTTGTTAGTGGCTTCACAATTTTTGTGAAGTCTTTGACAAATCTTCTATTATAAGATGTTAATCCTAGAAATGTTTTAAGCTCTTTAAAGTTTCGAGGAACTCTCATATTCCGAATTGCCTCTATTTTCCTGGGATCGGGTAGTATTTCGTCCCCAGAGATAACACAACCCAGGAAATCCACTTGAGTTTTCATGAAGGTTGACTTTTCTAAATTAATTTGCCAAAGCAGACGAAACGGTTTCTAGGTTTGATAAGTGCTCCCCTTCGGTGCATCCTAGGATAATGATATCTTCAACGTAGATGTAACAGATTTCCCCTATGTGTGGCCGAAACACATCGTTTATCATTCTTTGAAACACCATCGGAGCATATTTTAGTCCGAAAGGTAGTCGAACGAACTCGTATTTGCCATTTGCGGTTGAAAAGGCAGTCTTTTAAATGTGGCTTTCTTTCATTTGGATTTGGTGAAATCCTGACGTTAAGTCTATGGTCATGAAGAATTTTGACTGCTTGTTAGGGTATTGACTATATCGGGGATCGGATAGGTACCTGGTATCGTGATGGCGTTTAATCTTTTAAAGTTTACAACCAGCCTATTCTGTTTTCCCTCCTGCTGAGTTGGGTTGGGCACAACCCAATCGGTGAATTGAATTGACTTTTCGAGGAACATTTGATACCATCTCGAAGCAGCTTTGTGATTTGGACCTCAACTTCCTGCCTTAGGGTAACTGGATAGGGATACAACTTCGTGTAGGTTGGGTCAGGTGTTTTTGTATTAATCTCTGCACTAATGTTAGTTTGTACCAGTTCTTCATCGCAAACTGACTCCAAAATGGATGAAAACCTTCCTAAAATTCCTTGCAACTTTCTAACAAGCTCGTTCGGCAAATAGTTACATTTAACGTTTACGTGACTTACCTGTGGGGATATTTTGGATTTCAGCGGTATGTTGATATTTGGGGTGATTATAAGAAGGTGGTCCTTCCTGCTTATGAAAACTTCTAGGTCTTTAAGCATATCGTCCTCAATGATACTGTCAAATGACTTGAGGCCTGGCAAAACGAAAAATGCAAAATCTTGTTATTTCCCTGGCACTGAAAAAAAGATCCGCTAACTTTGAGAATTATTGGAATGTTACCAACCGCTGACTGAATAGTCATTTGTTTCCTCACAGGCTTGAAATTTTTGGACAGTTTGGATGAAATAAAGCTTTTGTTGGTGCCGGTGTCTATTAAGAATTTTAACACCTGGCCATTTTTGGTGGTGCATTCTATGTAAGGAACGCTAGAGAGGCATCTTCCATAAAATTTAGGTCAGGCTCAGAATAGTGGCCTACAAACTCACAAGGCGGATTATTTTCTTTGATTTCATCTTCATCAACATGGTTTTGAGAAGCAAACTCCTCGCTGCTACTTTAGAAATTAAAGAACGATGAGATTTATTTGTCACCTGGGAGGACGCTCCCAGGTTGATATAATCCACTCTTCTTGTTTGAATCGACTGATCAACCTCCATCGGAATTGGAGTTTTTGGCTGAGTTGGCCTTGGGGGCATTGGTTTTTGGTTCTGGGGATCGAGATTTATACTGTAGGCTCTGCTCCAGTCTATTGCATTCAAGATGAGTGGACGGACACCATGAGTTTGTAACCTGTGAGGTTTTCCGTGCTTAAAATTGGTATTAAAATTTGAGTTAAAATGCGTGGGAACAACTTCACTATTTTTATTTTGGCGAAGTAGAGTGTTTCTTATGAAGACGTTTTGAAATTCCAGGCATGAAGCATATGCCTCTGGCAGATTTCCAGGCTTCTGAATCATAAGTTTGTCCGAGAGTTTACTATGGAAGCCTTGCACAAACACATCGATTATAGTTTCTCGTGATAGATCCCCAGTTTTCACTTTGCTAAGTATCAATGAAAGCTGATGATTCACTGAAGCATGAAATTTATCAACTGTCATACCACCCTGACGTACAATATATTACGAAGTTGATGTTCTAAGGTTCTTATATCGCGTTTGTCTGCAGAGTGCAGTGATAGACATTCCTTTATAGTTGACTAGTCTTGGTCGAAAATATTATATGGGATGAGTTGGGTGTCCGCACGGCCACGCAGTTTTTGCCTGATATGATGAAGAATCGGCAGAAAAATTGGTTTTTTTCAGAAGAGTTGGTAGTCTTTGAGGATCATTTCAACGCTGTGCACCCATGATAGGTATTGCACAGGGTTTCCTTCAAAAATTTGCAGGTCGCTAACCAAGTCTGGCAACTTCCTTATAGTCTCTATGTCTGACTCTGTCATAGCACTGGATGGAATTTCACGTATCACTTCAGTGCTATTCACATTTCCACCCTCCGTTAATTGCGTCTCGATTCTCCTTATCTGTTCAATGTGAGCGTTAACCACCCCGGTCAGTCGCACTGAAGTTTTCTGAATTGCTTTCATTTTCGTTTTTTCAAATTAGTGGTGGAGTCAGGCCAACTTTTGAAAAACCGAATTGCATAAATTTCCGCTAGGGACAACACTAAAATTGACCCATTCTTACGGAATAATACACCACAACAATAATCGGTGAACGTTGGCTTACACAAGACAAGTAATTGTAATTTTCTTTTAAAGCTAACACTTTTCACTGATATAAATTTGGAAGTAAAATAGTTCAGAGGTGAACTTTCATACAAAAGAAAATTGTTTCTTTTTTCTAGAATCGCCAGCAGTATCCTTTTTGGACTCCAGTATTGATTGGTTGGGGCACAGGTGGGATCCTGCGATTTCGCCACCGAAATCATCTCCATCTTCAGCTCCTTTCCAAAGGAGGTTGTTTTTTGTTTCCGGTCACCACGTCCTACAGAAAAAGAAAGGATTCAAATTTCATTCACAGTACCTTACTGTTCGTTTCGGTAGACATATACTTCTGTCTTATCTGGTTGAATGCTGAACATGTTTCTCTCCTTTTTTTGTTGAATATTGATCACAAAGACACTACTAAGAGATCACAAAAAATCATTGCTATTTTCGTGGATTCCCGTGACTAGTTTTTCTATTTTGCTCGGGCGCCACTTAATGAAAACACTTTTTCATTTAGTATTTAGGTTAAGACGACATTTTTGTTATCTTAATAAAAGACACTATTTCAATGCAAACGCTACAATATTTATTCTCGCAATTCTAAACACAACTGGACCACTTTATATTGCGTTCACCTCTTTCTATAAACTATCTCGACAAATGCGAACTAGGTAATTATAAACACTGGAATGCCAACTAAGTTATTATTAAGCAATGACTAACTTTGACCGCGTGTTTCATCGTCAGCAGTATCGAGTCAATATCAGGTGTAATGTTCCTTCAATTCATGTTAAGTAAAACATTATTATGGCTGGGAATAATGAAATCTGCAAAGTATGGGGAATTTATGGAACGGAAAAAAATAAGATGAAATGAGAAAAAATTATGAGGTGGGCAGGATGTGGTGTTAACTTACATAGTAGTTAGATAATTCCAAAATTTCATGGTTTATTGAACGTATGAAGGTTGTTTCTTATTGATATTTACATAAGAAAGTCAATTTCTTCTTCAGAATAATAATTTTCAAAATTTGAACATAAACATCAGGGCCATATAAATGTGGCCACTTTCACCCCGACATCCCTTATTTTTCACATTCACCGGATGTGGAGTAATTTTTTTCCACCTGACCATGATTATTTTCACTTTTACATACGCACACGCATACATTCGTACGTTCAAATGAATGTTCCTTGAAAGAAAAAGAATTTAATTTTATGTTAATTCATCTTTTGCATTTTGCAGGAAAAGCATCTCAGCAGCGGGAGCGCATCAGACCAATTTGCTGCACGCCAACCGCCGCTGTCCAGGTCGACGTCGTCGTTTGTCCAAGCTTGCACCGCAATGCAACGCACGGATTGCATCCACTGAGCAATTTATGTGTATCATCTACAACTAGGCTCAAAGATTAACGTGAATAAATTGGGGCTCTTTCGGTTGCGGCGGTGGTGGTTGCTGCTGCCTCCACATCAACTTCAACTTCTTCGATTCCTGCTCATTCTTCTGCGGGGACCTCTGCAACAACGAAGGCAGCCACCGCCCAAGGAAATGATCACCAAGGAATGCATCGACTAGCGGCTGTTGAGAAGTTCAGATTCAGATAATTTTACGATCGTTGACGACTTGTTGTACGAATCAATTTAATTAAAACGTTAGTTATTAGATCCTGACGCAGGAAACTCATGCGATCTATATTTAACCGGTAGTTTTAATGTGAGATCAATGGCAAGTAATGGGTATTTAATGAGTTAATTTATTTATTTATGTAGTGGCGCTCGTAAATTATTGCTTAATTGCACACCAACTGCAGAGTTATGCATTTGAAAAACGAACCTCACGAAATTCGCGTAGAGCGCAAAAAATCTGCATATGTTTGACTTGTGACTTTAAAAGCAATTTAATGTTTATAAGACTATTATTGTTAATAAATTTTCCACATGAAATGTGGGATGATGCCAGATGGAGAGTGTTTTTCCTGCACACAATATACCAAGTGATGAGAGGAGTATCCAATTTATTCAAGCATAAAACTGTGAAGCTCATGAAGCATGCGTTTTTGGAGATACGGCGATGAAACAAACTCGCTTAACCGTACGGTTGCTGATTTATTTTATTAAGTTATTTATTCAGACACCGAATCAGAGTCATATATACCGAATCAGAGTCATTATATTTTCTTGGAAAATGCATTTATTTTGATGTTCTTGCAGTAGTTTGAAAATGTTCTCAAATATGCCGAAAAATCTATGACAAGGTGGGTGAGTTTCATATAGATCACAGAATTATGCTCGTATTGTCAAATCAGTAATAATATAGGTAGTTTTCTCTAATTGAATGCATGAACTTCTAAGAGTACTTTACTATATAATTACGAGTACATAAAAGTATCGAATTTCGAATAATTTTGGGTTTCAATTTAAAACTTTTAGAGGCTTTAATTCTTATCCCAATCTCAAAACAATTTGAGTATTTAAATAATGTTTGAATAATTTATTGCATTTTATTTGATCTTAAAGTTATTTTATTTTACATATGCATAACATTTTGGAGTTCTCATAAAATTTCTTTCGTTATATTCTATGTGAAATTTCAGTGATATCAACTATTAAGAAAATATATTTTTAGGTCTTTGTAAAAAATTTTTTTACAAAGACCTACTAGTTTCGCGACCTGTCTGTCCGTCCGTCTGTCCGTCCGTCCGTCTGTCTGTCTGTCCGTGCGTCACAGCTGATTTCCTCAGAAACTATAGAAGCTAGAATGCTCAAACTTTGTGAAAAGGTCAGAAATGATGATCTCTAAAAAGTTAAGGCCTTAACAAAAATTTAAAAAATGTTTAAGGGGGGTCCATCTTAATAACGAATTGGCCCTTAAAAATTTTTTTCATCAAAGGTAGTCGAGTGGGATATCAAATGAAAGGTCTTGATTAGAACTTTTAGAATCTGAAATAAAAAAATCATTTTATGAATTAGGGGGTCCAGGGGAAGGCAAAATGTACCCAAAATTTGTGTCCCCCCCCTCGCGATTGGACACCTTTCAGCCGTAAAATCTGAAAATTATCACGAACGTGGACCTTTATGAGCACAAGGGCAACAAATACCTTAGAAATCGAAATTCACTCAACTTTGTTAATAATAGTATGATTTGTAGATTTTAACATTTTTGCCCATAAAATGAAAACGGTACCTTTAAACTTCTTGAAATTTCGCAATTATATAAACTAACATAAGATATATACGTTCACAAAATTTAATTGAGATCGAAAAGAATAAAGCTTAAGGTAAGTACTTTCAAAAAAATTAGTAAGAATTCATTTCAATCAGAAACATACTATGCCATAATTCTACAATAAAGCCACTAAGCAATAGAGATGGAAACATGATTGATGCAAATATATACTTGATTAAATTGTCCTTTATATTCACATATTATTGATTTTATTTTGTTTGAAACCATTACTATCAACCTCTATATAGTCTCTAAGAGCAAGCTTAAATAATTAGTAGTAAGATGCTCTCTACTAGTATTCTCCGTAATATATATTTATTGTTTTAGTTAATGTTAAAAATTGATGTAAATTGGCATGAAAGCTTGTTATGTGGGAGCGAAATTTGAGAATTTTACATTAATTAATTAGTACTTAACATCTAAATTTATACAAACTTTCAAATGCACAGATTAAAACTCATCGTCAAATTTCGCTCTAAAACATCAGTGATTTGGCGCGCAGTGTTCAAAAGCAGCGAATGATATGCATATAAGATTTAAACGTACAATTTTGTCACTACGTATTGTAATTAGCAGTGGATTGCAAGGAAATTAAGTTTTTAAAATAATTTAGATCCAGTAAAATAAAAGAATAAACAAAAAAAACTCTTTCAAAAGAAAGAAGAATCCATAGTTTGAATAAGGGAACTTATATTGGAAAAATGTTTTGTTACTTGTATGAAAAAAGCTGATTTGTGGTTATTAGCAACGGTTTCAGAAAAGTTCCCCTATGGGCAACTAACTTTGAGATATCCAATTTCAGCAATGTGATTAATCAAATCTTATTAAATTTACTTTAGAGTTTATTTTTGCATTTTACACGCTTTTTGCTTCTTTATACATTTTCTTAATATCTGTTCGATAATTGATTTAAAAAAAAATACAAAAATGTTCTGACGAGCTCGAAAATGAATAATAAAATAAAATCAAACAAGGATTGAATAATTATATGAGAAAGAAGAATAAGTAGAGCGTAAGGGATTAAGCTAGTTAGAAAATCGTGATATTTAGGTGTGAAAACTATTATTGAAAGAAAATTCTCGATTTTACTGGCAACAAACGTCTTTTTGCTGTTCAATGTATATTATTACAAACAAATTTCTGCTCTTGTCAAAATTATAAAGATACATATATACGTTACACAAAATGGATGATTAATGATCAATGACAAAAGATTAATTTTTGACAAACTCGTTTTATATTTTATTCATTGCACTTTTCACTGTAAAATTTTTCGTACATTGAACAGATTCATGTTAAAAGCTTCGAAATATTTGTGTCCCTAGTTCAAAAGTTTTGTTTCGGAAATGGATTTGGTCATTTCTAATTGATGGGGGTGACTAGATCGCAACCTTGCATTGCGCTAACTGAAATTTCCGTAACGTATATTTGCATTGAGTATCTCTTCAAAGTGTGGTAGATTGTTGAGAAACTAAAATTCTGTGATGGTAACTAAAAAGTGAATGTTGCAAACTAAAAAGGTTTTAGTCAATCTGATATTGGTCAATAGTATATAATCATTAATGAGGAAATTATTCATAAAAAAGTTGCTCAAAAGCTTGATAACTATTAAAATTTAATAAAGTTGGAATTTATTTTCATATGCATTTGGGATTGAAGTTGCACTTGTTTTTACGAAAAATAATGAGAATTTTAATTTTGCATGTTTCTTTGTTTTTCATTCGTCTTGTTTTTCTCAATAGTTTTTTTCAAAGTCTTGGAGTTAATTATTGATTTTTGTTACTTACCTTTTAGAGATCTTTTCCGAAACACACCTTCACGTACATAGAGTGGAATGCGTGCGCGGAGGCATTTACGCATTAGTACGAAAAATTATACAATTTGTTTTTTATATTTCTTTTTTTATGTAAAGGGCGGAACGGGAAATCGGAAATTATAATTTCTAGAAAACCAACGATTTACATCGAAACCAATTTGAATGTAATGAAAGATGTGTTGTTTAGATTTTCATGTAGATTGATTTTGATTATATTGTTTCATTTGGATTTCTTTTGATCATTCTAAAAATTGTTTCTATACTCAATGCGATTATAATGGCTCCATTAATTAAAAAATTTTAGTGTTTATTTAAAAAAATGTTGAGTGTTGAGTTCATAAATTAATTTCACTTTCATCAAATAAGCTTATTTTATTTTCTCGTCCTTCTTGTTTGGTTAACGATTCCTTTACGTAATTTATTCTTTTTTTTGGGTAGGATCATAAGCCTCAATAAATGATTACTATCTTAGTGTTCTAAGGTGAGCATATTTATTAAATAAATAAGCGGATGATCCTTTCAAGCTTAATATATTTTGATATTATTTGCAAGCCTTTTGCGAGGCCCTTCACTAATAATAATGATCCCTTGTAAAAATAATCAGGGTCTACTTAGGTTTTTGAGGGCGTTGCCCAAAAACCGGATCAAAAATTAAATTGCCCTGAACCGGCCCAACAAACTTATAAGTTAAAATTTTCGGGCAAGCGCGACCTAAGTATGAAACAAAAGATTCGACAAAAAGCAATTTAGCCCTAATTTAGGGCCTAGCTCTCGGAAAGAAAACTAATCCAATGACGGCCCAACAATGTTACCAATGTACTCGTATAATCTTTAAACATTCCCGTCAATCAGCAGTGTGCTTCTTATGGCATGTGAGGTAGTAGAAATACAGTGCACGAAGATGAAATAATAAACAACTTGAGCAGGCAGGGGAGTGCTCCTACCAAAAGGGCTTTGTAACAATAGTAGAGTTCAAAACATTTTTCTGATGATATGAGTCAATGACATGATTCATGGATGCATTGAAAATACAAGAAAGGAGTTATGGATATATCTTGTTAGGCAAATAAATATATCGCTCAATTATATACAAAAGAATGACGAGACCTTTCAGCATTTAAAGGTAGAGTTTTGGAGTTTTGGTTGCAGTTAGCAAAACTCTACTTAGTTCTCTTTGTTTCGATTTCTGTTTTCCCATACTTTAGAATGTGTTATTGTCAAACTATCTCTCCCTCATAATATAGAGTTCTTCATTTCGTCTGTGTATATTTCATGTAATTCATCGTTAACTGTTTATGAGACAATTTTTGATGGTCTATCAGCTTATCTAGTTTGGTGACATCATGCTTACCTTTACGTTTGGTTTGCAGGGATTTCAATTTAATACCCATAGAATGAAAAAAAAATCCGACTTTTTTCTCCTTAGTTCATCACTTTTCTGTAATCCTTCCACCTGTTCTATCTCATTGCTTTTTCTCAATTCAATCATACCTGCAATCCTAATTGTCGTCGCTTTGACCTTATTTTATCGTATGCTCCAGTTGGCTACTTATCTGTTTCTCAAGCTTTACATCCGTATATTCCTGCTGATTGGCATCATCCTCCTTTATCTATAGATCTTATTTTTGATGAAATTAAATACCAAAAATCTTATGCTGCTCAAAAGTTTAACTTTTTAAAACTAATTATAAAGCTATTATCTAATATATAGCTGCTTTCATTCAACTGGGTGGAGGCCTAACATAAATTGTAAGGCTACTTTAGACAAATTTTGCATATATGTTTATAACTTTAACATATTCACTACTTTACACCTCTTCAGACGTTCCCTACTACTAGGCGAGTGTTTGGTGCCCTACGAGCAAAAGAAAAGGCACATCGTGTCATTAAACACGGCACTATTGAAGCTAGATTCTGGCAGGCTGTATGGTATCGCCAAGAAAGAGATCAAACATGAAGACTTATTTCAGTAGTCTGGATAGTTTTATTGTGGCTAATAATAACAAGCGTTTTTGTCTTTGATTCTTCTTTTTTTTGTAGCACTACAGTCTTTCTCAGGCCTTCCCTTTCTGCAACAAGCGCCTCAAACTGTCTCGGTCCATTGACCACGTCCTCAAATTTAGAAATCTGAGCAGCGATGGACTGTCTTCGTTGACCGAGTCAAAACAGTGTTTCCTTGGTTTCCCCATTGGTCTGGTCTCCACCCTTCACTTCTCTCAACGAATACCTCTTTGGATTCGCTGTTCGTCCATACGACTCACATGGTCAACTCATTGCAGCTTCCACATTCTTACAATCGTTGCGACCTCCGGCTCGTCAAAAATTTCATACAGCTCATGGTTGTATCGAATTCGCCACCCGTCCGTCTTTGGAAGGCCTTCAATGTGTTTGCGCATGCTTGGGTTAGGGTCCTAGTTCCATATCCATAGCATAGTACATTCACATAGTATTCACACCTTCCATTTGCCCTGTGTTGCATACTTTCTGAATTTTCCCAGGGGCCGGTCAGCGGAGCCGGGGTATGTCAGCTGTGCCGAGGCCTATCGTATTCAAAAAACAAAACAGAAAGCAAATAAAATTTCTGACGCACGTATTCTTTTCCGCATTTCAGAACATGGTAGTACTACCAGATTGCATAGAACGAATTTGTTTTTCTGTAAAATTATTAATTTTTTGAGATCTGGTAATCCTAAAATCTCTTATCGTCACACATGCTTATATTCGCGCCAATCCTCGCGTCAGTATTTACCACCTACCTGCTGCCGAGGATGTATGGTTCGCTCTTCGGTTTGTCTTCGGATTTTCTCGGAGGGTAGATTGAGTGTGGATACGATGTGAGTATACTATGATCCATAGCGTAGCTCAAGTCTTATCACAGATTTGTATACTTGAAGCTTTGTTTCCCTTTGTATGCAGTTGCTCTTCAAGATTGTCTAATCTGAATAAAAAATTTTGTTTGCATGCTGTATTCTTTGGCGTATTTCGTCTCTTTCATTACTAGTTCTCATTACTTTAACACCTAAACACACAAATTGCCCAAATTTGCAATACTGTATTCGCTAAATGTGCTATTTTAGGCATTTGAGGTATTATTCCTCGACTGCGCCGTGAGCTTTGTTTTATTTTTATTGATTTGTAATCTTATAAGTTTCACTTTGCTGTCGTATTTCAGCAAAAGTTGTTTGACGGTTGTGAGTGACTATGACAAAATGCTTTCTCATGACATACTCCAGAGGCAAATTGAATGGCAATGGGACCAGCTCACTTCCCTGCTTTAGTCCGATATTTGTGTCAGAGGATTCGGTGAGTTGGTTATTGATGCAGACTTGGGAGGTCGTCGACGTCATTGTCATTTTGGTAAGGGACTAATTTGGCTGTAGTACCAAAGCAAAATATTATTTGGTACAGTATGCTATGATTGTCATATGCTTGTTTAAAGTTAACGACGATTTGGCATACCTTTTTCTTTAACTTCCAGCGTTTCTTAAGTAACAGCTTGACTGTAAACACTTGGTCTATCGTCGATCTGCCTGCTCTAAAGCCACCTTGATACTCCACAATAATACTATTGGCATAGGATCTGACTCTATTTTCTTAGATTTTCGAAAATATTCTGTACGCCGTACAAAGTAATGATATGCCTTTATAGTTTTCAATTATATGATATAGGGTTTTCCAATAAGAGGTGTTATTTTGATATTAAAAGAAAAATGCCACTTTTAATACAAATGATCGAATGTTTATTTCATTGTAAAGAAGAAGATATGCCGTTAATAGCAATAATTAACATTGAGCAAATAACCTCTACGACACGCTTACAGGACCATATCCTCTTCATGAAATTTTCCATAACCAAATCGCAAAGTGGTCACCCTATGTCCTCAATAGCCTCACGAATTTCATCTTTGAGATCTTGAATCGACGCTGGGCTATCGGGATAGGCCTTCTCTATCACGTGGCCCCAAAGGAAGAAGTCGCAAGGTGTTAAATCAGAAGATCTATTCAAAATAACACCTCTTATTGGAAAACCCTATATATTTAAAATTGACTTAGGCACTTTTATTTTCTTTCGATTTTCATGAAAATTTAAGGAATAGTGTTTAACTTGAACATGTTCAATCGGCCGAGCATTCAGAAAAATCATTTAAGCTAGATTAAAATGGCGGCTGCACTGTGCTTATGAAAGAAACTGTGCATCTTTTGTATAAATTTGAACGATTTCATATCTAAGTATTGGATGAATAATTCAAGTTATCGATTCACGCCATTAGAAAACTTGTTTCTAACCATAGGATGCTTACAAAGACCTTCTGGTAGGAGCACCCTCCTGCTTACTCAACTTGTTTTTTTTTTATTTCATTTCTGTCAACGCTGTCATACTACCTTTTTATTTCCAATTTTTTTTTTGTCTAATTTTCTCAATTCTTTTCTTTCATCGCTCTTATCACTTTTTTATGACTTATAAACGTAGCGAGAAGATTTTATTATTTGTAGAGAAGAGTAAGACAAAAGGAAAAAAAAATATACGCGCATCATTTATATTTTTAATATTAGATAATAATAATTTATCGAAACATGATAATTAATATTTACTATGTGTCGTCGTAGTTCTTTTTCCCAGTTTGTTCCCTTTTCAATACTTTCACATCAATCGAATTTAGGTATATATAAATTGAGTTAAAACTTTATCGTAGAATTAATAATTCTTGTTATAATATGGCACTCAAACTAATCCGGACTCGAATGCAGAGCAATTTGACCTATAAATTACGAAACCCGCTCTTTCTTCCTTGCATACCTAGTAATTTGGACGTGGTTTTGTACTGAAGTGCATCGGATGCCGCTGAAGATATTTCACGTGATTCCACTTGAATTAGTCAGGATTAGATTGATTTTTTTGTGTATGAGTACATTATTTTCATTCGCATTGGCATGCAACCCTTTATGTGCTTTGACCAGCGATGGCTCCGTAAAAATCTATTATATACTTCGCACTTTACATTGGGATCTGAATGTGCAATTTTGTGGTATGCTAATATACCACAAGCTGGTCAACGACTTTTTTCATTTATTGCATTTATATAACATGAATGCACAGCCATATGTTCTTTTAATATAGAAGCTACTGTATATGAAAAGCTTTATGCTTTTGATAATTTGCATTATATCTCACACTTCTACCTTTCGGAATCTGAATGTGCAGCTTTATGACGTCTATATGCAATGCCGGTTTTCAATGATTTCCCACACAAATTACACGTAAATAAATCAGTATTTGAATCTGAAGCTTCATGTTTCTTAAATACATTGGTGCTATTTAACGACTTTCCACGTAGATTGAACTTATACAAATCAGGATTGGAATGAAGGCGCATATGCTTTTTCAATGCCCAGGAATTCGCAAACAACTATTCTATTCGTTTAAAACTAACCTGCAACAGCCGGTTGCCGAGCGTGTATCCATTAAGAGCACGTATCGCCATTGCAGCTTCCTCATAATTCGTCATCGACACGAATCCGTACCCTTTTTTTTTGTTTTTGCACTCAAACTAATCCGGACTCGAATCGACCGTGGAGCAGGTTCTGCGTACTGAACACGACCACTGTTAGCGATACAAAACCGAAATATTACACAGATCTCCGAAAATTTAAAGAAAATTCGGGATTATACTTACATGCGACCACTCCGTATTTGTGCTCCTCGCCCGTCTTGTTCGATTCCTGCTGCGTGGTGGCCCTTCAATCTAACCTCCTTCTGCGTCGCGGCCACTACCTCCACACTTCAATTTCCATGTGGCTGTCACATTCTGTTGGCATCCGACGACAAAATAGACGTGAGATGTGCACTGGTCGCAACCAACGTACAATGATAAGCCACCTAGCAGCGAACTGTGTTGGTAGTGGGCACCAGCGGCGTCGCATGATTCATTACAGTATCAATGGTGCAATGATGACCAATGAAAGAGGATATTAGCTCTGTCGAACTTTGTTGAGAAAACTAACCCAAAAATAAAATTTTTCTTAGTTACTAAATTGGAAGTAGATGATGTTAAAAGTCTCGATATATTATAAATTTTCACAAATGAATCGCTAAAATTTATGAATAGAAAGGAGTGGAAATAATTCCCATGGACCAAGACAGTTGGAGGCGCTGTTTGCAGGAAGCGAAGGCCCAAGAGGGGCTGTAGTGCTGAGAAGAAGAAGAAGTAGCAAGAGTTAGCTGGCCATCAAAATCTATTAGCAATCTCAGTCACTTTCGATAAGAATTAACAAATAAGATGAAAAAATTAATTTTGTGTTTCAACGTTTAGGTCAACATGTCCCCAAATAACTTGTCATCCAGTTACATAACCACGGATAGGCGTCACCTCATCTTTATCAACGTTAGCTCCGTTGTGAGTCGTGACAATCTCCTGGAATTCCACGTCAAGCAACAGCCTGACATCATCCCTCTCACTGAAATCCAATTCATGGCACTCTATGACATTCAATGATTTCGATTCGCAAGAAACGATAGGGTAAACGGTGGTGGAGGAGATGTCACCAGGATATTGGTTGGAAGACCCTGTTGTTTCAAATATTTTGAAAAAGCCGAATTCAAAAACTTTGAGTTTTCCGAAGTGTCCCGCATCGAAATTTCACTGCAAGCTGTGAAAAACCTCTTCTTTATTTCTGCCTATGCAACTAATCGAAATGTTCGCAAGTTTAAGGAAGAGCTCAATTCCTTGTTTGAAATACTCGAATTGAACAGGCTGCATAGTTATTATATTCTTGCCGGTGACCTGAATGGCAAACATACATAACGGCTGAATACCAACAACAATTCATTACTTATGTAAAAAAATATTTTTTAGAACCGATTATACCATATATACTTGTATCAGCTTCAGCTGTATGAGATTTTTCGATGAAATATGAAGTACAGTAGAGTAATAGAATAACTAGGTTGAAAAGTAAGTAATTATAACGATTTTCAATTTACGAGTAATTCTACCCATGCAAAATTTTGTTACATGAACAACTACATATTAAACGGATTGATGCCCTCTGCACCAAAGCAATCAACCAGAACTGAAAACCTTGTAGAAATCTGAAAATCTTTTAGAGATCAGTGTGAAAACCAGTAAAAAGCTGCTCTGACTCTATCAAGGAACACAATGCATTGCTCCTTGGCTTTTCGAAATTGCAGGACGCGGCAGATTGACCGAGATAACTGGAGGTGGTGATTGAAGAGAGCAAAGGTCCAGCACGGGTAGGTAGCTTCGTTAAAATTGGTATTATGATTCGATTCATACGTTCAATTTGTCCATTTCCGTGAGGTACTCCTGTTGTTGTCGGTAAATATTGTATTGCTTCTTGATGACAATATTGCTGGAAAGCCTTCGAGGTGAAAGCAGTGCCTCGATCGGAAATTATTCGCTTTTGATTTCCAAAAACAACGGGTTGTTTTTGCTGTCTATTTATGACTTCTGCGGCAGTCGTAGATTTTGTTGAAAATAACCAGATAAATTTTGAAAATGTGTCAGCTACTGCGTACATGTTGTAATGAATTTCGAAATTTCCGTGTAGGACACGGGTGCCGATGGTCTGGCACAAGTATCAGCGAGCTAAAACAACACCGAGCTCAGCTAACTAGCTTCGCTTGACGACCGCGTACACGTGCTTGACGACTAGCATTTGCGGGATCATATGAGGCGGGTTCTTGTCGAGCCACGAAGCTACACTACAAAATACTTATCACGCGTACTCTACTCTACAAGACGTACCGATCAATTTTTATTATCTTTAGAAATGTTCTATTAGGTGTTAATTAAGCTACTCTACAGTAATTCAATATTTTTTTGCCTCGTTAAAGTTAGCGGACACGGAGGCTTGAGACAAACGCAAAAATTACACAAAAAGCAACCGTTACTTTCTCCGAAGAAGGTCGTTGCATTACAAGGGGGAATGTCAAACCTAAAGATGTTGAAGTGGCTGAAGTGAACCCCTCATCTCTGCGTAAAGGATGGAAACTTGACGGATGTAGTTTACTTTACACTAGTAAAACAACAAACTAAGCAGTTTCGACGGGGTGACCACCTTATCTCTTCAGGAGCAGCCACTCCTGATCACCACGGGGCTGCTCGACTGCTTATGTTTATTACAATGTGATTCTAACACTTCTTCGTCAGTGGAATTGGCGCTAGATGGTCAATGTGATATGTCTGTAAAGGCTTGTCACACTTGTCAATGGAACTCAGCGTTCCCTCCAATTTACCATGTTTCCGCTCAGTCAAAATGTATCTCTTACACGGTTGGTTATAAATTTTTCGATCTTTGTGCGCATATGCGGAAAACAATATTCCTGTAATACTAAATAGTCGGTCTTCTGCCATCCGAAATATCCACATTTGTGACATTGTCTGATTATGAGGTACTGCATGGTCCTTGGTACCACCTTTAATGACCTTCCATCCACCTCGCCATATAAAATATCAGCCTGTAATACAAAATCTGTATTCATATTGTCACAAATACCTTGGAATATTTTCAGTACTTGATTGTCATTATGTCGCTCTCTGTTGATTTGTTCGATGATCACTCTGTCAGCTCGATGAAGCATACAAATCATTGGGTATCTGCTTAAAGTGTCAGCATGTTGCATGGATGAACCTGGACGGTTCTCCACAGTATACGAGTATGTAAATTCTTCCATTAGCATCACCCAACGTAAAACGCGAAGGCTGACAATCCGTCACAATTTTGAATTGCATTACCAACAAATAAACGCGGAACTATTTAAGCGCTTGAACAATTGCTAATATTTTTAGTTCTTAACTTGTGTAACGCAATTGAGTTGGTGTCGTCTTCTAGCTGGCGTCCTGTATAGGATGCATCGTTCCATCTTCTAAATTCTTCTGCCACAAAATCGCACCTAGTGCGTCTTTTGATGCCGCGGTATGTAACTCTGTTGCAGCGCCAGTACGATATAGTTTTAAAACTGGGCTCTGCGTCAGTGCTGTTTTTAGCTCCTCAAAAGCTTTCTCTTGGTGTGCACCAAATTCAACATTTACCCCGTCTTTCAACAAGTTAGCTAAAGGTCGTGCAATAATTGCATAGTTCAGAATGAATCTACGGAATGGTCCTGTCAATCCTAAAAAACTACTCTTAGGCACCGAAAAAAAAACTGTTTTTGTCTTTTTCGATGATGGTTTAATGGTTCCATTCTCTATGGTGTACCCTAAATATTCCACACGTTTGGCCAAAAATTTACATTTACTCCATTTAAAAATCATCCCATACACACTCAAAATATGTAAAATTCACTTTAACTTCTCTAAGCTTTCCTCTTTGCTGCATGCCGGAATGATTATGTCATCTAAGTCCGTTAGAACTACTCCTTCAGCTATCAGTACCCTATAAACGGCCTTGAAATGGCTTTGGAAAGCAGCAGGTGAATTACTTTGTCCAAAAGGTACGCGGTTAAACTCAAGATGACAGTCTGGTGTCACAAACACTGCGTACTTAACACTTTTTTATCTACGGAGACGTGGAAAAATGCATTCTTCAAATCGAAGATAGTGAATATCGTCGAGTCTTGCAGCCGATTAAGCTGGTAGATCCGTCTTTTTCCGCTAAAGACGAACCATACCTTGTTTTATCCAATTTATACAATATTGTTGACAATATTTCTCTGCTCAGCTATCAGCCTTTGACGATTTTGGTGTAACGGTGCTTCGTCGTTGAGCACAATTCGCATCTCAACTCCTGTATCTCTGGTTCTATTGGGCACATATATTTCGATAAAATGATTCACTTTCAATTTTATCCCGGAAACTTGAATATGCTGTAAGTTGACTTCGGTCTCGGGATTGTCTTCAAATAGCTGGCAAATTCACTGTCCATCTGTTTCTTCATCATCTTCCTGATTGTTTTTCTCTTATTGTCTCATCGTGCCGTCCATATTGGCTCATGATTGTGGTTTATCATCATGAATAGGCTTCAAGGCCGCGTTGGGTTTATTAAACACTTTTTCCATGAATTCAGATAATTCGCCACAAAGCAAAAGATCGAATGGGAACACCTCGTTAAGTACTGTCAGATTAAGTTAAATATCGTCTATTTGCACATTGGTAGTAAAATATCCAAGGCTTTTCTGACCGCTAGAACCGATTATGATCAATGGACTCGTTATCAATCAAACTAACAACACAACCATTCTATTCAAAAATGACAACACAATATACATTGTCTGAATTTTATTGAGTCGTCTCACATCGACGGTGCTTGCGACACAACTCTTTTACAATCTACTTACGTCTTCTTTTATATTTACAAAATATGGAAAAATCTGGAGATCAGATGTGTAATAAACCCATCATCAAAGAGTTTATCCTGTTTGCATGACCGGTAGTAGTTTGGTCGTTTATTGCATCAGCGCATGGTGATCATACCTTGAGTTCGCGCAAGAAACGATATGTTTTATTGCACCCACGTATGGTAATAATTGTTATTATGCCGACATGGAAACGGATAATTCTTATTATCATTTTTATTAGGTTTCCCCGGGTTTTGTTACAGGCGGTTGCAACCATTACTGCCACAGTACCCCCTTACCAGTTATTTGAATCATAAAATTCCAACTTGCCAGCAATCTGAGAATCGAACTCGTCTTCCTGAGCGTGTATGCCTTGATGCGGATTCACCTACGCGATTCCTTGATGTTTGAGTTTCAGTAGCAAACTCCTCTCTCGCTTGCGATGGCATTGAGCCTATGAGCCACGTATATTCCTGTTGCTTAGTATTGTCATCAACGTTTATGTTTTCTTCTATAATGGACGCTGGTTTCAAGCTACCAATTGAGATGGTAACATTTTTGCCTTGACTTTGAAAGGACCACTATACGTCATTTGAAGATGCTTTTTAATAAGCAAGTGCGGATAAAACATATTGCATTGTGGCGAGATCTTTGAATATGAACGTTTTCTTATCACCATGTCGAGTTACGCTTGTAGGTCGTATACCCTTGATATGCTCTCGGAGGACTTGGACAAAATTGCTCTGCAGTATTTGGTCCTTCTTTGATTCTACGAGGAATTCAGCTGGTATTATTGATGGTTCGCTTTAAACTAGCTCTGCAACGGTTGATTGGAGGTCTTCTTTCCAAGCGGACCGTATTCCTAGGAGTACTGATGGTAAGACTTGTGTCCAATGATCGTTCTTGTGACATTTGATTGCTGCTTTGAGTTGTCTGTGGAATCACTACACCATGCCATTTGCCGCTGGGTGATATGGTGTTGCCCTGAAATGAGTGGCACTAGTTAAGTTGTTCAATTCCCTAAACTAACATGACTCAAATTGGCGTCCTTGGTCTGTTGTAACTCTTAAAGGCGCCTGACGTTCAAAGATAAACCTAGAGAGTCAAGATAAGGGATGAATAAAGACCTTCTCCAGTACTCAATCGCAGTGTCAGCTGGTTGATTGTTTCTATAGATTTGCTTTTGAGTGGTTCGAGGTACTGAGAACTTAATTCCAAATTTTTCTGCGATATCATTGAATTTTTTGAACAATGCATAAGAGACATGGTCAATATCTTGTCGATCTTTTGAAATTACTTGAAGTATTTGAGTTACATATTTCCTGACCATAATCAAATCCATGTTTTACCATGAAGAACGTTTACAACGGATTCTAAAATTGCAGAGTATTTTGCAATCATGACTAAACCTAGGCTGAAAATTGGTTTTGTAGCTGCCGAGTGCAATTGATATGCAGATTTTCATGTAGCATGGTTTCCTTCGATCAAGAAATGTTGTAGGGCGTAGACGATTTCATGAAAACTTTTCGAAAATTTTCTTATAGAGTTTTGATGGGCTCGGAGCCGAATTCCTGCGGCTGGTGACTCTCTAAAGAAAGTTGTGGTATCCTTAACCATTGCAATTATATTTCCGGTTTCTGGCAACTTGCTCGCATCATTAACCACAAAGTTTAGTTTGTGGCTTGAACAATGAAAAAATGAAGCTTTGCTGTACTTTTTCTTCAGTATGGCTTGCACTCCAACTTCTTTTCCAGCCATCGTAGAGCAACCATCAAACCCAAGTCCAACACAATTCTCTGCAGGTAGATCAGGATCAATCAAAAACCTGTCAATTACGCTAGCGATTGTGGGTGCATCTTGAGATTCAAGCTCAAAATAGCCAACAAATTCTTCCCTGATTTTTCTCATCATAAAACCGTAATCTGATTGAAAGTTGTTCTTCTCCTGTGGTATCTGCGGTTTCATCAGCCATAACTGCGTAAGCTTTTGTTTTTTCACAATCATCGATAATCTTTTCTTTGACCACTTCACCGCACAAACTTATAAGCTCATTTTGAATTTTCGGTGAAGTGTAGACTTCATTTTTCTAAATCTCTCTAAATGAGTCTTAAGCTTGTTGTCACCACTGTCGATTCATGTGTTCCACAAAATATGTTCCAAAAAATATGTTCCACAAAATATGTTCCACAATATATGATACAAGCAATAATTGATGAAATTATTTCTTTGTTTTCTTGTATCATATTTTGATGACCGATTTGTAACTCGACATCAATTGGGATATTTTCAAAAAATGCTTTTGTCGCAGCCGTTGAAGTTTTGTGGTGCTGATTGCTGACGTGCTTCCTACAATCTTCATGCATGTCTTTAAACCGCATGTATGGCCTTATCATGAATGACCCTACAACTCCTTTGACAGTTCCTTCAATGGGAGGAAAAAGGACACAGTTTAAATAAAGATCTCCTTTCAATCGACTTCAGTACACCAACCATCGAGGGTACTGATTTAACCAATGGCGATTGAATTTTCAGAAGTCAAATTTTAATTTACTGGTGGAACCCAGGGATTGGTAAGCAAGTCCTTACTTTTTTTCTGGTGGTAATTTGTGGGCTTGACGCACATAACGGCCTATGTCAATATCAGGATAGCATTCGTGTTCTCCCATTGCTGTGGAGGTTCTAGGGACGGGTGCCTGTGGAGGTGAAGTCACTTTCCCCGTAGTTGAACCCAACGGTTTCTCAGTATAGGTGCCTCACCGTCATGAGTAGTTATGTGGTGTAAAAATTATTCAGCACTGAATTAGACACATCTCCAATACACATAAAAAATATTTCAAATACTATGAAACGCTAAGTGAGGCTGGAAATTTCAATTTAGGAAAAAAATTTCATTTGATAATAGTGTTATTTTGAGGAACCTCAGGTGAATAATGAACATTTTATTAAGCAATAAAAATAAAAATTTATGATTACTGGCCTCGTAAAATTCACACCACATTCAAGAAAAAATAAGATATTAGAAAATGGCCTCTATTGAAGTTTCTACAAATATTGATAAAAACAATTTCTTCTTTACATACCTTCCTTTTGAAACCATTTTCTAATATCCATTTTGCCTGCCTTACTATCTTTTCAAATCCATACTGTTTTCCACGGAACTATATTGTTATTTCAGCTGCATTGCAGCTTACTGGATTTTTTCTTGAAAATATAGCGTTTAACAAAACACGATTTTTATGCTTTTCGAAATTCAAACTAATCAAAGTTCTTTCATCAAATCTTTTATAATGTAATACAGGTAAATGCATTTTCCTTTTTAGGGTTTTATTTTGTCCCCCTATAACTTAACACCACTAGCTCCAACTTTCCCACATTCATCTCGTCGCCTGATGCCCCAACCGTTCTGTCCAGCAACATAGTCAAAACACCCAAACATGACACCTGTCTGGGAACTAGACAATCGTCAGCACCACGCGCATCCGATACCTGTCTAGGAATCTGCCGCTCACGTTCCGCGAACATCAGCAAAGCGAGGCGACATTAGTTTCTAGTTAATAAATTGTAGTTAGTTGTTAACTTCTGCTCAAATTGATAAGAATAAAATTTATTTTTTTAATAAGAAAACCAAAGGAGTTTTCTTAACTTATAGCACCTAGCATAACATTCGCATACATAAAACCAGCGATCGGTTTGTTAAATATCCACACTAACGTAACACTCAAACGAATAACAACATGCACTTGCGTTTTCTTCTATGATTAACTTACCTAGGCTGTCAAACACCCGTGATGAATTTTCAACTAGCAAGCCGACAATGTTTTGTAAAAAATTCACTTTATAACTTCATAATCATTTCATGCATATAGGTCAATGTTTGACAAACTAATGACTAATGATCTTGTTTACTTGAACATCTAATAAGGCAAATTAGGATATTTAACCCTTCATATACAATATATGTATATACGAGGTGTGTTCAAAAAGTATCGCGAATTATGAATTTTCGCGGGTTACGTATATTCGAATTTCGATTTTTTGTGGCGTTATGTTGGTCCTCATGTCTGTCACTTATGCCGACAAGCTCGGCTATTTTGAATGTTCACTTGATTGGTGATAGCTGCTTTACTTGCACGTGTGTTCAATCGTCTTCGATTTTTACTTATTCAAAAAAATGGATCAAAAATTGTATCAAATTTTGTGTGAAAAACGAAATCAAGTGCGCGGATGCATTCCGAATGTTGACTGTGGCATACGGAGAAGCTACCTTGGACCGAAGCAACGTTTATCGGTGGTACAAAATGTTTTTAGAAGGCCGAGAAGATGTGAACGACGAAGAGCGTGCCGGACGCCCGAGCACTTCAACAACAGACGAAAAAATTAATGAAGTGGAGAAAATGGTATTGGCCAATCGTCGAATCACCGTTAGAGAAGTTGATGAGGACCTAAACATATCGATTGGCTCGTGCCATTCGATTTTTATCAACGATTTGGGCATGAGACGGGTCGCCGCGAAATTTGTACCAAAATTGCTCAATTGCGACCAAAAACAGCAACGCATGAACATTGCTAATGAGATGTTAAACTCTGTCCGCGACGAACCAAATTTGCTCCAGAGGGTCATAACTAGTGACGAATCGTGGGTTTATGGTTATGACGTGGAAACCAAAGCTCAATCATCTCAATGGAAGCTGCCGCATGAACCAAGACCGAAAAAAGCGCGCCAAGTTCGGTCGAATGTGAAAGTTTTGCTGACAGTTTTCTTCGATTGCAGGGGCGTGGTGCATCATGAGTTCTTGCCACAGGGAAGAACGGTCAATAAGGAATATTACCTGCAAGTTATGCGCAATTTGCGCAAAGCAATCCGCCAGAAACGCCCGGATTTGTGGGAGAACAAAAATTGGCTTTTGCACCACGATAACGCCCCTGCTCACACATCGTTGCTTGTGCGCGACTTTTTGGCCAAAAACAACACACTAATGATACCGCAGCCACCGTATTCCACAGATCTGGCCCCCTGTGACTTTTTCTTGTTTCCTAAACTGAAGAGGCCCATGAAAGGACGACGTTACGCTACGCTTGACGAGATAAAGACGGCATCGAAGGAGGAGCTGAACAAGATTAAAAAAAATGATTTTTTGAAGTGCTTCGAAGATTGGAAAAACGGTTGGCACAAGTGTATAATATCTAATGGGGATTACTTTGAAGGGGACAAAATAGATATTCATGAATAAATAAATAATTTTTGAAAAAAAACAAAATTCGTGATATTTTTTGAACACACCTCGTACTACATATTTTATGAACCAAAACCGATGGTTCTTTGGCAGCGAAGCTGAATTATTGTAGATGAAATATGATTGGTCTGTTATTTTCTAAGCCATTGCCTGTTTTATCACTTTCAAAAGCCTTATATTAACTCCAACAAGTTGGGTAAACAGACCTACGCTCATGTCAGAGGGGTTTTGTACTCAACTTCTCAGAAGTGCAGTCACCATCAATAAATAAAGTCAAGAAATATGTCAAAGAGATGTGCACGTTTAAAAGCAAATCCATTGTTTTTCTATTTTCAACCGGCGCCATTTTGTTGCAAGCCAACAAAAATCACTCAAACCATGAACTCCTAAAAATATTAATGTTATTGCCCTTATTTCAAAATTTCGAGAGGATCAAATCAAAACTGCAGTGTCTGATTCAATGGAAAGTCTGTAAAATACCAAAATCCTGTGTTATTGTTGTTGTAATTGGAGAAATTTCAAATGGCTATAACTTTCGTGTATATCATTCGATTTTCATCAAACCTACGTAGTTTTAGGACCTTTTGTAGGACTACTTAAATATCGAATTTCGTTCCACACCGAATTTTTTTCAGATTTTTCGGATCAAGGGTGTCCAATAGCGAGGGGGGGGGGACACAAATTTTTCGTGTATTTCAACTCCCTGTGCGCCCCTCGAAGCAAAGTTTGCCAAACTAAGACCTGTTTTGAAAAGTTCTCATCAAGAACTTTCAATTGATACCCACATCGGCTACCTTTGATGAAATTTTTTTTTTCTGGGGGTCACTCCCCTATATGGGGATACCCCCTTAAATACCTTATAAAACTTTTTTGTAGTTGAATTTTGAAGAGAGCACCACTTTACATCTACATACTAAGTTTGATGTTTCTAGCTTAAGTAGTTTCCGAGAAAAAGTGCTGTGACACACAGACGGACAGACAGGACGCGATTTTAGTAGGGTTTTGTAAAATTATTATACAAAACCCTAAAAACGTGACATTTTAGATGCTTTATTGGATTGGCAGCTGTCTTAAAGAAAAAACTTTGATAATAATTAAAGAAAAGATTTTGATTGATAATACCCCATACATTGCAAACTATGCGAAAGAATGCCATCTCCAACGACGACTTGCGTATTTTAAGGGTTAGATCTTACAACAAAAATTTTTAAGGAATCGTTTCAAGCGAGGAAACATAACATAAACATACGTACATATCACATGCAAGTTAAATAAAATATCGGATACTTTATTTAAAAAAAAATACAATTTAGAGCTGCTTCACCGGTCTTTATTCTCAAACCGCTAATTACAAACTGAACTTAATATTCTAAAATGATGATAAAATTGCATTGGTCAGCATTTTCATTTTAGCTGTCATCCGAGATAACTCTTCCGGACTGAAATGTAATTGTCATCAATAGCTTAGAAAAATGGTGCATGATAAAACTTGGATACTCGCGAGAAGGTCGAATTTCGTCTGGGATGGCAATCGGGTGCTGTGGAATGGTAGGTATTGCTGGAATGTTCTTTCGCCGGTTTATTCCAGGATCTTCTGGTAGATTATTAATTATGATGTTGTCTTTGTGAATTCATTTAAATCTGAGGAGTATAATTATTAGTATAATTATGAGGGCTATTGTGATTGAGCTATTTGTCGATGTTGAAGTTTTGTTTTCTGCTTACAAAAGTTTTATATCGTGGGTATTATTGAGGTGCATTTCTTCCATCAATTCAAGCGATACGATTTTCCGGTAACGTTCTTCTTGACGTGTAGGTTGAAGGAAAGGAGTAAGTGCCTGATATTTAGAAACTTCATTTACTGAGAACGTCAGTTCACCGATATTGATAGTGGCATTGTTGAAATTGATCAAAAATGTTCCGTCGAGATCATGAGGAACGTTGTCAACCTTTGTAATGAATCATGCGACGCGCTGGTGACCACTACCAACACACTTTGCTGCTAGGTGGCTTGTCATTTTACGTTGGTTGCGACCAGTGCACATCCCACGTCTATTTTATCGTGGGATGCCAACAGAATTTTGACAGCCACATGGTAGCCGAGTGTGTGGGTAGCTAGTGCCATCGAGAGGAATTGCTTTCATCGCAGCGGGAGGATTTTAGTGTGCAAATCCTATTGTGAGTTTTGTGGATAAAGTGAAGATTCTGTGTTACAACTTAAACCCAAACGTAAACATTTCAGGTAAATATGCTTTTGGACGAGGGTAACTGGTGATGTAACTTAGTTCTTAATTCTCGCTAGACCGATAAAATCAGTGCGCCGCTAATGCTTAGCCATTTTGCAAGTGGTCGTGTATAAAAAGGCGATAAATATGTGATGCTTTCGCCAATCCGTCATTTGAAATTCATACGCTCGACACATGTCTGCCACGATTGCAATGAGGATTCACCCCTAGAATGTCTCAAGTCAGCATTGACGATTCGTTATGCAAGCACTGTCTTATCTATCCCAAGAATCGTGTTAAGGTTATGTGATTGAGAACAATCACGATGGAGCTTGAATGCTTACTAGCTTCTGCATGATTGATCTTTGCCATGCTACCGGGGTAAGAGGATGCAATTTCGTAAAATGCTGGATTGCGCCTTGGGTTAGCATTGTAATGGTCGTAAAAGCATTCTGAGGGGTAAAACGAATATTTTTAAGACTGATGCTAAGTTGATTTGATCAGAGTTTAAAAATTCATGTGTACAATTATGAACGTACATTTTTTTTCCTTGAGAATAAAACAGAAAAATTGAAGATACAAACATTGAAAAACAAATGAAAGAAGAAGATAGATTTTACTTAATTGCTATTGAAGTTAAAAAAAGACTGGAACGTAAAGCAGTAACGAACATAATTTTCAATGACATAAAAGCTAATAATGAAACAAATTTCAAATTTTGAAACTAATGAAATGTATGGTTTTAAAAGCAAAGCATGTTTCTCGACATACATTGAGTCAAAAAATGGTTCTGAAATCAAATAAATCATGGACATGAGGAAATTGTTAATCGAATAAGAAAACAATTAAGAAAAATACCTTTTCTTCGTTTTCCACATTAAAAATTTAATCTATTTACTAGTACTTGTAAAATGTTATTGAAGTAATATATATGCTATGTGGCGTAACAAGGAAACAAAAGCTATAAAAATGCTAAATCTTTCGCAATCAGTGGATTTTCAACTAAGAAAAGGATATTGAATTGACTTTTATTAGCCTTTGTAACAAATGTCTCGATGTATGTAATGAATGATTCGAGAACATAGTTTCTTTGTTATTTAATGATGTTTTACATGCGGTGTTCAGTCAATTCAATGAAAATAAAATCTTCGACTAATTCAAAAGCTCGATTCGAAGTGCACACAGAAAATCCCAATTTTTGCAAAGTTAATTGCTTTCATGGTAAATAATTAAAATTAGGAAGCTATTTAGAAACCAAGAAAAAATACAGAGCATTCATTAAATAGTTTAGCACGAAATTTGCATTCGCTAGAAAACTTACGCTACTGAAGCAACAGAGTACAATTACAAGCAAGAAAAAAATTATATTAAAAGAAAATAAATAAAATAAATAGCTCCGAGGTTGAATGTTAATCGATCTATTGAATATTATTTACACGTTTATATATATATATATATATATATATATATATATATATATATATATATATATATATATATATATATATATATATATATATGAACTAATAAATAAAAATTAGAATTTAATTTAGACGATAAAGAAGAAGAAAAGATGCTTAACCTATAGTCGAAAATTTATTGTTAGATGAAAATATTAAACGAAACAATTTTACAATACATACAACCTGGAGCAAGAATGATTGATGAACAAGCAATGAACTTAACGTGAAAAGCTCTTCAAAGAATGTTTTGTTTTAGAAGTTCCAATGTCTTGCTTATCCTCTCCCGGATAGAATTTTCATACAAGATTTGGAGTGGAAAGAAGTAGTGAAGAATAAGAAGCTTGATTTAAAAAAAAAATATTAAAAATATCAAAAATAATATTAAGTACCCACATATTTTAATTCCGTTCAAAACATATAATATTGTATTGACAATTTAAACGTTTGTATATTAATTTGCCATTTTACTATTATTGGTTTGAAAAAAAAACAACGTATTTGTATAATTTCAAACTTGTCTCACAATTGAATTTTAAAAACGAAAATTTTAATCGTGTAACCTTTTTATTTATACGTATGTGTTCGATTGAACGTTACATGTAATCATAGTAAAAAAATATATATTGTACACTTACCCTGAAAGCAAAAATATAAAAGCCACACTTAAATAACAAAATGAATTGCTAACTAAAAACACGACTTTCCTTTCCAGTGGTTCTTCTTTTCAGTGGGAAATGAGGTGCAGGGTAGGTATGCCATCGCGAGGGTAGGGTTTGAGAAAATCCGCTGAGGCGTGTTTCGCGTTGCGCGCGGTACGCGGTACCTTAGTTGATTTTGATTTTTCTTTAGCGTAGCTTTTTTCGGAATTACGTTAACGTAGTGTATTTTTCGGTACCGCGTCGGAGATTCGGGAACGCGAAGTAAAGATTAGATCTTTGTTTTTTTGACTGGTTATAGGAAGAAATACGGAGTAACGTAAAGCAGGTTTCCTCTCCGTATGATTTTGTTTTGTTACGCGTTAGAAAACGGGCATGTATAGGTGGCTGAATATTGTAAGTGAGCGTAACCCATTCGGAGACCCGCGACCGAAATCCTCTCCGATCTAGCTGGCCGACAAGCAGCCGCCGCGTGAATGGGTTACGGTGCACGGATTGGTTGACCGGTTGGTACCATCCGTTGGCACTACTCAGACTTAACGTCTAGAACCGATGAGAGAACGGTTCCGCGTTCGCACGTAGACGTAAAATCATTACACCTTGATGGGTCCGTTGAACTTGTTTAGGAGCAACATTGCTGGAGTTCTGGAGATCCTGTATAGCAGGTATTTGTTTTCCGTTGATCAGAATGCATCTCGATTCGCGTCTCTTCAGAATGTTGGGTATGCATGACGACTGACGAGTTACTTACGTCTAACAGATCTTGTTAATTACAAATGGTTACGTTTCCAAAATTTACACAGTTATTCTTTATGCCATAGATTTTATCTTGATTTCTAATAAATTTTTCATATACAATATTTATCATCGTAGTTTTTCGATTGACCGATTTTACAATAAGATGTTCGTATGTGTCTGAAGTGGTGACTGGGATGTTTACAATGTATAACAATGTCATATTGTTCATTAATATTTTAATGCTTGAAAATTCTAATGCTTTCTCTAGTGTTTGATATGGAAGTTTTTCTTTATCAAAAATACTGGTGACTATCTGGACTTCTTTGTTTGAAAGTAATAGGGTATTAACAATATTGTCCTTTGCCATCTGTATTGCGTATTTTAAATTAATTATTTCTTCTTTTATTAACTTTATTTTGTATTGAATGCTTAATATATATTCGTTTTGTAAATTATAATTGTTTTGTGCCAAGGATATAATTTAATTAGTCACCAATGTTACATTTTGTTTTCGGTCCATGATTAATTTGTTGATTACCACCTGCTTATTATTGTTTTGCAAAATATTGTTAATTTTTTTTTTGATTGTTATGAAATCCTCATGCTCTGGGTTTCCCGCTACCCATTTCCATGCCGATCCGATAAAATCGAGTGATCTCTTGGATATTTTTGGTTTTAACGTTTCTAAAATTTCCTGGACTTGTAGAGATAGGGATTTAAGGAACTATTTTTAGGGATGTCATCTTCGAGGATAGTTGCCTGAGCATTTTGCTGGATGTTAATATCATGGATCATTTTGAAGGTCCCTGTCTTTATTTTTGCATATCCCCGGTTGAATGTTATTATCTGTGAGTTTGTGTACTCCAATATTTGTACTCCACATGAGACGATGGGAAGGATGCTGTAATTAGAGGATAGTTAGCTTTTTGTATTGCTCTTGTGCACGGTTTTGCTTGACATGGTTATAACAGTAGTATTTTTGTCTTCCTTGATTATTTCCTGCCGATATCTAGGAGGTAGCTTAGAGCTTACCCTTTTGTGAAGTCTAACATAGATAACGTCTCCAACTGGGTAGCTTTTCAGGGGCTTACGTTTTTTGTTGTGGTTTTTTAGATCTTTTTCTTGTTTAAGTTTTATTTTTTCGATATTGTTCGTACGAGATCTCCCAAATTCTTCCGAACTTAATCTGGGAGTGCATCCGTGATAAAGTACAACTGGTTTTTTCGCTGTAGTGGAATGGACAGTGAAGTTGTACTCTTCGACCGCTCGTTCAACGACTTCTTCAAAGGGACAAGGAGGGATTTGTAATGAATCATGCGACGCCGCTGGCGACCACTACTAACACACTTTGCTGCCAGATGGCTTGTCATTTCAAGTTGGTTGCGACGAGCGCACATCCCACGTCAATTTTGTCGTGGGATGTCAAGAAGATTTGACAGCCACATGGGAGGAAAGTGTGGAAGTAGTGGCCGTCACTCAGGAAGAAGTTCCGGAGGGTGCCAACAAGCAGCAAAAAGGCTTAGAATTAACAGGAAGAAGAACTTTCCCACAAATTGGTCATCACAGATATCCACCGACTATTCAAAAGTAGCAAATGTATCAGAAATTGGAATTGGTATGTCGGCGAATGCAAAGTTTGTTTTTCCGCTTCGAGTTAAAATAACGTTTTGTGATGTTTAGACTAACCGCGGATATCATCAATCAATCCATGCAGAGATACGCAAACGTGATGGATGTCCGTATTTGCCTAGATTAAAGTGCCTGCATTAAACAACAACCGGACAATACGAATGGGCGATTGCCTGCATGAATGTATCCCCAATTTGGAGTCAGTAGTTCTTGCTAGGAGCAATATTCAGGAGTTGAGCGATTTGGAACCACTCACGCACCTCAAAGAGCTGGAAACATTGTGCTTGCTTGTGAACCCCGTATCTACAAGGCCATATCGCAGTGAGTAGGTTGCATTAAGTTAAAGACTATCCAAATGAAGATTGGTGTGCAGTTTGTTTGGATGGTGGTGAATTGATGTGTTGCGATAAATGTCCAAAAGTATTTGACCAAAATTGTCACATGCCAGCTATAAGTTCCTTACCAGATGAAAGTGAAACGTGGCAAGATTTGTTATGTGTTAATTTAGCGGAACTGGCAAGTTCAGCTAAATGTGAAAGACATAATGCAGGAGGACTTGGCGCAAATGAATTAAAGACAATACAGAGGATATGTTTAGAATTATATTGCCAATACGAACAAACTTTACCATTTAGAGAGCCAGAGCCTGCAACACCCACTGCATATTATGAAATAATTTGTCACCCTATGTCGCTAGATGTTATCCGAACTCGTTTGGATCCATCAAGTCCGAATCACTACAAAGACATTGCCACATTTGTAGCTGACGTTCGATTGTTGTCCGAAACTGTATACTTATATTATCCGGAGGATTCCAAAACATATGCGCATGCCCGTTATCTAGAACAATTTTTCGAAGAGCAACTGGCTAAATGGCTTCCTAAATACGCTCTCGTAAACAAATGTGAAACGAATGCAGATGAATGTCCTGTGAAAAAAAAAATGCGCGAAAATTCCGAATGAATGCCCTTAGAAAAAGAACAATTTCAACTGTCGGATAAGAAAAATCCAAAAACGAAATAAAGGAGATTATATTTGCTTACAGGAATAGTTTTAGCATCGTAAGTTTAGGCGTGTATTTACGCTAGCGCCTGTTGATGTCGCACATCGACACATTTAAACTCTTACTACAAGCAAAATATTAATTTATTGTTTAAACATAACTATACATAAAATAGGAAACCATTTTTATCTACTCGAAAGAGAGCATGAAGTTAATCCAAATATGAAATGTTCATAAAAAAATTTCACCGGTTAGTTCTTAATCATATGAATAAATGCATACCAAATTCATTTGAAACATTAGATTATAGAGGTAAATTAATTTTATATGACAGAATGCTATCTAGATAATCAAAAAACGACAGAAAATCGTACTTTCGGTGATTTTAGGCATAACTTTAAATTAAAGACATTAAAAGGTAGAACATTTACGTCCAATTCATACGAGAGATGACATTTATCAGAAACACTTTTTGTGTTTGAATTCTCCTTATTTTGGTTGCTTTTAGACGAAACTCATGTAGACTGGCACACGATTTTATTAATTTGTTTTTATAGTTGATGTAGACGAGTGCTAAAAAAAAATGCAATTTAATACAAACTGATTATCAAACTGTAGAAAAAAAGAGATACTATTACTTTTAGTAGAATACCTTAGTTAAAAATTTATATTGTATCGAAGGAATCGTTAGTTAGAATGTAGGGAAATTAGAGACTTGTTTAGCGTTAGTTATACGTTACAAACACACACGACAAAATCAGTCAATCAAAGAAGCAAACCAATATTTAATTTGCATTAGTAGATAATTGAAACGAATAGTCTTAATAGGGAAATTCTTCGTGATCGCGCTTATATACATATATTTTTGTGTTAAAAATTTGATTATCAAAATTGCGGAATGCTATATGACAAAACAGCAATAGTATAATTTGAAATTGGAAAAAAATGCTTATTTCGAAACGAATTAAAATTAATTGATTGGAAACGACTAACTTCATACTTTCGATAGCACAAGTCTCGAAGCATATACAGTTATAAATGCGAAAAATTGCCGAACATTAATTTTATGATATTTAAAACATTTGTAGAAAGGAAACTTTTTTTTTTTTGAAACAATTATATATATATCAACACGAATTGCTAAATAACAATACGACTTTCCTTTCCAGTGGTTCTTCTTTTCAGCGGGAAATGAGGTGCAGGGTAGGTATGCCGTCGCGAGGGTAGGGTTTGAGAAAATCCACTGAGCTCGGTTTCGCGTCGCGCGAGTTACGTTTCCGAATCAACGTTTAGACAAAAAAAAAACATATACAAATGAAAGAATTGGTTCTTTTGCAACTTAAATAAGATTTTATTTTATCACGTCCGTATGGTTTGAAAGTTGAATACAAATTAAATATGCTTCCCACAAACTAAGTTAACGTTAATGTTAAGATGCTGATGCAGCGTTACAATTTTAGAGAGCTGCATCAGCTTTCAATTTCAAGCTAGACAAAATTAATCGGATATGTGGAAATGTCAACTTTAAGGAATGTTAAAAGTTGAAATGTGGGAAAATGCATATGCAATATATTTAATTAGACGGCACGTGTATGATGCCATTCAGGGCTCGTATCTCCTCCACCCTTAGACAAAAACGACGGAAGCAGGAACTGGATTTTAGGAGGTCCTGATGACGGAGTTGCTGTCGGTACTGTAAGTCCTGGTATGGATTGGCCAATGTTTAGTTGCCTTCGGGATGTTGATCGTAGCACGAAGAATAAACTGATAAGTGACATCACTCCAAGGATTGTAAGTACTCCTCCTAGTGAATAAGTCCTTTGTTCCATGCCTGTCCAAAGAAGTTCGATGTCTCCCTTCTTACTAAAGTTGTATTCTTGTAGCTTCTGAAAAGGTAGAGGAGAAATCGCTTCCGAGGAGGTGAAATTAATGACGTTAAACAATACAGGGTAAATTTGAATTTCGTCCCAAAATTGTTTGGGAGTTGCATCGTAGATGATGTCATTGATCTGGACTTCACAGTTCTCAAATTTGATGAGGGCTGTACCGGTTATGTTTTGTGCACCAACTCCGCACGTGGAGTTCATGAGGATATTGGGTACATTGATGAAGAGGATATGGTTGTCTTCTGGTTGGAATATGTTGGTATATTCCCCTTGTTCCGTCAATTTACAGTTCGCCGGTTTGTTATCCATTATATTGCGAATACATTCGATATCTTTACTGGTATCCTGACGATACGAGTATGGCTTGTGGCAGTAAAATTCTTTCTCGATTTGTTGGCATTTCTTGTCGAATTGTTGAGTATCATTAGGGTTAAGGATCAAATAGGGCTTAGTAGATATAATTTTGGCATTTTCTAAAGGGAGTGGGATGATGTGGAATAAGGAATATTTTTCGAACGATAATATTGGGATTCGTATATTGAAGATAATATTTGAGTTGTTAAAGTAAGCTTGCAGCTCTAAAAGTTCATAAATCATTTCCTGATTATTTATCCTAATCCCTTGTTCCTTCATTATTTCGTGTATTTCATTTAATTCGTTATTGCTTAATATAATATTTAATTTTGCGAGAATTATGGACTCTGCAATATTCGTTACGTGATTATTGAGAATTTCGATATTGTAATTTATTTGATTAAGGTATTGAAGTTGGTGAAACATTTGCTCTTCTCGAATTATTTGATTTTTTACTGAACCTAAAGTTTTCTCCATATATTGTTTTATAGCTTCTTGTTGTGTGTTGATATGTTTTGTTATGTTTTCAAACCGCTGTATCATTTTATGATTAAGGGATGTTTGTGAGTCAATTTTGCTTTTAATATCGGATTCTTTTGAAAGTATATTTTCGATTTCTTTGTTTAAGTGTTCAGCATCGTTTGCGTCCATGTTACCGGTAATAAATTTAATTACGGTGCCAAATCCGTTTATTAATCCTCTCTTATTTCTTACCGTAGGGAATAGTCCTTTGCTCAACCTCATCGAGTTTAAATTTCGTTGTCTGCGTCATTAAGTCAAGTCCTTGGATTTTGTCAAAGTGCGTTAAGGAGTCTCGTATTTTGTTTAGGCTTTCCTGGTAGGCTTCAAGTTTGATTATGTGGAGCAGGGTGTTGTGTGACGCTATCAGTCTCGCAGGTCCCAGTCGAATTGGCAGGAGCCCTTGGTTGTTTCTCAGGTCTTGTATTTCTAGCCTCTGCCCGGTCACCATCCTGAAATTTTCGTTTCCGTTTTATTTTAGACTTGTGTAGTTTTTGGTTTCTAGCTGTGATAACTGTAATTCTATTATTTTTGATGACTTTGTGTTTACTGAACCTAGGGGTAATTTTGTTCCTTCTACATTCTTTCCTAAATACTGTCTTATTTTCTGGTATATCTGGGGGATCTTCGCGGTTTTCGTTCAATTTGTTTAAATTTTTCTTTATGATTTTATCAACCAGTTCTTTGATATTTGGGTATAGTTTAGATCTAAATTCGTTTAATTTTTGGAGGTACTCGTGTTCATTGTTAAAAGTAATTTCTCTGTCGAACATGTGTGTCCTACCTGTAAACAGCTCATGAGGGGTGAGTTTAGTAGCAGAGTGAATAGCATTATTGTATGTAGTTATGGTCTCATTAAGGATGTCGGTGTGGTCTAAGTCGAGGTGATTTTCCTTGCGTTTTTGAAGGATAATTCTATAGGCTTCTGTGAGTGTTGAGTGTAATCTTTCTACATAAGAATTGCTACTAGTCTGTTGAAAAGATGTAAAATGGAGGTTGATATTATATTGTTTGCAGAAGTCTTTAAATATATTAGCTGTCATCTCTGTGCCTTGATCAACAACTACTTTCTTAGGGATGCCGTGGTGGATTATGAAGTCTCTGAAAGATTTAACTAGGTTCAAGGTGTTTTTCGTTTCAAGTGTATACGCACAGGCAAATCTAGAAAAGCGGTCAATTAGTGTCATGACTGGATGTCCGTTAATTGTGTAGACGTCTACGTGGACTACGTCTAAAGGTTTGAGGGGGCTTTCTGTTATCTGGTGTTTTAGTTTAGGTGGGATCCTGTCGTACTTTTGAGTTTGGCAGGTATCACAATTGTTTACTATGCCCACGACTTTATTCTTGAGGAATGGGAAATAGTATGTTCATTTTAGGTGTAAAACAGTCTCATTTATACCTCGGTGATTGTTATTTAAGTGGTATTCTCTAATGAGTCTGTCCTGTTCATCTTCTTCTGTCACATCTGTAAGTATATATTTGCATCTGAGTAGTTTGAATACTTTTGAGTTAGAGAAGTATTTAGAATATACTCTTTGAACTAGTCTGAATGTATCATCGTCTGACATAATTGCTGTGGTTTTATTTGGAGCTAAATATTCTTTGAAGATTTTGGTGATAGATTCCTCAGTGAATGTCGGCAATCGAAATGTGCGTCGCTGTTTATTGCGAAATATTGTGTTTAGTGAAATTGGAGGTCTTCTGTCTGTTTTTTCAAGGATGATTTGGAGGTTAAATTCGTTCAATGGTCGTTCAGAGATTGGAATTCCGTCTCCTAGATTTTCATTTGCCGAATGAATTGTGGAACTTGAATCTAAAGTGGCATCATTAGTGTTATTATAGTTGATCTCAACGTTTAGAAGACTTGGTTCTTCTGGAAGTTTGATTCGACTCAAAGCATCTACATTTGAATTTTGAGTCCCCTTTTTATAGACGACTTGGTAATCAAATTCCTCTAATTTTAATCGCCACCGAACTAATTTTGAGTTCGGGTCTTTTAGGCTCATTAACCAGGTCAGGGGTTTGTGGTCCGTTACAATCTGAAATTTCCTACCAAACAAGTAAGGTCTAAAGTGTTTTGTACCCCATACAATCGCCAGTAACTCCTTTTCTACTGTAGAGTAGTTTATTTCGGAATCTGTTAATGTTCGGCTAGCATAGCAAATTGGAAGATCATTTCCTATTGTCCCTTGTGACAATATGGCACCAATAGCAAAGTTACTAGCATCTGTAGTCAATATGAACGGCTTTGTAAAGTCGGGGTACTGGAGAATGGGGTCGTTCATTAAAATATTTTTGCAAGTGTTAAATGCAGTTATATATCGGTCATTGAGTTCTATCTTTCTACCCTTTTTTAAGCATTCCGTTAGTGGCTTAGTCAGTCGTGCGAAATTTTGAATAAATTTGCGGTAATACCCCAACAACCCAAGAAAGGTTTTGATTTCTTTAGCAGTCCTAGGAATGGGGAAATCTTTGATTGCCTTAATCTTGTCTGGATTGGGTTTGACTCCCTCTGGTGTTATTACATGTCCTAAGGATCCTATCTCCTTGTGAAGAAACTCTGATTTATCTAATTGGATTTTTAAATTTGCTTCACGCAATTTTTCGAAGACTTTTCGCAAATTAGTTTCATGCTCCTGCAGTGAAGTTGAGAAAATTATAATATCATCAAGGTAAACTAGACAGATTTTGCCTTGAAGATCTTCTAGTATATTATCCATCACACGCTGGAAGGTGGATGGGGCGTTCTTCAGCCCGAATGGCATTCGAACATACTCGTAATGACCCCCCTCTACGGTGAAAGCTGTTTTCTTTATGTCTCGATGATCCATCTCTATTTGATGGAATCCGCTCGCAAGGTCAAGGGTGGTATAATACAAACATTTGCCCAGCTTGTAAAGGAGTTCAGCTATATTCGGCAAGGGATATCGATCACCAATGGTCTTCTCGTTTAGCTTACGGTAGTCAATTACGAGTCTCCACTTTTGTTTCCCGGAAGCATCCCGTTTCTTTGGAACGATCCAAACTGGGGAGCTCCAAGGGGAATAACTAGGGCGAATTATTCCCTGGTCGAGCATGTTGCTAATTTGTTTTCGCACTTCCTCTTTATGAACGAATGGGTACCTATATGATTTGGTATAAATAGGTATTTCGTCCATTGTTCTGATGCGATGTTTGACTTTATTGGTCTAGATAACTGCATTTAGTTCCTTGAGCGTATCATTGCCAATAATACCATCGAAGGAAATCAAGCTGGGCAAGATGAAGAATTTTATTTGGTCTGTTCCGGGTCCGAAATCATCAACGAAAGAGTAGTGTGTTATTTTTATACTTCCTGCTACAGCATTGGTAAAGAAGCAATGTTCATTGGGTGAGTGGTGCCTAATATGTTTGGGTTGAATGTAATTTCTGTTTGATCTTGTATAAACCAGGAATTTTAATAGCTCTCCGCTTCTAAGGACAAATTCAAAATATGGGAGCGAAGAGCGGTTTACCCTAAAAAATAAATATCATCTAGAAATTCTGTGGTGTTGAAAGTATCGTCTTCTGGAGGATCTATATAGTCCTGAAGGATTTCGTCGTGCTGCTTGTCCTCGTTAGAGGTGTTTTCTTCGTATTCTTCATGTGTGGTCTCGTCAGTTGGCGACTCTTCTAAGTGATAAGTGCGTTGAAGTTTGTTTGGTGGATGCATCTGTGATGGTTGTAAACGTTTTTGTGATGGGGAAAGTTATTTTAGGGTCGATTTTGGTAATTAAGGGCTCGGGATTGTATGGTTTGGTCGATAGCCATTGGTTTCGGCCGCGGAAGAGGCTTAGGTGGTAATTGTCGAGGGTTTGGGAAAGGTTGGTTAAAGAACACTGGCTGTTGTGGCTGCCGGTGTTTATGTACCAAATCGGAAAAGAACTTTGTCCCGGGGGCCGGTGATGGTGTAACTCGTTGCTGTTGTGGCTGGATTCTCCTAGGAGGAACCGAAGGTGCAGTATGGATTTGCGCTTTATGAAAACTATTTTGAGAACTTTTCGCATGTTACGTACGGTAATCAATGTTTTGTAACTTTAAGCTGAGATGCAAAGCTTGGGGTAAATCTGCCGGTTCTCTTATGCTCAACAATCTTGGGAGGTCACCACGAAGACCTATGACGAATGTATCGAGAGCTTTATCTCGATAGCCCTGGGTCATGGCATTGAGAGTTTCCTGGCTCAAGTCCATGCACGAAACTTTGTTGAGAATTATAGAAAGGTGGTGATACACCATTTGATAAAATTCGTAGATCGTTACGTGGCCCTGCACTAAGGTAGTCATTTGATACTCTAGCGTTCCTAATTCACGCTTGTCCGCGTAATGTAAGGTCAGACATTTGAAAATTTTACCCCAGTTTAAGGGATTCCGACGCGATGTCCGCGTGCCCCATAATTTTGTTTCTAATCACTGAAAGGATGCCATAATATTTTGGTGTGCCCTTCAAGTGATCGTAAATTTTAAGTATCCTGTCAACACCTTTTTTCCAGGATGAAAATTCTCCTGGCTGTCCTGAGAGTTCCCTCAAACTTTTCACAACTTGGGATATGCGGTCAATGTCCGTTAAGTTCACGTCGCTTCCGGCGTTAATAGCTTCGTCGACATTGTTGTTTATATCAGACGCAGGGCTAAGGATGGATTTGAGGATTTGCCGACCTTGGGCTCTAAAGGTCTCCGTCACATATTGCGAGATATAGTTGGCTATTTGTTCTTGATTCATAGAATTTTAGTTAGGGTTTATTTGAGGCCCAGAAGGAGGAGGAGCTGCTACGTCATTTGCTGCATTTGGTCCTAACCTTGCTGGACGGAGTAAGTTGTTCGGGTTTGACACGGTGATGAGTAGTCAATGGAAGTGAACAATAAGGATGTCAAAAACTATAATTTTTGCAATAACAACTATTTGCAATGGTTTGTGATTCCAGCGGAAATTAGAGAACTTCTAGGCTTCTTAAACATACTACATGGGCAATTCTCGATATTAATGGATGGTGGTTATCAACGTGATAAAAAAACAGAAAGGAGTTTCGATATTTCTAGTTGGACATGGTAATCAAACACAATTTACAATTTTTCCATTAATACTTCTTCCACATAAATTAGCTTCAACACTTTTCACACATAAAATTTTGTTCACAAAAGAAAATACCTGAATATCCAGAGGAATGTGAAAAATTGCAAAATTATCAATATAAATAATATATTTAAATCGCCTATAAAAATTCGATGAATTTTATCTGAAATTGAGTTTGTTACACAAAAATTCGAATGTAGATAAGCGGTTCTTAAAATTTTACTTGAAATTGAATTTACTCACGAAAATTCGACAGTAAATAGATAAATATTGGTTTTCAAAAATAATTCATCCTGAAGAATGGAGCAACTTACTCCCGAAATATATATTTGTCGAAAAAAAAAAAAAAACAAAAAAATAGCGTTTAAATGGAAAAGATGAAAACACAAGATAGTTTTATATTTATTTTTTATAAACTTCGACTCTTTAAAGTTTTTTTTCTTTAAATTATTGATTTTTAATCAAATTTTTATATAGGATTTTCCAGTCAGAACGTATGATATTACTCACAATAAAAGAAACGATGGTTCCATTGATGTTGGGACTGATTTTGACTCCTGGCTGGTACGTATCCTTTTTGGCACCTGCTCGTACGCGTTGCCTACTTGGAGACCTAATTCCAAGAATTCATTGCTTCTTACTTCGGGGATTGCCAACACGGTTCTTACATTTCCTGGAAATCGTTGCGTTACGTGATTGGTTTTCGCTTGCGTAACACTCCCGTTGAATTTTACTTCGAAGAACTTTTACTTAGCAAATTATCGCGACGTTCAAAACAGCCCCACGTTGGGCACCAGTTAAATAAAAATTTGGATACTTTATTTAAAAAAATACAATTTAGGGCTGCTGCCCTGGTCTTTATTCTCAAATCGCTAATTACAAACTGAACTTAATATTCTAAAATGATGATTTTGATTCCGGGAAAACTGCATAGCCCCCCCCCATAGCTACGGTAAGAAAAAAAGTCACTGCAAAAAATCCCGAAATCAATTTTTCCCGAAATTTTTTCTAGCCAGACAAGAATACTTTGAATAATTTTCGAAGTGAGTTTTTCAATCTTGAAAGCACATTTTTTACTTATTTCGAAAGACGAATGTGCCTATTTCATATAAAAACAACCTTTACGTCGATTTTATTTCAGGATTCATGCGAATCGATTTGAACTTCCCGCGGAGAAGATAGGGCCATAAGTATTGTGTCGACATAAACTCAGTGCTGCATAATATATGCAGTATCTTTCGCGTCCGGGGCTCAACAGCTGATATGAGCAACAAATAGGTTGGGTGTTGGATCGTATTCAACGTTTTCGTCTGCCATTCTTCACTTTCTTAGTTTTCACGCGTGTTAATGTGTTTTTGTGCTGCATTTCTCGATAAAGATGGACATCAGAAACTATTTCGCAAAAAGGCCACGATTATCGAGCCCAGAAATAGAAACAGGGCCGGTGCGAGGTCTTTTGGCGCTCCGGGCGATATAATTTTTGCCGCCTTTTTTTAGATCGACTAAAAGATGAAAAGCTTCCTAAAAATACGGCAAATGATCTTTTCATCGGATGGGAATTTCAATAACTTTTGCAAAATTTTAAAAATAGACAAAATAAGGCAAAATTAAAAAATCTAGGAATATTCTAAGCAACAGCTTCCTAATTATAGGGTCAAAGGTTCATTAAAAAAACAGTGAAAGTCAGATTTTCCGATTAATAAGGAATTCATTTATTCTAGAACAAAATGTTTTTAAAGTTACAGAAGGGTTTTTCCTAATACATCTACATAAAATTAGCTTTTCGAGCTTTTGCTTCAGCAAACGCTTTGAGGACGTCCGAAAAGTCCAAGTTTTTTGCAAATTCACTTTCTATAGATATAACAGCAAGTCCTGTCAATCTTGTTTGGCAGATCGTCGAACGCAAGTAGTTTTTAATCAATTTTAATTTTGAAAAACTGCGTTCTCCACTTGCTACTGTAACAGGCAAAGTCAACAAAATACGCAGAGCAATAGCAACGTTTGGCGTGAAAAATTCATTTCGAGCAATATACTGCAGTGCTTCCAGTGGAGTTGTCTTAGGTTCTATTAATTGTGAGAGAGCTAACAATTCGTTGTACAAATCCAACGCATCGATGTCAGAACTTTCTTGGGCAGTTAATGATGCGGCCAAATCTTTGCAATGTTTGAGAGGATCCTGATTCGAAAAATTTTCCTTAATCGTTCCAATATTGAACAAGAAATTAAAATTATCTACATAGGTTTCTAACTGCTCAAAACGTTGTTCTATAGAGTTGATGGCCTTATCCAATATAGTGTAAAAACACTCGATTTTGAATTTTTGTTGTGGATCATTGATTGACTCATCCGGAGCTTCATAGGAAAACATTCTAGTTTTTTTACGAGGTCGAATGACTGTCGATTGAGCAAAACACGTCTCGCATTCGAGTTCTTCGGCCATTTTTTTTGAATCTTCTAAAATTCGGTTGAAACCACTATCTGATCGGTAATCTTTGAGAAACAATAAAGTCTTTTGAAGATCACGTACAGTTTGTGAAATTTCGCAATCAACGTTTTGTAAAGCTTTGCTTACCAAATTAATTTGATTTAAGATTGTGTGCCACAGGACAGTAAAAACACAAAAAGAAAACTTTTTTATATTCTTAGCCAACGACTCTGCTTCACTACGAACATCAGCTTGAAATGTTAAGTCTTGACTGATTTCAAAAAGTGCGTCATATATTTCCCCTATTGAATATCGAAACGGATTGATTGCGTCAATTCTGCTTTCCCATCTTGTTTCACTGAGAGGCTTAACTGATAAGCCATTACCTGAATGTTTTTTTAAAATCGACCAACGACGAGTAGAGCCACTCAAAAAATTATAAACGCTTTGAACAGTTGAAAAAAACTTGACCCCATCTATCGTAGATTTAGACGCATCATTAACTACCAGGTAAAGGGTGTGAGCGTTACAAGGGACAAAAAAAGCCCGACTATTCAATTGGCGAATACGATTCTGTACACCTTTTTCTTGCGCTTTCATATTTGACCCATTATCATATCCTTGCCCGCGCATATCGGTAATGGAAAGCCCATATTTTTGTAAAACCTCTACAATCGATTCAGTTAAAGCTTCGCCAGTAGTCAGAGAAACAGGCAAAAACTCGAGGAAATGTTCACGGATAAGAACGTTATTACTTTCATCTATGTCAACAAAACGTAAAGTTATTGACATTTGCTCGATTTTAGAAATGTCTCGTGTACAATCTACTATTATTGAATAGTATTTAGCCTTTTTAATAAGCAGAATAATATGATCTGTCACTTTTTTAGCAACAATTTCAATTAGCTGATTTTGAATTGAGTTACTCAAGTAATGGACATGAACTTCTTTGTTTTGGATTTTTCTAATATGTTCGGCCATGAAATTATCAAATTGTGCGAGTAATTCAACTAATTTGAGAAAATTCCCATTGTTTCTTTCATATAATTTATCAGAAGAACCTCGAAATGCTAAAGACTGTTCTCCAAGAAATGTTATAATAGATAAAAGACGTTGTAACAAATTCTGCCAGTATCGTGTTTCAGCCTCTACTGATTTTTGAAAATCTGCATCATTCGTGGTAGCAGTACGTAACCTATTCGACATTTCAATCCACTTCATGCATGCGTTCAAATGATTTTGGCTTGTTTCATGACTGTTTAAATGTTCATGCACATGTTTCCAATCTTTGAATCCAGTTGAAGTCAAACTGATACTAGATCTACTAAAGAGCTTACAACAAAAACAAAATATACTATCTGAACTTTTTGAATAAACAAGCCAAGATCTTTTTACAGTTTCACCATTTTTTAATTTCTTCTCAAAACATGCTTGAGAAAAATGACGATTTTCATCATTTGAGGGAAATTGGTACTTTGCATCCGCATTCAAGTTCACTGGTCCACGAGAAACTAACAAAGTTTGCTGGGCGTTATTTAAATGATTTGGCCAAGTAGCAGGATCCAGTCCACAATTTTCAAGTATATCTTCCCTTTCTTGAAGTAGTGGTAATTCAGGAATAGTTGAAGTTTTATTTGAAACATCTTCCGGAACTTGACATTCAATTGATATATCTGATGAAAAATGTTTGAATAAAATTAAACGAATAAAAGGAATTTAAAGAATCACAACATCGGAAAAATTTTTTAGAAAAAACTAGATTTTTCATATAATTTTAGAACTACTAGGGATATTTCAGTTCCTATAACCCCCGGATTTTATCACGTCGCCTGATGCGACGTGATAATGTAATGTCAGCATTGAAAATAAGCTCATACCTTCATTATCCTTTTCGTGAAAGATTTCCGATTTTTTTTGAAAAAATTTGGAAAAATTGACTGCCAATGCTTGGTTTTCAGCTTCCTGAGCTTTTTTTTTCCTTTGGTAGAAAGCTCCTGACTCTTTTTTACGTTTTTCAGACATGCTATAATTTATTATTTGGTCTAGCACAATGACTCTAACTATGTTCAACTATTGAAGTACTTGGAAGTACTGACATACTGGAGCCAAATCACACACTGCACTGCTCGCAGCTCGTGTTGGCTCGTGCCGCTCCCAATTCAATGTCATCCTCCCATAGATATAGAGAGTACTGGATTCGCAATCGTTCGAGAGAATTGAAGCAATTTTCAACTTTCGCTTAAGTTGTGTGGAGTTGAGGTTGAAATGTGTGTGATATAATCAGAGTTGCCAGATTGGGCCATAAATCGCGAATTAGGCTATATTTTGGGGATTTTTTGCGACGGAAATTTAGCTGATGCAATATACCGCATTTTCGCTATTTTTTCACATGATTTGCAAATTTTTGAGCATACATTCCGTGCACCGAGCGATTTCCTAGCTATATTTGTGTTAAAAGTGCACGTGCAATTTCAACACCGAGCATCTGGCAACTCTAGATGCAATGCAATTGCTTCATCGAATTCACATTTCTTTTTCAATTCTGGTTTTAGATTTCTATCCTCACGAAAAATAGCCGAATTTGAACGAATTCACAATCGTGTGAAAACAGAGAGCATATTTCGTGGGTGTACGCGGTTGGAAGTGGTGGCAGAGATGCAATCGAAGAGAGGCGAGTCGCGAACGTATGGTTTGCGTAGGGGAAAGTGAAGCGGAGGGAAAGATTTCGGTTCGAGAGCGTAAGCTATTTATGTATTGAAATTGCTTCACTCACGTATGGATACACGGATTGCCATTTCGTGTCCATTTATTTATATGTCTTTGCATCCTCCCACCATAAAATTTTTTTTGAAAAATTTCCCAGGTATATTGAGAAGTGAAAAATGCGATTAGAATGGCGATGAGCCCTTACATATTTCGAATTCCTCAAGTAGTCAGGTATATCACGAAAAAATCCCAAGCATCAAAAATGTCGAAAAAAAAAGACAGGAAGTCAATAGAAATGAAAAGATATGTGTTTATTTTACTCAGATAGTGTCTTTCGTATTTATTATTCTGATGTGATTTGACAAACGAAAAAATTCCCCCAAAATAAGACGGTATGAGAGATCTTAAATGAAAAGCTTATCGAATTTTTTAGGATTGGCTTCTCCATTCTTCAAAAGAAAACATGCATTATTCGTTTTTTGATGATATTTTTGTATGCAGACTATATCAGGTAGCCGACCGAAAACAAATGATCCCATTTGGGATTCTCCGGAGATCGAGACTAATGTATTTTTCCGTACTCAAAAAACCTAAAATTTTTGAACTTTTCCTGCATCTATGCATAGAACAAAGGCAGCATGCATAAAGAAACGATATGTTTTTATAAGAAAAGGCGCCAGTGGCGATTTTAGACGGCGCCTTTTAAAAAAGATTGTCATGTTTGTCATAGACTTTACGAAAATAAGTTATGAAGCGGCCTTATAAAAGGCGCCCCATAAAATACATGTTTTCTGAAACATGCCATGGAAATTTTTTTCATTACACAAAACCAAATCCATTTTTTCAGGCGACGCAAAATGCCGCCCCCAAATTTTGCCGCTCCGGGCGGGGGCCCGGCTCGCCCGTACCTCGCACCGGCCCTGAATAGAAAATGGACAATCTACAGCTGATATGAGCAACAAATAGGTTGGGTGTTGGATCGTATTCAACGTTTTCGTCTGCCATTCTTCACTTTCTTAGTTTTCACGCGTGTTAATGGGTTTTTGTGCTGCATTTCTCGATAAAGATGGACATCAGAAACTATTTCGCAAAAAGGCCACGATTATCGAGCCCAGAAATAGAAAATGGACAATCAGAGGTAATTTTGAACAGCTGCATATACTTATAGAGTAATTGTCTCGCATAGGCACTTTTCCCAAAAAAGCTTCTAGAATGAATTTTGTCCATAATGATATACACTTTATAACGGAGATTTTTTGACGCACAAAATTTCAGTGTAAAATTGAGGTTATGTTTGAATATTGTGACAAGTGAAACGAGAGTGTTTTTGCAGCTGACAGCTCTTCGGAAACTTAATATTTTAAGATCATTTAGATATATTATGTGATAAAAATAAAAATTTCATCCGCAGAGAAAAAAGCAAAACAATAATTCAGAGAGTACAAATGCAGGAGAAACCGACGATTTAATGGTTTTTCCTTCATCAAATCAGTCTGATGGATTCGACAAACAAACATCTGTTTCACAAAACTCAAAAACATCTGGGATATCTACAACGATTGAGGTAAATTTTTAACTATTCAAAGATTGCATACTTTATGTTAGCACCAGTGAATAAGTTTTCCGCAATATTTGCAAATTCGTCAAAAGACAGAAAGATAATTGAATCAAATCAGTATTTGGTGTCACACGTACAAATGAGTAAGTCTTTGTTACAGGCCACAACACTCGAAAATTCAGATCGAACTGTCAAGTACGATATCGGGTCAGCTGTAGATAAATGCCATAATTTGAAGCAGGACGAAATCTACAATTACTTAATCCACACTAAAACACCAGAACCATCGTTCAAATTTCCTGTGTGTATGGAAGGGCAACAGAGCAGAAGGTTTCAATACAATTTTCTGCAGCGTTTCAAATGGCTTGCCTACAGCGAGGAAAAAAATGGAGCTTTTTGCAAATATTGCGTTTTTTTCGCACCAACCAGTGGTGTTTCGCGCTCAAGTCAGGTAAGAAAGGAATCCCCGTCGGAATTAGATTTTTCTTATGTAATCTATATAAAAATTGTCGTTTTTTTTCAAGTTTGAAACACATTTACGTAAAAAACTTGCATTGACTCACGTTCTCAAATGAAATATTGTTGTCGACAAGTTCACAATTCCTTTTCAACCTATAAGATCGTCACGCTTTCCTTCAGGTCGTACCTTAATCCTTGGATTCGTTAAAACAACTTTTGTACATAAGTGGAGTAATATATTATAGAATATAGACTAAAAATACTTGATTTCTCACAGGATTTGAAAACCTTCGTCTGCAAGCCTTTGAATAAATATAAGAAGGCAGTCGAAAAAATGAACCGACACAGCAATTTGTCTTATCATCGTTTCTCTGAAGAAAAAGCTCTCGAGTTTATGAAGAACATTGACAGCCGGAATTCAAACGCAGTCGACATGCTTCTTGATAAGGAGAAAAGAAAGATCATCGAAAACAATTGCAAACGTTTCGGCCCAATCGATGAAACCGTGCTCTTCTGTTCTCGCAATAATTTACCACTACGTGGACACAGGGACTCCGGTGACATGAGGACAGCCGAAAAACTGGAAGACGCGTTGTCTGGCAGAGAGGGTATTTTCCGGTCATTGTTGGCGTTCCGAATAAATGCTGGAGATGAAGATTTGAAACTTCACTTGGAAACAGCACCGAGGAACTGTACTCTGATCATCAAAACGGTGCAGAATGAAGTTATCGACATCATTGGACAGACTCTTCGCGGCAAGATTGTGGAAAGGATCAAAAAATCAAAATTTTTCGCCCTTATTTCTGATGAAACAACAGATGCGAGTAGAAAAGTACAACTGACCATGTGCGTGCGTTATGTTGATATAGAGGAATACGTCGTTCGCGAGGATTTTCTGGGGTTCATGCGATTAAAATCCACTGTCGGAAGAGATATCAAAACGGTGATCTCAGATGAGCTGGAGGCTTTGGGATTAAACATCATTGATATGCGTGGACAAGGATACGATGGAGGTAGGGAAAATGGAGTTCAAGCATTAATTTCCAAGGAACAACCACTGGCATTTTATACGCACTGCTTCACCCATTCATTGAATCTGTGCGTTTCAAAATCTTGTGAAATCCCCGAAATTTGAAATATGCTGGGAACAGTTTCGACGTTGATCAATTTTTTTACGAGTTCATCGAAAAGAACGCAATTACTCGAAGACAAAATAAAAGAAGAGTTACCGACATCGCAAAAAACCCATTTGAAAACACTTTGCTTTACGCGCTGGGTTGAGAAACATGAAAGTGTGAACACCGTCTGTGAGTTCCTGCCATATATTGTTCAAGTGTTGGATGATTTGAAGTACGATAAGGACATCGAAACGTCTTCGAAAGCGACACAACTACTCGGTGCGATTGAAAAATCTGATTTTTTGATTGCTCTGCAAGTTCTCAATGATGTGAATTCCCCTATGGTGACCGTGAGTAGGACTCTTCAACATTCTCAACTGCAAATTTCTTCGGCTTGTGCTCACATCGAGCAAATCATCGAGCTGTTTCTTGAGACGAGGAAGGGAGAAAAATCCTTCGAAGAAATCTTCCAGAAAGCCGAAAAAAGAGCTAACAAGATGGAATTAGAACTGAAAATTCCTCGCTTGTGTTGCCGGCAGAAGAATCGATCTAATATCCAAACAGAAGATCAAACAGCTTTTGGATATTTCCGGTAAGTTATTTGAACTTTTTTCTGCTTCTTGCTGTATCTTGCTGACTAACAAATGGACAATCTACTCGAATTTGCATATTATTATTCGTTCAATCTAAAATACTGAATTTCTAATATAATACATTATGCGTTCAATGCAATTATATCAACAAAACTTCATTTCCTGAAAATATTCGAAATTAGCTCGAGTTGACGTTTCTAACGAATTTATCTTTCTGCGTTTCAGAGCTACGATTTTTTACCCTTATTTGGATCACATGATCTCTTCTCTGACTTCGAGGTTCAAGGGTGAATTTCTGAAGATACTACCTCTGGAAGGGCTGATTCCAACGCTCTGTACCAAAGTTTCTGTTGACGAAATTTTGAAAGCTGCACAAGTATACGAAGGAGATCTGAGCGGCTGCAGCGAAACAGAGCTGACAAAAGAAATTCTTCTTTGGCACAAGCACTGCAAGACTACCGCTTTTCAACAAGCCCAAACTGCGATTGATGCTCTGCAAGTCATGAAATCGAAGAATTATGGCTCATTTTTTCTGAACGTTGCGACACTGCTACAATTATTCGCTACAATTCCAGTCACTTCAGCGACAGCGGAGCGTACTTTTTCGACACTCAAACGATTGAAGAGTTTTTTGAGAGTCAACATGTCCGAAAATCGTCTCAACGGCTTAGCGTTAGCTAACATCCACAAAGAAATAGGAATAAAGGCGGAAGAAGTTGTGGATACGTTCTGCAAATTGAAACCTCGACGAATCGAAACTTTGGACTGGTCGGTAGATGATTTTCAGAGGTGAATTCACCATATGAAACCTCGACGACTAAAATCTTCGGGCAGGTCGGGCGATAATTTTTCTGATGTAGTAACAGCGATAAGCAATTCAGTATCAAAAGTGCAAGAAGTCAAATATTGTAGCCTCTGTAGTGCAACTTGAGAAAATTCTCATACTAATTTACTGTTGTTCATATTGTCGTAATTATAATAGTAGAAAATAAAGCGTTCGTGGAAAAATTGTTTTTCTTGAAATATTAATATGTATCCACACGAATTTTACGGGGAAAAATTTCTGCACCGAAAAGTTAGAACTGGAATTAATTATTTCAACTCAACTTTTGAGGTCCTAACTGTCAAGCCCCCCCCCCAAACCTGAATCCTAGATCCGCCACTATCCATATTGATTTCTAACAAGAAACATATATCGTACAAGCATACATATCAAGACATTCCAGTAAATTAGTTGTGAATGGTCAAAGTCTCTTAATGTGATTTGTTTGATTGATTTAGTATATTCTAGAGAGCTGTCCGCTGTCCGTTATTCCTAAAACAACGTTATTTCACTTCTAATCGTAACTCGAAGTCGATTGCGTTGAATGAATGTTTATGTCCAAGTTCGCGAAATACAGTAGCTGTATGATAGATGAATTATCCATTTACACGCATTCCTCACAATAATTTTAAGGAACGAAAGTATTAAATAGGTAACGACACATGACTTAATTATTTTTGAGATACGTAGTCGTGCTAACTAATTTTATAGTTTTCATTTTTAATTCTAGAGGTACTCCTGCCCACGCTGGGTATGCCCATGGAGGAGTTAACATCAGCATAAATCCAAACAATCAAAATACTTGCTTACTTAATTTCTTATTGACGTAGCTTAAATTTCCATTAGATTCTTAAATGCTCATCAAATTACTTTCTTCTTTATTTAGTGCAAACGGTGATATACTTTTCTTTCCCACATTTTGTTGTTGAGCCAATTTCATGAAACGCTAAGTTAAAGTTAGCAAAATTATCTCACGCTTTTTGTTTAGACTGCCTTTATGTAAAGGAAAATGTAAAGTTTTCTCAATTGTCTTAGTCAATTTGGTAATAAACGGAATGACAATTAATCAAGAAGTCTTTCAATTAAAATAAAATTGAATCTATTTTAAATAACGAGTCGGAGACTTGTTAACATACATAATTGACAACTCTGGCCAACACTTCATACATCAGTACATGAGGTAAAATCTGCTTTTATCTATAGTGAAGATGACCCAAACACCACCATTTTCGACTGTACAATTAATATGATTAGAAAATCAACCAACTCATATGCATCATAAAAACGCCATTTTTAAATTACATCCAACCAAAAATAAAACAAAACGCTCAATTGGTACTAATTGCACCCACCCTCAATCTCCCACTCAACATCATATTCGTCACGGTGCCGGTCCCGTGAACGATTCTTATTTGTTTTTTCGATAAGATACGACCCCACCCCCACAACCTATCAACGCTGGCCTTATCCCACCTCGGTCTGTCTTTCTTCGACATTGGGCAGGAAGCGATTCGCTGACTCCCTCTCATAAAATCAACAGTTTTTTCCCAATGTTTGCTTGAGTAATTTGCCATCCATCAGAATTTCGCGGCGAACAGAGAGAACAAATGATTGCCGCTCTTCGCCACACATGCTATTGCACACACCTTTAGCGGAGCGTGTTCATACCCGGATAAATTTTATCCGAAATAAGCATGTGTGTAAGAACCGGCTTTTCTTCGGAAAGAGAATTTTGTAAACAGTTGATTGCTACGAAGAGATTGAAAGGAATATTTGCTTGTAAAAGGGTTAAATTGCTTTCTGAAGGGGTTTATCCATCCAGGAGGATGCTATCTGCTCCCTCTTTTGTCTTTTAGAGGCTGCTGGTAATGAAAAAGTCGGAACTTCTCGTGCACAATTGTTTGCGAAGGCGTCGGGCGGGGTAAATGACTTCGCCGGAAAACGTGCCACCGTTGCTTCCGCGATTCTTAGGAAGAGCATGCGAATATGTGTGGGAATCTCACGCGGAGACGCAGCCCCTGTTGAGCGATTTAACACTGTGGCGGCGGTGGTGGCCGTTGTACATGCATTCGGGTGACTTGGGATTTCTTAGGTTGATGTATCTTTGGCTGTGGGCAGCGGCGAAGGCGAAGGCAATCGACGAATGGAACGAATGTTAACACAGCAGCAAAACGGCAGATTTGTTTGGTGTTTGCTGGGTGACGCGAAATCGCAGCAGTTCCCTCCCGGTCAGTGTTTCGTAGGCCGTAGTGGCGGTAGAACGTCGGAGATAGTCGGGAGTGCTTTTCAGTTCTGGAATTTGTTATCGTGCCCGTTATCATTTTGGGCGATTTTTTATCACGTTGCAGCAGTCTCACTTTATTTCCGTAATGTTTTGTTGTCTGAGTTCTTGCATATAAATTTACTGTTTTTCAATTGTTTTATATGAATATATCAAATACGTTTGTTGGTGTTGCGTTTGAATTGTTTTCCAGTGTTATGTTTAATATGTGTTAAGTACGATTTGTTGATTATTCAAGGAAGAAGTAGTGATAATTAAAAACGTATTTGAAATAATTGCCTTATGTTGATGTCAACTTAAAAAAAATTCAAGTGATTTAATCGTTTAATTACGAAAACAATTCAAGTAGAAAAGGACTCACGCCGCTAGAAGAATCAAGTGAAAGAACCGCAAACGGAAATCGTCTCCTGCGAGTCAAACATAAAATGTTAACAGTGTAAATGAAATGTGTATTGGATCATAGTTTCTCCGTTAAAACTATCTTGGAATGCTTTTTAACTATCACAAACGTTTATCATCTACCAAATCCGCCGCCGATTACTCCCAAGCTAGAATCGCATTTTACAATCTTACCAATTGAACTTTTTCCCTCTGTCTCTCTCGCGTACCTTTTCATTAACTATATATAAGTTAAGATACAATTTTTAAAATATTTCTGCTCGATATTGATACGCTTACAATGCTCAAAAAATTTTTAAACTAAATTTATAAATGACAAACGATTTCCTATATAATAATTATCGAATAAAAGGATTTTAAACACTTTAATTATAAGCAATATTCGAATTCAGCCTTAAATTATTCATAGTCCATGTACACTTATAAAAAATTAAAAACAAGTCGAAACAAATGTGTCTTAAAGAAATTTAATGGTAAAATTGACATCAGTGAAACCGATAATAGTAAAACACAAAATTACAAATTTATTCGTAAAGAAAATTAAATTAAAAAAAACGTTTATATAATAAATTTAAAATTCGCTTTGCTAACGCATGCATTTTTAAAATCAATGAATTCTTATGATATAGTGCGTGATATTTTTGGAACATAGTTAAAAACGATATACGTAAAAAATCGGCAATTTCAGACAAATTTTTAATAATCTTATCGTGTGAATGATTGCGAAAATGGAGTTGAAATTTCATAGCTTGCCAAATGCTACTATTGGGTGGTAATAGTTTTTGATTTTGTAATCAATATAATTCGATTTAGCGATAAAATTCATGAATGCCTTTGAAAAACCAGTGTTTGTGTAATTGTGAAAATACGTTTAAAAAAAAATCAATTCAGTCGCGTTCAACTAAGAGAATCCTTCCATGCATCAAAATTCACAGCTATCTAGAGCAACATAGTTCGGACAGTCGCAATAAGGTAAGAGTCATTTTTATTTTCTAACTGGTACCTCCGGTCTATTATTCTGCCTAAAATTTGCCGATGACTTCTTGGAATATCTTTCTGGGATATGCTCAAATAAACACAGCCCCAGAATTTTTAATTGCTTTGATTCCTGCATGTCTTGGATTATTATTAAGGAATCAAGGATAAGAATAGGAAGAATTCTTAACGAAATGAAACGAAAATTTTTGAAATAAAGGCTTTCTAATGAAAAGTTGGTAGTAGCCTTAGGGCTTTCTGTAAGCAAAGGCTTAATCTATTAGGAATGATTTTGACTTTGATTGGATCAAAACTTTCAAGGACGTGTAACTTTACTTCTATACACAAAAATATATGATTTAATTACCGTAATCTCCATCTTGTATTTTCATGGTACCTAATGTTCGAAAATTAAAGTCGAACCTGAATTGCATTATGTATTTGAGACATAAATTAATTCAAATACCATTTATTTCTAGAATGAATTCTTTTAATCGCTCCAATGATCCTTTGAATCATTTCATACTTTGAACAGTAGATAAATACCTAAGCGTAAAATAATCGCAAGAAAATCAAACGAAAAACGTTAAAAGTTATTTTCAATAATAGTTTCCCTCAAGTAAATTGTGGTTGTTTAGGGTATTCAAATTGCCCTAAAACGGATGAAATAAATTTCATGGGATTTGTGTCAAATCAATTTCCCTATTTCAGCATAAAAACCAACAATATGTTCACCACTATTAACGAAACAGTGAAAAATTGATATAGCGCTTCTTCCAGGAAACTTATTTCATCCTTTTTAGGGGTCTTTTTAATCTGTTTTCTTTCTTTTCTAAAATTTTTTTTTAAGGTCACGCTTTTTAACTGTGGATGGATTTTTTTCATCTAAATTTTACTAGGTCTGTTCCTTGACCAGATTGTATATTAATCACTTTGAAAATTATGCTATCAAATCCCAACAGTATTGAAAACTAGTGGGTACATTTCATATGTATTTCTCTCTTTTCTTGATTGCTACACACCATTTATAGCTGTTAAGATCTTTAAAGTATTTCATAGGATTACAATTCTATTCCCATACGTTTAAGTCTAAGGTGATGTCTTTCGTATGCAATCACAATAATGAAAAACTAAAATGCATCGATCAATTATCCCGAAAAATTAGTGCAAAAGTCGGAAACTTATTTTGTACTACCGGAAAATGCCCGTCACCATTGCTCGGTCTCCGACCTAATACATTGACGAAAACAGACCTCCTCTATCCATCTTCGTTCAAAAGTATTGCGAGATATACAACAAGCAACAACAAATGCTAGTTTTTACACTTACGATAAGCTTAAGCTGATTTTCTTAAAACTTCATCAAAACGTGTTATTAATCAAGAATGTAATCAAAGTTTGACCCCTCAGTATCGTCTCACGTTAGTTCATTTTTAAATAGGAATACAAATACTAGGGTTGTTCAATAAGTTTTTAGGTAGATTTTTTTTTATTTTTCAACATAATCTTCTTTCTGCTCCACACATATTTCTAAACAATTTTCTAAATTTTCTAAGCCGTCCAAAAGTAGGATCTCGAAAGCTCCTCAAAATAGGCTTTTGTTTGGGCGATGAGTTCCTCGTAAGACGTTAACCTTTGTCCACCGTCATTTCATCAAGTTTGGAAATAAAAAATTAACTGGAGGCTATATCTGGTTGATACGGGCGATTTTGTAATAATTTAAATTTAAATTCCATAATTTTGGCCATCGCAACTGCGCTGATGTGAACCCCTGCATTGAAGATCTTTTTCCGTTTCAAATGAGAACGTTTTTCTTTGATTTCTTCGCTCAATTAGTCCAATAGCGACGCATAATACTCTCCTGTTATGGTTTTGCTCTTTTCCAAGTAATCGACGTAGATGACCCCGCTTGCATCCAAAAAGCCCTCCAAAACCACTACTATTCTTGTTCTTGTATTTCTGGAATGTAGTGCTGTATCCATGTTTCATCCACAATTATACATCTACGCAGGAAATCCTCAGGATTACGACGGAAAAGTGTCAAAATAGCCTAAAAGTTTACCACACAGTTGCGGCACTCATAGTACTAAGATTTTATGATATTTTCACAACTGATTTTTCGTAAAAAATTGAATCCACTGTATCTTGCTGTGGCTCCGACCATCATTTAAAGCCATATCTTCGATTTTGTCAAACATTTTGCGAGTAGACACTTCCACAGAGCGTCTTGAACGATGACCATTTTTTGTGGATGTGCGCCCACGTTTAAACTCATTCACCCAATTGTAAACAGTTGCGAACACAGGAATAAATGTGCCATGAGCTTCATCCAACTCAGCTTTTATTTCATTTGGCGTTAGACCTTTTAAATACAAGTGCTTAATCACCACTTATAATCAGATGAAAGTTTTTTACTTCAACATTAATCATGACACTACGGATAGGTATAGCTGAAACATCTTACAGCTGAGCTGCTTACTGAGAGAAAATCCATTTTCTACGTATACCACGAGCGTGATCTCTTGACATTTCTTAGGGCTTATTGAACCACTCACATATTTAGTAGAACTTAAGTAAAACATTAGTAATCCCCGTGGTGTAGTAGTTAGAGTGCTCGCTGCGTAAACCGAAGGCCCCTGGTTCGAACCCCATTGGTGAAAACGAAATTTGTTTTGAGTGGTTTTTGGTTCGACTTTCGCTTCACTTATGATACGTACTGGTTTAAAATCAGAAAGTTTCGCAACTGGGTCGACGGATCAACGCCCAAGAGGTAGTATTGACCATAAAGTCAAGTCAAAGGCGTTTTATTCAATATTAGTCGTTATAAATTTTCAAAGAATTCAAATCAATAAAAATACTTAAGCTTCATGGCCCACATGGCTCTCTAAATTTACATATTGTATTATTCAATTAAAAACATTTAACCAAAAAACAATATCGAATTCAATATTATTAAAATTATTCCATATTTTATGATTCGATTGGAAAAAGGAGAAAAAACGAACCAACGCTATTCAAAAATTAATTATAATGTTAACACAACAGTGATCTTTTATACTACACCTAATATGTTATAACCTTATTCTATGTGGTCCGTGTGGTGTAGTGGTTAGACCACTAAGCCCGTAAGCCGAAGGTCTCTGGTTCGAGTTTCGTTGGCGTCAACGAGATTTAGTTCGAGTGATTCTTCGGACGGACTATAAGCCTGTTCAGTTATGATACGTGCTGGTTTAAAATCGGAACGTATCGCAGCTGGGTGGACGGACACACGGCCAAAGCGTGATAATGATTATATCATCTTGTGGAGTGCCGATACATTCGATCATGACAATGAGATATCTAACTATCTCTAAGACCCGAAAGGGACTGTAGTGCTACGAAAAAACAAAAAAAAATTCTAATCAAATTCAATAAAAAACTTTATCTTATAGTAATACAACACAATGCTAACCTAAACGTGAAATCTTATTTATAAACCTAATATAATAAAGATAACATATACCTATCCTAAATATTGAAACCTATGCCTAAACAAACAACATTAAATTTAGCAATAATGAGCTGAAACTCAAAACGAAATATCGGAAAAATACAAAATTTGAAAATAAACACGGATAATTTAAACATTATTATTCAGCCTCCAATACCTAGATTGCTCCTTCACAGCTCGACCAGCCTCAACGAATTTAGCAAATGAGTATTTCCATTGGAATGGTTGGTCTCGTGAACTCATATTCGGTTGATATTTTGCCTTCTTATCGGTGGCCCCTCTATATAACATGTGATATATGATTGGGACACCGTCAGAATCAAAAACCTATCGATTCATGTCCAAATACACGAATGCTTCTGGAGGAAGCCAGTAGCGAGGCAAGTCGGAATATACCCGTCTGTAGGGTGGAAAGGCTGTGAAATCCAGGGGTTTTCACTCACAGTTACAGATCTTGCGATATAATACCGAAGAAGCCTCAATATGAAGATATCGTCACTTTAGAAATGAGATACTCTAACTATCTCGAAGATAAGGTCCGAAAGGCGTTGTAGTGCTGAAGAAAAAAAGTAACACATTACTGGATGGAAAATCAACCAGGAAACTAACTCTGTTTTCTCGATTCCTACGGTTGACAAATGTCGCTATAAAAAAGCCGAAAAACTAGAGTCCAAAAAATCACTCTCAAAGTTTAAGGCGAAAAAATATTTCATAAATCATGCGTTGAAATTAATTGAAAATAAAAGTTCGGAATCGATCAGCATTTTGATACTATGATAGGATTTTCATTTAACAATAATACTTAAAAACCAAGTTAATGTAGAAACGCACAACGCCAAAAAAAATCCCTTTCCTGTGCCCATCTGAACCTTTTTTCCTGCATCGATGCAGTTAAAAGTGGCTTTTTAGCAGGTCTACGCGTTTGAAGGCAAAGCTAGTTTAGCCTTCATTGCACCGTTCAGACGTTTATCTTCCTTAAAACGATTTCCACTAACTCGTTTTTTATCGAAGGTGCAGATTTAAAACGATTTGATGAGCAAGAGTTCCCGTTCATCTCGCTCCGATGATGAAATGACTTTGTCAGAACACCTACTATATTATCAGGCCTCTGTACCGCATACATTCTTATAAAGAAAAATTATATATAATCAATAACTCAATTATGACTAAACTTAAAGCTCTTTTTTAAGAATGATTTGCAATGTTTATTTCGTGTTTTGGTTGTATCCAAAACAAATTGCAGCGTTATACATTGAAAACGTTTCCGAAACAACGCCTCGTTGAATCATCAGGAAGCTTAGTAGGAAATTGAACTTTGTAAGAAATTTATTTTGCCATGTCTAAATACCAATTAAGACCTAACGAAAAATAAAGAATACCCTAAAAATAATATTTCTATTTGACATGCCTATATTAAGCAAGTTCGGATATTCTACGTTGAGACATAATTCAGGAAATAAGAGGTATTACCACATGGACCCCAACCCAAGCGTCTGCAAACATATTGAAGGCCTTCAAGAACGGGTCCTGAGCCAAATAATCGGAGCAAAGCTAGACGGGGACCAATGGCGAAATGATTTGTATGAAGTTTTAGACGGAGGTCTGAATGATTTTAAGATTGCGGAAGCAGCAATAGGCTGCCACGTAAATCATATGGACGAACAACAGATACCCAAAAGGCAGTCGTTGGGAGAACCCAAGGCGGAGACCAGTGGAGAAATAGAGGCAAAGCCAGCCTGACTCGATCGATGAAGATAGTACATCGCTGCTCAGATTTTGAAATTAGAGGACGCGGTCAATGGACCGAGACCGTTTTTTCCTGCAAGCGAAAGCCCAAAATGGGCTATGGTACTACAATGAAGAAAAAGAACGAGAGATATGTCTAGTAAGGCTTTGTGTTTTTTCATTCGGGTACGCAGGCACTATTTAAGGTTTTTTTCGAGATTCCTTTGATTGTAATATTCTCTTAGTGCTGAGGATCAATGAAAACCAGCGATATTGTATCAAAAGCCTTTGAAACTCCAGAAATGAAGCATCTGTCTCGTCCAGAATGATACGATTAAATATAAACGCTAAGACTACACCGAGAAAAACACTTGTGTAAAATTACAGAAAAACGTTTAACTAGCATCAAAGTTGTTATTAATTTTCGAGTCAACAAATGTCTAATGCAAGTTACAAACAATTTTCCATAATTTTATTTTGTGCTAGATGCTTAGATGAATCGCTGAAGTTCAGATTCATTAGAAAAGGTAACCTTTTAGTCATTATGATTGCATTCTGCTAAACTTAATTCTCTTCTCCTCCTCTTCGCCTTGCACTTAACATGACACTACAATTTTGAATTAATAATCATTGATTCAAATTTGTTCAAAAATATACTCATTGTAATTCATGCCTATTTATAGGCTTGGGCTGGAATCGAACGCGCATATTGCGGTTCAAAATGTACAAATGCTAACATCAAGCCACAAGAAATCTTATCCAATACAAAACTAAATCCTCTACGAAAGACACGTTCGAATGTTCCATTGTTCTTGCGGTTATTCTGCATTACGCTGATTGTCCTTATTGGCTTAGTATAATTTACACAAGTATCTGGTACAATTGATCTAGTGTAGTATAATATAATTTACCTAATGTTACGCATGATTTTGTCTAAAATTACGCATGAGATTAATTGTCATAATGAAAAAAACTTTTCCTATTGAACTACCATGATATGACGACAGTTTTTTTCTCGTTGTATAGTCAATCACGTGCCTTTCACATTTCATAACTCAGTACTCTTCAATAATCGATTCAAGGAACACCACAAAAATTCTGATTACTGGAAATTTTTCTATAAAACTTCTGCTGAACAAGCAAATATTTGAATGACTACGGAGTATACTCTTATTTTATCCTTTCAACGTTCATTTCGTGCCAAAAGAGAAAGAAATTACATCCAATAAGCTATAATACTGTATTTAATAAAGTGTTTTAACAATGTTAAATACTTGAAACTGTTTGATATATACCTAACGAAAGAGAAATTTCAAAAGCAACCAAGCAGAATATTGTCCATCAGTAAATCAAATATTAACAGTGTGCCTTAAATTAAGCGTTTACGGCCAACATAGCATTTGAAAGCGGTGAAATGTTCCTCCTAGTCCTTATTAATTTCCTAAAGTGCAGCCATTACTTTCTTTGTTTTTCTGGAAAGCCGATAAAACTTAACAGCTTGCAGTGATGCACCGTTCTGTTATCTTCTTCTTCGTTGCACTACAGCCCCTCTCCGGCCTTCGCTTCTTGCAAGTAGCGCCTCCAACTGTCTCGGTCCATTGACCGCGTCCTCCAATTTTGAAATCCGAGCAGCGATGAACTGTCTTCGTTGATCGAGTCAGACCAGCGTTTCCTCGGTTACCCCATTGGTCTCCGGCCTTCAGTTCTCCCAACGAGTACTTTTTCGGGTATCCGTTGTTCGTCCATACGATTCATGTGTCAAGCCCATTGCAGCTTCCGCGGTCTGACAATCGTTGAGACCTCCGGCTGGTCAAAAATTACATACTGCTCATGGTTGTATCGAATTCGCCATTGGTACCCGTCTAGCTTCGCTCCGATTATTCGCCTCAGGACCCGTCGCTCAAAGGCGATCAATATATTTGAGGATGCTTGGGTTAGGGTCCATGTTTCACACCCATAGCATAACACAGGTCCTATCTCAGATTTGTATACTTGGAGCTTTGTTTTCCTGTGTATGCAGCTGGTTTTTAAGATCGTCAAAACTGAATAAAATATATAATTTGCGAGCTGTATTCTTCGACGTATTTCGTCTCTTTCATTACTGGTTCTCGTTATTTTTGCGCATAAATACACAAATTTGCTTACATTTTCGTTATGCTATACCCTGACGTTTTTCTTTTTCGAAGTACCGTCGTGAAGAAGTATGTGGAAAAGCTCGACAAATCTTGAATTCACAATAAGTATTCGTGTTGAGGGTAATTTCAATACCAATAAAATTGTTAATTTGTGGTCCCACATTCGATGCAAATTATCATTTATGGCGTAGCTCCAATTCAGGGCTTCGCCTTTAGTAGTAGTTACCGCCAATCGTCGCGGGTCTACGACCAAGTTCATGGAAATCCAAAGCAGGGATCTGCTGTCAGCATCGATTGAATTTTTCCATCGTTTCCTCGGTTTCCTAACTGTTCAATGTTCTTCTGTGGAGCCTGTGCTCGTTCATTCTCTCTACATGCCCTGTCCATTGCAGTTTGCGTAGCTTTCCGTATGTGGATACAGGTGGTTATATAACTTGTCATTGTAACGAAGTCTCCACCTTCCTCCATGCTCTACTGGGCTATATATCCTCCTGAACAGTTTGCATTCGAATATGTCTAGGCCCTTTTTGGAAACATTTGTAAAAGTATAGGTTATACATCCATACAGCAGCACAGGTCTTAATAGTGGCAAATAGAGATGTATCAAAATAATACACATCTGCTAAACTGAGGCACTCTTCGCAGTTATTTGACTATGTAAAATACATGCGCCATAATCGGTAGAATCAAACAGTAATCTGCATCAAATTAACAATTTCTGTAGAATCGTTGCATTGGCTAATAATTGTGTTCGCGGAATTCAAAAGGTGCTGCGCATTGCGGTAAATTCAATTAATACAGCCTTAAATTTCCAATATTGGAATATGCATGATCTGTTGACTGAGCTGAATCCTGTTAATTTCGCTTCCTTCGTTGCTTATGACGAACCATTTTTTACTTTAAATGAACTCTGACTTTTCTACGATATTGATTTTCAGCTAAACCTACCGCTTCATGTAGTCTTTTGAAGCGAGAAATCTGCATCGCAAATAAAGCTCAAATTCTGTCAACGTATCCCAAATACGCAGTCTTATAATTTAACATTAAAAGTTTCACTGTCATTAAAATAGCTTTTGACAAATTTTTAATAACTTAATTCAAATTCAAATGCGCTTTATTGATTCAATCGTTATACATAAATTTTATAAAAACATAAACCAAGTCTTAAAATATTAAAGTACTCAAACACTTAATGGCCCATATGGCACTCAAAATTTAAACAATATTCAATCAAAAAAAATTAGTCAAACCATATCAAATGAAAATTACTAAATACTATCAATAAATTGGAAAAAACAGAAAAAATCAATCAACTCTATTAAAAATTGATTACATAAAACGTAGAAAAAACGACGAAAAAGTATACTTTGAGCTTACAACTAATTAATATGTAACAACTTAATTCTAATCAATACATTCAAAATGTATCAAATTACAATAAAAATTAAAAGTGCAATGGCTGCGATAAAAACGAAAAAAAAACTGCGCAAAAACTACAAACGGCGAAGAATAATCAACTAATTGCCATTTAGCCAACAAAACCTAAATTGTTCGTTGTTTGGAACCGTTGATCGCGCGAGCTCAAATTCGGAGTATATTCTCTTTTTATTGTGTGCCCGCCTATATACGTACTCGTATATGATATATAATCAATCGACTGAATCCTTTCGGTCCTCCGTATAAATTGTCAGGCTATCAGCAAAAATCATCAATGATCGCATTGATGAAACGTGAAAATTAATGCCATTCAATAGGCTGCGAATTAAAACGGAAAAAAACAAATATGCAGTAACTGTGCTTTGCTGTAGACCATTCAAAAACTAAAAATCGCACGTTGTCATCAAATTTCAATCAGTTATAAAAACGATTTTCCAAACAACATATTACACATCGTGGAGGCAAGGTGTCTGAGGAACTTGTCCTGAAGGAACTTTAAAACTAGTCTGTCTAACAAAACCCTATCGAAGGCTTTCTCCATATCAATGAGGCTATTGTATGACAACAGATATTCGAGGTTACTTTCGTTATCGCATATATGGTCGAATGCCTGGCATCGAATCTAAACTGGCAACTCGTCATCAACTCATATATCTCAATGTGGTCGTTTCATGCCTATTTCAGTAACACTTCAAACACCTTGCTGATGTTATGCAGTACGCTGACTGGGCGATAACTTTTAGGGCATGAAAATTTCTTTCCTTTCTTCAAGATCGAAAATACTCCACACTTTCCACCGATTTGAGAAATGTGAATTGTTCAACATGTTGTTGAACAAAATGCAACAATTTCTTGAAGCGGCCTCAGGCAAATGTCGTAGTGCTATATTGGAAATACCGTCAACACCACGTGATTTCTTGCTGTTTATTCTGCCATAATGAGTTAAAAGACAAAATAATCAATAAGATTTCTGCTCGTTATGAGGTCGGAGGTCAATGTTTCATTGAAATGAAGAAGAGATTCGCCGTTCAGGCTTGATTTGAAACCGTAAACTTTTGCTTCAACGAGTTCTGACAGTATTTGACTTCCTCTCTCAACCATAAGGAAGCACCTGGGTGAATTTCAGTGAGAAGTATGATATTATGCTTTTGCTTAACGACGAATTCAAGGAGTTGGCAGCCGAATAGCCAAATAGTTGACACCGATAACACTGCTTGACTTCTCTTTTCTGGCGGTGTTCCCATCTCACCACTCTAATATTCAAACGCCATATCTGTTGATCTTGGAGCCAAATAGAAAAAGCGCCGTAAAAGACGAGATTGAACGCCGCATAAATACCGCAAATAAATCTATTACTCCGTAGTTCCCATTCTAAGGCCCAGTGTTGTGCATACGCAAAATAAGCTCGGCATTTACAAAACACTAGTCAAACCTGTGCTGTTATATGAAAGTGAAACATAGGCGCCTTAGCGAATCCAACAAGGCAGTGGACGCATTTGAACGCAAAGTGCTCCGGAAAATCTACGGCCCAATGAAACAAGGAAAAGAATGGAGACTAATTGTTTGATGATCTACCTTTTTTTTCTTAAGTAAAATTTCGTACATTGCAATGGGCGGACCATGTAGAACGAATGGAAGGAAACCGGCTACCCAAAAGAACATTAAAGGGAAGAGCACAAGGTAGACGTCCGTCCAGTGGGAAGACCGAAAACTCAATGAGAAGACACGATAGAAGTGAACAGCAGATCCTTGTTGGAAGTAAACAACTCGCGGAAAAGTTCACGGAATCGTGATGACCGGAGGAAATTAATCCTGGAAACCAAGGCGCGGCTTGGGCTGTCGCGCCATAGATTATAATATCTGCTGAAAGGTATTTTGACTGCTTTTATTAGAAATTTGTACGAAATAATATGGAAGGTTCTTTTCGGCGGTTGATTTCCTTGTTGAAAATCGCTGACTGAAATAAATTCAATTACTGTTGAAACTTTTTTGAGCATATGGAGGAGATTGACCATAACCTCTCCACAGTCAAGTCTGATTTTTTCGCTTTTTAGAGTATAAGTGAAGTTCGGTACCTTCCCAGATTTCAGAAAATCTTTGGCTGACTTGAAGTCAAGTAGTGATTTTGTTTTTATTGTTATGTTGTCTGTGCTTGTCCATTTAGTTTCGAAATCATTGATCACGTGTTCGGCCGCGAATAGTCGGACCATGTCCCCACCGCGATGCGCGAACATGTTGATTGGCGGTAATCTTTCTGTATTTTTAGCAATGTTGATTGGAAGACCAGCAGGTTCAAAAGTTATTTTGTTTGGCTTAATTTTGTTTTAAATATACTATAAAGCTATTATTATTAATATTACTGGTATGGCAATTACCATGTTTTTGATCCTGGGTTATTTCGTTTTCTTGTATGTCCACGCTCAGTTCTTCCAGTACTGCAAATTAATTGCTGTTTTCATTTGCCCCGCCGGCACTCAAAACATCTTCATTTTAGTTTGAATTTTATTCTTTTGGTCGTCACTTATCTTCGCCTTAGGTGTTTTTTCTTTCTTTTTGATTTCGATTTTACTTGAATGGGCGACAATCTTCGGATCATTTCTTTCAATGAACTTATTCGCTGTTTTAACTCATCATTTTCGTCTTCTAACTTATTATTTTCCTTTTCTTTTATTTCAACTATTTTCAGTTTCCACTTATCACGTTTTTTAATAATTAATCATTAATAGGAACATTATGATAAACCATCTTGCCCCTTACTATGGGGTAATAAATTTGAGCATGATAGGGAAGGCTAATTATTCTTACAAAAAAAAACAAATTTGTATTTCCTCCAGATCTTCATCGTCCACGCTAGCACAAGCATTGTGAGCCCAACGCCCACAGCGCTGGCAGCCTAGGTTCTGACGATGTCAACAAATTGTGGTTTTCATCATTACAATATAAGCAAATGGCATCTTCATCATTACTCTTTTGTGTTTTGACTGAGTGTTTGGTCTTTTGTTTGTTTTTAAGTTATCCCTTTGAGGCGAGATTCATTGAGATTGGATGTTTTACCCGGCTTTTTCAATTTTCGGGCTCATTTTTATAAGGAGTTGAGATAATTATGGCCGTTTTTCCTCGCCATTATCTTTTCTTTTTTCAGTTCGTTGAACAGAAGGAATTGACAAAATATCACAAGGAGATGCATTTTCGAAGCTAAACGTCAGATCTCGGCACGTTGCATGAATGGAAGGTTCAAGAGAGTAAGAACATCCAGGTTCAGGTTCGAGGACGGGTGTTTTATCCACTGCTGGTGTAACTGGCTCGTAACATTCGGTGATTTTTTTTTGTGCTTGTGAGGTGAATGCCATTTATGCACAGAGTGTGGGACTCCCATGTTCGCAAGAAGGTGACTGGACTACCCAGTAAACACCTCTCCTGTTAACCTGAGAACCCAGCCTGGAACCGCTTGATACATTACTTCGTGCCAGGTCCCGTTTTGTTACGCCGTGAGGCGCCTTAAAGCTGGGGAATCCCCCTTCTAGCGGCAGGGGAAAGGGGAAGATGAAGTGCCTGAAAAGAGATCCCCCAGCCCCAAGTGCAGTGAGTGCCCGAGCATAATGTGCCACCTGGTTTCATCAGTCAACTGATTCGAGCATCACCGCGATTATACTATCTCGGTTGAGCTCTCCCGTCTCCCTGTAGGTGTCCTTTGTTACCTTACCAATTTTGTGCACGCAAAAAATGTGTGACAGGCATTGTCCTCGTCTCCTGGGCAAAACCGACAATCGGGGGACCGTGACTTACCAATCTTGTGCAGGTAAGACTAAAAACACCCGTGCCCGCTCAAAAGTTGGGTTAGATAGAAGTCAGTCTCACCATGCCTTCGATTTAGCCACGGTCTCACATCCGGGGTGAGGCGCGAAGTCCACCTTCTCTTTGTGTAATTGATCCAAGACTGCTGCCAATCGTTGAGCGAGCGCTGTTTCTCCTCGCGGCCAACCATCTCACTCGCATCCTCGTTTCGGCCCATTCAGTCTTTAACTCATTTCTAGGTGGAGTGGAAGACGTCCTTGTAGCTTCAGGTTCTGTTGCAAGAGTTTCAGTATGAGAAGTTATCGTGGCCGTTGAAGATACAGTTGTGACTGTTGTTTTTTGAAGGCAGACATGGTACTCCTCCAGGTTGAAGACCTTTGGCTTCTGATACCTTTTTGTCCTACATTCAACGAATCTGTAATATTTTGTATGTTCGTAGTCTCAGCAGAAATGAAATCGGTATCAGTAAAATTATTTTTTTATATGGCTATATATCACATTTTCTGAATGCGCTAATGACGGTAGACATTGTAGCCGCCTGGATATATGCGTTAACAAATATTTCACTTATCTGAAATACAGTTACCACATGTCCAGGATGTGATCTCAATCAGCCTGTAACAGCATGATCGTAATAAGTACTGAGTGGCTTTATAAATGCAACATCTGCAGGCTGCATTTTGTGTGTGTAGTGAGGAGAAAAGCAAAGTATAATTACTCCGTTTTCACGAGCTAGACCAATCACTTCCAAATTTTGACTGTGACTCACATGACCATCTAGAAGCAGCAATACGTGGTTAGTAGGAGTAGCTCCAGAAAATTTGATGAAGTTTTTGAACCATGTCAAAAATATTTCTGAAGTTATCCAGCCTCGATGATTGCAAACTGCTGTAGTACCTGGTGGGGCATGACCTAAAAGGTCTAGTTTCATTCGTTGTCTCAGAAAAATCATCAGTGTAGGCATGTAGATTCCAGCAGCGTTAAAAGATATTTCTACTGTGATAGTCTGTCCTTGTTCAGCAGATGTAACGAGCACACTTTTTTTCGTCCTTTCATAGCTAATATTTTGTTCTTGGTTTTATAAATAATGGAAATTCCAGTTTCATCGGGGTTATATATTTTGTCAGGGGTCATTTCAAACTTATAGATATTTCCGTGCAACTGATCGAATTTACTTACGGCCACTTTGTTGAATCCCATTGCTGTAGCTGCTGATGTGGCTTTAGGTTTGTGAATTGTTAAATTTTGATGACGTTTTAAAAAAAACTTTTGAGCCAATCAACACCTGCTATTTCCTTATCAGTATTAAAATTGTGTGCCTTTCCATTTTCAACTGCCAATTGATTTGTTAGACGTCTCAGTTCGATAGTTGTTAGTCCAAAAAGGCGCTCCTCTATACAGTTCAGATATGTTCCTATTTGGTCTTCTTTTTTAGGAGTAAATATAGTTTTTTCGGGCCTTAGGTAAACCAATTCACCGCCTTCCTTCTTTTTCTGAACCAATCGCACTAAAGTAGTTTGTGTATGCAGAAGCAGAGTTTTTGTATCTCATCTCTTTGCTTAAAACTTTATCTAACATATTGCTGTTTTCATAGCATCTGTCGATCATTCTCCTCTTTCGGTTTTTTTCTTGTAAGTACGTACCATGATTTCACTGAAAATATGATAAACCAGTGTTATTTATTTGGAAATTTAAATGAACCCACACCCAAAACCCCATCTTGCCTCAAAAGGTAGGTTTGAATAAAAAAAATTTCACTTATCAAATGTTAAACAGTCCGTTAGTCGAATGAGGCTTCCTATTGGCTTATTGCTTTCTATTCACAAACGTCTAGTTTCTTGTATGTGTGCGGTACCCTGTCTTACCTCGCGACCCAATCATGTCTCTCCTTCTCCTCCGCAACGAATACTAGATATAGAGTGGTTTCAAATGAATGTTTCTAGTATAAGATATGGTACGACATAACATAAATCAAGTAAAAAAGTTAATATGCTGCTTGCTAAATAAGAATCCGAACTTTTATGAAAAAATTTCCCAATGTTTAATATCGTGCATTTTTTTATTCAAAGTAAAGGTTTTCTTAGCTCAAACATAAAACCATATAGGCTAAGAAAATCGAAAAATTATTTTTTTAAAGACATGAGTCTTTTAATGTCACCGTGGTACTCGGTGTCTTATACTTTTCTTTCTTTTCTTTTCGTAGCACTACAGCCCCTTTCGGGCCTTCGCTTAGAGATAGTTAGAGTATCTCATTGTCATGATCGAATGTATCGGCACTCCACAAGGTGATATGATCATTATCACGCTTTGGCGGTGTGTCCGTCCACCCAGCTGCGATACGTTCAGATTTTAAACCGACTTCATAACTGAACAGGCGTATCATAACTGAACAGGCTTATAGTCCGTCCGAAGAATCACTTGAACTAAATCTCGTTGACGCCAATGAAACTCGAACCAGAGAACTTCGGCTTACGGGCTTAGTGCTCTAACCATCACTACACCGCGCGGACATACGTATGTTACCTCAACTTCATGAAAAAAGCTTGAGTCGATTCTCGGGTATTTTGGAATAAATTGAAGTTGAATCAACTTAACTATAATATCTGTGATTGCCTTGAGTTGATTTGTAACTGTACACATAAGTGTATGTGTATTTAATGTAATGTTTAATCAAGATACGAAATTCACTTTCAGCTTCATTTAAAAGAAGCATGACGCAAATCTAAATTAGTGATTAGATGAAAAACTTCGTCGTGAAACTATGTGTTTTGAAATTCTACACTTGTTAGTTCTAGTCTTTAATATTTCATTGTTAAAAGTTGATGTCATTTGGATGAAAAGATGCCTGGATTTCGAAATAAGCAGAAATACGTAACCTTTTATTTGTAATTTATATAAAATCAGACAATTTCATTATTTATACTAATTATTCCTGCTACTGGTTTTATGTACCTTTAAACTTGGTCCCAATATGAACAGTCGTCGCTAGTCTCTCCCTAATTTCCTATTATATTCAATAGTATCTTTCTAATCAAAGGCTGAAAACTTTCCATAACGAAACAACAGCAATTCAAGCAAAACTAATTAAAGGTCTTCTCTTTTACTTGTTACTGAAATCGAAACTGCTCAATATGTATCTAATTACTAATCATTATCTATTCTTACTATATTGAATCAAATAACACCCATTAGTATTCGTATTGTAGGTAAACCATTTTAAGTGCATCCACTTGTATCTTTCTTGTCTTTTAACACCTTGCATCACCATTTGATTGATCTGCAAGTGATTGAAAAGGTAAAACAACACTAACAATGAATAAAAGGAAAAAAACAACAGAATACCAAATAACTCCACAACGAAGGAAAATCATCATTGGTTCATGCATGAACTCATCGATTTTCCGTGAATACAAGTAGGTGCAGATGCTAAAGGAAGCATTTTAAATCACGAAAGTAGTAAATTATAATCATTGGTCAACCGTCTGTCATGCTCATTAACGAATATTCATGGAGACAAAATGTATGTAGGATCTAAGTGCATATCTGTTATGTATAGAGAAAAGTGTCGGATGACTAGTGTATAAATCATTTGTATGTGCGATTTGTTTATTATTTATTGGTTATGTAGGATGGTGCAGGCTGGGAATTAACTACGGACATGATTATTATTCAATTGATTTGAACAATATGTATTGAAATTATTGGAAGATTGTCGTGTGTAACCTTAGAATTCTTCACTAAAGAATGATAATCATCTCATGGAGTTGATGATGCTGTGTGGAATTTAATAGAAATATAACCATGCTAGAAGTTAGGTTGTGTTCATAATACAACTACATATGTCTCTTCTCGCTAGTGTCACGTGCAACTGGCGAAAGATCTTATAAACATTTTATCTAAACTTTTATAAAAATTGAAATTCTTTATACGTTTATCATTCTTACTTCAAGATGGAACTTTCGCGTTAAGATAGAGTGTGCCATATTGTAAAGTTTTCATTGCACAAAAAAGAGATGTGGTTGGCAACACATTTGCAGGAGTCTATGTTTCAACTGATAAAGTTCAATCCATACAGTAATCCCTAAACTGCCCAGTATTTGGGAATTTAATCATTATTCTCCGTTAAAATACAATAATGTCGTTTAAAGGAATAGTGCTCGTATTCTATGTGAAAATGGTAAAATTTTAAGGTTTGCCAGGTTACTGAGCATCGCCAACTTTGAACATTAAATTGGAGCAGATTGCTTTAAAACAACTCATAAGCAAAATTTTGGTCAAGCCAGTCCTGGAAAATATGGCCGTTACGGTGTTTTTCAGTATGTGACTATGCATTGTGAAACAACAATTCTTCAACATTTTCAATTAATGTTGGATAAGTACACTCCTATATAACCAGAACCGTGAATTGGATCGAACCAGAATCTCACGGAACGCTGGTAGGAACACTATCATTGAGCCATGTGGCTCCCAAAAGCCATCTTGATATTTGATCCTCGTGGAAAACCACGGATTGAAAGTTTAGAAATTTGGTAGAATTGAGTTTGTACATTTTTTCTTAACTTCCTATAATATCTCTTATGCTTATTGTGATTCCTACCTTCAATATTTTAAATAGTAGTTGTATCAATAAAATTAACATATACTATACTGACACTGAATTGTGCACTAGCAGAAATCTCACCAGCATTTTCATTTCATGCCGTTCCGATTGCTTATACTGGAAACGATTTGATTTGAAAAAAAGTCCCCATAGCACCACCAGCCGGAGAGACATATTTCTCGTAAGTACCGTTATTTTGAAAAGTAAATAATGATTTGATTGGCCGTCACTTTGAAATTTAGACACTGTTTAAGGAAAATGTTCTGTTGTATACCGGGTGGGCAATATAATAGTTTCTTTTTAAATCACATGTTATTTTGACACTGACAGCTGTTTGCCGCTCAAAACTATGTTAGTGAGTCAGTATTAACCTTCCACAGGATGAATCGATTTACGTTTGAACAACGTTTGGAAATATTGAAATCGAACTGGGTATCGATTTTTCTCAAAAAATCATCTTTTCTGATTAGGCACATATTCATCTCGGTGGCTATGTGAATAAACAAAATTGCCAAATCTGGGGCTCGGAAAACCCACAGGTGATTGCCGAGAAGCCAATGCATCCTCAGCGAGTGACAGTATAGTGTGGGTTCTGGAGTGGTGGCATCATTGGACGGTTTTTCTTTGAAAATGAGGCTGGAAATGCTGTTTCGGTCAACGAAGAGCGCTACAGAGGCATGACAACCGACTTTTTGTGGTCGGAGATTGAGGCTTTGGACTTGACTTACCTTTGGGTTCAACAGGATGGTGTGCCATGCCATACAGCTCATCTTTTTCGCACAAAATTTGAAAATTGTGTAATCAGCCGCCGTGGCGATGTCAATTGGCCGCCTCGATGCTGCGATTCGAAAATGTTAGACTTCTTTTTATGGGGCGCTGTGAAAGATCGATTTTATTTGCTGAAAATCCACAAACGATTCAAGCACTGAAATTGAATATTTAACAAACCATTGCTCAGATAGGGCCCAAAACCATCAATAATATCTTAGCAAATTGGGCTGAGAGGATGGCCTATTTTCACGTCAGCCGTGGCAGCCATATGAATGAAATTGTATTTCACAACTAACGGGAAGGTTTGTTCTTGCGAATAAAGCCAAAATATAAGAAAAAATTGATTTTTGTTCATTTTATTACATTTACATTACATAAAAATATATTCAACACTTCAGTTGCTACTAAAATAGCAAATTTCGCTTACTTTTTGACATTTGAGGGCGTTTGATCTCAGATTATTTTTAAATATATCTTCCTTAGAGTCTCATCAATCTGTTTCGAATCTCTATCAAATCGGAGTTGTACTCTGAACAAAACAAAATTATTCGATTTTGATTGAAAATGGCAGCTAAAATTATTAAGTTTCAAATTTTTGACTTTTTATTTATCATCCGATTTTCATAATTTTTGGCAGGATTTAAGAACTCCTAAATTCCAAATTTCATAAAAATTTATTGAAAAATATATTGCGACCTGTAGCTTCTACAGTTTCAGAGAAAAATTGCTGTGACATACATACCGACAGACGGACAGACACAGGCCGCAAGGTCGTATTTTCAATAAGGTATTGTATTTTAATGCAAAATACTAAAAAGGACATAATTAATCCAAAATATAGCTGTTTACAAGTTCACAAGAATGTTATATTAAAGGAAAACGGCAAGGAGTAAATTGAAAGGCATGTCCTTGCATATACTCGTATGGAGGCAAGAAATACTGGAAAACTCTTGCCTAAAATACATATGTACGTATCCAGGAAAAGGGTGAACTTTTCAATTTCCATTTGCATACTTATTTGTTGATCTTAAGCCTCTCTGTCCATGGAATACGTAGGAATCAAAATAATTACTTTACAATTCCGTTCCCGAGTAAAATGAAAATATTCTGGAGTATTTTTAAAAAAACAAAGATCTAAATGATACATTTCTAGGTCTTTGTAAAAGTTTTTTTACAAAGACAAACTATTTTCGCGACCTGTCTCTCTGTCCGCCCGTCACAGTAAGTTTCCTCAGACTCTATAGATACTAGAAATCTCAAACATTGCGAAAAAGTCAGAAGTGGAATTCTCTCAAAAGTTTAGGTCTTATCAAACATTTCAAAATTTTTCAACCTTACCAAACATTTTAAAATTTGATAACGAAGCGCCCTTACAAATTTTTTTAAGCATAGGTAGTCGAGTGGGGTATCAAATGAAAGGTCTTGATTAGCACTTTTCGAATCTGAGTTTGAAAAGTTATTTAGTGCATCAGAGGTCCAGGGGGAGGCAAAATGTAACAAACTTTTGTGTACCCCCCCTCCCGATTAGACACCTTTGAGCCAAAAAGCCTGAAAAAATGACAGAGTTGGGCCTTAATCAGTACAAGGGCAACAAATACCTTAGAAATCAAAATTCATTCAACTTTGTTAACAATAGTATAATTTGCAGATTATACATTTTTGCTCATAAAATCAAAATGGTACCCTTAAGCTTTAAAATTTTATGGAAATTCGATAATAATCAAGTGAGTTATAGGCACTTGAGTTGTATACAATTACAACAACAACACGTGTTGATGGGTGAGACATATTTCAAATTGACCTAGGCACTTTGAATTTCTTCCGATTTTCCTAAAAATTTAAGGAATAGTGTTTACTTTGAATATGTTCAATCGGCCGAGCATTCAGAAAAATTATTTTTGCATAAATTTGAATGATTTCTTACCCAAGTTTCAAACCACTGATACACTTGTTTCGAACACTAGGGTGGTTACAAAGACCTTCTGGTAGGAGCGCTCTCCAATTTACTCAACTTGTATTTGAATTCTTTTCCGACTTTTTTTTGGGTGGGAATGTCAAATCATAAATGATTCCGGCGCGAACCTTTGCATGATCGCAACGTGTGGGTATGTGGATCGAATTTGACGTAAAATCTTAGGGCGATTATTAGATACGAGTATATGGTAGAATCCTTCTCTGAAAATCATTATTGAGAAATAAATCGAAGCTAGTTGGCCCCTACAGCAGTTGCTGATACGCTAGGCTTAAAATAGCGGCCAAATGTGAGAAACTTTGATTTTGCGAATGATCTTCCTTAATCTTTTCCTGTGATTAAAATTGACGGTGAAAATTTAGTTCTCCGTTCATTTAAAAAATAACCAAAGCATCTAAATTGACGCAGAAAATTGAGGGGCAACACCACTGTAGCGGTCTAAAAATGCATTTTTTGATAATTTTTTTTTCGACGGAAGGACAGATGATATAAAAATAATATTTGAGCTTTTTATTTTAATGTATATTACGAAAAAGTTTTATAGGAAAATATTCCAAAATATCGATATTGCAGAAATTCTCTAGAGGCATGTTGAATTTAAGGCATCGTGCTAGTTTGAATGAAGAAAAAATCTATGTTAACCTGTAGCTAGTGAACCAAATAGGGATTTCAGAAATATTGTTTATTGTTTTTTTTGTGATTCGCGAGCGCTGGAATAAAAACAGGACATTCTTTTCTAAATAAATATTGGTCACTATAAATCGCCTATTTGTAAATCTCCTACATGGCTCACTTTGTAATGTTATTACAAAGATAATGATGAAAAGATTGAAAATCGTTCGAGCTATGCTGCGTGCTGTTTCGCCAAATCAAATTTCGAGAAAATGTGACGCTAAAAACTCTTTTGCTTTTTTATTTAAGTGGCTATATTGCAAGCTAGAAAAAATTGGTTGAAAAATTATAAAAAGGTGGACATTTAAAAAAAAGTAGTTTTTTTGATTTTAGAAAATTCTCAGCCAATTTTCAAAAGCCACGTTTGGAAGATAGCCATGCATGTGGACTATAATGTGTTTTAGAAAAATCTATGAATCGGTCTATTAGTTTTTTTAATATCCCTGCAAACAATTCAAAAAACATGATTTTGAAAAAAATGCATTGAAAGTTTTGAAACAAGTTAAAACACTATCTAAAGTTATACTGCCACGCTTTAAAATATAATGCTTACTATTAAAATCAGTAAAATTATTATTTTTTTTTTCAAATTTCGAAACTTAAGTCGCACAGGGCCAAATCTAGAGAATACGGTGACTGGAGTAGCAGTTCGTAGCCCAATTTCACAAATTTGGCCGTGGCAAGTGCGTTGTCATGGTGCAAGGGAACTTTTTTCTTCTCCTTTTTTCTGCAATTCAGCATCGAATAGGCCCAATAATTCGGCATAGTAGAGTCCTGTAACCGTTTTGCCCTTCTCCAGGTAGTCAATGCAGATTAGTGGCCATCACCTTTCCGGTCGATAGGACAGTCTTTGCCTACTTTGAAGTACGTTCGCCGTATGAAGTCCGCTGTTTCAACTGCTCCTTGGTCTCTGGTGTGTACCATTGGAGCCATGTTTTGTTAACAGTCCCGAAACTATGTAGAAAATCCTTCGGATTGCGCTTAAACAGCGTCAAACACTGCTCTCAAGTGTTCTCACGGTTGCGTTTGTTGTCCAGAGTGAGCAAACGTGGTACCCATTGCACCGACAGCATTCTCATGCCCAAAATTTCATGCAGGATATAACCCACGCAATCTTTTGAGATACCCACTGTCTCAGCTATCTCGCAAACCTTCAATCGGTGGTCTGCAAATACGAGTTTGTGGGTTTTTGTCAAGTTATCCTCCGTGGTAGCCGTTTTAAGGTCATCTGGGCGTGGCTTATCAAAAACCGACGTGCGACCACGTTGAAACTCGTTAAACTAATTTTTAACGGTTGCCATCGCAGGAGCAAAGTCACCGTGCACAGTATCCAAACGCTCTTTGATTTCGCTGCTCGATTTCCTTTCCAAAAACAAGAATCGAATCACCGAACGATATTGCTCGTTCTGCATTTTTCTAAAATCATTTCATTTTACATTCACATAGTCAAACAAATTAAATTATGGTTCTTCACATAATTTTGTATCTTAAAGCAGACATACTGAATTGATTGATTAGACTTAATGTCATTTATTTAGAAATACAACTTCAGTCACTCAAGCCACTCATAATTTGCTCTCAACTGTATCACTCAAACCCGTACGAATATTGAATCAATTTCATTGTGTAATTTGTGTAGAGACAACAGTTTTTATCTATTGTTATGCTGTTTTTATCTATTGTTATGCAGTTGTTATCCATTTTTAGGGTATCGTAAAAAATGTTTTCAATATCCTACTATTATTGTGACCTGTTTGATCGTCCATCCGTCCGTGCGTCAGAGCAAGTTTTCTCGCAAACTACATATGTTTGAGTGATGAAATTTTGTACGTATGTTCAAAGTGGTGCCCTCTCAACTGTTGCAGTGGAAAAAAAATATTGTAAGGTGTTTAAGATGGATCTCCCCATACCGGGGGGTTATATCAAATAAAAGGTCTTGATGAGAACTTTTCAAAACAGGCCTTAAACTAGAAGAATTTGCATGGAGGAGTGGGAAATCAGAAAAGTAGGCCTTTTGTGAGTACAAAGGCAACAAATACCTCAGAAATCAAAACCCCATCAAATTTGTTAATAATATAGTACCAGCTCGAAAATTAGAAAAAAAAATTTTGGCTAATTCTAATCTATAATTTCTAATTTTCAAGCATTTTTCATGGCATTGAGGCCAACACACTGAAAATAAAATGGCGGCATATAAAGGGTGGTCCAACCAAAACGCACGATGTTAACTGTAAATAAAACAAAATGTTTTCAGAGAATTATTTTAAGATTTTTTATTACAGTAGAAAGATCTATGACAATTATGCGTGAAACAAAATATTGTCCAAATGCTCGCCACAACTACGGTGGCATACTTCTATCCGATGGTCCATATTTTCAATGACTCTGAGACATAATTGGGGTCCAATGTCGTTAATGTGCTGAATTGTCTCATCCTTTAGCTCTTGAATTGTTCTTGGCTTATTGATGTACACTTTTTCTTTTAAATATCCCCAGAGAAAGAAGTCCCACGGTGTCAAATCATATGATCGTGGCGGCCAATTAACATCGCCACAACGAGAGATAACATGGGCATTTAATTTCTCGCACAAAAGAGCCTTTGTTTCGTTGGCTGTGTGGCACCAGCCTGTTGGAACCACACATCATCCAGGTCCATAACTTCTTTTCTGGCCACAAGAAGTCCGTTGTCATCTCGCAATAGCGAACACTATTCACGATGACTGCTTGGCCAATCTGATTTTCGAAGAAGTACGGTCCGATGACGCCGCCAGCCTATAAACCACACCAAACAGTCACTCTTTGTGGATACATCGGCTTTTCAACAATCACTCGTGGATTCTACATTGCCCAAATGCAGCAATTCTGCTTGTTAACGAATCCACTGAGCTGAAAGTGTGCCTCGTCACTGAAGATGATTTTCTTTGCAAAGTCACCATTCCCTTCTGTCTGTTCAACCACCCATCCGGCGTATTGCCGACGCTTGAAATGGTCAGTAGGCTTCAGCTCTTGAGTCAATTGAACCTTGTAAGCGTGTAAATTCAAATCTTTGTTCAAAATTCGCATCAGTGATGTTCGTGAGATGTTCAATTGTTGGGCACAACATCGAGAATTGCGAACAACAGCAATGTTTTTGGCAGAACGAACTGTGCGAGCATGCACTGGTGATTTCACATTTCCTACAGACCCGGTTTGCTGAAATTTGCGCACAATTCTCCCGATTGTGGACATATTTGGTAGATTATGCTGAGCAAAAACATCACGAAGTTCACCTTAACGCGCTGCTCAATTGTGTATCTCTCCATGGTTAAATTTGTCAGTAGACAATGAAATGTCAAATTAAGTTGGGTGAAAAACTTGATGTTAAGGTATGACTCACAATTAACATCGTGCATTATGTTTGGACCACCCTTTATTAGTTTTCCAAGCTGAATTCATGGAATATATGTGTTAGCTAAGTTTTGATATTCCAATCAGAATCTAGGCATGACTGCCTGTTACGAATTATTTTGTTTCCAAAAGTTTAAGTATTCGAAAAAACATCGATTTAAAATTTGAATCACTACCAAGTATTCCCATCAATTCTCTTTCGTGCATAATGAGTCACTGGCCCCATAATTTCGTTCTTCAGCGTCACTCATCAATTCCTTCTACTTTACCTACTTAAATGTTCGCCAAGGACGTTATTCCGTGTCGTCTAACTTATATTTAAATTCCATCCATTTCGATAGGACCATATTGTGAATATTTGGTATCATAAAACTGAATTTCTGTGTTTGATGTACCTGAGATATCGCCTTGATATTGATCTTTCGGCTTGTTATAAAGTGTTGTAGCTCTTTTTCGGACGATCCAAAAGCGATCCCAATCAAATGATAAATTTTATAGTCGTCATCAACTCAGTGAAATTCTAGTTCTAAAATCTTGATATCTAATTAAGTTCTAAAATTTGGTTCTAGATTTATGTTGATGATTTATAGGTTTATAAGTGGCTTGTCGTTTTTTAGGGTTAATTAAATTGTTAGGGGTAAAATGTGCAGGTATAATTTTTTCCAATATAATTTTTTTCTGGCAATACTGCACTACAAAACCGGCATCCTTAAGTGATTGAAGGCGTATAATTACCCCCATTTGCCTCCATTAGAGAATTGCCCAGGTCAATGCTGACCTGCCAAGTCCATAAAGCCGATAGCCACTAGTCACTCCCAAATGAAATGGCATAACCTGGATATCCCATTCATAGAATTTCACCTTCCCAACAAATCCATTCTATGTGCTCATATATTGCAATCAATGAAACCCATCTAAACAGTTTCGACAACAAATCCAATTAGGTAGTTCGGAATCATTGGAGGAAGGAATTAAATGCTCGCCCGCTACAAGCCAAGGTAGCCAGTCGTAGTAGTCAGAGTCCCATTAAATAATCCACCGGGCGAGTCGGCAAAGCCGAAATCCGAAATAACCCAACGAACCATCTAACCAACATCAATTAGCTACTTCACTTTTAAATATGTAATCTCTAATCATCCCTCATCATCATTATCATTATCATCACCATCGCATCGCAACGTACCCTCGTATCGTATCGACACAACGGCGAAGCCACCATTTCTTGTGCTTGACTCGGTCGTCGGAGTGGAGTCATCAATCTGATGGCATCACAACATTACAAAAATAGTCTAAAGCGATCAAAAAAACATGATATTGAATGAAGAACCGATTAAAGACGACGCTCGAGATGAATAAAAAAGTTTGTAAGTATGAACGACGACGTACTGAGCACATGAGAAGATGATAAGATGCTTAAGACGGAGATGAAGAAACTAAGACGCTCGTCGGCTCGGCTCATGATGATGATGGCTTCTACGACGACGGTGGTGAAGAAGAAAAATTTCAAAACGGTCAAATAAAAACCGCATCGTATCCTCGAGAGAGTAAAAACCATGGAGGAGCCCCCAAGAGTGGTGAGTTGAGGCAAGCAGATCCAGGCAGGCAGGCAAGCATGGACAGGCAAACCAGTAAAGTGAGTCGACAGTCGGAAACTGAGTTTGGTTCCCACGTTTCTGGTATTGAAGGTGGATATAATTTTTTTTATCATTTCTCGATTTTTTCCCTTTCCTTCTTTATTTTTATTTGTTCCATTTCTGATGTTTTATAGCAAATACACATTGACTGCTGCACTGCAGCATACATTACAGCTAGTGACGGAGCAAATCTTCCCTTACTTCATCGGCTGAGGTTGGAGCCAATATGTAGCTGCTGAGGCTGCGGCTGCCGCCTCCGTGTGTTGTTTTTGCTCCACACACGATTACATGCCGCCGCCACATGTGAGACAAGAAGTCATATCTCTAAAATACCAGTTAAGATTTGTTTTTTTGTTGAAAGTTTGAGGCGACTCTGTGGAACGACACGAAACAAAAAATAGCCAAGACCATCAAACACCATTCTTAGACACTGCTTAGCAGATTCCGTGTCGGCTGAGATATTGGAAGAGTCCAAGATCATCATTAGGAGTCGATATGTTGAACTTTTACACACACCCACGAAACACCTGTCGAATCGGTCAACCACCAAAGACAAAACCATCATCAAAACGTCGTCGTTGTCATGGAGGACAACATATCACCTGTTCGGCACTTGTGTTGTTTGGAGTGACAGAGAAGAAAATGAAGACGACGGCAAAGACACCAAAAAGACGGAGAGCTGAAGAACGGAGGAACAAGAAGAAAAAGAAGACCACGTTGTGGTTGAAGAGACAGAAGGTTTTGATAATGATCATTCGACTTGGGATTTTTTGTGTTACGCGGCAAATCCTCTCTTGTTTTCGGCTTAAACTGTCGATCATATTAGCGATCGATGCCGTAATGAGTGTTTAATTTCGTGCGTAATGATGGTCATTGAAGTGATCATTATCATTTGTTATGGTGTCCAATGTTTGTATTATTGTTGTTCAGTTTTGATAAGTGGACGCTGCTCGAATGATACTCAAGATGAACATGCTAATCAAGCTATTAGAATAACAAACGAGCTGTTTTGCGAACTTCCTTGAAAGAGACCTAGTTTGTAATTGGAGGAATGGTTGAAAAAGTTCAAGAGACATAGCTTTAACCTCTTACTGCGTGATTTTTTATTTTGCGGGGATGAAAATATATGTAATGTAAAATCATATAGAAAAAGACACGTATTTTAGTATTTTTTTAAATTTTTACTAGAGAAATTGCTTAATTGTCGTTTGGTCCTAATGTGGCACAACATGCATAAATTGCTGAATAATAAGTCATTCATTCCTTACACTTTTACTTATAAAGAATAGAACAGGGGGAAGCAGTTTCTCTTATCATTAAGACATAAGTTTGCGACATTGAATATGTGATCTTCCATTGCACTCCGGTACCTTACAGCACTGTCTGGTTGTCCAAATAGGGAGGTGATCTACCTGGTCTAGACGCACATCCTGAGATGGCTACTGGTCCTCTTGCCATTTTTTCTTCAATCTTGTTCTCAAGTGCATTTGAGGGTCGTCCTCGTTTTGTACTGCTACTACTTTTATTGGCCCAGCCCAAGACTTCTGCTACAGCTACCTTGAAGTCCGCTGGTGGAAGCAATTTTCGGTCCTCAAATCTACGCCTATATAATAGTCAGGCGTTGACGGTGACCATGCCCATCATGTCGAAATATTCGATGATAAACATTTTTTTGACCGTATTTGGACTCTGTAATAACCCAGGAATGCATCTAAAAAATCAACACCACCCACATGTTGATTATATGTTATCACGGCTTGTGGACATGGAATTGTAATATATGTTTTATCCATTTTTTTTAAAGCGTCTAACATCTGCAAGTGGATTGCTGCCTACGTAAGTAGAGGCCAAGTTAACAATCCTGTTGTCATACCATGTCGTTACAGAGAAGTTGAAATTATCCACCGTTGTGAGCTTCTCAATCACAGTACCCCTACCTTTTTCTTAGGTCCTTTTCCAAGAGAACTTTATACCAAGGGATACGGTTTGATTTTATCGTACCTAATGGCAATATCCCTTTCTTTGCCAAATAAGCCAATGGCGGCAATGATGTGTACAAGTTATCGAAAAAAGCCTGTAATGTTGTTCTTCTGGAATAGTTCTTTCAAGACGAATGACCACATTACTGGAAGTGCTTATGTTTGGTAAACCTTCAGATACTTCTTTTGATCAACGAGTCTCTGTATACGAGGTCTGTTCAAAAAGTACCCGGAATTTTTAAATTTCGCGGGTTTGGAGAGTTCGATTGTCAAAATTTTGTTTTATTGTGTTAGTATACATGCCCCAAACGTATGATAAAAGTTTCATCCATATTCACTGTTTACTTCGTTTGTAGTAGTCGCTAAAGTTCGACGTGTTTTATGAGCTCGGCGATTTTTGCTGAAACTGCTGAATTTTGACCAAAAAAACAATCTTATGAGCATCGCTCAGGAGCTGTTAAGTGACATCAACGACAATCCGAGTTTGCTTGAAAGGGTCATAACTGGTGATGAAACATGGGTGTACGGTTATGATGTCGAAACCAAAGCACAATCGTCCACCTGGAAGCATTCAACGTCACCAAGAGCGAAAAAAGCACGTCAAGTTCGATCAAATGTCAAGGTTTTGCTTACTGTTTTCTTCTATTATAAAGGCATAGTGCATCAAAAGTTCTTACCACAAGGCCGTGCGATTAAGAAGGGGTATTACCTTGAAGTTATGCGACGTTTGCGTGAAGCAATCTGAAAAAACGCCCCGATTTATGGACAAAGAATTCATGGCTTTTGCACCACGATAACGCACCTGCTCACTAGTCGTTGCTTGTTCGTAATTTTTTGGCTAAAAACAATACCGTAGTCATGCCCCAACCTCCATATTCACCAGATATGGCTCCGTGTGACTTCTTCCTGCTCCCAAAGTTGAAGAGACCCATGAAAGGTCGGCGTTTTTCCTCGATTGAAAAAATAAAGGCCGAATCGCTGAGAGTGCTCAAGGACATACCAAAAAGAGAATATCAAAAGTGCTTCGAAGATTGGAAAAAACGCTGGCATAAGTGTATTATATCTGGAAGGACTACTTTGACGGGGACCACATTGATTTAGACGAATAAATAAATATTTTTTTGAAAAAACGAAAATTCCGGGTACTTTTTGAACAGACCTCGTATAGTTCAAAGTCAAGCCTAAAACCATAGGAACCGCCAAGAACAAAATTTGATGCCTCATTTATGGGACTTTTTGAGATTATATTGCCTCAGGTTGAGCGACTCCTAGTCGGATTTATCTGCTCGTCCTTAACCATATGGTTCTCTTTCGAAGCAGTTAACAAACGCTCTCTAAGTTGTCTCAGGAACGGACGAAGTTTGTGTAACGGATCATAGCCTGATTGCCCTTTAGGCACTTGGGTTGAGTTTGTATTGAAGTGAATATAACGCTTAATCTCTTCAAAACGGTTCCACGACATGTCTTAGCTGACTTTGGGATGTTCTAAGGTTTCACTCCAGTAATCTTTAGTAGATGGCAGTTGAATAATAGACATCATAAAACATGTACCAACAAATTGTTCAATTTCTTGTGGTGTGATAATCATTTTTTTTCAGCACGCTTTTCCGTTGCATATAACATCGTTTGTCGGAATATAACTTGAAACATTTCGTCGGTAAAAAAGTATTTTAAAAATTGTACGGGTGTTTCCAACTCCATCATCATTGAAGGCAAACTTAAATAACCAGTGAATTCTAAGTCATTTCTTTCGATAAAGGCATCCCTTTATCTTGGTGTATCAGCTCTAGCAGCTGTTGAACGTTCATCAGCTGGTTCAGACAAAGGAATTAAGTCCCCTAGATCATCTTCAGACTCGTCTTCAGTCTCGGGCACGATTATCGAGGGAAGTCTTCTGACAGGCCATCTCACGCGATCCTGATCTTCAGACAGTTCTGCATCTGTACTGCCCTCAGGTATACCTTGAATAATAGTGTGTACACCACCGTAAAATCTGCGAGGATCTATGAGCCCTAAGCAGTACGGTATTAGCATAAACTTACAAAAGACAACGGTATTTTTCATTTCATTAGTACAATTATGCATGATGTGCCAAATATATTCCAAAGAAAATTCGATCCAAAGAAAAAATATGAGTTTGGTATCACTTATATGAGTAAAAACAATGAAATTTTACCTGCTTAACGTAAATAAAAGTTTATCATACAACGAATTTTTCCCCAAACGATTTCTGCACGTTAAGTTTTTTTTTTGAATTTTGGACATGAGCGCTCTCACTGTAACTGTCAAAACTTGATTTGCAAATTTTGAACCCACGTGTAGTTCGATCTTACCACAAGGCCGTGCGATTAAGAAGGGGTATTACCTTGAAGTTATGCGACGTTTGCGTGAAGCAATCTGAAAAAACGCCCTGATTTATGGACAAAGAATTCATAGCTTTTGCACCACGATAACGCACCTGCTCACTAGTCGTTGCTTGTTCGTAATTTTTTGGCTAAAAACAATACCGTAGTCATGCCCCAACCTCCATATTCACCAGATATGGCTCCGTGTGACTTCTTCCTGCTCCCAAAGTTGAAGAGACCCATGAAAGGTCGGCGTTTTTCCTCGATTGAAAAAATAAAGGCCGAATCGCTGAGAGTGCTCAAGGACATACCAAAAAGAGAATATCAAAAGTGCTTCGAAGATTGGAAAAAACGCTGGCATAAGTGTATTATATCTGGAAGGACTACTTTGACGGGGACCACATTGATTTAGACGAATAAATAAATATTTTTTTGAAAAAACGAAAATTCCGGGTACTTTTTGAACAGACCTCGTATAGTTCAAAGTCAAGCCTAAAACCATAGGAATATTGCAGGAAATCAATCATAGATTTCATGGTGCGATCAATATTTTGGCTGATCGGAATTGTTTGTCCTACCACCTAGCAATTAATATTTTGGCTGACTGGAGCGGATCAAGAAAGCACAATGCATGTTTACTTGCTGTTTTATGTGTATCTACAACCACCTTCAGCAACCTGCCAAAAAATTGGATAAATTCATTTTATACTAATCGTTTAAGCAAACCACCCAAATTTATGTCTAACTCCCCAATTCAAAACACGGAACATTAAATTTACTACACAAATTTTCCATATTAAAAAATGAGCCATTCAATATATGTAGTTGTAATTCCCTATTACCCGCCGCTACAAACCTTCAATGTTGGAAAAATTGACTCAATCGTACAGCCATTGGCTGGAATTGAACATACACCACACGGAACACAAATCATATACACTAGATTTTGCTTCTAAGCAGATTCTTTTTGAAAATTTGTACAACTTTGTACATGATTTTGAAAAAAATTTTCCCAAGTAAAAATCCATTCATACTGATTTGTGTGTGTCTCATGAATAAAGCGAACGATAATAGCGTTTATTGTATTTTCAAAAAATTTTGTCAGCGTGCTTGTAGGTCTATAATTTGAAGGATCATTCACATTGCCAGATTTGAGTATCTTTAAATTCAGCAGGGAATATTCCAATAGACATCAAATTATAGAAATTATTCGCCACATCTGGGGCTATTACTCTACCAATAAGTTTCAGTTCCGTCCATCACCACCTGGCGAAGAGCTCGCTAATGAGTCAATGCATGACAAAACTTCATTGACTTTTGTAGATTCTAGAAATATTTACTTTTTTATTTAAAAGTATATTTTGATGGCTAAATTTTGTTAAGTCAAATTTATTTTCGAGCTCATCAGCTAACTTTTCAACGATCGAGCTAAGGATGATCCCAAATACACCAAAGCTTACACCTTAAACTACATTCTTCTTATTTTCAGAAGCGAACAATTCTCTGGAAAGAGTTTTCCAGACTTTCTTAGAGTTTCCCCGAGCAAAAAAAATTTGATTGCTAATTAACTCCCTTTTGGTCATTCTTATCATAGAGTTGACCTTTTTTTTCTACAATTTTATCAGTTTGATCAGTATATTTTTTTTGTTTTTTATAGGCTCACGGATATCTTTTGAACGGAGATAGATAGAAGAGTCCTGTTTTCGGCAAAGTATACAACTTACTTTCTGTTAGGTCTCATTTGAAGGATATGAAAATCAAATCAATTTGTAGGATATGAAAATCAAATGACAGTGGAGTACGCACTTTCACTGTTAAAACGAGAAAATTTCCGACGTTTACCCCAATTTTTCAATATGACTGATCTACGCAATAGGGGTACCGGTTAATTCGTGCGGTTTTTTTTTCAAAAATTGAAGCTTTATTGTGAAAAATTGCTTTTAGACGATCGGAAATGGTTTGTTGAGCGACGCCAAGTGATTTTGCAAATTTGGGATGGATCTTGGTCGAGCAATGTCTCCAATTCATGATCTTCAAACTTTTTTGGCTGTTCTGGCCGTTCATCGTCCTCTAAGTCAAAATTGCCACTTTTAAGCCGTGCAAACCACTTCTGGCACGTATGCTCAGCTAGAGCATGCACACCATACACTTCCACCAAAATACGATGGCTTTCGGCAGCCGAAAGAGCTCGAAATTATTGGCTGCTCTGATGAAGTATAGTTTTGATTTGCTGATTTGCTTTAATCTGCACTTTATAAAGCAGTTATTAAGGGTGGTAGAGTTGACATTTGTCCAGGCCTTATCAATCATGATTATTGCGGTCAAAAGTGTTATATTCACCTTTTCACACTGTCCAATACTATCCAGCACAAAAAGAACAATTTCTTTGCGATAGAGAGTTTTAAAATTTTGTTTACTCCCTTGATCTAATGACTGCAACCTTCATACTGTGTTGGATGTAAAGAAAATCAATGTTGCATGGTCTGACGATGATGGGTTATTATGCACGGAGCAGTTATCCAAGAAAAGTAAGATTTTCCGTCGTTCGTTTTTCATCTCACCGTCAATCGAGGCCAACCATTCATTGACTAACTCTGTTGTAATTCAAGATTTTTTATTTGATCGATAAATTGTGGGCAGCAATTTTATACCTTTGAAAGAGCGTGGTTTCGCAGATTTGCCTCTACGATGAGTGGCTTTAACTTTTGAGATCCGTCCATATTACATGCTAAAAAGGCAGTTACTCGATCCTTGGTCAGCTTACCACCATGACATTTTTCATCTTTGAACGTCAATGTGTGGTCTGGAAGACATTAAAAAAAACCAGTTTCATCCACATTAAATCTGTTTTTGGGTCATAGCCATACAAAAGTTGGCTTAGTTTGTCAATCTATTGAGAACAAATAGAATTATTTACGCTGCTGCTCTCTCCACAGATTTTTTTTAATGAAATGTCGTGTCGGTTTTTGAAATACGAGAGCCCCCCTCACTTGCTGCAAATCCAGTAATCCCGAGAGACTGCGTAAAAGGCTTAGCTCTTTCCTTCAACATAAAACCGCCCACGGGAACGTTTTGTCCTCTAAACCAACGGATTCAATTGAGCAAGTTCGTCTCAAGACGGGCAAATTCAGCCTGGCGTGACCTTTTTCTATTTGCAACTAACGAACTCCCGATGACGGAATCATCGATAACATTGATGGTAAAATACCGAACTGTTTTGCGACATCTTTTTTCAATTGCCCATCCTCCACAGCTTGAACGACACGCTTCTTTTCACTAATGGAAAGACTCTTGTTCTTTCTTGGACTCATTTTTATCCTTAAAAATTAATGAACACTAATCAATTATTAACACAATTCGCTTTAAAGTTTGAACGAAGACTAGAAATTATAACTCATAAAAATTATGTAGACAAACAACAGGTCTGTGCTTCAAAATCTCTTCAAATTATGGAGAGTAGGAAGCGCGACTTCAAAGTATTGAATGTCAGCAGGTAGAATATCATTCCTTCAACTTCAAATTACCGAACGGACCAAATTGGATCGGAAAAAACTCCAAACAATCGAGAGATTCAAATTAAAGAGTGTCAAATTATCGTGGGTCGACTGTACGAGGGTCATTTAACAAGTACTTAGCCTCACCCCGGATGGCGCTGCTATTACAAAAGAGTTTTACCATCGTGCAGTACATTCTTTCAGTAGCCTACTGTCAAAGTTTCAGTCAATTCCCTTCATTAGTTTTGTTGAATGTACTGCACGATGGTAAAACTCTTTTGTAATAGCAGCACCATCAGGCGGTGAGGCTAAGTACTTGTTGAATGACCCTCGTATGTAAAAAAAAGAAAAACAAATAGCGTTTTGATGGTAATAATACAAATAAAGGATAGATTATTATACGTTATTCAGTGCTACTTAAATATTCTTCCGTTGCACATTCCTGAAACATTTGAAATTAGAGCCAAATACGAGTAATGATTAAACTTGGAATCTGAAAGATATCAATAAGATAGGTTTTATCCACTGCAGAAAGACGATTTCATTTTTGACATGTTGACGCTCATTTGATGCACTGAAAAGACGTCTATAGGGTATCTTTTAGCTTTAACACACAGATGACTTAATTCAGTCAATATATCTGTCGTCCTTTAGCTTAGTGCACTGTATGGGAATCCTTTGAAATTAAATTATTTCCAGCAATTGTAGGGATTTTAATTAATCAATTGATTGAATTTTACTAAATATTAGTGAATTTGAACTGACTTTTTCGAAGACTTTATTTATACTTAGGTTAGAAAAAAAAAATAATTGATCACTACTACATACGCTGAATAATTTTTGGCACTAATTCCATATTAGGCTTATTCTAGAAGTAAAATTTCAGTAAACAAATCCTAACTTTCATAGACTTATCTCAAAATACGAAAGAGTATTTCTTTACAATACAAAATCCGAAAAAGGAGACTGTCCTTCGAATTTCTACACCCACATTTCTTGGAATTTCCGAGAATTTCAGATTTACAATTTCATTCATTTTCAACATAATTTTATATCATTTAACCAGTTCATTTTCGAATGGAATTCAGTTGGGTTTCTATACTCCGTATTAAAAGATATATAGTACATACATATATGCATACCCATGTAGGTACGTGGATTGTGGTCGGTAAAAGCTTCAAACAGATCCTAATGCAAATTATGTCCCACTCACAAAACTATTTTATGACTTGACCGTACTAATATATTCTTCGAAGAATTAAGATTTCAATTCCTTTATCTTTATGCTAATATCTATCATTCATGAGACAGAAACAAAACCAAACTCAAACTGAGTAAAAACAATAAAAATCAGAATGTTTACATATTAAACAGTAAATTATGACACGGAAATTTGTTTCAGAGCGAAATGGCCAATTTACTTACAACCACTTAAAACCAAGTTGTGCTAAACTGTGACTTAAAACCAAACTAAAAAAACATATTTTAATTTATAACTACTGAAGTGTTACTTGGAAAAAATTAAAAATGTTAAAACGATGTCAACAAACATGAATAGACGAACTTGAAAAAATCTAATAAAATACAATGTTCTTCACCCGTTGGTAGCATTTAATTTGAATTATTTGTATTTGATGCATATATCAGTCAAAATCAATTAAAAACAATAAAAGACAGAACCTCCTTCTCTATTCACTTTTCATTCATTAAGTTTGCTGCTGCTCATTTGGTGGCTTAGTCCACACAATAAAAATCATTAAATTGGAGCGAATAATCTGAATGCGACTCGAACGTGGGCGTAACGAGGTAACAGTTTTCCTAGCCCAGGGAGACCCCAAAAATATTTTATTGAGTTATCTCTACAAACGGTAAATGAATAATAAAATTAAAGTTTTTCCGAATTTCTTTAAGCTTGTAACGAAAAAGAAAAAATTAATGTGTGGAAACAAGTTCAAAGACTTCTTCTCTAGCTTCGAGCTGAATGAATAGATTTCAAAACAAAAAATTGTTTTGGACAGAGGTGGTAACATAAGTTTTATGTTGATATTTTGATTTCTAATTAGATTTTATGGTATTGTCTTCAAAACCATGTTTAGCTATTCGGAATGTGGTTTTACGTCACCAAGGAAAATATATTACCGTTTTAAGAAATAGCGCGTAATGTCTGCATTGAAATTCGAGAATTTCCAAATATTTTTAACTTAGTCGTAATTTGCTGAGGTTGCACATATGTATATCTCTTTTCGGCTACAATGAAATCAGAGATATTCTACTTTTTGGGTTTTTATTGTTTTTAAGTTTCCAGTTAATTTGTCATTCAACTCAATACTGAACTATCTTTGGGGAAGATTTACGAGAATGACAAGTTGATCGGAAGGAATTTGATATTTCGTGGGATCAAAATTGGAATAAAGTGAAAGACAATCCATGCTGAGATTGATATAAATGCATGATATTTGGTTGATATGGGGAGTAATAAAAATTTGGAATTGATAATACTGAAGTGTTTCAAAGTAGTCATTTCATGCATTTTAAATTTTCTTTTTTGAAAATAAAGTTGTTAAAATGCTATAAAATAGTTTTTCTCATCGTTATCAAATTTAACATTAAGATTTATGTTTGATCGGAGAAGATTTACTGCTATAACTTTTATGGTTTAGTAAATTATTTTAATATGGAAAAATTTTTAAAAAACTTATTTGTATCAAGCGAAACTAATTTATTTTACCCATTCATAGCATTTTGATTGGACAGAAGCGACAAAATTAGCATTTATTTTTGTCTGAAATCTAATTATTAAATCAAATTGTGAAATCGTATATATATATATATAAATATATACTCAAGAAGTATTGGATCAGAACAACCTTCAATTTATCGACTTTGTGTTAAAGGTAGCCTTCTTCTTCCCGGTCATAAATTAACCAATATCATAGCGCTCATCATTTTATGTCACCGAATCGAAAAACATGAAAACGAGTATGTTATGAGTGTGATGATCTTGTCCACTCGCCAATGTCTTCTCATCCATTCTGAACATTGGATAATCGGCTGATAATGATGATTAGCTGTCTACCTGCCTCACATCCCCTATTTGTTACCTCAATTGAGTGGAATAGGTTGTAATCAAATAACGACAAAAGTGTTTTTGATGTTATCGCGATAAAGGTCCCAAATACAATGTTGCATTTATGTATATCAGAACTGACCGCAGGAGTATTTCTTGGACTGAGTGATATCCAACCGGTTTTGGAGGAATATACGAAGAGAAATTTTTAAAACCCTCTAGGTTTTGAGAAATTATCGGGTTTGCTTTTGAATCGCATTTATCCAATTTACTAAAAAAAATTAAACCAGATAAAAATGTTAACAGGCGAAGCATGCGTATGCCCATAAGAAATCAGCATTTTTTCAGTGAACATAATTTTACAGCGGAAGCAGTGTTTAAGTAGGTTTGGGTTCAAACTGGAAAGAATGATTACGCCCCAACTGTGCGGATTTTATTTCATCCTTTTCAACGCAGATTGAAAACTGGTTCAAAAAAAATTTCTACTATTCTGTATTTTACACGGTTTCTGTTGCCTTCTAGTACAGATCTACTCAATAAATACTCGCCTTCAACTGTATCTGATTCCTTACCGTCCAGATCCAAAATCTTCCACATTCTGGATCTGGGACTCACAAATTAAAAACTCATGATACAGTGTGTAATTATGCTTGCATTAAACGGGACAAGATGCCCGTTTATTCAAAACCATTCATGAACCCGAGTAGAAATCAGTTTAGGCATGCCTCAACGTAATGCGGAGACGGTGGGGCTTCCCTAAGTTATTCATGCCTAATGAGGCACACCTTTGTAAGACATACCTAATGTAGGCCTAATTTGGCATGGCTAACTTAAACAATTTCGGAAATTTCGCCATTTAGTGTAATATGAAGAGTGAAAAAAAAAAGCTCAAATGAAAATTTGGCAATTGAAAGTGAGATTAAGAATTTTTCACTTTTTGCCAGTCTAGTTATGCCTAATTTTTGTTATGGGAAATCGAAACAACTCTAAAATTTCACAGCAAGGACATTCCTTTTACAAGCATTCGTTAAAAAAGATAGTTTTATGAGAGTTTAGCGATACTTTCGCGAAAGTTTTGTGTTAATTTTGCGATAGCTTTACGATAGTTATACGATTATTTAAAGATAATTTAGTGATGATCGTACGAGAGTTCTACGAAAAATGAACGATATTTAAACGATAGTTTTAAGATAGATTTACGTCAATGTTACGATAGTGCCACTATAGTTTTGATACAGTGTGATAACGGATCTTTAGACAATCTAATCCAGCGAGGAATGAATTGCTCATGCATCGGAAAAATGAATCGTTAATGCATCGCAAAATAGAATCATTACGAAAAATCATTTTAAGTCTACTTAGAGATTCGAAATACAAATAAAAAAAAATGAGTCATTATCGATTCGCTAACGATAAATACGATTTCGTAGGCTACCGTTTTCTTTAACTTGCAAAAAAGTTCCAATTAAGGCAGTCAGGGGCTTGCCTGAGTAATTCCTGGTTCAGGCAGTGATGGGGCTTGCCTCATGTGTTCCCAATTTAGGTGTTGGTGGAGCTAGCCTAAAGAGTTCCTGATTTAGGCAGTGATAGGGCTTGCCTAACAGTTCCTAAACAGAAATTTTTTTTTAGTGAAAAAGCAAAAAGAACTAAAATTCATGGTAAAAATTAAAATATTCATCATTTTCTCCACTTGCAAATAAATTGTAATTCAGGCAAAGGTGGGGCTTGCCTGAAAAATTCCTAATTTGGGTGATGATGGGGCTTGCCTATACAGTTCCTAGTTTCGGGAGTGATCGGGCTTGCCTAAACTGCTCCTAAACAGACCATTTTTGGTTATATTAAATCGAAATGGTACAAAATTTCTTGGTGATAATCTACAATTACATACATGTGCCTAGCTTTAAATATTGAATAGTCTGAAAAGTATTGAGCCTCGTTGATATATATCGGGCAATACTAATCAGATTGAGTCAAACTGACATGCGTGTGAAAGGTGACATTCCAGTCTACAATTTTCATATGGACAATTTTGTATTGCGTCATTCGCGTCAAAAGTTGTATTCATTTAAATTTGAGTGAAATTTCTGAAAAAATTCGTTATATTTTACAATATCACTACGACCAAGGTGAGAAAGCATCACAGGCTCGTGAAAAATTTGTGGTGTTTACGGTCAAGATACCACAGCCAAGAGATGGTTCACTCGCTTTCGTTCTGGAAATTTTGATATCAAAGATGCACCTCGCTCAGGACGAACAATCACTGAAAAAGTTGATGAATTCTTACAAAAAATTGAAGAAGACCGACACATAAGCAGCCATGACATTGCTAAGGAACTGAAGCCCGTGCTAGAACTTGGCCAAACACTCAATTCGGCTCTGTACTGTCAGCAAATAACCAGATTGCAACAAACAATACAAAAAAACTGGCCAGAATTGGTCAATAGAAAGGGCGTTGTCTTCCATCATGACAATGCCAGACCACACACATCTTTGATGACCCGGCAAAAATTGACAGAGCTTGGCTGGGAAGTTTTGATGCATTCACCGTATAGTCGAGACCTTGCACCATCAGACTATCATTTGTTTCGGTCTCTGCAAAACTTCCTTAATGAAAAGAAATTCACTTCGAAAAGGGACTGTGAAAATCACTTGGCCAAGTTTTTCGCCGATAAACCACAGAAGTTCTACTCAGATGGAGTAATGGCTCTATCCAAAAAATGACAAAAGGTCATAAATGATAATGGACAATATGTACTTAAATAAAATCCATTTTGAATAAAAGAAATATTCAATCAAGAAATGATAAAAAAGGCTCAATACTTTTTAGACTTACTAATATTTTCAAGTTCATATGTTATGAGGAATTCGTTACTTTTCGCCAAGTTAGGCATGCCTAATTGGGCCCTAATGCTTCACGTCTAAGTTAGGCATGCCTTAATGCGATATGCTTTATTTGGAAAATCTCAAGTGAAAACATTTCGCTGCATTTAATTTGCGCCAAAGGTATCCTGTAGAGTATATATATAGGTATATCGAGAATGTTGATTTTCTTGAAAAATATGAAAGGTATTGACTGTGCTTAGGAACTGAATTAGGAACAGTTTCATACAGCCCAACAAATGGCTTAATTGAAATGTTTGTTTTTTGCTAAGCGAGAATTTTAGTTTTGTTGTTTTCACCACAAAAATTTTTCTATTTAGGACCAGTTTACGCAAGCATCATCACTGCCTAAATTAGGAAGTGTTTTGGCAAACCCCAACGCCATCTAAATTAGGAACTGTTTAGACAAAACTATAAACTGTTTAGGCAAGCCGCATCATTGCCAAAAGTAAGTACAGTTTAGGCAAGCCCCACCAGTTCCTAATTTTGGCAGCGATGGAGTAATGCGTTCCGTTTGGTATGAGGGCCTAATGTCCCTTATTTTTTTGAATCTGTGACAATTTTTGTTACACAATCGATATTTATGAATTTTCCTGGGCTATTACGTAGCCAAGTATCTTGTGAAGAAGCACAATACTTCTTAAACTGCCTAAAAATCAAGTCGTCTAGAGCCTGCATTTTCTGGCTACGATGCGAAATGCAAAATGATAACATAGCAATGCCATTCACTTTAGCCAAATGTGATGTCTCAATGTATTAATGAGAAGATTGATTAGATAAAACTGACAAAACATGATACTCATTAGACGATTTCAGATATTTTATGAAGTTTTGTATAAACCATAAGACGTTACCTGCTCCTAGAGATGGATTAAAAGGATGTACTCCCGTAGAGCTGAAACCAGATGAACCATTCCTCTGAGTTGCAGATTTTCTGACAAAAAGAGTCCCAAATAGTGATCGGGTAGTCCTTCGTCCTGGGTTATTATTCAGCCAATTTTGACATTGTTCATAGAAATAAAATTTTAAGTATCTAAAAGAAGCTCTGTTTAAGGGTTGAAGCTAGTGGGTTGTATGGCTTGGTAAGCAAAGCAGAATAATATCATTTGCCTCAGCTAGTTATAAATTTTCGACTAAAAAATGCTATGCATGCCCATCAGCAATCAGTTGGACTTTCCCAGTTGGTTTTTTAGGGATGGAATGATCGTTAAGCCAAGCTGTAAAGATATCCACAACTATGTATAGGCTGATTTTTTTAACTTATAGAGAATAGATTCCGAGACCAAGCTATCTTCAAACTCGGTTTTTTTTTCTTAACTTTCATTATACAAGCAGGAGGCAGAAATATTCGTTCAGCATTGTAAACTGACATACCTTCGTTTTTTATAGCATCTAAAGCATGTTTTAACTTTTCCTGTATTCGCCTGTATTTTGCTATTTGAATATACTATGGCCATATAAGCCTGAAAAAATGTGGCCATATTAAGCATAATCCTTAGAATAATGTAGACCAAAAATGGACATAGTAAAATAATTACGATGATTTCGAGGTTGGCATATCAACAAAACCTCAAATCTTATAGAAATAGTAAGATTAACATGATTGCAGGAAGCGAAGGCCTGAGAGGAGCTACAGTGTTACCAAGAAAAAAAAAAAAGAAGATTAACATGAAAACGATTATAAAATTATATTTAAAACGCATTGAAATTTTTTTAGGTAGCTGTAACATAAAACTGATAAAATACTCATATTTTAAATTTCCCTTTCCATAACTAACTAAACTCTGTTCAACTACTCATTAATGTTAACAGGTTAATGACAATGAATTGTCTTAGCACTACAGCCCCTTTCGGGCCTTCGCTTAGAGATGGTTAGAGTATTTCAATATCTTGATCGAATGTGTCGGCGCGTGAGAAGGTGATGCGGTCACTACCACGCTTTGGCTATGTCCGGCCAACTAGCTGCGATACGTTCTGATTTTCCTATAAGTAGTCTCGTTATTGCCAACGGGATTCAAACCAGAGACTTTCGGCTTATGCAACGAGTACTCTAACTGCCACTGACCATTCCAATTGCAATGAATTACCCTATTTATTTTAATTCTTGGGGTTTGTTGAAGAACTGTTGTAAAACTTGTTCCACTTCAAATATTTGAATCAGAAGTGAGGTTGTATAAATCCTGTTTGAAATGTTTGATGGTGCATTCCAAAACTGTCTGCTGTTTTCATTGTAGCTTTCTTCCAGCAAGTAAAAATAGACTAATTAATGGCATTCCTTTCTCGAGTGAAGCTGAATACCTGGCATTTGTCCACATTCAGGGGGAGTTGGTTGTCATTACACCACTGAAATAAATTATTCAATTTGTCCTAGAGAAATAATGCGCCGGTTTCAGACTGAGCAAAATGATACAGCTTGAAATCGTCAGCATAAAAAAGATGTAATATATTTACTAATTCCACTGAAAGCTCAGAAATTAAAAATATTGAAAAGCAACGGGCCAAGATAGCTCCCTTGAGGAATCCCAGAGAGAACATGAATTTCTCTAGATAAACATCTTTGAAATTTGACAAACTGTGCGCGGTGCTGCAGATAGGACTGAATCCAACTAAGAAGTGACCCGGTGATAATAAATCTGTGGAGTTTCTTTATCAAAACTCGTTGTTTCACATGATCAAAAGCTTTGCAAAAATCGGTGTAAATTGCGTCAATCTGGTAACCTTTTTCCAGACCACATAGAATGTCAGATGTCATAACCATGAGGTTGGTAGTAATGGACATATTTTTTCAAAAACCATGTTGTTCTTTATTGAAGTATAGCTCAACGATTTGAGAAATTTATTTGCGTATAATCTGCTCAAAAAGTTCAGGAGTGGTAGATACAATAGTATAGCAATTACAGGGGAACTAGTAACCGATTTTTTCACCTTTTTTATGTATTGGAATTATGTTAAATGGTTTCCAATACGAGGGGAAGATTTCACTTGAGAGAAACTTATTGAAAATAATATGAAGGGGCTGAGTTAGTATATCTTTACACTGAGCTAGAAAGTAGGGGGGAAACTCGATCAGGGCCAGGTCCCTTATCCGAATCCAGACCCTCAATCGCCTGGTGAATATCTTCTTCCGGGATTGCAATGTTTTCAATTAAGGTCCTTGGAGATATTACAGTAGACCTTAAATTTGCTGAAGCTAAGAGATCGTGGTAAACTTCCTGAAAATGATCAGCAAAAATTGACAGGGTTGATCTGGAGAAGTTGAAGTGGAACCTTTGTAGGCCATTGTGGGGGGAAAACCATGGTCTTTACGTTTGATGTTTACAAAATCAAAGAACTTTTTAGCGTTGTGAATAATATTTTGACCAACAGCGTTAACGTACAATTCATACGCTTCTTTAGATTTAATCTGAAATTCACTGGCAAGTTCAGGATATTTGCTATTGATTTCGTTACTTGTATTTTTGTTCCTTTTCATAATTTTGTACAACTTGGCCAGGCTGATCGTCGAATCTGTTGAGAAAAAAGCAACACAGCCAAGTTCCCTTCGTTGAAAATCCTAGCGGCAACATTCGTGTCTATTTCCATTATTCTAGCACCACCATGTAGAGTTTTTGGTGCTAATTTCCAAATGATTTGTTTATTAGCTTTAATTGTTGTTTTGCAACGCTCCAACCGCACGTTTTTACTTAAATCTTCATACACACGCCTCATGGCTTCTAGGATGTCGGATAGCAGTTGGGTATAATTGTGTTAAAAGATTCGAAGCCGCTAGTGGCTGAAGTTGAAGCTCGTTACCGAGCACAACATAAATCCTGACCATTTCGGTATTAATCGCATTGAGGAGGACTGGTGTCCGAGGAACTATAATAATACCGAAAATTACTTCGAATTTCGCCAACCATTTTCTCAGCGGCATAAGAATTTCTTCTTCTGCAGTTCATATGGTCGTACCTCGTTTTTATACCCTTTAGCTTAACTGAAACAATATTCTTATTAATTTGAATTAAAAGATCAAATTTTATCTAGTGGGATGAATTTCAACGTGATCGTAATGAAAATGAAAACTAAAATTTTTGTATCCAAGGATATATAATTACAAGGAGAAGAATAAACTTCTAGCTAAAGTACGTTATGTATTTTAACATGCTTTTTAGACACTGATTTCCCTCTGAAGCAATTTACCTACTGACCTAGCAGATGTATGGTACATTTAACTCAATATTAAAGCTTATGCAAATAATCTACCAATTAGTTACAGAAGCTTTCTTGCCAACTCCAAAGTCATTTTCCTCTACTGAAAAAAAATCCCTTCTAAAAAAAACTCAGATCAAACGACAATCAAGTAGCAAAGACAACCGTATCAATGCCTAACAATACGTTGATTTTCAATTGTTTTCGGCTTGTCTTTAATATGTAACAACTAATTAAATCCAGCTTAAACAATCCAAACGCTTACACAAGCTCTCCTTCAAACATTAGCGGCTAAAATTCGGTACAAAGGAAAAAACCTCCAACGAATTGAATTGGTCATGTCACTCATTCAAAGTCAAATCTCAATAATCTTACAAAACACATCGATCTACTCCAACCTGTACCTACTCGTACATTTGCCGCCAATACCACCTGTCTCCCTCGATCAATTGGTCGATCATTCAGAATACTTAAGCTGTGAATATGAAGATCAAGCGAACTGAATTACATAGAAAAAAACGTGAACTAAACAATTTTGCAACAATCTAACGTATCAAATGTATTTATGTGCTACAAAAACCACCCACCACCCACGAAAAATTTCTATGAAATATATTGCCTTGAAATCACTTGCAATTCTCTTCAAAATCGCGATCGCCGAGAATAATGGAACCGAGAAAAAAAATTCCTCGCAAAACGGCCAACAATGTCCACGGGTCGCGATCGTAACATAAATTAGCAACATTAGCAATATGACCAAGCGCGAAAAAAATTAACTGGGTTACTAGTGACTGACGGCTGGAACAGGTTGAAAAAATTTGCCATGATCAGTTGTCGGCGAAAGCAAAAAATACAAAAAAAGAAAATGAAAATCGACATGACGAAAAAAACGGGCGATAAAAAGGCTTTAATTAGTGCAGTTTGAGATTGCACTCCAAGCAAAACCAGCTCTTGGCCGTCCAGCCAGCGCGAGCTTAACTTAGCTTAGGTAAGCTTACTTTTGGCATTCTCAGGTCTCAGGTGGACGACGTATGCGTTGATATGTGTCTGAATGGGCCCGCAATGGATTTTGGCTTGTCATCAACTTCAGCACGACACATAATTTAAAGAGCATGAGGAAAAAGCGATAATTAAACAAAATACAAATAGATTCGCCCCTCAGAAACGATTGGTGGCGGCGGCGGATTCACACATGTGTACTCGTACGGAGCAAGTAACGACAGTAATAAATATAAAATACACGACAGCACGTTAATTTATATTTGTTGTGATGTATGCGATGCAGTAGTCTCATGTGGACCGATCGGGTGCCAAACTGAATTAATTGAGTCAATTTTCTTGATTCGCCAAACTCTGGGAGAAGTTGCTCCGGCAAGATCAAGAAACTGTGAGAAAGTTTACACACATTTTAAAACGGAGCTGATTTTAGCTTCAATGACGTCATGGGGGTTAGGTGATGTCTAGGTTGGATGGAGCTTTTGACCGTAAAATTATAGATGATTTTTTTATCGATCGATAAATGTGTTTTATTTTACTTCCTTGAAGCTTTGGTTGATAATTCGAATCAAGTCATTGATGACTATTTCCTGTTTAGACAACATTCAGCAATCTTCAAATGAAAGTGGTTATAAAAATGATAATGAAATGAACTTCCCTGACCTATGAGGGAGGATTACATCAAACGCAACCCTGATCTTCGATCTTGGCGAAAATTAAATTCTAATTTTGGAAGCGAATTTCTCGCGTTTCTCCGAACTAAAAATACCAACGCATTTCATTGTCGTATCACACGACCTTCCCCTACACATGTGTGATGCCAGTGATCGCGCCATGTTATCTACGACGGACCACCCTCACAAACCGACGCGTGATTGCGCGTACTGATTTTTGATTGTCAAGTTTGACGTCAACGTGACACAGAGATGCGAAAAACTCGACACTGATGGACAGCCGACTCAGTAAGTCAGTCGTCGTACTATCTTCCTCCGGTATCATTTACTCATGCGATAATTATAGGGGGGGCTGGTGTTTTTTCGCGATCACTTTTCATATGGGATCATACTCGTATGTTTGTCGCATTGATCGTTATAGCTGATTGTCTCATGTGTTAAATGAGTATGTTACACATGCGTCGAGTGGAGTGTGATTCAACTGTCTATTGAACTCTTTAGATGCTAGGTCAGTGTATGGGTATATTTATAGCAAAACTAGTGATTTTATGACGATCAGCGAACACTCGATCGCTCCGATGCCCTGTTTTGATGCGGGCGAGGGTCATTTAGACAGTTTCAGTGGTTTTGCGATGGGAATGTACGTAAGTGATTTTAAGGGAGAATGGAGAAAAATTGATTTTGATATTATGCAAAAATTTTCATAAAAAAATCTTCAGCTGAATAAAATAAAGCTATGTTTTGAATGTTCCTATTTTAATGGAGCTTGGGAAAGTTCTTTGCAGATTAATGAAATGAATTTTATCATATTGGTTGGTTTGGAAAGATTTATTTAATCATCATTCATGTTGCTGCAAATTTTGCAGTGCAAATGTCATAAAATTAGCAATTCTCACTACTCACGAGTAGCCTGATGTATGCTTTGGCGATCAAAATATTTTCTAAGCAAGGACCCCGCTTTGACTATTGTCATTTCTAGGAAGCCTCATTGGAAAAAGTACAAAAGATGTCGAAAAGACGCCTTAAAGCCATTACATTTTAGATATAGTCATCTCTAAGACTGCACTTATTGTCAGCGAAAGATTGAATCATGGATATCTTAGTATGTGTCCCGCAATACGTCATTTTATTGGTTTTGGCAATCATAAATTACTTATTTTGGTTGCAATTAGGAAAAGATTTCCAACACGTTGCACAGTGCATTCTGGCTCCCATCTTCTCTTTAAAATATAATTAATGAAAATTTCATTCATATTTTCAGTGGGCCATGGTTTCACGAGAAGATTAGTGAAGTGGGCCATGTTTGGTGACCAAATTAGTAAACTTCAAATGAGATAAAAAATTAGAAAAAATTTCGCTCAACTTTTAGTGGAAGAGTTAAGTAATCGAATCAAATAACAGTTGGGCCTTTTCGAATATCTACTAGTTTCCTAACAACTTGAATATTAAAAAATCAGGCACTCATCTCGTTCCTCGATCGAGCATCAAAGTCAAGCAGTACCATCCGTGTTGTAGTACTAAGGTGGATGGCCAGATGGTATACAAAAGTAATGATATTATGTGAAATATCCCTAATCACGGTCTTATAAGGGATCCTTGTAAGCTTAAATGTTCGACCCTACCCAAGCAACTGAGTTCTTTAGTTCTTCTTAAGTAAGTAACCTGTTTCACTAAATCAAATAGTGATCAGTCACTAATTCTTTTTCGCATACTTGGAACTTTTTGCATTAGTGAAACACAATTGAAAATTAGTTATTTTTCACTGATTTACTTTTAGAGACCTAAACTACTTGATTTCGATAAATTCTAGACAAACTAGATGACAGAACGCATCATACAGATTTATGATGTCTAACTTATCTGCAGTATTTACCGAAATGAAGTCATCTTATAGAATTCTTTGCAAAAGTCTCAAAAATAGGTAGGAGAAGGTCCTCCGACCGAAGCTAAATAAAGTCCACTGAATATCGAACCGCATGGGGGATGGCGGAGTTTCAAAAAGATTTTTTTAGTTGTTGCCAAATATCTCGAAAACAGTGCTTTATAGAGGAAAATGATCAATACGCTTATAAGGTGGTTTGTTAAGATTTGCCCCTTTTTACTCTTTTTAAGTATAAGAGCGCGTGAAAATAAGAAACTTCTCGGGGTGCGTATTGTCGTTTTTTTTTTAAATTTTTGGCGCACATCGCGAAGAGCTACATTGTACGGACTATTTAATTCTTCTGTGTTGTTTCTCAAAGATATAGCCTATAAAAATCCAAAATATAGGAGGCTGCAAGAACGTTTTTTACAACTTTTTTTGTACATACCTCAAAAAATTACGCCGCTCTGAAAATGTGAAATTAAGGTTTATTTACATTTGATTTATGAGCCCTTCAAAACGTAAATACCCAAAAATTTTGTGTATAATATGTAAAGCCTAAATATTTTTAACTGAGCTCGAGAAATCGTTACGTTACGTTCCACGCAGACTTCTTTCGGGACAAGGAACGTTTTTTCAAATGAAATACTTGGAAGTGATATTTCCCTTTAAAGTGAATCAGTCAAAGTGTGTTAGTTTCATGTTTTATAATAGGTACTCACCTTTGTTTTCGATTTGCAATGTGATAGCTGAAATGTAGTTCGGAACTAGTAGACCAGTTTATTTCGAGGCTGAGCCAGTGATGTCACTAGAAATTTGCTTCGAGGGTCAAGATTTTGTTTATGGAGTTTAAATAGGTATCCGTTTGAGTAAATTAAACACTAAAGTTAAATAAAAAATATCAAGAACTACTATAAATGAAATTCTGAAACGTCTTTTAAAACTGAAAAAATGAAAGAAAAAAAAGAGGATAAAAACATTTGAAATAATTATAAATTTGTGCTAGGTACATTTTCATGAATTTTCATTCGTATTTATTTCAAAAATATTCACTAGAGGGTCATGAAACGTTATTTTCAATGCCATGAAGGTTTTTCTTTAATAAAAAATCTAAAATCTCTTGAAACATTGAATTTAAAGCATGGTTAAAAATGTCAACGTAATCAAAAATTTCAAAGAAATATTCTTCGAAAATTGCTCAAAAATAATAAAATAAATATCAATGACAAGATAAAAGTGCAAGTGCACTGAGTCTTCCAAAAGTTGTTGAGTTCCTCAGCATAGTATTCAGTCGTTTCGTAGTGGAAAACGTGCGCTCGATACTTGATGTTGTTCCTGGTATTGTGACCAAAATCAAAATGTTCGGGACAAACTGCCCTTCACACAAGCTCATGATCTCCAAGCCTTCACAATTCATTCATTTTTGCGTACAAAATTAGAAACTCCCCAGCGAGGGCTGATAATGAACATTTGGGTTTGAAATATGATAATAATGTTTCCAGCTTGTTAGCTACAATAGGTGAAGCAAACGACGGAAGAAATATTTAGAAAGCCGTCAATACGTCTTAGTTTTTCAATATTCTTTTTTGTAAACTTTCGATAACTTCATCGACGCTCTGATTAAAGACGGTGATTCCAAAATATTCTTGGATTGATTTGGTTTATTCTTGGACCTTGCTGTTCAGTGTTAAAAACATCTCGAGATAGATTTGAACAAGAAATAAATATTTGGTATTTCGGAACTGCTTCTAAATGGAGTTAGGGATAAAAAAGCTCTTTTCAATCGCAGAAAGAAAAGCGCCAGATTTTCCAGAATTTCGGTGTCTAGAGAAAGAAATTGCTTGAAGACGCACAAATTGGTTTCAACAGCTCAACGAAGCTTAAGAAACTTGTATGTCGTGCGATCAATCTGGTATCACACATGCTGAGGAGCCTTTTCTTCTTAGATTGAGGTATATACTCTTCACTTGACTAGCGTAACAGTTTTTCCTGCCTTAAAATTTAACTTACCAGTAGAAAGTGCTAAATCTTTACAAAGACGAAATTTACTAGGCTTTCACAGCCTTTTATTTAGATCCTTTAGACTTTGAGAAAATAGACCACTACTCAAAGGGGGTGTCCTGTTTAATTGAGTTGCCACACATCTCACACTTAACAGTCATCCGAAGTGCAATGGAATTTCCTTAACGTGAGGCAGGTACTTTGGAAACTTTTGAAACTTTGACCAAATGATAACTTGAATCAGAAGAGTTTGCGGGATATGTCATTCTTCATTAATCTTTATTACTCATTCTTTTAGCTAGAACGAAAAGTAATTTTAAAAATATTTCTAAACTAAGCCATATTAACAAAACTTGTTTCATAGTTCTACAATAATATTTGCTTGCAAAATAAAATGGGTTGTGTGGTTAATCATCGTTAACTTCGCCTTTTAATTTTTTACGATTAAAAAAAACACAAAAATATTTTTAGATCCATACAAATTTTAGTTAAGGTATGACACGTTCCAGTTATTTATTTATTTTTAGATCCATACAAAAAGTTTTTTAATTATTCAAATTTTAGTTGAGGTATGATACGTTCCAGTGTATCATTTGAAAGACAAAAATTGAAATATGTTAATCCAGTGTTAAAGTTATGGGATGTTGTTTCAAGGAAGGGGTGTACAACCAGAAAGGCTTAGGACTGTTATCAATACTATTAGATTGCAGTGATATTTTAATCATATCATATTATGATCTCATTGCGTTCTTAATCGTCTTTTTGGCTTCTTTGCGAAGTAGCTGGTAGTTCGCGAGGTCAGTGTCAGAGCCGAAATTCGTGTATTTTCTACGCGCCTGGTCCTTCAAATAAAGAGCGTAAGAGCTGAAAGATGTAAGATTTGTTATTATGCTAGTGAGATTTTGGCAAATTTGGTTTTAAACTTTTCTGCTAAACTTTCCAGCGCTGCTTGTTTTTTAACTTTATTTTTACAAATCGCCAGCTAGGACATTCCAAAGCTCTAGTAGGTCTTCTATAAACATTATGAGGCTTTTGATGTCATCTTTAGTCCACGTGAAACTCATTTTTGTTTTGCATCCACAAGGGCGTGCATGATAAAATTTTCAAACTGCTTCAAATTCAAGACCCTCGCGATCGCACAACGACATTCGGTGTATGTGTACACTTAGTATACGGTGTATCATTTCGTAGTCGAAATGAGTTACTAGATAACCATCTACTACTTTTGTGATACTAGCCAAAGACGAAAATATTAACATCCAACAAAATAATGCTCACATCCATACGGCTACATCTACCAAAACGTGGTTCTAGGATTACGTAGTATAATTATTACCATGTCCAGCGTTGAGTCCCGAACTGAATCCGATAGGAAATTTTAACGAGATATCAGATGGAGTATTAAATAGTTTTGTTTAATAGCGTTTCAAGTCGATTATTAGATGTGTCAGATTAAAACAGGAATACTTTGTAATGGTATAAGGACTTTATTAGATTGATCGCTCGAGTGCGCTGCACGTACTAGTATTTATATGGATTCTTGTACACCATTCTTAGTATGCGTTGATGGTGCATGTGCTCTCTGTATGTGTGACAGCTCGGCCATCCTATGAGAACGTGCCTCGAGTCCTTTATCGCTGCCATCGTCGTCGGTATCCCTGGAGAATGGATCGATCTCTAGTCCTAACTCGCACCATGGCTTCATATTTTCATTGAAAACACTCTAGCGTAGTATCTTCTGTCACGTTGAGATTCCAAGTCCTCGACCTCGTGCGATCACATAGGGACCTTTGTATCTTGGCTCCAGCTTCCGAGGTTCGCCTGTGGCTGATGGGGCGTTTCGTATGACAGCTAAATCGCCTTCCTCATACTTTGTGGGCGCTTGTCGAATAGCTTTTTCTGTTTTGCTCGTTCCGTCTTGATTTTCTTGATAGCAATCTTCCGCTTATCAGACAAATTACTCTCAGTCGTCTGAATGTCATCTGCTACTGCTTAGATGAGTCGATTATTGACTACGTCTCTCATCTTGAAATCGCATAGAAATCCGATTGGCGTGAACTTCGTGGTTGCGTTTCGTTGGTTGTTCACTGTGAACTGCATTTTGTGGATGTTTGCATCCTAATCTCGTGGCGCACTTTCGTTGATTTGTATGAACTACAGTTTGGTTAGCCCGTTCAACCTGACCGTTTTCCCGTGGATCCTCACAGCTACTTGAACGTGTTTTATCTCGTTATTCTCGCAGTGCCGCCGAAATATCTTCGATGTATACGACGTTCCTCTGCCGGTGATTATTCGTTCCAGAATCCTAAAGAATACACCCAGGTCATTTAACATTTTTATGACTGGTTTTGTTTTCGTGTTGCTTACTGCTCTCAAGATGGTGCATTTTGTGAAGGGACCACATATCGCTATTACGTGCATATTTCCGTTTCGGCTGCGTGGAAATGGTTCTAGGTGATCTATGTTCAATACACGAAATGGTATCGGGTTAACGTCCGTTGAATGGAGTTCTCCCTCTGGCTTTCCTCCAACTTGTTTGTCATAGCAGCACTTGACACATGCCTTAATGTACTGCTTGACCAGCTTACGCTGTTTGAGGAACCAAAACATTTTCCGGAGCTTCTCTAGCGTCTTCGGTTCACTGAAATATCCCATTTCGTCATGATGCGTTCGTATTACTCGCCATCTTATTGCTTTTGGGACAACGAATCTCAAGTTGTCGCCTACGCGTCGATAAAGACGACTTCCTTTTAGTGAGTAACCTGTCTTAAGCTGCGTTATTTGATCGAGCTCTCGTTCTCCCTGCAGTATCTCCACAATATCCTGCAGAGATGGATCCAGTCGATTTAGATTCGGAAAACGTTTTCGGCAACGGTCTGAATGCCGTCGCTCTCGTTAGCTGATGCTCGGCTGAGAGCGTTTACGTGTTGCATTTCGTCGCTGGATCGATGTTTTATGATATTCGTACTCTTGTAGTCGCAGGAACCACCTAGCGATTCAGGGAATGAGTGGCTTTCCGGTCTTCGTGACAGTTTGAACCATTCGACTGTTTCCACAATAGCTAACACCTCCAGCTCATGGCTCGTATAGTTCTGCTCCGACGTGTTGCATTGCTGGCTATAACATGCTACCGGATTCCAGCTACCATTTTATTACTGCATCAGCGCTCCACCTATGCCCATGCTGTTGGCATCTGCGCTGCATCTGGATCGTATATTTCGAGGACTAGTTGGCACGTTAAGGCCCCCTTTAGTTCGCTGAAGGCATCGTCCTGTGCGTTGACCCATTCGAACTTCCTTCGTCCGTAATAACTTCGTTAGCGATGATGCTTTCGTTGCAAAGTCCCGGATGAACCGGCAGAAGTAGCTTGCCAATCTCAGGAAACGTCGAACTTCTGGATCGTTCGTTGGCACTGGAAAGTTGCGTATCGCATCCGTTTTGATGTTGCCGGGTGAAATTCCTGCTTCCGAGACTATGTGTCCCAGGAACGTTAGTTGCAATGCGAGAAACGCGCACTTGTTTAGCCGGAGTGTCATCCCGGCTTCCTCCAGCAGATTCAGAAATTCGGTTAGCGTAGTCATTAATTCCTCGACCGTGTTGGCTGCAATGATGATTTCGTCTACATTGCGCTTATGCTGTTCTCCGTTCGCTTTAATATGGACGTGATGACTCTCTGGAATAAGGCGGGTGCATTGACTAGTCCAAAGAGCATGCAGTTGAATTCGTAGTGCCTGTTGTTTGTCACAAATGCAGTGTATTTCCGTGAGCTCTCGTTAATGGGGATCTGGTAATACCCCGCCATTAAATCTAGCGTTGTAAAGAGCTTTCATCCGGCCAACCACGATAGCTGCTCTTCCACGATCTGCATCGTTCTTTCACGGTGACTGCGTTTAAAGTTCGATAGTCAACGCACAATCGGTCGCTCCCACCTGCTTTCTTCACCATCTTTATGGGTGCTCCGTATTCCGATTCACTTTATCGAATGATGTGGCTGGGAAGTTCTTCAATTTTCGCGTCAACCATTGCCTGTTTGGTGAAAGGAATTCGATGTGGTTGTAATGTGTAATGTGTCTTAATTTCGCACGTACCGTTCTCAATAACAATTGTTAAGTTCCCTCTACCAAGGACGTCCGTGCCCAATAATATAGGCGTATTGAGCTCATGATCACTGATTATGTATAGTTCGCACGGTATCTATACATTACACACGATTATGTCAAGAGTTGCTTTAAATTCGCACCATTTAACACCGTGTGCGAATCCCTTGAACGTTTTCGTCACTGACACAATGTCTACGTTTAGCCTACACGCCATTGATTTTTCGAATCAGAGACTTCTCGCTAGCAGAGTCTATTATCGCATTATATTTGAAGCCGCGCACTACGACAGGACACGTAACCACATTTACACCACTGTCTTTTAATTGCTGGACTCGGCTCGAATGGCACTATTCCGTCCGGTGATTGGTCTTGAGGCACTTTTGGCATCGGGGCCTCCTCGCTGGCTTTAGGCAGTTGAGCGATACGTGCCCCATTCCAGAACAATTGCAACATGTGATTGAGTCCCGTCGTCGTCTTGAAGGTATTGATACGCTAGCCTCTCGTTCGTCATCGTTTGTTGCCGACATTGGTCTCGTGCTGCTACGAATAGTTGCGATGGCCCCTTGCGTTGGCCAACAGTGGCTGAGAAATTGTCGTACCGTTGTGTGGCGCGACCCGCTGCAACGAGCCGTCGTGCACGGACATGATTCTAGGCTGCTATCCGTGTGGTCGTTTGAGACGCCTGGTTGTCTCTCTCTCGATGCTTCCTTCTCGTGGTTCCTACGTGATGTCAATTCAACTGCTGTTGCTGCGCGCGTTTCGACCATTTCCTGCAAGCTGGCAAGCTCCGTCGCGCCTTGGTCAGTCTCGGCATCTTCGGTGATCTCACCGTCGTCGTTTTCGATATCGATGACCTCCGGCTGGAGTGCTTCCTTCAGCCTTGTTTGCATTGCCAGTTTGATGCCCGAATAGTGAAGCTTCCTTTTTTTCAGCTGACAGTGCAACTCGTTCACTGAGAGCTCGCTGATCGGCATCTTACTCTTTGGGATCGGGAATCCGTATCCCACTTCTAAATTTGTTAGATTAAAACAGGAATACTGTACTGGAATAAGGACTTCATTAGATTGATAGCAAAACAAGACTCCCTCGCGTGCGTGAAGCGCACTCGTATTTATATGGGTTCTGGTACACTATTACTAGTATGGGTTGATGGTATTGGTGCGTGAGCTGTCTGTACGTGTGACAGGTGTAATATAAAATAAAAAATATGAACTAAGTATTAAATTTAAAAAAAAACTTTTAAGTGAGCTTTTATGATTTATTTTGGAAAGGAATATGATCACCCTTTCATCCTCACTAAATTTTCCTAAAGGAATATTATTCGAGAAAAATTACAGTTATTTGAAATAATATCTTTTTTTCATGAGAGACCCAAAAATATGTTTCAGTCTATAATTATTCAAAATGACTTTTTGGCCCAAATATGTCCTGTCGTTAGCTTTGGAAGAAATCATTTATTAGATACAATTCAAATTGTCTTTTTAAGGCTTAGCTAGAAACAGTCTTAACAAGATCTTAACTAGATATACAAGTAGGACTCCATCTCTCCTACTTGAAAAATGAAAGCATTAAATTTGTTTTTTGCAGAAAATGAACACCAAACCGACTGACCATCCCCCTATTTGCCCTACAAATTTCATCAAATAGATTGTTATTATTTTCATTTAACTTATTTCGCGCGTCATACGAATCTGATCAAATAACGTCAATTAATTTGCGTATAATGTTTGCATGTCGAGAGGGGTCATGTGAAGATTTTGCTCTTTCTCCCAACAAAAAGACGAGATGACTATTATTTTCTTTCGCCCCCTATCCTTCCCCCGCATTATTGTATTGCTCACAGTAAGTGCTAATTGCCTTGCAAAACCTTTTTACTGATTTTATTTTTCAATGATGTGGCGATCACAACAGTAATAACGACAATCTAAGCTAACGCCGTCGACGACGGCCGCGTCGACAACGATCTTAAAGCGCGGGTACTCGAAAATGTATCTTCGGTTGTTTTTGAAGTAGAAGATTCTGCGCTTGAGAGTATATTTGAAATTTTATATTGTTCATTCATAGTGTGTTTAAATGACAATTGTGCTCTTATTTATAAGCAGATTGAAGTGCGCTCTTTATTATTTTATTATGGGAGGGAAAAAGTGTTATTGACACCTTCAAGTGTTTTATTTCAATAGGAAGTTGATGATTTTGATCGATTGTGAGAGGAGAAAATATTTATGTCATATGATTTAAAAGTGGAATCACCCACATTACGAGTATTAATGATAATTAAAGTGGTATTCGATTACAACTCTGAGATTTAGTAGGTAGTTGAACTAAATGATAAGGATTATATTATTTCAATTCATGTCGTTGCAATAAGGCATTAATCTTGCTATTGATTTAATAACGCTTGTCTTTTTGATATATTTTGAATTATTTATTCTTTTCCGTTGATAATCGTTAACTGATATAATTACTTGTGATTCGCTGAGATTTTAAATTTTACATATGGATATACTTTTGTTTCCATTATTTAATTTGGACTTTAATTGTTAATAGAAGACAGGAAGTTGTTCTGTCATTCAATTGAATGGTGTCATGAACGATATAGAACCGCTTATTCATTCATGAATTTTAACCGGATTTAACTGATAAGTCAATCAAAAAAAAAACTATCAAAAACCTAAAAAACAATGGTCATAATTGAGAATGCTGTATCACCTGACTTGTATTTAATTCGATTGATCCATTCAGAATCGCATTTTCATCGAATATTTTTCAAGCTCTACATTCCATAGTGGCTGGTTTACCTAACTTCTGACTCTGTCTAGAAAATTAATTGGTACATTTCTAAATTTTTTCATCAAACCACTATTTAGCATTTGAATAAAAGTCTCAGCTATCCTGTTGAAAACTAATCGAAAAAAAAAAAATTAGTTACGACTATTCAATCACATTCACACGTGGATCATACGTTATCGCCTTCAGCCAAGCCACTAGTGACTTCCTGATACATCAGCACATGCTGCGAATTTTAATGTTCCGTCTTTTAATAAAAGTTCATCAACAAAATCAGTTCAATAACTCACCTGAATAAATTAACAGTAGATGATGCGTTTTTCTTGAAAACCGACAACATTACGACCATTTTCAATAAAATTTATTTAATTCACATTGGTATCGAAAGCTTAACAAATACGTGACTAATGAGGTGTCGTAAAACGCGTAGCGGTTTTTATTGTTATTATTATTATAAAACGTAAAGAAAAACATCCAATAATCTGATTCTTTAACAAATCCACCGAAAAATCCACCTTTTATCGATGAAAACCATTGAAATGTTGTTTTGGTCGTGATATGTCGTTTCCGTCACTATATGTCGTCCTCCTCCTGCTTGCTTCCATGATTGTCTCTTGTTCATTTGGTGTCGTTGTCATTTTAAACTGAATCACACTCAACCACAGAAAATGCTTGAAAAACTCTCAGCATGTAGCAAAGTATGCTTACCATTGCCACGGATATTCTCTTAATATCCCAGCATGACTTCATTCACAATTTTTCGGCGAGACCAGACCAGGTCGATTACAACAGATTAACGATTATTTTTCTTCGCGCACATTAAAAGAAAGAACCTACAAAAGAATAAAACATCACCGAAAAGACTTGACAACAATCAATGAATTGGGATGTTTTTAGTGGTAAATGAGAATGGGATTAAATAGAAAAGCCAAGTGGAGAGTTATAAATGTCTAAATATTTCATAAAAGAAGCTTTTTCAATCTTTTCTTCACAAATTAAAAATGCAGACACATTAACATTTGCTTTGGGTATATAAATTGACAAAAAGATCATGAATAGATGTTACATTGTCATGGTAATCATTGCATAATGCTTGCGATCCGTTTTAGGTGACAATCAAATCAGGTAAAGCCACATCAATTTTACACGTGCTTGTGGTTTGATTCGCGTAGATAAATGAGCTGCAATTAACAAAATTGAAACAGAACTTGACAGTTTAATGCACAGGAAGCGAAATAACAAATTACTGCTGTCGTTAATTAATCGAAAAACATCCTTCGATTTATCTCATATATTTTTTATTTTATAGTAGCCGTGAGTCGTTAAAAATCGAAAATATTTAATTTAAATTCATAATTTATATAACCTTGTTAATATCAAATCTGCAGGAAGCAAATTGATGACATTCTCTAATGTTTCGCCACCTGATTTCAGAAGCCTTAACTATTTTTAGAAAAATGTGTTTATTATTTCCAATTTGATTTTCAGCGCTCAAAATTGCCAAACGGTCAATCAAACCAATCAATGAATTCCGTCGAACATTCAAGTAGATCATCGAATTTGATAGCATCCGTTATTTACATATCTCTTCCAATTATCAGCAAATAAATTAACTAATTCTCATAAACAATAAGAAAATATCACGTCAATTAAAACCGAAAGCCTCCATCAGTTTTGACGCAAATATTAGCTGGAAATTTACGATAATAACTTCGTTAGTTCAATATACATGCATGCTGGTGCTGATGCTGGAATTGTGCTATCCTAAATAAGACAGCAAGTGTGAGGTGCTCTACAGATGATTTGGCTTTTCCCAGCACCGTCAAACCTTGTTGAATAGCCAATTAGTTCCATACGTCGAAGTGTCCACCAAAAGAGATTGTATTATATCGATCATAAAACATACGGTGAATTTTTCATCAAGTGAATGAGATTAGCATCAGAGAAAAGTGATCACTTCATAATTAACAAAGTCCTCCTCAATTATCATGCCGTGATGTCCCATTCTCCATGTCAGTTTCTTTTTCCTCGTCGTTCCATAATTTTCACCTCATCTGATCTTCCTCTTCGGCCAAAGATGTACACTGAGATGCGCAGCGAGTGACAAAAAGTTTGAAAAATCCGAAAAAATAAAATTATTAATTAAAGATGACAGATCGCACCATTTTCAGTATCGAATAATTTAATCGTTCTCATGGTCCACGATATTTTAGTACGTGATTATGCGCAGCGGGAGCTTTTCTTTTGTTTAGGATAAGAAGAAAAGCCCAGAGGGAACTAGTGGTAAGCCGAAACTTCAATTATTCATCGGTAAAAATGGTCTCCTGTGTGCGATGTCTTTCCTGCTCGTTTAGCATTCGTGATTGTGCCTTTTAACTTTTATTTCAATTCAAATTGCTTTGAGTGGTTAATTAATAACTTATTTAAGATTTTCGATGCCTCATTCTCAGCTTACATTTGTTCATATCCATATTTATTAAACGTGAGATGGTGATTGTTTAAAAATTTTATTTGTTGATTTAAGATCCTCGATGATAAGATACCTTCGGTTGATTAAGTTGGCATTGTATTGTAACCTGGCACCTGGTGATTGGATTTTGTTTATAGTTACTTCAAGGAGATGAAATAATTCATAAATTGTATAGGCCGGTAATTAGAACATCGAAAATTCAATAGGAAATTCGATGAGGCGGATGAGATAAATGCTTCAGATATGCTTAACGCACAGCTGTAGGCCATTGTGTTTGATGTCTAAATAAATAATTATATAAAAGAATGATTTCCATATGTTCTGATTGATAAAGTAGAAGTGTTTGACCGCATTAAGATTTTCTAGCAAAAATATTCAGTTATTCTGAAATCGACTCCTATGCATAAATAAACTAATAAAAATATTTTTAGAAAACTATAAGAAAAAAGACTCCAAAACGTCATCAAAAGAAGGTTTAATTTTTGAAGAATCTGTTGAACAGGTTACATATAAAACGGTTGCAATAATTTAGTTTCCCGAATCCGCTTTATTATCACTGTCCACTGGCATAGCAGACGATTATTCCGGGCACGCTTTCCAAAACCCTTATGGAAAAAAATAAAACCGCCGTTGGAGCGTGAATTTGATCGGCCTCTTCTGGTCCTAGGTCTGGAGCGTGAACGGTTTCGAGTAGGCAACTCCAGGCGATTCACTATTTCAGTTAAAATATCATTCGTTGACGGAAGGCTGCTGCAGTTCGATCATCAAATCCGCCATTTTCACCAATTTTCCAATGTCGGGTTCGCTCGATATTGAAAGTATGACACGAATATTTTCCGAGAGTTGTTCCAGGAGCAGCGGTCGCAGCATTGCATCAGTTACTTGCTCTCCTCCAGTATTGCGAAGATCCTATGCGAAGGCTTCCTTCCATCCGGATTTAGTCCTTGTAATAAGCGTCTCAACTTAGACTCGGTGGATTCCGCAAACGCCGTCAAAATTCGTTGCTTCACTGCTTCGTATTTGTTTTCAACTGGCGGGTTTCGTGCGATGGAGATGACGTGCGGTAGAATATCGGCCTCTGTATACTGAATCATATATTTGAACTTTGTTTCGTCTTGTGTTATGTGATGCGTATGAAATGCAGCTTCAACCTGGTCGAATCAAAACGCCTTATCTGGCTTATAAAACGTCGGAAATTTTGTCAATAATAAATTGCTTGTTGAAGGCCTAGGCGCGATTGGTGATGGCACATTCGCGTTTTTAGGAGTTTATGGCGCCTCCATGTTAATTTCGGTAGCTATTTTTCTGGCGTCACGAACTACACAAAAGTATTCAAGTCTACATTTAGCGTTTATTCTCCATCCGATCACGTCGGGCTCACCAAATGTGGGCACTTACTCTATATTTTGAGCAGGAATACAATTTTAAATATAACAATGATTTATTACCCACTCAAAATACATAAAACGGTTGCAATAATTTAGTCGCAGTCTAACGATGCCGGCTGTTGCAGGAAGAAGGAAATCTTGCACTCTTTCCGCTTTCAGCGCTGTTAGCGGTGAACACCGTAAATTCATTCAGTAGTAGATATGTTAATCGCTACAACTGTAGCGTATTGAGCATACATAAACTAATTGAACCGATATTTACACACTCGAATCTCATAGGAATTAATTCCGTTGCTCTAGACTCTAAATTGTGAGAATGTACAATTAATAAACGTACTTAATATACTTAAATGAGATTCAAGTGTTTAAATTAGTTTATGTATGCTCATACTCTACAATTGTAACCTTATTAACTTGAACATATTGTAAGCGGAGTGTGATAAAGACTTTAAACAAAAATTTAAAAAATGGCGATGAAAGTACAACTTGAAATTTCCGAAAATGCTAACCCGTATACCCCAAAAACTCCGCTATATATCGTACGTAGATTGTGGCCTGGCAATGAATCCCCGCGGCTGAATGCCGTTCCCGACGTTAAGCTACCACCATTTTAGGAATCACAGGTTAAACAGTGGTTTTGCAAAATTTAATGCGGTCGTAGCAACGCTTGACATAACAATATTAAAACATGTTGCAGACGTTGTCAAACGGCCCTCTTTGACAAACAAATTCGTGGAGCTGAAGAAAGAATTACTGGCGCGATTCCCGATTTCCCCACGACAATAATTGACGCAAGTATTGATGGAGCTCGAATTAAGTGACCACAAACCATCGCATCTATATAGACAAATCAAGGCTTTGGCGGGCACTCAACTCCCGGAGGATGCACTATGCGCATTTTGGATGAGGCGACTTTCAGTTCACGTACGAGACATCACATCAGTTTCCACCTAAAAATATGTGACACCATTGTTAGAAATGGCTGAAAAAATCGTGGAGGAATTTAACGCAGCACTCGCAGTGATAGCAACGACATCGAAAGCCCCAGAACGTTCGATAGCAAAATCTGATACGCTGTCGCTGGAAATTTTGAAGCGCCTTGGACAATTTCAAGGTGAACAGCAAAAACAATTATTCCGGAAACCGAAATTTCAAGAACCGAAATCAATCCTGCTCAAGAAACCGCAACTGAACAAATGACGAGATAAAAATGAAGGAGAAGTATCACGCTTCAATGGACAATGGGATCAGATATATGGATAGTGAGCTTCTTCATGTAGTACCAGCGAAACACCGGTACCATCTAGCAATTAGCACCTCCTTTGTTCATCACCTCCCGACAGGACAAAGGATTAAGGAAAGGTTTTCCAAATCCACACTAACAATATCACAAATTATTAGTATATACGAGTATATAAATATTTTTTTTTTTTTATTTGTTTGCTTTTTTTTACATTTACTAATAAAAGACTTGTACAACTACTTATATAGGATAGAAGGACTTGACATAAAGCTTTTTATAAAGATTATTAGTTGTTACACATAAAAGAAGAAGAAGAAGCTCATATTTGAATTATCCAGTTAAACCAGTTCAAATTCTATTTTTGAAAATCATTTACACATATATCCCACTTCCCAGTCAGCAACAGAACGCTGCTGGTATAAGGGAAGATATTAAATTGTTAATAATAACTACGATGACTAATTAAAGAACTGAATAATTAAAACAGAAGTAAAGAAATTCAACTAAACATAATAAAGAAACGCAAGCTCAACCCATCCAAACCTTAGCAGTGTATTCTTTCAAAAGTTTTTTAAACATGGGAAATGATTTGACATTCTTCAACTCAGTTGGTAATGAGATAAGATTCCATGGCCAGCCTTACTGGATCTTGGAGTCTTCTATTTGTCCGCGCAAGTGATACTTTATGTAATCATTATTTCTCGTATTGTCAGAGTGGACATCTCTGTGTTTGATGAGTTTTATACCTGATTTCAAACTATTAGTACTGATTTTAAATACAAATTTATCCTTTTCCATAAAAATCAACTGTCTAATACTAAATTTTCTAGTCAATAAATAAAGACTATTACTGGGTGTCAACCTATCCAGACCATGCATTGCCTTGACAATCTTATTCAGCATTCTATGAATTGAGTCAATGTTCGATTCCGACGCATGGCACCAATTCAATATACCATAAGTTACCTGAGGCAAAACATGTGCATTATAAATTAATCTTTTGAGACCAATATCTAAATAGCTTCTACTCCTGAACACTCTTATCCAGAAGACTAATTTTGATTTTAAACCAAGATAACTTTTCATCTACCTCAACACCTAAATACTTGATCGAGGAAACCCGTTCAATTTTGTCTTCATAGATTTTAACATTTAAATTGATGTCCACCTTATTTTTTTGTTTAAATATCATAAGTTTAGTTTTACTCGTATTAATAGTAAGTTTATTCTCTAATAACCAAGTACCGTAAGATATAAGATCAGCATTAATTCTTTGTTCAAGAGCATCCGCAGATGAATCTGAATAAAGAAGCAGTGTATCATCAGCGTATACAATGTATTTCCCTTTCAAACCAGAAAAATAGATGTTGTGTATGTATAAAAGGAAAAAAGTTGGCCCAAGTATCGAACCTTGAGGGACACTTATGTTAAGCTTATACTTAGAACTAATTTCTTTGTTAACACAAACTGAAATAGTTCTATTACTCAGGAAGTTACCGATCAAATTTCATGGAGGGCCTCTGATGCCCAATTCACTTAGGCACAAAAGCAAAATGTCATGGTCGACCGTATCGAAGGCTTTAGCTAGATATACAAATATTGCGGCAACATATTTTCCGTCATCCAGTTCGTTATTGATGAATTGTAAGGCATCCGTAGTAGCAGATATTGTGCTACTTTTTTCAATAAACCCATACTGATTCAAATCAAACCCTTATGAGTCATTAATAAATCGAGTGATCCGAACATTAATTATTTTTTCAAATACTTTGCTCAAAGTGTTCGTGAGGCTAATAGGCCTATAATTTGAAGGTTCCTTTACACATCCTGATTTGAAAGCAGGAATCACTATTGCATCCCTAAATTCCGATGGGAACTCACCACATGCCATAAATTCATTGAACTCGAGGACTAAGTGTGGGGCGATTATTTCTCTTATCAATTTAAGTTCCCTAGCAGAAATACCATCACTGCCTGAAGATGAATTCTTTAGCGAAGCTATAATTGATATAACTTCATTATCGAATGTAGGTTCGAGGAAAATTGATTTGACGTTAAGCGGAATCTGATATCGATTAAAATTCATTAACTTAAATTTTTGGATTTTGCTTCTGTTGTTACTATCGAATGTATGGCGTGAAGGCAATCCGCTGTCGAGATCAGTGACAGGGAAACTAATGGCGTCGCCGTCAAGAACAGTCAGCGGTGACGCCCAAACAAAGAGCCGTTTATCTATCACCGATAAAATTGCGGGAAATATATCTTGTGAACACGGGCGCAGAAGTGTCGGTAATTCCCCGCGAGAGTAGCCGCAATAAAGCGGGTCGAAAACTATATGCAGCAAACGAAATAACAATCGACATATTTGGTGATCAAATTTTATTGCTTGACCTGGGATTTCGTCGGACTTTCAAATGGTGTTTCTGTATTGCTGCCGTAGAACAACCAATTCTTCGAGCTTCAATTTATTTTTGGTGGGCGTAAAGCGAAAATGACTCGTAGACGGTAAGACCAATTTACATTCTTTGACGATAATTTTAAATGGCCCGATGCAGTCTAACATATAAGGATGGTAGAACAACGGACACCATTTCATCAGATTCGATCCCAGTTTCCTTAAATAATAAACCCGGCAGTGGTGCCATCGACTCGAGAGACGGCGCTTAAATATTATATCGTCACGGAAGGTCCTCCCATCGCTGAAAGAGCCCGTCAGTTACAACAAGATAAGTTCCAAGCCGCTAAAACCGAATTCGAGTATATGGTTGAAAAAGGAATATGTCGCCCTTCGAGTAGTCGATGGATCAGCCTTCTTCATTTGGTTCCGAAGCAGTCAGGAAAATGGAGACCGTGCGGCGACTGTTGGAGATTGAACTCTGTAACCATTCCAGATCGATACCCGATAGCTAGTGTTGAATATTTCGTCCATAACTTCCATGGTAAAACAATATTTGTGACGATCGACCTCGTCCGCGCTTGTCACCAAGTTCCGGTAGGGGAAGAGCACATCCAAATGGCTGCGGCGATTACTCTTTTCGGGCTGTTAAGATACCTTTTGGACTGAGGAATGTGGCCAAGACCTTTCAAACGTTGACTGATACAGTTTTTTCTGGTTTGGACTTTAGCGTCGCTTATTTAGACGATATTATCTTCCAACTCAGAGAAAGAATACAAACGGCACATTTGAGAGATATTCCAGCGATTCAAAATCAATCCTTCGAAATGCGAAGATGCAGAAATGTTGTACGGAACGGCTCTTCGGATACCAGAAGAATTTGTCAACGATGAGCAATTGCATCAAGGAAGTGAATCCACGTACGTAGAAAAATTTCGAAATGACACACAAAATCTCCGACCAACACCTGTAAACCATGATCGTAATGGATGCATTTTCTTATTTAAGGATTTAAACACCTGCAGTCACGTTTTCATTCGACCTTGTCGTGTCATCTTCTTCTTCGTAGCACTACAGCCCCTGTCGGGCCTTCGCTTCCTGTAAATAGCGCCCCAACTATCTCGGTCCACTGACCGTGGCCTCCAATTTCCACTGAAACAGACCAGCGTTTCCTCGGTTTCCCCACTGGTCTCCACCCTTTAGTTCTCCCAACGAATACCTTTTTCGGTTTTTACCATTGTTGCTGGATGGTCATTAAAATTACACCATTCAGGTACAAACGCTCCAGTTTAGGTAGACGCTAGTTTAATGGACAGTAGATGCAAGCGGTTGGAAGCACCAACCATTTACAATTGAGGCAAATGCTCCGATTTCATATTGAATGATGTCAATCGTGAAACCTGGCGCGGTAGTCAGAACGGCAGCTGATTTTTTCGTGAGCGCCCATTTTTTGACTAACAGCATCTGGTCTAAACACTAGCATACTTCGCTCTATAAATTGTGCACTCAAAGTATTCACGTTTTTTTATTGTAAAATAAACAAAATAATTGACTATTCACGTTTTTCTTGGCGTTCTGGAAGGTCGGCTGGTCAAAAAGCAAATTTTTCAGGTATTTATTTATGTCATCTCCGGTTCATGTCAAGGATTGGACTGTTCTTTATTACGTGTTTTTTCCGGCCAAAAAAAGCTTCGTTGCCATATCGACTGCCACACGCTCCTACCAAAGCTGATGTCACCTGTGCCAACGACTCAGCACTTTATCTTGCACTTGTACCTGTAGCCGGTTCAAATTAGATGCGAAATAAGTGTAATTAATGCGTACAGATATTTGCATCTTTTTTTTGTTGCGAATGTTTAGCAGATACTTATGTTATTCAAGTCAGAAACGGTCTTTTTTTACTGTATGAAACATGAAAATGATAGTTTTTGTAGTAATCACAAATCGATCATTACAGTGTTCGTCCTTTAATCGAAATTATCTTTAGATTGCTTAAGAATTAACTTTTGGATGTTGGGTTTCGTAATTTAACATTTAAATTAATAAATTCCGATGTGCAACTATCGTATTCGCAATACAGTATTGAATCTACAAATGCATTGAATGCTGAAATTCGATATTTGATTCGGGCTCCAGTTTTCGGTGCCGACATTTTTCCTTGCTCTTATTTTGGAATGAGCTGGCTTAGCATTGGACTCAAACCACTTTTGGCATTAATGTATAATTCTTTATGTTGAATGTGGTAAATGCTTCTAAATGAATATCTCCACTTTGATCAAAGTTAAAAATTGAGCTGATCATTATTATTATCATATTACTTTTCTACGAAATAACTTAAAAAATAATATGTATTAAATTTGACTTTTGTCTTTGCTTTCCAGGTATATCTACCCCAATGGATAAATAAAATTCAACTTAGTTGAACTAGGATCAGGTAATTGATTTGGAAATATGCATTAAACTGCTGCTGAAATAAAGTGCCTTTGAATGAAGCGCTGAAATTTAGGCCAAATTAGTATTATCGCCAGAAGTTTTGCTTTTTGACTTAAATTCCAAAAAGTTTACCGCTGAGGCAAGTCGAATGGTCCTTCAAACTTATGGCGAATCTTGCATTGTGAATGGTTTCAACACTACAAAAATTTATTATTTTGCTCTGAAATCAAAGAGCGTCTCGGAATGGAGAAAATATTGCAGACGGAAAATGTGAGACAATGGGATGCAAACTCATTGAGCATGTCAAAAGAAGTCATGCTCCGTTGTTTGTAAACCTTCAAAATAATCCAAATGAAAAGTATTCGGGAATTTTTTGGGTTGGAGCAATTACCAGATAAACAGCTGGAGTGGAGAAGTGGCAAATATTTTTAAATGGATCATTAATTTAGATTTAGTGCTATGGTTGAGCGGTATAAATATGGACGCTATAACAGTAAACGCCAAGTGCAGATCTCATGTGGACAGTTAAAAAAATTTTGTTGTTGTAAGGAAGAAGCATCTTGAAGGCCAGATTTTGCAAAGCAAGATATTTTTTACTTTTCCATTAAAAAAAGAATGAAACCATTCCTGGAATAAGGCATTGATTACCCAGGTTTTAGTTGTTAGCTCTCCAAAAAATAGGTAGCTGATCTTTGTTTTTCCCTTCAGTGCTCTTGGTTATTGGGATTGGTAAATTATCATCCGTTTTATCTTACAATCTCCGGAAGCATTTCCACACAGTGTTAAAGCAACATAATTTTTGGCAGTCCTGAATCCTGAGGCAGTTCTTTCAGCTTTATAAACATATGTTTGATTCGGCATCTTCTTCCAAAAAATCCCAGTTTCATCGGCGATCGATAATTTACAGACGACGGGCTGGAAATTTTCCGTTGCTTCGTGATCAGCAGAAGCAGATTCCTCAACAAATTTGATATAGTGTAAGTAAAGTCGCTTCTTGAAATCCTCGAACAACCCTTTGTTTGGAAGAAAAATTCAGGATTTCATTTATCCTATCATACAATTTTTTGGCCTTTGCTCTGATCGAAGCTGAACTTAAGGGCATTTTCTTTTGAAATATGCCACCCATATTCCTAAGGCTTGTTCAGTCTTTTCCAGGACTTTATTTCTGATTTGTGACATACTTTTTGATGACCCTTCTGAAGTTGCTGCCACACTGTCCCTGATTAAATTCTCTTTTGCCTTGATCGAACGAACTGTGGATTCATTAACTAACAAGCGGCCAATGGAGGCAAAACTTTCTCCCGTCGTAGCTTGTCTAAAATTTTTATTTTTTCACTTAGTGTAAGAAGGGTTTTTGAGTTTTCGAAGAGGGATTAAAGGATTACTGTATATGGCGAACATTTCGAGCATCAATTTGTCTATTGATGGTGAGTTTTGTAGTGTATGAGAAGCATTTTAGAAAATTTTCAATTGAATAAAAAAACTTCTGGATCTAAGATTTGTGAGTTTTCAAAATTAAAAGAACGATCCAATGAGTTATTATAATATCAGCAATAATATTTCAATTTGCCGTACTGGTATTGTGACCTGCCTGTCTGTTTGTCCGCCTGTCTGTGCGTCACAGCAAGTTTCCTCAGAAGCTATTGAAGCTACAAATCTCAAATTTTGTGGAATGTTCAGAATGGATGGTCTCTCAAAAGTTTGTCTTATCAAACATGTTAAAATTTTTTAAGAGAGGTTCGAATTCATCCTTAAAAATTTTTTAGTCAAAACTAGTTGAGTGGGGTATTAAATAAAAGCTCTAGATTATAACTTTTTTTAGAAAAGTTACTGTGTACATCAGGTGGCCCAGGCGGAGGCAAAATGTACGGAAATTTTGTGTATGTTTCCCCCATGCTCCCTATGAATGTACATTTTTAAGCCGGAAAATCTGAAAACAATCACGGAGGTAGGCCTTTAAGGGTACAATGGCAACAAATACATAAAAAATTAGTTCAATTTTCTTAGTAATGGTATGATTTATGAATTTTACGTTTTGCTCCATAAAATCAGAATTGCGTCCTTAAACATCTTAAAATTTCACAGTTTTGCATATTAACACAAAAGGTTGTGTTCACAAAATTTCACTGAAATCGAATCATAATCAAGCAAGATATAGCCATTTCAAATATATCAAAATACAACTCAGCATGTGGTGGTGAATGGTATATATTTCAAATCGACCTAGAAACTACCATGCTCTTCGGGTTTGTATGGAAATTTCATGAAAAGTGGTTTATGTGAATATGTTCAATTGGGCGAGTATTCAGAAAATTTTATTTAAGATCGAATAAATGGCAGCTGTTTCGCGTTTATGAAAGAAAACCTAGACCTACCGATTTATTTGCATATTCAATGGGTTCATAATTCTAGTCACTGATTCATGTCATCAGTAAAGTTGCTTTGAATCCTACAATGGCTGCATAGCCCTTCTGGTAGGAGCAGTCCCTGCCTATTCGGCTTGTTTTGCTCTCAAATTGTTTTTTTTACAGATTGCTAAGTTTTTCCAATGTAGATGGCCGCACGGTCGGTGCAATTGATTTTGTAGACGTAATATCTGTCATCCGAAGCATCATACTTGTCAGGGAAGCATAGACACTTCCAAAATGCTGACATATGTTAAATTGTTTATTCAATAAATGAATCAGGTCGTTGGATCGAGTTGTGAGTCTTTTGATTCATCTTAAAAATTATCGAAAAATTTCCCTACTTTATTTTAATTGTAGTTTCATTCTTGACCCACCATTCTTAAATTTTTTTCCCCCGTTCATACTCGCACACCGTGAGAAACTATTTAAAACAATGAATTACAAACAAAGTTCAAATGTGCTAGACGAAAAATTTATCAATGTGCCAATAGTTCATTTGTCTGAAAAACACCACGTTAAAATATCGGACTCAACACATTGGCATTACAAACAAAAACTGTTTTCTGATTTTCTCACAAAGGCAAAAAATATATTATCAATTCTTGAATCAAATGAATTACATAACCACCTTTCAACTAAATTTTCACCTCTCTCCCTCGCTGGCTATTAACCCTATTATCCCAATCATTCATTTTTCTTCAATGAAATTTCATCTAAATCAATGCCGATTTCATACAAACAACAAATCAGTTCTAAACTCTTAATAAACATCAATTTTTCCAATCTATCTTCAATTAACTCCCTTCTCACCAATCAAACGTTTAAGACCCTCAATGTGAGTTCACTTTAATAACACTCCTTTAGCAGTTTCGGTAAAATTCCTCCGGCAAATTTCCATTGAAAATTCTCCAGAAAACCTACAGAGAATAATTTCATAATCGCTACAATTTAACAAATCAATTAACACAAAACTTTAGTGTAGTTAAACATTTTCCAAACACCATCCACCTTTCGCATACGAGTATACTCCACCGCTCAACTTATATATCGGCAGGCCATCCGTTTGTCTGTCTATTATTCGCCCGCCTATGTCGGACCGACACCCATAGACCACAATTACACATCACTTTCCCACAATGAATGGACTGTACTGATGGCGGTAAGTACCTGTCGAGAGTTTAACAGCGCAACAAAAAAGATAGCGAAAGAACTGAATTAAAGACGCTTCAAAGCATACACACAAAAACTGGGCTCAAGTTCTTCAACAACTGAAAATTACCTTCTCACATTGATCAATGGGGCTAAAGAATCTGACCAAGCGCCAAAATCTCAGCACCTCCACCGTGCACGGCTTAGACGGTGCTTCGCGCAGCTCCGAAAATTTCTCCCACGCTCCTCAATAAGTCTCATTGATAAAAAATGGCCAATACATCAGCACTTCTTGCGCGCCTTACGTGTGTTTCTTCGAGGAGGCTATTTAGGAGTTCAGTGACTGTGACTAAGACCTCACCTGGACCCACGCTCGCGCATCACCGGAAATCTTTTTTTCGGATCGGATTTGGATGTGGCCGCGAAAAAAATCCCTGCTGCATGTTAACTGTTAATCGTTAAACCATTTACCAATTTCATCGCATTAAGACAAAACCAATTAATTTCACGTTACGTTTTACTCGTCAGGGAGCTAAAAGCCTGGCGCGGTGCGGCGGGTGGAGGTTCGCTGAGAAATGGGAACTGGGATGCTGGGCTGGGTGTACCATCATCTTTGATGTAACATACATTAGCGCTGAAGACAAGGCGAATGAATGGTCGGAGCACAACAAATCTCCCATCGACAATGACCCATTCCACGAAAATTATTGTTAGCTTTAGAAAATGGTCCAGCGGCACAACCGATTGCCGAAACGTTGGGAAGAGGAAGATGAAACAGGAAATAAAATCGATTATTGCGTACAAGCACTTAGAGCCTTGTCTTATTGTTGGGATTCCGCTTTTGAATGTTTACAGGTGAGCGTAACTAAAAGTGGACATCAACGGAGATTGTTTCCAATCAGACGAGTGGGAACATGGTAAAGGTCAGGATTCTTCTTAAGTTGAATCAAAGACCATTCCCAATTTTCTTTTTCTTGGCATTCGACAGCGATTTTACGAGTCGGGACTAAATATTTTTAGGATAATAACTAACTCACTGTAATGAATGCTTTTCCCTTTGCATCCCTACGGTCATAAAACGTATAAAAATCAAAGAAAATGATCCGTAACTGAAATTGACAATCCGTGAAAACCCCTTTCGGGGGAAAACGCAAGCTCCATCGAAAATAAGCAAAATTACATGAAGGTTGAAAAGAACGAAATGGGTAACCAGCAAGACGGACCCAACCGTCTGGGGGCTTATTACAAGTCGAATCATGAGCATTGCACACTATGGGGGATGTTGCGGGCGGCCGGAAAAAAAGTAAAATTCCCAGCGAAATTCAACAAAAGCCAATAAGAAAATTCCGACATGTATGCGAGAGGAAACTGAAATAAAAAAGAAAAAAGAAACGATCCAACGGAGACAGGTCCATGTGGAGATGGTGGCATAAATGCAACAGCAGTGGCAGAAGCTGCTGCAATAGCAGCAGCCTCCACACCACCAGCAGCAAGTTGCATCCCGCATCTTCTGACTCGTGTAGTAGATGCAGTGGAAATCGCATCATAAGGAATCGCGAATTATTGCGGCCCCTTTTTTGCCACACGAAGCCCTTTGTTGGCTTTTTCCTCCTGTCCAAGTTGAAGGCAAGATTGCCAACCAGTTGCGAAATGCATGGATTTGGTTTTTGGCTTCTTATTTTTTGGTTCGTTTGAACGCCTGTCAGGACTGGTTTAACAAATTCTTTTCTTCCTTGTATTTCCTAAGATATGAACTTCTTCAGTGGTATGACACTTTGCTGGATTTCGAGATTATGCTGGCTGATAATTATGTGACCTGACTTGCTGGTTGGGTTATTAGGAATTTATACATTCGAGTGTAGGCCTAATCGCTGCAGTATTGATATGAGAGATATTTTCTATTACAATAGCTACAAAGTCAGGTTGGTCTTAAATTTCATGATGTAAAATAATATCCACCAGTACTATAAAATTCATAGATTCCCTGCCACACAAGGCTAGCAAGTCCTGTATCAGCCTCGGTCAGGAACTCATTCCTCAACGCCCCATCGAATCCGTGTGGTGGTTTCGGCATGCTGTTGCCAGTTGAGCTTCTTCTTTACGATCGTCATACCAACAGAATTCCTCGGTGCCAATTCCTCAGACTGACTGACATGAACGAAAATATGCTGCGATTCTCCAGCAGCGCGCGAAAAAGTGAGATTTAATTCTTTTCTTATTCGCTAGTTGCACTTGAATGTTGAGAATGACGACGATGACGACGGCAATAGCAGCAACGTTAAATATGACTATGACAAGAATGAGATACTTATGTGCAGATGGTTGGCGTTGATGTGTTTTGTGGTGGAGTTTAATGAAAAGAAGAAAAAACGTGATGGAATTAGAAAACATTATATTATAAGAACAGCTATTTGTCCATGTCTTCTGGGTTCGACAAATGGTGGATGAGGAGAAAGTTGTTTTCAATACATCGATGGCATTCAATCAAATCTTCCCTTTGAAAAGTTTTCCTTCCTTTAAACAGAGTCTTCCGTAAAATCAACACATTATTCCCTAAATTCAATTAGAATGCCGCATGTCACAGTTTCCTCCTTATGAAAAGAAGAACTCTGTAGTGTTTAAAATATGTTTACTAATCCCGTGAAGAACAGCACCGATGGAATGCTACCTCAGCGAGCTGAAGCAACCGACCTTGCTGGAAATGGCCATGTCTGGAGACGCGTATCCTTGCTAGCTACTAGCCAGCGGGTTTTTTTCCCTTAGAAGAAGGCACACTTTAGCTCATTTCTCAACCATACGTATTCCGGATCTCAATAGATTATGAGGCCGGAACTGAAGTAAATGAGCAGCACAAGCGAACACATCTTATTCACCTATCAAGGAACCGCGTGCGATCAGGATTTACTTCTTCACGGACCACGGAAAAGATGAGCATCCTATTAGAGTTGGTGCCTCTTCACCTTTTTCAACCAAATTTAGGGTCCTGATGGCGCTCCCCATTCCTGCAAGAACCCCTGCAATAAGGAAAAGTGACTAGAATCCAATGGCTGAGTTAATGTTGGGAGGGCCAACCAACGATACAGGTCTCATCCCGGTGGAGCTCGGAAATAAGACCGAATAATTACGTTATTCAACAATGCATTTCATTCATTTGTTTAAGAAAAAGCTTTACAAACTAAAAGTATAATTATTTCTTTTTAAAAAGCCAATTTTTCTGTTATTAATGAATAAGTTAAAGTACTTACGTCAATTTCCCATTGTAAACTGAAGAATTTTTAATTATTTTAGCAATGCAAACACTTCGAAATCTCAAAACCACCAAATAACTAGCTATAATGTCATACAAAATATCCCAACAAACACTCTTGCGACTCGGCCAATCTTGCGTTTTCTCCCACACAATCAGCGGATAACTTCTGCTCATACGAGGCAACTAACTGTGTCTCGCGTATTGTGTGCTGCACTTGACTGACAGAACCCAAAGATTTCCATTTGAGGCCGTAGTGCTACACTCCAAAAAGGTTGGGTGCTCCGGCGGGGCTTGCGGACGCGGGTAAGTACGTGCAGACATGGGCGTTGGAGCGCCACTCGCTTGTCCAGTAGAGTCCCGATAAGCCACCAACCGAGAACTCGGCTTGCCGGTACAAATTTAGAAGGAGGCTATTCCTACCAACACCACTTTTTTATACATTGGTGAAACTTCTACACTTCTTTTCTTACTTTTTCCCGGTTCTACCACCAAGCACGACCTAATACTTTTAATCACCTTATGTAGCTGGCTTACCCTTCCGAACACTATCTTACCTTTATTTCACATAGGGATTCACCATCCCACCTGACCTGTACAGGATTTGCTCTAAATAAGTTAAAAAATTATTCAATCTTTTCAACCTTACACTTAAAATTATGAAATCACAATCAAATTCAACAAGTTCATAACACAATCTCGTAATCGTATCAAGTTAGGTTAAACTTCTATTCAAACGCAAATCTACTCACAATCAGTACATACCCCCGATTCCTGCTGTTTTGCTCGTAAGGCCCTCTTGGGTGTTTACTAATTCAGTCTCCGATTCTTGCTGAGATCTCGTAAATGATGTCCACCATCGACAATGTCCTTCTTGGATACCCTCTTCAAAGGCTGCAATGCCTTCTCCTGTTTACCGCCCTACTTATCCTTACTGGAATACTTCCGACGGCGTCTTTTAAATTTTCTCTGCAGTTCACTTGAGCATCTCATGTTATCTTCACTCCGCAAATCCACACGTAACGTTCCTCCGCCAAACTCTTACCAATCTCTCACACCAGCTAGTTAAAAAGGACCCGTTCCGTTTTTCGTCGAAGCTTATATCCCCTCGGTCCAACGGATAGCCGCTATTTTTTTCGGTTAATTTCCAAGAGCTTACCTTCCCCGGTTTCAATTCCATTGCAGGTTATATTGGTATGGTATAATTATTATCATCTCTTGTTTTCCATTTCCACCTGACGTTTTCTGGCAGTTGTCAAATTTTGTTTTATTTAAAACTTATTGAATGTCGACAGTTTTAATCTTCCAGCTCGAGAGCAACACCAATCTTGTGTCCGTCGCGTTGGCGTCCTTTCCATCGATAAGTGTTGACAATGTTAAGGTAATACCATCCCGTAACTTTTGTTGATAACCCAAAACAATTTAGCTAGAATTATTAACCTTGGCGCGAAGGCAAGCATCCTTGTCAAGATTGTACTTATCACCAAGATCGAATTAAGTAGCATTCGAGCCTGAAGAGAACGAAAATTGGACACCGCAATTTTTGTAGATGGATCCAGCAAATTCTTGGCCATCGTTAACACTGGTGTGGAAAACGAATTCATCGCCTAAGAAATCAACGGCGAAGTTATTTGTGGTAAGTTTTGATTTTTGGGCATCAAATGCAGTCTGGAAACCAGCCAAAAAGACTTTAATAGTCAACATTAGTGGGCCGGAGGACAAAGCCAAGTCGCCCGCAACGTTGACCTTGACGAATCCATTTTCAACGCCTAACTTCAACTTACCATTCTTGTTTCCAGATTCAGGTGCAAAAATAGCCTCGAGTGCAATTTTCAATCCTTGCACCAACTTATCTTGTGTAGAAATTTTAGTAGTAAGAGTGTTATCCATGTTCCACTTTTCTGTGAAGGTCAGTCCATATTCCTTCCGTTTGTATTTGGTTTCTAATAAACCAAACCCTTTGCCAGTGTTTATTTTACAGTCCAACTACTTAATTAATTTGCTGGATTAGACGGAAAACAAAACAGAGGCTCAAATGCCGCTTTTACGAAATAGATCCTTGGAAGAAATGAAATCGAGAAAAACCACCCAAAAAGCGATCGTACACTTCCTTTACGAACGATGACCACCAATGTTTCTATCGGACTATTTTTGTGCTAACAAGTGCGTATTGATCCGTAAAACTCCTTCGCTCGTTCTTCCGGCGGCCACTGATGTTCATACGGGCGGTCGGATAAGAATAGTTTCTATTGTTCGGCAACATCCAAAGTTTACCTTGGTGGTTGAACCATATTAGCCGATAGTCATCTGCGACTTTTGCCCGATAGTAAAAGCACGGAGGTTCCATTGCAAACTCGAGATATATTGTTTGTTGGGCCGTAGCTCCGAGTATCACGTTGGTACTTGAGAAGCCGACTTGAAACGGTGTTGAGGACTCGATCCAACAGTGTGTCCCTTGTCTACGTAAGCGCGATGTGTCGAGTTCCATTCGTTTAACCGACAGGTGGTCGTGGATTCCCTAAGTCTCCCTATACTACTTTCTGTCTTGTTAACAATATTTAGTTGAAATTTTGTAATTTAAAGTAAATGTTAATTTGATTAGTTAATTACAATTACTATAGTTTGGCTCGGTGATGATTGATTCAAAAAATGCTTGATTACGCGGTAGTGTTCGGTTGAGTTAAGCCTCTGAGTAGTTTGATAAGAAATCAATAAGAAATGCAGATTCGGTACGGTCCAAGGAATTTCATCCAATTTCACCTCGGACACTTGAAAACGCTCGGGGAGATCACTAGCACTGCAATTGTTAAGATAGAGAACAGAGCGATATGCAAGATCCCTTGGAGAGGGTAGCCTCCGAAAACTTTTGTAGCGAAATTTGAAACTAAGGACAAACTGGGCCTGGGGAAGACAGACGGACTTAAGGGAACTTCGTCGTTACCTGATGATTCTCATGGCCCACAAATAAGAGTGAGGCATCCAGATGGAGGTGGTGCCCCTTCGCACCCTCCCAACCGGATCAAGATACAAACGTAGAAGGGGCCATATGTTTCCCATTTGAGAGAAAAACTCATACAAAAGCACTTTGTATGACTCTTCCCCTCAAATGAGAAGCACAACCAATTCATGTTATAGAGTTTTGCAATGAAATCACATAACCCTATATCATAAAAGGGCACTCGAGCGGAAGGCCACTTTACCCGGCAAGAGTCCCTGCTAAACAAAAGAAACGGAGGAGTGCGCCCGATAGTCCATATTAGCGGAAAAGCTTGCCATAGATGGCGGGTCCTATACTCATACACTTTAACATATCTTACTTCACTACACAAGAGCTGGTGAGAAAATCCCCCGCGCTCACGAACCCAGCAACAATTCACGTGGACCAAAGTCACACAGTGCAGCAGGGAATCATTTGCTAAAGCTTCTCTCCTCGTACACTACAAGAAAAACTAACCTTTGTCTCTGATAACAGATGCATGGGATATCGCAATTCGTGCCATCCTACAGCAACTCCAAGCCAACCGTTGGCTAACCTTCGCCTTTTTCCAACGCAAGCTTTTGGGCACAACAAAAAATGGTATAGCTTCTATGATAGGGAAGTCGTCACATCCATGACAGCATCAAGCACCTTAGGCTTTATCTGAAGGGCAGAGAATTCTCCGTCCAATCGGTTCGCAAACCCCTGATTTTTGCGTTCCAGAAAAAAACCCGAAAAAACAGCACCAAGTCAAAGTCGACAACTAAGCATTATTTCGGAATACATCAGCAACATTGTTCACATCCAGGGGGAAAGAGCATAGTAGCCAATGCTCACGGTAATCAAGGCTGAGGAGTTCATCTGAGAGCAACAGAAGGACCCGGAGCTTCAAGCGCTGTCAAAAGCATACAAAACTTCACCAAAAATGGAACGCCACCCCATCGGAGACCAGGGAGAAATATTTTGTGACATTTCAACGGGGTTAGTTCGGCCGTTTGTATCGAGAATATTATGCAGACACGTCTTTGAGACATACCATGAGCCATCGCATCGACGTGCAACATGTAAAGCGATCCCACGGAAATTCATTTGGACCAAAATGAACAAGAACATACATAATTGGGCTCGGTGTTGCGTACACTGCCAACGCTCAAAAATTGCAAAACACACTGTTAACCCAATTTAATCGTTCACCATACCAGACGGCAGAGTTCAACGCATACACTGACATCGTTGACATCTATGAATTTAAAATATTACCTGACGACGATGGACAGATACTCTAGGTGGCCAGCAGCAGTACCAATCCCGGATCAAACTGCAGCAACCATCGCAGAATCATTTTATTGAGGCTAGGCATCCCGATTTGGCGCACCACGCACAGCGACAATGGATCAGGGAACCCAATTTGAGTCCCCCCTTTTCCAAGCTCTTGTAAATTGAATGGGATGTGAAAGTAATCATATGACCCCCTATCAACCTGCAGCGAATGGGATGTTGAAGCGCTGGCACAGATCTCTCAAAGCCGCTATAATATACTATACCATGAGCAGAATCCCCTATGGGCAGACGTACTACCAACCGTTCTACTTGGGCTACGGAACAGCTACAAGAACAACACCGGGGGATCGAGCGCGGAAATTCTCTACGGAACAACGTTTTCGCTTCCAGGAGAATTCATCGCGGCCGAAGACAATCACATCGAACCACACGCATTCATCGAACAGCTGCGAGAAACAATGCGAACACTTCGGCCAGTGCAAGCAGCGCATCAGTGTCAGCGTAAGATTTTTCGTAGCAAGAACCTGAAATCGTGCACCCATGTGTTACTCCGGATCGACGCAAATCGCAAACCTCTCTCACAACCATACTCCGGACCGCATAAAACCGTACACAGGGTATCGCAGGTTGTATATACTCGTACAATTGAAGTCAACGGGAAGAGAATCAATGTTTCCACAGAACGCTTAAAACTGGCATTCCTGGAGGCGACCGCGTACAAGAGAAGAAGCTCTCCGGCACCTGCAAACGACTCAGCAATCGCACCAACTTCGACAAATCCGAAGATTAAGAGGATTCAGTGGACTCCAATCAACACACCTCCCGAACACACCACTCAGGAGTAAACAAAAGACAGCACGAGCTTCCTCACTCAGGGGCAATAATTTGGCAGCCCAGCGACCCAGCTGCGCAAGTAAAGCTGTCAACAAAGTACTGCCACCCGAGGCGACACAGGCAATCAGCTGCAGCAACAGTGACCAGCCAAATACTCACTCACTATTTCTCGCTGAACAATTGTCACGGCCAGATGTAATTTCGCAACCTTCCGAATAAATATAGACTTTTAATATTGGTAAGTCTAAAAAGTATTGAGCTTCTTTTTGTCATTTGTCGATTGAATATTTCTTTTATTTCAAATGGATTTTGTTTGAATACATATTGTTCATTATTATCTATGACCTTTTGCCATTTTTTGGGTAGGGCCATTATTCCATCTGTGTAGAACTTCTGTGGTTTATTGGCGAAGAACTTGGCCAAGTGATTTTCACAGTCCCTTTTTGAAGTGAATTTCTTTTCATTAAGGAAGTTTTGCAGAGACCGAAACAAATAGTGGTCAGATGGTGCAAAGTCTGGGCTATGCGGTGGATGTATCAAAACTTCCCAGCCAATCTTTGTTAATTTTTGCCGGGTCATCAAAGATGTGTGCGTCCTGGCATTGTCATGATGGAAGACAACGCCCTTTCTTTTGATCAATTCTGGCCGGTTTTTTTGAATTGTTTGTTACAATCTGGTTAATTGCTGACAGTACAGAGCCGAATTGAGTGTTTGGCCAGGTTCTAGCACCTCATGATAAACAATTCCCTTCCAATCAATGTGTCAATCCTGGCTTTGAAGGCGTTTGTGAAGATTCATCATTTTTGACCATGATATTTTTCGAACAACATTCTCGTATCTTACCATTTTACACCGCCCGTAATGATTTGCTTCAAAAATGGTTCAATTTCGTTGCGTTTTATTAGAATTTCGCAAATGGACTTTCGGTCGATCAAAATTTTTTTGTATTAACTCATGCGGCCTCCAAATATCGAGCTTCTTTGGGTATCCAGCCTTACACAAATGGTTCAAAACTGTTTGGTGATGGATATTCAGTTCCTTAGCAATGTCATGGCTGCTTGTGTGTCGGTCTTCTTCAATTTTTTGTAAGATTTCATCGACTTTTTCAGTGTTTGGTCGACCTGAGCGAGGTGCATCTTTGACATCAAAATTTCCAGAACGAAAACGAGCAAACCATCTCTTGGCTGTGGCTTTTAATAGAGTATGTTGACCGTAGACACCACAAATTTTTTCATGAGCCTTCGATGCATTCTCACCTTGATCGTAGTGATATTGTAAAATGTAACGAATTTTTTCAGAAATATCACTCATTTTTAAATGAATACAACTTGTGACATGAAGGACGAAACACAAAACTGTAGACTGGAATGTCACCAAAAAGGCTCAATACTGCAATATATCACTTGTGTAGTCTTTGATTTCCTCAACATACTCGTACACGAAGCCAAACGCTCAAAACGCACCCAAAGTCAGCCAAACAACGCGTGATCATTCACAATCGCAGAATTTCGGTGCAGTCGAAGGTTCGGCAGATTCCCTGCCGAAACCGATGCAGAGACTAGATTTTTTTTTGCCAAAACCGAAACAAGCCACTAGTATTTATATTTCAATCGCTGTAGACACTACAATTTTTTCGAATTTTTATGAAAATTTGAATAATAGTGTTTTATTTGAATATATTCTGCGGACGAGTATTCAGAAGATTTAGTTAAGATCGAAAAAAATGACGGTTGTTTTGAGCTTATGTAAGAAATCTTTCGCATATAGTATAACAATGTTCTTTTATATTCAATGGATTCATACTTCAAGTCATTGGTTCGTGTCAACAGAAATGCTTTTTTGAACCCTAAGATGGTTTTTCATATGTATGCCTTATCATTACTTTTAAATGATTATATCTAGTTAATTTCTGGCCAAATTATCGCAAATATTTTCATGAAATTCTTTATGCTGGCAATGGAAATTTAATTAAATTAAACTACTACTACAGATAAAAAGGATGACAAACATTGACGTATGTGTGAATTTCAATTATTTAGGTCGCATATGACCAGGGTTTCCCCGGTTTGCCCACTGGTCTCCGCCCTTCAGTTCTTCATACATTCCTCCATATAATTCTCGTGTCCAATCCATTGCAGCTTCCGCAATCTTACAATTGTAGAGACCTCCGCCTCGCCAAAAATCAAGGAAATGCTGACATCACCTAATCAACGAAGACAGTTCATCGCTGCTCACAATTCGAATTTGGAGACGTGGTCGATGGACCGAGATAGTTGGAGGTGCCTTTTGCAGGAAGCGAAGACCCAAGAAAGGTTGTTGTGCTACGAAGAGGAAGAAGAAGAGGTTGTATATGAGAACAAACATATTGAACTAATATGCATAGGAGGACAATGTGATAAGACCTGTGTTATGCTATGAGTGTTAAACATGGACCCTAACCCAAGCATCCGCAAATATATTGAACGCCTTTGAGCGACGGGTCCTGAGGCGAATACGATACAACCATGAGCTGTATGAATTTTTTGACGAACCGGAGGTCTCAACGATTGTAAGACTGTGGAAGCTGCAAAGGGCTGGCTACATGAATCGTACGGACGAACAAGGGATACCCGAAAATGGAGAATTGAAAACCGGAGACCAGTTAGAAAACCGAGGTCTGGTCTGACTCGGTCGACGAAGATAGTTCATCGCTGCTCGGATTTCGAAATTGGAGGACGCGGTCAATGGACCGAGACGGTTGGAGGCGCTGTTTGCAGGAAGCGAAGGCCTGAGAGGGGCTGTAGTGCTAAGATGAAGAAGGAGAATGTTGATGCAACAGTAAACCTTGTTCATAAGAGCAGTAACACAAAAAATCGCAGTCAAAAAATTGAGCTTGATCGTATTTTTATTAAAGTTTATGCATCCTTAGGGTAATTGCTTAATAATTTGTGTACTATATATTGTAAAGAGTCAATGCCCTCTATATTGTAAAATAAATATCCTTTCTTTCCAAAAGAGGGTGGCACGCTTTTCAACAGCTTTTATAGACGTATTTCAAGATGATAAAAGTAATCTTTGGTAGACTGCTTTGAACTTTTATCTTTGTTTTCATCTTTCTTGCATGTTTAAAAATATTGCAGGGATATCCCTCGTAGGTACGAGGGTCATTTAAAAAGATTCCGATCTTTCCGGCAAAAAGTCATAGTACATTCAAGTTCTACTGCCAACCAATAGATGGCCTTTACATGTATATGCCATAAAAATTTCAGATTATTCTGATCAGTACAAAACACATGGTACCCTTCCAAAGTTGACATCTGACGTTTGTTAAGAACAATGGATAAAATCGAGCATCGCGCGGTGATAGAGTACCTCTATTTGAAAGAAGAAGAGTTAAACTCCGTGTATGGTGAATCGTCACCCTCATTTACAACTGTGAAACATTGTGTGGCCGAGTTCAAACGCGGTCGCACAAGCATAAACGACGATAAACGTCCTGGACGTCCAAAAACTGTTTCAACGGAAGATATCGTGAGTGCACACAACTGTGATGGAAGATGGCTGATTAGCCATTAAGGAAATTGCTTAGGCTTGTGGGATACGAGGATCGTTTGAAAAGTTTCCTGCCTTTTAAAGAAAAAAACATACTTCAAGCCAAACAAAAATGTATTTCTCGACATAGTCTCCACGCAAGTCAAAACATTTGGTCCCTTCAAGCCATCAGAAAATTGTTTTTAGGTAAATCTGAAAAATACAGGTTTACTGCCCCTTCAACCTCGGTATTTGACCCATATTTTTCCCACCCAGACATTTTTTCAAGTTGGGGCACAAAAAAAGTCACTTGGAGCTAGGTCTGGTTAGTAAGGTGGGTGTTGAAGTAATTCGAACTTCAATTCGTCCAATTTCAACATTGCGACCATGCATGTGTCGACTCATGCGTTGTCTTGCACCTTCTTCCTCGCCAAGTGTGGCTTCTTCTTGAGCGCCGTCTTCAATTGGTCCAGCAACGCAGCGTAATAGGGTCCGTTAACCGTTCTACTTTTTTAAGTAATCAATCATAATTTCTCCACGGTTGTCCCAAAAAACTGTCGCCATCACTTTTCCGGCAGAAAGAACGACCTTCGCCTTCTTCGGAGCTGGTTCCTCCGCCACAATCCACTGAATTGACTGTTGTTTAATCTCCGGAGTAAGGGGATGAATCTAGGTTTCGTTGACAGTAATTAATCGGTGAAATACTCTGTAGGACTCTTGGAACAGCTGAAGAGTCTCGCGCGACATGTCCGTCCGTATTCACTTTTGGTCGATCGTCAACAAACGATCGGCAACCATCGCACGGATAATTTTCTCAGGCATAAATCTTCATGTAAAATCTTATGCACCCATTTAGTTGATACGAGTATCAAGTCAACCATGAAACAATTTTTAGAAAAAAAATTATAAATAGAATTCATATCCCCTTAAAAGGGTGAAGTAAATTTTGTGAATCAGAGCCAAATTGATTATCCCATTTCGTCATGAAAATTTGTAGCATATTCAACGATATGAGTAGCCGGGAAAACTGAAAGGCTCCTGAAAGGTTTTTCTTAATGGTTATTTCAGCAATGATTACCGCAGTTTTCTCGCAGAAATTAATTTGTTAAATAAAATCAATCAATCTAATCCGTATTAACCAGAGTTAAGTGTTAGCATTTGCTCATTTGAATCTATACTTCTATTGAAAAAACTTAAATTGCTAAAAATGTGCAAAAAAACACGACCACGATCCTCAGTAAATTATTCAACCAAATTATATAAACAAATCATAGAATTACCAAAGCCTAATGCAAATTTTATTCCATAAAACTTTTAAGAGAAGAACTACACGATAGGCCGAGTATCAAACACTATGGCTCGTTACTCGTATTAGGCTGCCAACATAAGTTAGTCGAGCCTTAGCCTAGCCTAGTCACTCGCCAGACTGTCGACAAACTATCAATAGCTACAAAATAGAGGTCAAGACATTGCCGATTCCAAACAACCAAACAGCCAACATATCTATACCTGCCTTACCACTTGTATCTCATCTTCTTTGTCGCCGGATACCTTAACTGCTTACTAGGATACTCGCAGCGATTGAAGATTTTCTTTTATATTTATGTTTTTTTTCAATCTTCAAACAAATATACATTCATTCATATGTATGCTACATCGTCTTTCGCATATTATAGACATACCGTCTATGGTTAAATCAAATAGAGAAGAGAACGCCAAGAGCCAAAGAGTGATATCAGCGAAATAACAACAACAACAACGGCAGAAATAAAATTTGTTATAACAAATATAAAAACAAAACCACATCATTTTAAAAACCTGATCCACCTCTCGCATGAATAATTAATTAATTGCAATCGCATGCGACCAGATAAACTTTAAAAGATCAAATATCTTTTTCTTCTTGAAAACGTTCCCCGTAGTGCGTTGTTGGTGCTGTTGCTCCAACAGATACGTTACGATGGATGCTGGGATGCAGCAAGCCCCAGCATTGCAGTGCGAGAGATGAAGGAACATTTACTTGTAAATGCGCGACAATGCAATAGTGACGACAACTGTTTACCAGCTGAAGTTTAGTACGTGCGAATGCACGATGGGAAAGATACAATTGGCAATTCTAAATAGATACTTATTTTGTTTTGATAGCGAAAAAGTGGCGACAGTATCTGAATATTCAGTGTGTGGTCAAAGATTGTGAATTAAGGGGTGGGATGGTGCTATATGAGGTGGGAAAAAGGATTCGATAAATTCACCTGCTGAAATTGTCTGAGTAACCCAAATTCATAATTATTAAAGCCAAATTGAAACTCTAACTAACTTCTTGCATAGGTGCGTTGTGTAAGGACTATAACTCAAACTAACGTCAAAGCGTAACCTTCTAAACCGCATGATCTAGTTCGGGCAAGCTACCCAAAAAAGCTCTGTAACGCACAAATATGCCATCAGTTTGGCGCTGGGTATCTCAAAGCATCTCAGTACCACGTTAGTAACATGGAAGCACATGCATAAACATCAGTAATGGCTCTCAGTAACATTGATCGATCGTTTGATGATGTGACGATGTTGAAATATGAGACTCGCCATAAAGCACCAAATAAGGCTGTTAGCCTATTGCTTGTATTTCCCAATAAATCACTTTTTATTCCCAAGTATTCACGATTAAGCGGGCCACGAGCATGGAGCTGAAGAAGATGCAGAAGTAAAAGATTGCGCCGGAGCTTTGTTAGACTGCGCGATCATAGAAAAGAATAGGTGAGCCGCCAAGACTCGGTGGATGTTTGTTCGCGGATGATGCCTAGCTCACATTACAGGCGTACCAATTATCAATTGTCATCACACTGAGTGCTGGAGATGAAGATCTCATTATACTGTTGATGGTGATCTTCAGTAGCGTCAAGTGGTGCTTGGATGGTTGAATGGTACACGAGAGTAAGTAACTGTTGCACCAGTACTTCATTTGCTTTATTGGCTGATCGCAATGCGCGTAGCTGGTGTTGCGCACAGCAAGTGCATATTAAGCTGACGACAAGGATCATCAGCATCATAATGCGCTTGCAGATACAACAATCTTTGGTTGATCGACGAACGATCTTTACTCAAGTTGGAGCTCTTCGCGACGCTTTGGATGGCGTCGCCGCAGTCATGAGCATGATCATCATCATCATCTTGGAGATGCAGCATCTTGAAGTCTCGGGGCGCTGTACCCTTTGCAGCAGCATCACAAGATCGTCGCAGGCAAACTATTTGTCATTTAGTGCACTTTAGTTAAGAAACAAATTACATACAAAAGCCTCCTCCGTCGCCTGGACTCATTGCACGGGTGATCATTTGCCGATCAAATTGCGGTCGCGATCAAGATCGCAAATGATATTATCTAATAACAACAGTCGCGATTGTGTTGTTGCCTGGCAGCCTCTTGTGCTGCTGGTGAAGTTGATGCGCGAATTGCAACAATCATAATCGAAGTTTAGTGGCAATTGTTTGCTTATGGTAGGTGAAAGGAACGACGGTTACTGCAACAATAACTCCATTGTAATGTAGGAAATTGAGTTCAGCTCCTCCAGCGAGCACCCGCCCCGAGTGCTTACACCCCAGCATTTCGGGGCCAATGTTTGATTATACATCAAAGAGGCGTCTGGATTAACTATGATAATCGACGCGATCGATGAAATGGATTTGTTCGAATGAAAGTATGAACAAGTGATTGAAATGATTCAATTATGGGCGGCCTGTATAGTCTAGTAAAAGCGTTGAACGGTGAGTTGGTTGGCGGAGTTTTCAGACAAATTTAAACTTACCTTAGCTTACATACGTTTCGATGTACTCTGTCGGTCGTAATCTTGGAAGATAACTTAATTTTCGTTGGTTGTTGATAAGTAGAACGGTAAAGCACTAAAGTATTGGGTAATTGTTGCGGCGAGAAATCAATGTAATTGTCTTTGATTTAGATAGTGGAAGGAACTACCTGGTTTTGACGAGGTATGTGGTTAGAAATGATTTCTGCATTATTTTTTTTTTTGTATGATCATGGAAATAGTGAATGCTAATTTCCGCTTGTAAATTACTGGCTGAGATAATAGGATAAATTCATGGTTCGTGTGGTTCATGTTTTTTGAATGCTTTCCCACGCATTTCCTGGGTGTGAGATTTTCATCACCGATTTAATTTTCAATGGTGTATAATGGCGTGAAGATCAATCAACTTGTAGTTTTAGTTTTCTTATGTTTTTAAATATAAGTGCTCAAGAAACTTGCATGTACATTTAAATTGGGAATAATTTGAGATTAAGAAAAAATTTGGATAACGTGACGATCTCGTTCCAATGAAATCACAATCTCTGCTTGAATTAGAGTTCGCGGTTATTCTTGTTGACGTATTTCTTGTATTCAAAAAGTATTGTTAAGATTGATTTTGTTTCGTTTTTTGTGGCAAAAACGAAATAAAACCAACAAAGCTAAGTTTTAGTTCCATTCTCCTTTGTAACGTCTCAAACCGTAATCCTCATTCTAATTTTCACAGCGTAGGAGAAAACCCGGTAGTACGCCCCACTTTTTTGAAACGCCAATAAAATGCATCCTGGTTACATTTTCCCTGAACTTTTTTTGAAGTGAAAACTTCTTTAGCAACGTTGTGCACTTTTTGAGTGGGCAAAAACAATTGAACTCACGTCAGTGTACTCGTATACGTGTATATATAAATAGTGTAGAACGCACGCACGCGCATATACTATATACATCCTTTCAAATAAAAGTATAGTATATATATATATATATATATATATATATATATATATATATATATATATAGTACGAATCGTATACCGCCTACTGGCATCTGTCTCTTTCTACTTCTATACTCTACGTATACGTGTGCTTTTTCTACAGTATATTTAGTACGTAGTTCATAAAGTTAAAGAACACGTGTTTTTATATAGACTGCACAGCATGTTTAACACTACTGTTTCTGAAATCGGTGATATGTGTATATGTCGTTGCCACTCTGGTGATAGTTCATTATTATGGTTACCGTTTACATTTCTCCGGATAAGTCATTGCGTGCTATACGAGAATTCTTATATGAAAATTGATTTATTTATTCTCATGACGCATCTGCATTGAGTTACCCTCTGCGTGAGAGTTCCTCCGGCTAAGGACCTCGGTCCTGGCTTGCCGTCGGAAACGGTCCCAAATAGCCGCCAAGCGAGCAATGTGGCCACCGAACACCCCACACATAGCTAGAAATAAACCAGGGCGACCACTTTGCACAATTTCGCCGGTATTAGATTACCCGACGTAACTCGCACCGAGCGAAAACCTAAACACACCCGCGTTAGAAAAACCAATTCACACTGAAATATGGTGCACAATTTACCTTCGTAACAATATTATTTGTTTAATGATGATGTGTAATGATTTTAAAAATGAATTTTAGCTAAATAAAACAGGGTGGATAAAAATCATGATTTTTTTATTTTTGACAGATTTTTTTGATTTTTTTAAAAAAATCATGATTTTTTTGATTTTTATTGATTTTTTTGATTTTTATTGTAAAAGAGAAGGCCCGATACCAAAATTTTTTGATTTTTATTGATTTTAATGATTTTTATTATAAAAGAAAAAGCCCAAACCCCCCAGAGTCGATTAGAAAAAAACATATGTGGAGTTAAAGCTGATCAATAGTCTATAATAAATGACATATACTCAAAAGTGGTTGGCGCCATAAAAAAAGGTTTTATACCAATCATATCTACAAAAGTAGAGCATATATGTAAAGTAGGCTTAAAAAAATCGGCCAATGACAAGCAGTATGAGTATAAACCTTTTTTTCTGAGCCAATCACGATAGTGTATAACGGTGATGGATTTTACTTATAAAAATCCACTCCTTTGCATACATAGTCGCTTTCATATATGTATATAATTTTGGGCTTTCTTCTCTGTCTCAATTTTCATCGTAAATGGTAGAATTATACTTCAACTGCAAACTTGCTAAGAAAACCACAACCTTTTACATTAGCAACACTTAGGCCGTCGTCCCATCTGCAATGTGTTCGCAGCGGAGCGCAAAAGTTCTCACGCGAAATGTTGAATACCACCAATACGGGTTAAATTCAAAATATTTCATTTGCGACATCATTTGCTCTGCCGCGAACGCGTTGCATGGGATGTCGGCCTAGCACGTAAAGAAAAACTGGGATTTCCCCGAAATCGCTCACCAACTCTACGAAAAATTACTATATTTCCGGGGTTCCCCTAAATTGTTATACATATTATTCGTCTAGTGAATAGTGAGTAGCGCGTCGTGAAATTGTGCTATAATAGTGATACTGATTTGGTTTGCGAAAATGACTGGACGAAAAAAAGATCCTATTTGGCAGAATTATACGGAAGTTCGTGATGTAAATAAAAAGGGATCTAGGGCAGTGTGCAATGAATGCCATAAAGAGATACAGGGAATATCGCAGCAATTAAAAGACCATTGGAAATCGTGTAGCACTCGAAGTAAGTATTTTTTGATATAATTAAGTAAAATAAAACACTTGTTTTGAAAATAAAAAAACCCTTCCTTTAAATTTTACGTTTAAGTTTACTCGATCTTAATCGGTTTTCGACCATTAAAGTTCGGTCGAACCGTTGAGGAAGATCGAACGATAAAGGCCGAAAATCGATTACGATCAATATATACTTAGCAAAATTAAAAGGAAAGTTTCTCCTTTTCTCTTTATAATTAGAATAATTTTGCGAAAATGGAATCAATAACAAGCATTACTGTTTCATTAAAAAATATTACAACTATCTTTTTTTGTATCGTTTAAGGTCTTAGATCCTCGGATTCCTCATCAACTAGCAATCCGGAAATTCAGGAACCTTCGATTGGAGCATGTGCTGTAAGATTCAGACCCAGTAAAAGCAGAGTAGAAGACATTTCAACACCTTCATCACCTTCGAAGAACAAGTGCAAACCTCAAAAATTGTCAACATTTCTTGTAAGGACTTCAGAAGAGCTGAAGCAACAGTTAGACAAGCAAATTGCGAAAGCTGTATACGCTACAAACAGCAGTTTTCGGTGTATTGAACATCCTCAGGTTTTAAAAATAATAGAAATGCTGCGACCGGGTTATCAACCACTATCGCGATTTGATTTGGGAAACAGATTCCTCAATGAAATTTATAATGAAGAGAAGCAGAAATGTTTTTCTACTGTGAAAGATCAGACAGTGAATTTGTCAATAGATGGGCGGTCTAATGTTCATATGGAGCCCATCATTTGCAGCTGTGTTACAACTGAATCTGGAGAGGTGTATTTATTGGAAAGCATCGACACATCCGGGAAACCTCACACAGCTGATTATCTAACTGAAATATCAAAGGGTGTTATAAAAAAATGCAAGACTGAATACAAATGTAGAGTTGCAAGTTTCGTGACGGATAACGCATCAGCCATGACGAAAATGCGATTAGACTTAAGAGCTGATAATGAGAATGAAGAAGGTATATTGACGTATGGCTGCGCTGCTCATATTCTAAATTTACTCTCTAAGGATTTGGATATTAAAGAGGTGCGTGAACATGTCGTACAAATTGTGAAATATTTTCGAAATAATCACTTCGCTGCCGCAAAATATAAAGCAGAATGTGGCAGATCCCTTATTGTCCCGCAGGAAGTCAGGTGGAACACCCTATCAGATTGCTTCGAAATATATTTGTCAGAATGGCAAAAAATTCTGAAGATATGTGAAGATAACAGAAATTGCATAGATAGCGTCATATACCAGAAAGTCACAAACATGGTACTAAAGAGGTCAGCCGAAGATTTGTTAAAAATCTACAAGCCAATTGCGATAGCGATAGATACATTACAAAAATCAAATGCATCATTATCCGACGTTGTTGAAGTCTTCAAAAAGCTGGAGACAACCTTTGAAGAACAGGATGCTAATATAAATCAGTTATCTGCACTTAAAAGAAGATATAAAATGGCCCTAACGCCTGCTCATTTTTTGACTTATTTGCTGGACCCTTCAAAAACAAAATTCCAGTTAACAGCTGAAGAAGAGGCAAAAGCTTTAGAATATGCTCAGAGTGAGTATACCGGAACAGGCCTACTGCCTTTAATAATAAAGTTCAAAGCTAGAACTGATCCATTTAAACAAGTTATGTTTGCAGAGGAAATAATAAAAAGTGTAAAACCATTACAATGGTGGAAATCGCAGTTGAGCACCATAGATAAACATGGTCAACTAACTCCTATCTTGTACCAGTTGTTCACAGCTGCGGCCTCCTCTGCATCTATAGAAAGGATTTTTTCCACATTTGGCTTAGTCCAATCGAAACTTCGGAATAGGCTCGGAAATGAAAAGGCAGCAAAATTGGTGTTCCTTTTTAAATATTACAATAAATAGTTATTTGGATGATTTCTTATTCATTTATAGTTAACCATAATTACTTACTTTACATCAATAAATAAAAACTGTGTTTGAAAAAGTATTTTTCTTTTATGTAACTGATTTGTTAATTATGATTCTAAGGAATCAATGAACTTTTATGAAAAAAATCAAATTTGATTTAAATCATGATTTTTATAAAAAAAATCACTTGATTTAAATCATTGATTTAAATCATGATTTAAATCAAATGATTTAAATCAATCAACCCTGAAATAAAATACAAAACTTAACTTACGTCTACCTATTTGGGGGGTCCCCAAAGTAATTTCTTCTGCCAGCGCTCTTCTTGTTGATCTTCTATCGCCAATCTCCCTTATCTCGGTCGCCAATCATTCCGCTGTCGCTGTTATAAATTTTTGCCCTCGATTAATTCCAGGAAAAAATTTCTTGTTGCTCGTCACACTCGATCCTCCGTTGTCAATCCTTTTCCGCCAGAAAAGAGAAGAGACCCGTTCTTTGTTCCAAGGTTTCTCATCGGCTTGGTTTCAACCGGTGAGCCGTTAATTTTACTTCTGGGCGATTCAAAGTTCAATTGCGATCCCCCAACTGGTGTTCATTGGGCAATTGAAGTCCAAAATTTCCCTTCTTCTAGTACATTCGCCCATCAGGTGTAAATGTCAGAGTGACTGACATTCTGCCAGTCTTGTGTTTTGTTCAATTGTTTGTTTATTTACTTATCGGAGAACCATCACTCTTGTACAGAGAACATAATTTAACTCGTAAGTTTTCATCCACCGGATAAGTAATTGTAATATTTTAAAAGTTTCTTGGTACAATGTCTGTTGGTAAGTTATCCATGGCAGTGTGGCACATTGTAGGCATCACATGTACGTTCAGCAAATTAAATTCAATGCCTAAAATCTTTTCCACACGGTCCCAGATAGTGGAATCGGAATATTGCCAAACAGAACGAATTGACTCCATCTTTTGATCGCCCCGGCATCGCAGATGAAACTCTTGCATGGTTGTTTTAAAGAAAGACACTATTGCATTACCAGTACTATTCAAATTTTGACTTGCTTCAAGTTGTATATTCGACTTTGTTGAATCGCCGAACACTTGTGCGATTAGCTCAAAAAAGTGTCACTGCATAAGATCATTATTAAATGACTCGTAAGGGATGCCCAATGTTAATCTAGTGAGTATAATGTAGTCGCGCTTGTAGGTGCTGTGACGTAAACTAATAACGCATCGTTTGCAGTCATACCGCATCATGGTCTTCAGCAACCAAAAGGTATTGTTCTTGTCCAAAATCACTGTATTTTGGAATCCCATAAAATTCTCGATTTTTCGAATCAAACTGCATCCAATTACGCGAATCTAGCGGCCGTCCGTCGATTGTTAAAAGTGATAATTTGAGATCAATTTCGGGATCATAAAATGTATCAACAGGAACTTTGAACACCGATAATTGATTAATTGTAGCATTTACACGGTCTACTTGATTTCTAGGCACATGCGGATAATTCCTCGTCATATGAGGTGTTGGTTTCGGCCTTGCAACTGGCATTTTTTGACGTGGACCGATAGGTATTCCAGCTACAGATTTCACCGATATTTCAGGCAATAGTGAGTCTGTTAATTTGCCAGGATCTAGTCGTTCTACAAGACGATCCAATTTATCTTCTGGACACTTAGTATCTCTTGATAAGGTTTCGTTTGTACAAATAAATGTTGTCCAATTGGTTCAACCGTATTTCACGGACGACAGTATTTGACATTGAATCATCATTCAGTGTTTCTACAATTCCACGAATAAGTCGTATTTGCCAGTCAACATTATTTCGAAATTTTTCGTTAAGTTTAATTTGAATACTGTTTCATAATTGACACTACGATGGCCTTTATGTTGCTGGGCAGCAACGTTAACAATTTCATTTACTGGGGCATTTTCACTATCGCAGGCAACCATTTTGAATTGCCATCGGGAGACAGAATATTCAAGCGATAATCCATAAATTTCCCTATTATCTGGATTGAATTGGATCCGTGAATTCGATTTCAACTTTATCAAACAACTCCAATTTAAGATTCGTCCCATCTTCATTACCGTAGAATGTTTCCGAACGAACTTTAATGCTGAATGGTTTGCCGGCGGTAACCGGTTGTTTTGGAAGACGATTTGTGATAAGCGGTGATGAATTTTTAGGTTCTGGTTCTATTTACTCTGTCGATGGATCTGATGTTGTTGTTGTGGTAGGCTTAGGAGTGGTGATTGTTGTAGTTGTACTTGTGGTAGCAGGAGTAGTCGTTGGGAGTGCAGTTGTTGTTATAGTGAGCAAAGTCTCTGCGACAGGTGGTACGGTAGTCTCGACTGGAGGAATTATTGTAGATTCAGCATATGCTTCAACACCACTTTCGGCAATAATTGTTGGGTGTACAGTTGCTGTGCGTATTGTAGTAGTTGGCACTGCCGAGTCTTCTTCCTCTTCGCCCTTTGTAGGTACAGTAGTAACAAACACATTTTGTATACTTGTGGTTTCCGTAACAGTCGCGCGTGGAGACGTTGTTACTGTGGACGAAACAGTGGTTGTTATTTCTTTAGGTAAAGCCCTAGTTGTTATGACGACGGTATCAATTTTATTTATAGAAGATTCCGATATTGTTGGGACAATGTTCGGAATTTCAGTGAATTTTGTCATCGGGACTTTGGTTGTTTCATCCACAACATCTTCAATAATATAATCATTATCATTCTTGTCGTCAAAATCAACTTCATCGTTCTCATCACCTTCATTATTCTCATCTACCTGTAGAACTTTATCGTCCAAAATATCATGTGGTTTATTTGTTGAAATTTTGTTACATATAATTTAAGTTTACTTTTTGATTGTCTCCATTTGGTTATTATTATTTTCGATCGTTTTCTTGATATCCAATTCTAATTTTGAAATGCTTTTAATAATATCTTCATCTACTTAATATTAACAGTACCCTTATTATAGTTTGTTTCTGGGCCTGGATTTCTTGTGACATCGTCACTGTCCTTTGAATTTGGTACTGGTTTAAATTCATTCTTTTTATGTTTCAGTTTTGAGTCGAGATCATTTGTATCGATTGGTATGTTTTGTGTTGAATCTGTTTCTTACTATTACTATCTGGATAGTTTGGCTTTGATAACCCGTGATGATGTCTGTGTGCGTGGGTGGTTTTAACTGGAACGTCGGTTACGGATGTGTCAGCATCGTCATAGTTATCATAATCATAATCGTCAGCATCGGGATCATTTAGTCCGGATCCTACTTCTTCTTCGCGTTTAAATCGTTGAACCCTATTGGTGATTTCTTTTCGCTTTTGTTTATTTTTACTGTAACATTTTAATTTTAACCTTTTTAACCTTGGCTCGGGCGATATTTTAACGACCGCATGAAAAGAGTGCAAAGGGTTTCCATGACAATTGCTTCAACAAAAAATTAGGAAAAGATTTGGTGATTTGCCAATGGTTTTGAATGGAGATTTCAACATAAACTTTGCAGACGATAAAAATCTACCATTAATTGAATTTTTAATTATGAATTTGGTTTAAAGATGTCAAATGAACGCAATCTTAGCACAACGAAATATAAAACTACTATTGATGTGGTCGTGATAAGATATTTAAAAAGATTCGAATTAAAAATGTTCGTTTCTTACTTCAGCTACTATAAACCTATTGTATCAGTTTTACAAATTGGCGATGATGATGCTGGCAGCCATGATGGTGAAAGACTTGTTGAATTATGGATGAAATTTGAATATTCTGAAGAAGAAACTTTTTTAATATAAAATGACTATAAAAGTTCTGAAGTGTAAACTTTTTTATATGTAAAATAATTGTAATAGTTGTGTATGATAGCGCAATAAATGAATATATTTTACCATATTAATGATAGTACATTTCGTGCGAAATTATTCCCTAAACATTCCAAAACATTCAAAAATGCACAACGTAATTGTTCAGTGCCTCGTTCTTTTTAGGGTTTTGTAATATAATTTTACAAAACCCTACTAGTTTCGCGACCTGTCTGTCCGTCCGTCCGTCCGTATGTCACAGCACTTTTTCTCGCAAACCACTTAAGCTAGAAACATCAAATTTTGTATGCAGGTGTAAAATGGTGCTCTCTTCAAAATTCTACTACAAAAAAAACTCTAAGGTATTTAAGGGGGGTCTCCTCATATAGGGGAGTGGCTCCCGAAAAAAAAATTTATTCAAAGGTAGCCGATATGGGTATCAAATGAAAGGCCTTGATGAGAACTTTCCAAAACAGGTCTTAATTTGATACATTTTGCTTCGAGGGATGTGCAGGAAGGGGAAATGCACGGATAATTTGTGTCCCCCCTCGCGATTGGACACCTGTGATCCGAAAAATCTGAAAAAATTATGGTGGCAGGTGTTTATGAGTACAACAACAACAAGTACCTTAGAAGTCGAAATTCGCTCAACTTTGTTAATAATAGGATGATACTCGAATTTCACATTTTCCCCAATAAAATCGCATCGGTACCCTTAAACTTAACGAAATTCAATATTTACGTAGTTCCTAAGGGTTCATAAACTTTGTACGTTTGATGAAAATCGAATGATATACACGGAAATTACAGCCATTTGAAGTTTCTCCAATTACAACAACAATAACACATGATTTTGGTATTTTATGGACTTTCCATCCAATCAGTCACTGCAGTTTTGACTTGACCTTCTTGAAATTTTCCAATAAGGTCAGTAACATTGATATTTTTGAGAATTTACGATTTGAGTGGTTTTTGTCGGATTACAGCAAAATGGCGACCGTTGACAGTAGAAAAACAATGGATTTTCCTTTGAACGTGCACATCTCTTTGACACATTTCTTTACGGTATTCATTGCTGGTGATTGCATTTCTGAGAAGTTGCGTACAAAACCCTTCTGACATGAGCGTAGGTCTGTTTACCCAACTTGTTTTGTAAATAATTTGTGGCATTTTAGAAGTCAATTTTAAGATAAAAGATTCCGACAGACATCTAGGAAAACGGTGAAAAATGAATTTTATTTCAACCTTTCCTGGCACGCTTGCCCGACAGCTGGTGGATTGTATACCCCATACTGTTAACAAAATGCCCCAGTAGACAAATTAATATATTTATTTGTATTTAAGCTTTTTAAGTAAAACTAAAACGTTTAAGTAATTTATTCTTTTGTTTATTGCCAGAAGCATAATAAATTCGTCGCAATACATACACACTCTAAAGTCTACATACTTAATAAAAAATTCTTCGTTCACATTGTCATATATTCTGCATCGGTCGTCGATAACGCAGTAGTAAGTTGCTTTTGGAGTTCCAAAAGAGATGGCTCCATTCATGAGAAGAAAAACATATCCCGTAAATGAACGACAATCTTCCACATCACTAGCATGATTTGAGTCGCAGGAACCACGCAAGTCGATATTCCCATTCCGGTGATAAGATAATTTCAGACCAACTATCCCCTTAAGGTATCTTAGTATATGCTTTACGGCCATCCAATTTATCTCACCAGGATTGGGTTTAAAGCGACTAACACTATTCACTGCATACTAAATGTATGGGCGGAACACTTGTGATGCGAACAAAATGTGATATTTTTGCCATTTTATTCCATTCTGTATCATTCTGTGAACGTACTCGTAAATCGGAAGTCAATTTTTAACTTACGTCCACTAGGGTTGAAATTGGGGTACAATCCTCCATTCTGAATTTCTTTAGGATACCTCGAGTATACTGACTTTGATCAATCGAAAATATACCCAACTTTTTGATCACGTACAATTAACAATAGCAAGCATATGTTTTGCAGCTCCCAAAGCCTTCATTTTAAATTGTGTTTTTGGGTAATTTTTTAGATCATTTTTCAGTGGCGCATCATTCGCAAAAATGATCAGGTCATCAACATATACGGCCAAAATAAGAATTTGTTCGTCTTGTTTAGAATAATAAATGCAAGCATCGGCTTTTGAACACTGTAAACCAAAATTCTTCAGTGCAGAACCCAACTCCTGGTTCCAAACTCTGCTTGCCTGCTTTAGTCCGTTACGCGATTTTTTAAGAAAACAGACTCGTCCAGATTCATCTACCCCCGACTATGTCCATTTGGTCAATCGGCAAATAGTATATGGCAGCCATAACAGGAAGATAACAAATGGACCCATGCGTGACAACTGGCGAGAACGTTTTCTCGTAGTCGATACCCGCTTCCTGAGAGCATTCCTTTGCAACAAGCCTTACCTTAAACCGTACAGCATCCAGTGCTTCGGTGCGTTTGGTCTTGAAAATCCATCGATTGTTAATCGCTTTTCGTTTCTTTTGGCAATTCTACAAGTGTCCAGGTTCCGTTTTCCACCAAAGACTTGTACTCTTTGTTCATGTCATTGCTCCAGTTGTTTCTTTCTGCACTCTCTACCGCCTCTGTGACTGTAACAGGATCATCAAAGTTCATCATGGCCCAGAATGTCGCAGGATCTTAAAATCTCAGAAATTGTCACCTGATGACAGCTTCTTTACATAATCGTCGTTGTACACATGTCGATGGCCGAAAAGTTTCGTTGCCGTCCGAGTTATTTTCAGCTTCTCCATCGAGTTCACCAAAAAGATTTGCAAGCATATCGTTTTCATCTGCTACCTCGTCAACTTTTATCTCTGGCTCTCCTAGACTGTCGACCATCGGGCCAAATCCTCCATTTCAATTTGAACTTTTTCTATAAATATATAAAATTGACTGTGACCGACACTATAATCCGTCAACTCATGTTGTTTATCCTCAATAAAATCGACACTGCGAATCAAAATAATTTTGTTATCGTTTAGATTAAAGAGACGGTATGCTTTTTGTGTTGTTTCGTAGACGATCATAATGCACGGAATATATTCGGGATCCAGCTTCCGCCTTGTTGGTTTTGGCACATGCCCCATCTCCTTGCATCCTAAGATCTTTAGATGACGAACATCTGGTTGACTCCAGACCAAATTTCCTCTGGAGTTTTCCTCGAATCCTTTATTGATAAGCGGTTGACCAAATACGTAGCGGTGTCAATTGCCTCTGCCTAGTATGGTCATTTATGAATGAAACAAATAAGATTGGACCAAAAATAGAACCCTGAGGAACACCAGAAATTAGGCAGAAGTAAAAAGAGTTTATTTTGTGCAAGCAAACGTATCAAGAACGGGAGGTTAAGTAAGATTCGAACCAGGAAAGCAAGCTTTCAGCGAGACCATAATATTTTAGCTTAATTAGTGGTATAATTATGTGGGACTGTATCAAAAGCCTTGCGAAAATCAGTATATAAGACGTCCGTTTGAACATGAGAGTCAAGCGCTCTGGAAACTAAATCCGAGAACTTCAATAAGTTAGCAGGCGTTTATTTTTCTGGAATCAAACCATGTTGCTGACTATAAAGTAAAGCAGATAAAATAGGAAAAAGCTTGGCGTGCAAAATTCTTTCATAGATTTGGGAAAGGTAGAAAGTATTGATATATATCTATAATTGGAAACATCACGGGGATTACCGAACTTTAAAATTGGGGTAATATATGCTACTTTCCAACATGCAGGGAATTCGCCCGATGATAAGCTCAACTTGAACAACATGGAATAGGGAAAAAACAGTTCAGAGGAAAGAGATTTAATGAAAAAGTAGGGAATTCCATCAGGGCCAGGGCCAATGCATCTATTTAAACTGTTGATGACCGTTTCGGTTTCAGAGGGGCTTATGGAAAAGCTAGAAAGGATCTTAGGGTGGGAAAAGTTCGGAGAAAAGTTACACATGGCTGGTAGAGTATTAAATGAAGAAGAGAATAAGTTTGCAAACAGTTGAAGAACTCACTCTGGAGTGGAGCCTGTTAAGTTGCCGAACAAAACATTGTCAGGTATACAAGGGGAGGGCTTAAGAGAGCGAATGTAAGATCAGAATAGTTTGGGTTGATTGGTTTAAACAGATTGCTCGATTGAAGCATAATGATAATTAAGCGCTCGTTTAATGTCGGTTTTGGCAAACGAGCTTAATTTACAATAATCATCGCAAGCTTCAGCAAATCCATCCAACTTAAACTTCATTCTGGCGCTCTATTTGCATTTAATGGCATAACAAACCTCAGAAGTTAGCCCAGGAGCATCTGACAGTTTTTTTGACGACGGACCGGTGTGAAATCAGTTATCAACTGATTCAGCAGATAAAGATAAAACTTGGAAGTAGCGTCATGACAGGATAGGCCAGAGAAAAATCAGACCACATGACAGAGTTGAGGACATCAGATAAGGCTTGAAAGTTATCTTTCTTAAAATTAAAAGATAGAGAGAGACGATTTTTTGCAACGAATATCGGAAGAATACAGCTCAAAACTTAAAGGAGGATGATGGGATCAGACGGAATATATGGATCAATGCAAGAAATAGACATATTATTGTATTTGAAAGGGAAGAGCTAATGAAGATAAGAACAAGTAACCGATTATTTATATTAGGGAAACAATTTATTTGAGTGAAGGAGCAGTAAGACGCAAAACAATTAAAGAAATTCAGTGTGTTTCCAGTTACTGACACCGCATAAAAGAAGACAGTCTTGAGGAAACCTGGTTAGAATATAGTTGGACAGTTCAATAAAAAAGGTGACATATATGTTCAATAGGGAATTGCAAGGAATATAAATGGAGAACACTGACAAGTAAGAACCAGGGTTAAGGAAAATTCTCACTAAGATACATTCGATCGGGGGTGGGGGCAGAAAGTCACAACAGGCAGTAAAAGAAAAACTACGCTTGACACCAATAAGAACTCCACCACTCTCAGAAGACACACCAGAATCGCGATCGCGACGGAAGATATTATGTGCAGCAGACAAATTAAGGTCACTCACCGAATCGTTCAGCCGGGATTCCGAAGTACAAAAAATGTCATCATCTGCAAGAGAACAGTCCATCAAAACATCTGGAAGCTTTGTTCGAAGTTCTCGAATATTCTGGTAGAAGCATTTCAAATGGTTAATATAGTTAAAACTATTAATCAATTGAAACTGTTTTTTGTCTTCGCATCCGAAATTTTCTTTTATTAGGAACATACTCCTTCACAAAGACTCCACTGGGCCAGAACTCCGTCAAACATGGGTCTCTAAACAATTAAAAATTAAAAAATTATTTCAAATTTTCCATTTTCAAAAAGCAAGCTCAAATTTATTATGAATATATTCAGCTAAACTCAATTTTCCCTATTCTTTCCCCCGCTACCAACTTGTTATGAAACTTTAATCTTACTTTTTTTTTTATATCGAATAAGCATTCATTCTATTTCATTTAAACATTTATTTATTTGATTTCATAGATCGGATCACACCGACTGTCACGTGAAGCTGTTTAAAACAAAAGCTTATAATAAAATTAAACGCGAAAATGACTTATATTACCTCCTAGAGTATGGTTAGGGGATAACTCAATGCTAACGTGTACTTTTACGCGATAAAATTTTTTCAAGCAGTCCTACCAATCATATGTTTTCTATCTACCTAAAGTAAAGACTTCTTCGTATAAATAAAGACTTCTACCTACAAATAAAGAGTTTTACGGTAAAGCGAATATTTAATTTTTTTTTCATTGGCTTAAAAAACTTACAAAATTATACTCTTTAAACACCCACATCATAAAACCATGTACAAACATGTTAATCTGATAAATTTTCCATCATTCCTAAACAGTTCATATATGTTACTTAATTGCTATCCAGTTGTTGCTTGCTGACCTAAAACCTGGTCCAAGCCGGTTGACTTCAAATTAAATGGCGTACACTGAACTATCCAGCAGATAAATAGTTGAAAGATACTTTGAGTAACACCGGGACCGGATGGAGTAGATAATGTCCAAAGTTTAAGTCTCTTTTCGCACTTGTTGCCCATTTTTTGCCAACTATTGCATCAAAACTTATATGCCCCTGAGGGACTAAGCCGTCAACTGACCACCATAGAAAGGTACTATGTTTTCCGATTGTGGATTGTAAGTGACTATCAAGAACGGATGTGGTTTCTGAGTATAGCTTGAAGCTCACATACCTCGCAGCCAACGCGACGCGAGGGAGAGATACTTGACAACCGTTTCAATTTTGAACGAAAGTTTATTTGGTCGTAAAAGCCAGATCCATGTTTTCTTCTGTTTTCCAACTATTTGCCCGCGACTACCAACACGCCGACTAAATGGAATGTAAACATACCGTGAGAGAATTGGTTGGGTTTTGATAACAAGTGTTTTCGGTTGTTGTCACTATGACGAGAATTTAACTTGGAGTATAATATCTTGACGATCGCGCTTAGCCGCTAGCCATAGTGACTGGACATTTTATGAAGTGCCGCGTGACATGGCAGGGTGTTTAAGATTCAGTGGGCTAAAGAATTTTATCGATATACTCTCATTGTGGGTGGAAAAAATTCAATTTTTGCCGCCAAAAGTATTATACTGTCTCAAAGATTGAATTTTTTACTTAAATTTATCCCGCTTTGATCAAACATAAATGTACTGCAAACAATTTCTTCCAAACTCTCAGCACGGCCAGACTATTCACACCCTGTTTGAGGTCACCGAATGGAACCTAACATATCTGACTAGTCAAGCGAGTAAACTAGCGGATATCTATCTGAGCATGTTTCGCGGCAATTTAAGCTACACAGCACAGAGGACGTGTTAAGCATTGCTTGCGGTTGCAACCTGCGGCATTCACACTATCGTGGGAGTCACTAGATTAGAAATTCTTTCAAACCTCATCCGTACAAATCGTATTTCCATTTATACGGATAATAATTGCTCATCAAATCCAAGCAGTCATCAGCCAGCGCGAGAAGATGCTATAATGTCGGGAAATTTGTTTGGTGATTTGGATTTGGATCCGAAAGCAAACAAAAAATCTGCATATGTGGAATTCCAGCCTGTTTGTTGCTGCTACATTCTCTCAGAGCATACCGCGCTTAAAGATAAATAGCCGGTGCTGTTATAACATATAGTATCTCGTAGAATAAGAAACAAATGTGGATTTCCAATTTTGTGAAAGGAATGTCCGTTTCCAAGTCCAGTCATTATGTTTGTTGAACAGGTGAGCTGAACTTAGTAAGCTATTTATGTACACGTACGAGTATGCAGAAGCAATCGATTGGGTCGCTCCGGAGGGGCGAAAGTGCTTTTCGTGAATAGATACATAAGTAGCTAAGATACAAGTTCGATAGCGTGCATAATAGAGGCCTGACTAAGGTGCAGGTGGCAAATTGAAATGTTGTTCACCTTATTGAGGTCGTTTAGTTTCGATTTTGTTGTCTTTTGTGTGCAAAATTTATTTGGTAAGTTCACCTATTTGCCTCGAGCTTTGCCAGTCATGTAATTTGTTATATCTATGAATTGGTCATTGGGCACATACTTACAATGAAAGGTATGTGACTGTTGTCAGTGGGCTATCAAGAACATATCATTGCATATCTAGCATGCTGTGACCGGTTGATTTAGATTTAATTTTACTAGTTGAAAAAGCTAATTTTGAAGATTAATGTAAAGTGCAAGCTGTTAGTTTTATCGATTTGTCAAATCACTGTCAACACATTTAGGGACATATTTTCAGCTTCGATATAAGCAAACTGACTCATATAATAGCTGACTCATATAATAGCAGCAGCAAGTCTTGTAGAAATTTTACATACAATAATAGCTTTAAAGGGCTTTGTTAAAAATAATTTCCAAAGATCTTCCCAACAATCTGTTTGTTCGCCTGTGCTTCAGCACTGGTTTTCACAGAAACTATTCAAAATTCGGTCACCAAGTTTCGTGGAACGATCAGAAGTGGTTAGTACTTTCTAAAATTTCAAAAAATTACCAAGGGTGTCCCGCCATGTAACAAATAAATGAAATATATAATATATAATGAATTTGATTCACAAAAGAAATTTTTAAAGACCATTGAATGAAAGGACTTGGCAGGAGCAATTTAGATTTAGAAGATCACTAAGCTTGAAGTGAGATAAGGAATTTGCACGATAAAACTGTTCATTGTATCTCTGCAAGCTACGAGAAGCAGAGGAAATAACTGTCGCATTATCGCCAACGACCGATAAAGAAGCCTCACCCTACCCTCTGATTGCAAGTGCAGCGGCGCTGTTCCCTTATACTTGGTTTGGAGGGCCTAACAAAGATATAGTGGACTAGATCCGATAAAACATTAGAACATCTAAACAGCGCGGCAACGGAGAGCATGACGGAAAAACTAGGAGTACATTAACATAAGCGGGAGAATCAAAAAACAAAATTGAGAAAATTTTCCAAAAAATTAATACTAACACAACTTTTAAAGTAAGAAAAAACATGGAATGAATGTAAGGAACAAATATAAAATCTATATTCTTCTACACAAACGGAGGGTTACCAAGCTAACTTGCGCGTGAAAAATAGTTACATCGGAAAAACAGCACGTAAGATAAAGACAAGATTTCGCGAACACAAACGAGGCTAAAATTTTAAAAATTTATATATTGAACTCCATAGATATTTACAATAACTCTTAGTTTTTTTGTAGTAGGGAGGTGAATGCCCATTTATGCACAGAGTGTGGGACTCCGATGTTGGCAAAAAGGCGACCGGACTACCCACTAAACACCTCCCCTGTCAACATGAGAGCCTAGCCTGGAACCGTTTGACACATTACTTCGGGCCAGGTCTCGTTTTGTTACGCCGCGAGGCCCCTTAAAGTTGTGGGATCGCTCTTCTAGCGGGAGAGGAGAGGAGAAGAGGAAGTGCCAGAGAAGCGATCCCCAGCCATAATGCTCCTGGCTGCTGTGTGTCCGTTTTATCTTTTAGGACTGCCCAAACATAATGTGCCACCTGGTTCCATTTGTCAACCGATTCGAGCATTGCCACAACTATACTAACTGGGTGAGCTCTCCCGTCTCCCTGCGGGGATCTGTTCACAGTTTATCCCATTTTGTGCAAACAAAAAATGTGTGGCAGGCATTGTCTTCCTCTCCTGGGCATACCGACAATCGGGGGACCGTGACTGACCAATCTTGTGCAGGTTAGACTGAAAACACCCATGCCCGCTCAAAAGCTGCGTCAGATAGAAGTCAGTCTCACCATGCCTTCAATTTAGCCACCGTCTCATACTTGGGATGAGGCGCGCAGTCCACCTTCCCTTCGTGCGATTCACCCAAGACTGCTGCCAATAGTTGAGTGAGCCCTGTCTCTCTCGCATCTTCGTTTCGACGCAGATAAATAGCGCGGCGCTCTCTAGCAACGAAGCCGACAGGTATCACGCCTACAAAAACTCTCACCGCCGAATCAGAGACTGTCGGATACGAAGATGCAACCCTCGGCATTCCTCTTCTCTGTACCTGTGCCAGGCGTTTTCGGTAAACCTCCTTACTGAGAGCGTCGCCCCATACCTCTCCTCCTTACAGTAGCACTGACCCTACAGCACTCATCAAGGGGCGTCTTCTTGATGGGCTGGGTCCCCCTGCGTTGGCCATATGACGAATGAGAGCTGATACTCCTGGAGCAGCTTTCTCAGCCGTTGCCCTGATTTGCTCATGTTTGAGTCGATCAATAGCCCCAGGTACTTCACCGATGGCTTTGATTCGATTTGTATATCTCCAACACTGATCATCTTTACTCTAGGGATTCTCTTTTTTGTCAAGATGACCAATTCGGTTTTCTCCAGTGCTAAACTGAACCCGCGAGCAGTCATCCAGTCCCTCCCTCGGCGCATCAGCATACCTAGCCTAAGTTGCGCCTGTTCAACGGTACGTCCAGCGACCAGAGCCGCAACATCATCCGCATAGCCAACCAAGCGCGACTCATTTGGCATCTCAAGTCTCAGTAGCCCGCCGTAAGACACGTTCCACAGGTTCGGACCAAGGATAGATCCCTGGGCAACACCCGATGTAATTTCCATCCTTCGTTGGCCCTGTGTCGTATCGTAGAGTAGGCTTCGGTCCTTTATGTGGTTTCACAAACCACGCACTAGATATTCTGGAACTTGAAAACGCTTAGTTTAATCTTACTGTAACGGACAATATTCCTTATCCAAATAACTTAATAATATGATAAATTACATTTCACCTTAGTAGCTATTACTTATTAATAGTATCCGGACATATGATTTATGGCCAACGTAGGGTGACCCAGCCCATCAAGAAGATGCCTCTTGATGAGTGCTGTAGGATCAATGCTAGTGTACGGAGCAGAAATATAGGGCCACGCTCTCCGTAAGGAAGTATACCGAAAACGCTTGGCACAGATACAAAGAAGAGGAACACTGAGGATTGCATCTTCGTATCCAATACTCTATGATTCGGCGGTGAAAGTTCCTGTAGGCGTGATACTTGTTGTCCACCTTGCTAGAGAGCGCCGCGCTATTTATCTGTGTCAAAACAAAGCCGCGAGAGAGATGGTTGTCCGCGAGGAGAGACAGCAATCACTCAAAGATTGGCAGCAGTCTTGGCTGAATTGCACGAAGGGATCGTGCACTCATTCGGGATGTGAGACCGTAGCTAAGTTGAAAACATGGTGAGAATTACTTCTATCTAGTTTCAGTCATACCTGCACAATATTGGTAAGCCACGGTCCTACGATTGTCAGTATTGCCCAGGAGAGGAAGACAACGCCTACCGCACATTTATTGCGTGTATAAAATGGAGGGACCTCTACAGGGAGATGGGAGAGCTCACCCCGGATAATATAGTCGTGCTTATGCTCGAATCGGTTGACGAATGGTACCAAGTGGCACATTATGTTCGGGCATTCCCAAAAGATACATGGACACACAGGAGCCCTGGGCGTTGGGGCTGGGCGATCGCTTGTGTGGCAATTCCTCTTCTCCTCTCCCTTCCCATTAGAAGCGGAATCCCCATTCTTGAAGGCGCCTCACGGTAACAAAACGATACCTGGCCCGAAATAATATGTCAAATGGTTCCAGGCTGGGTTCTCAGGTTGACAGGGGAGGTGTATAGTGGATACTCCAGTCGCCTTCTTGCGAACATAGGAGTCCCATACTCTGTGTGTAAATGACATTCACCTCCCAACCACAAAAAAAAAATGTGTCCGGATGAAGATGTCCCGGTCGACGGTGATGTTCCTGTAAGTTTATTGTTAGTTTTTCCTGTCAGTAGTTGTGATAGAATTAGCTGGTTGGGAGTGAGGAAGGGTGAGAAAAATGTGTATAAGAACTGACTGATTGTACGAGGAGAGCTATGTGGGGCTAATTTTTGAGGTATTGTACGTGGGAAAAGTTATAGGTATTATGATGTTGAGCGTGAGAAAAGGTATAAGTATTGTTACTGTTGAGGTTTCACAGTAAATTAGTGAGTTTTTAATTTTTTCCGTTTCAAATTGAAGACATGAGTTGTGACGAATTAGTGTTTGAAGTTCCCCGTCCCCGGTAGAGTCGTTGGCATTGAGATTTCACCGATTCTGGAGAGCGGATCTTCGATCGTGTTATCAGATCCCGATATGTGTATTATTTCCGTGGTAAATTGCGAAATAAAATCTAATTGCCGTAACAACCGTTCTGATGCCATCTCCAGTTTCTGTTGGAATCGTATATTAACGCTTTGTAGTCGAAGATCTGCTGCTTTTTCGGGTATCAAGTAGTTTGTTATTGCTTGCACTCTGCCTTTTGGTGGTTTGCACCCATGAGCAGTAATGGTTTAACCGAAATACTCGTACAACATCACTCCTTGATCAAAAACGCACTTGTCGATGTTAATTCGAAGATTGTTTTGCTGCGAAAGCTCTAAAACAATTTCGAGATGTTCGCGATGCTCTTCAAAAGATGACGACATGATTATAATGTCGTCCACGTAACAAAAGACACAGTCTTTTCCTCGTAATATATGTTATCCATGTGGCGCTGGAAACTTTGCGTAGCTTTTCGTAGCCCAAACGGCATGTACAAATATTCATAAAGCCCAAAGGGTGTATACACAGCAGTTTTTAAAATATCAGCTTCATGTACGGAAATCTAATGATAAGCATTTTCCAAGTCCAACATAGAAAAGTTTGTCTTCCCATGCATTCGTTCTGCTACATCATGAATATTTGCAATGGAGTATTGTTCCGGAACCGTGTGAGCATTCAATTTCCGGTAGGCACCACAGGCTCGCCATTTGCGGTTTTTCTTTTTAATCAAATGCAATGGCGATGCCCAGCAACTCGAAGTAGGATGCCTTGTTTTATCAAACGATTTATCTCTTCTTTTGCTTCATGCAGTTTTTCTTCAGATAATCGTCGTGTTCTTTCACTTACTGAGGCCCCAGTTGTCACAATATAATGTTTTGCAACACTTGCCTCCGAAGTTGGTTGTTTTTTGACTGAGGGTATGGCTTCTATGAAACCCTCTACGACATCACTTAGTTTGTTATTGACGTTGAGGGTTGAAAAATTGTAGATATCAGTTATTGGTTTCTCCAAAAATACTATGATGGCTATGTGGATGATTAATCTTTTTGTTTTTAAGGTCAATCAGTAAGTTGTGGTGGCTTATGACATCTGCTTCGATGGTTGAGATGTCAACATCTCCAATCGTGAATGACCATGTAAATTTCTGTTTGAGACCAAGGTTAAGCTCCAGTGTTTTTTGTCCGTATGTTTTAATCGACGTATTGTTAGCTGCATATAGCGTGAATTCTACTTTTTTGAGAGCTGGACCGATAAAACCGATCCGGAATCTGTTAAAAACCTTAATCCTGTAGTTTTATCCTGAATATGAAGGCGGTATTCAAATTTTCTTTTGTTGCATAAGTGTTTGCCGTCCAGATGTGCGATTCCAAACGGCAAACTACTTAGTTTTCCGATTGAGTTGATTGTTTGAACTTACCCGGCGGATAACAGTGTTTTGCCTGCTTGCTGAATTTTCTATGGTAAAAACATAATTCTCGTGCTTTTGTGGCGAAATCTACTCTAAGTTTTTTTTTTTGATTTTAAACTCGACTTTATTTGTCATTTTTTCTAATTGACCTTCAAATGTAGTTTATCGTGCTTGTAACGACATATCTGGATCTGTTAATCTATGGGAAGTTGCCATTACTCGTTGTGGTCCACAGTTATCTGTCAGCAATGTTGGTCAATTCGCATTCTGGGACATTAATGAGTATAGCGCGTATATTTACTGATAGACGTCGTAGCCATATTGTTTTCACAAAATCTTCGGGCAGGGCGTCAGGTGCAAGTGCCTGCATTTCCCTCCGGAGCTGTGATGGGCGTTTGTCCTCCAAATCAATTCCGCCGAGAAAACGTGGAATTTAATCTTCCTTCGAAAGGCCGAATGTTTTTTAATTGCTGTTTTTAGATACATATAAATCTAACAATGTCAGTCAGCTGTTGCAGGGTCTCGAAATCTAATGCAGCGGTTGTGATTAAGTATCTGCTGTTATCATTTGTGATTCGTTGCGAATTTAACTGTGCATCCGCGTTATGAAACCTTAGTTCAGGATCCTTGTTCCAGAATGATGGTAGTTTGATTTGCTGAATAGCCGTGTTCTTCGTTTATCAATTGGGACACTTCTTTGGATACACAATTTGAGGCCATCAATTATAGTTCTTGCTTATTTATTGTCTTTATTACTGAACTAACTAATGTACAAACTTCAACTCATTTTACTTTCGAGTATCCCAATTGATCACTTTGGTGAATACTGAACTTCGTCAGGCTGCCATGATCATCTGATTGATTGTAGTTGCGAAATTCAAAAAGGTTTCTCATTGATTGATGCGCCATCGGTGATGAGCATGTAAATGCCACAAACTCAATCTGTTGCGACGCATCTCTTGGTGAGCATGAAGTATCCACAGTTGTAATGGATAATTCTTCCATCTGGATAAAAGACTCGCCCTTCGTTGTGTAAATATCGTAGGTGCTGGGAGAATAATCCAGATTGATCGCAATTTCCGATAATTTTGGTAGAGGTAGCCATAGTCTTTTGGACTAGGGAGTTTGTTGAGGTTAAAGACTTTTCAAAATTTTTCAAGAGGTTGTTGGTGGCAAAGAGATTCATCCTTGAGATTTTGGTTACGTTGTATAGATGCTGACTTGGCATGAAGTGCCTCGAGTCTAGATATCTCTGAAGGATGGAGCACTGTCGAAGGAAATCATCTCTCGGTCCTGCGGAACTCCTTTAAGAGTGACGTAGAAAGATCACACCAGAAAGTGAATCCGTATGCACAGATTGGGTGGATAGGTGTCTTGCAGACTAATGATTTTATTGGTATTGGAATTGTGGGAGAAAGTTCAAAGCTGATACAGGTACCAAGACAGGTAACCTTTTCCGTCATGTGTATAATCTTGCCCTTGATATTCAAAGAGAAATTTAGTGCACTTGCACACATCCTTTTGGTGAGGCGTATTTTACTCTTAATAGTTATGCATTCGAACTTAGAGGGATTGAGGAGGAGCCGTCGGTTACGGAGGAAAGTGTCAACTATATCAAGGTACCAATTAAGCCTTGATTGAAGTGACGGGAAGTTATGGGAAGGAGCAAACAAGATTATGTCGTCTGTATATTGACGTAGAAGGTCAGCAGTATTGCGGATAATACGGATCCTCGAGGGATGGTAGAGATAAATTATCCTATACCTGTACTTGTGAGGAGCGCCTGGAGAGGAAACTATGTAGTATTTTGCAAAGATAGGAGTGAAATTCATGGGTTTCGGCTAATTTGTTTATGAGTCCATGTTGCCACACAGAATCAAATGCTTTCTTACTGTTGCGCAGGACAGCGACCGTAGGCATTTTCTTCCCGATGTTGCCTGCTGTGCTCGATTTTAGGATCAGTAGAGGGTGTTCTACCGAACTTTTTGTCTGTTGGCGAACTGAAAAGGAAGAATAATTTTCCTAACTGAGAAGTGCTCGTCGATAAACTCTTTGAGCAAGCTTTAAAATCTTTCCAGTCGTAGAAAGGAATGATATAGGGTGGTTGCTATTTGCGAGGAGGGAACTTTAATTTTTCTTGAGAATAGGCGCTATGATCGCTCTCTTGCATGTTATTTAGAAACATGCATTTAGGAGGCAGTGGTCGAACAGCCTTGAGAGAAAGGAGGAGAGAGTGTTGCTACACCTTTTGAGCAAGATTGTACGGATTTTATCTAGTCCACAGAATTTTTTGTTGGGTCTAGAAAGTATAAAGAATTTAATTTAGGCGGGTGTTGAACCGATGGATTGCTTTGGGAGGAAATTGGCAAGAGAGATTCAAGGGGTTGGGAGAAAAAGTCAGGAGAATGTATATTATCTGGGGCATAAGACGGTCACCTGTATAGATTCGAGATATCACACTTTAGTGGGATTTCAGGAAAGGGTTCAGAGGTTCTTTGTAGCGGGGTGTACAGAAGCAAAGCCTGTGGCAAGACAAGTGACTTTCTCCGCTAGGTATTGATTTTTTGTGCACTAGGTGGCTACACAAACGAAAATACAGCTTCTTGTTTCGAAGCGGGTGATGTGTTCTCAATAATTGAGAGAGGAGAAGTTAGAAATAACTGAGCAGAGTTCGCGGCATTGTGGGCGTGGAGTCAGGACGGTCTTATCGGTGCAGGTGAAAGTTTTTAAGCGAAGAAGAGTAAAGGGGGCGAGTTTTGTTACAGACAAGAACACAAAATTTAGCCTGTGTTGGTGCAGAAAATACTGAAGGTCATACCGCTTTCTGCTGCTCACAATTGAATTATTGTTCTGCTGGATTAACCTAAATTCCATTGGGACCAGAAAGAAGCTGAAGAAATAGAGGTTTTTATAGTCTTTGTTTTGCACTCCATCCAGTTCCTTTTATTTCACGGCCAGAAAAGGGAAACTTACTCCGAAGAGGCTATTGACTTGATTTTCTATGAAATTAAGAGATTTAGTGGACGGTTGGGAGAGCGGTTTTCCAAAGAGGCTTGCAAAATTGATTCTATGACTCCACTTGAGTGAAGGTGCTCTAGGGGCAGAAATATTAGCAACCGGGGTAGATTCAGGCGCCTGTATGGCGTGGGCTTGCTTAAAAGTGGCACAGTCGCAGTATTTGGCGGGGTGGCCTTCACCACTACAGTTGGCATATTTGGGTGGTTCTTCTTTTTGCTTTTGACAGCTACAGGGCCCTATAAGGAACTGCATTCATCGCATTTATACTTAAGTAAAGCTTTGGGAGGGAATGCATTTGACGCATCTATACTTAAGGGTGCAATTGGATGCAGATTGACAATTTCTGCATTGCAAAATTCCACGATTTTCGATGGCCTCAAACCAAATCACTGTGTGCAGGATAGCCTTGGTGTCGGTCTCTTCGACCCCTTGATTTTTAAGTCTTCCGCGATTTCTTGTGGATCATATTAGCCGTAGAAGCCCCGAATTACGAGCATTTTGCCATGTCCAATGCCTGGTTACTATACAAACGAGTTCATAAGATCAAAAAAAAATGGATGAACCGTTGTTAGCATCGGCTGATTTTCGTGAAAAGGTTGTTACAGTGCTCAGTAAGATGAGGATAAAAGCAAATGATCAACGCCGAAGCATTGAATCGGACATAGACGCAAAAAAACGCAAAGGTCCAGCCCAATTTATGCCTCCGGCTGCTTTTGCGCCATGAATAAGTTGGTCACTGGCCAGTATGGGTCGACAAAAGGTTCCAGTGCAAGCTCCCTAAATGCACTGAAAAATCACAGAAAATTTGTGAAATGCACAAATGCAACAATAAACAAAATAATTGTTTCCACACTTCGTAGATGAAGATATTGCTGCAATGCGCCCGATATTGCACATACCCTTTTTAGATTTTCTGAAGCACCAAATACATATTTCTTTTAAAACTAAAATATACGTGTTTTTTACTTTCGGAATTATATCCTAAAAGCTTCTTTTTATCAAATAAAACGTTATTGAGTTATAAAGTGCTTAAAAAAATCTGAAACCTCGTGAATATAAATTGCCACTACTCCGAGACTAGTATTTTCTGAGCTTTAACTCATATTATAGGACGCATGGGGGCTTTCGTGCCCAATCATATTTTTAAGGCGAAAAACAGGCTCAAAAAAATAAATAAAAATAAAACAAAATCAACTAATAAATAACAAAATAAAATAAAAAAGTTTAGACACATACTTTGGAAATTTTTGTTGATATTCCAAGAGTTATATATTAAAACAAAAATTATTAAAAAAATAATAAAAGATTAATAAATGTCGTGATATCGCATTTTACGAACCTAGCAACGAAATTGTTAGTTTTGAATAGGCCTAAAATCCAACAGCTTGATTAAAAAAAATGACAAAAAATAATTCCTAATTGCTTAATTTCGTAAATACATGCATATACTCGTTAGCTATTTTAAAAGTAGGAAATGGGAGTTTTTTCGGAACATATTGCAATGATTATTAAGAAAATTTAATGTTTAAAATAATCAATAATTATTTATAAAAATTATTCTATATTGAAAAAAATTAAAATGAAAATTCATTTGCTGCACCCTCAAGGCACAAGTTCTCTTGAAATCTACGTTTTTCCACTTACTACAACAAAATGGTTTTTTCTGGGCTCGCTGGCAATAGTAGCACATTTTTCTTTTCTCTAACTTTCCGTTCATGTTGCCATCTTTGGAAACATTTACGTTAATAATATCGGCTAACTGGACCTTAATTATTTTTGGAACTTGAAGTGTTGCATGTCTCCCTTCCCTATACAGTTCCAATAAAGACAAGAAAAGTTTTTGCAGTATAATTTTCTTTCATTTATTTGATTGTACCACCTGAACAATTATATCAAGTTGAAGTATTGACAGCAACTTGGTCCGAAATTCCAAAAAAAGCTACAGGACCAACAAAGAGTAGCTCTCTTACATGTAAAAAGGGCAACAAGTTCGTCAAATTTGCGTCACAATTGCCCAGATATGATTGTAATATCAAATTTGTGTCACAATTGCCCAGATATTATTGTAATATCGAATGAGGTATCAATTTCCATCGAAATTTTAGGAATCGGGTTTGTTTTCAATAATATAACCAAATTCGGTATATTATGGTTTTTCGGCGGCGATTTTCGATTCTCGCCTAGAGCCTTGTGCAAGAATCAAATAAATCTTTATAACAAAATTGATGCAAATCATAGGAATCTTTCGATTTTTGTCTAAAATCGCCGATCAATCTAAATTTTTAAGCTGTATTATAATGCAGACTATGTTATACTATGTCAACTTGTCCTACATAGTACTTTTTATTTTATTTATGTTTTAATAACATTCAAAATGTCCAACCAGATCATCTCTGTGGAAAATACCAGACTTCTTAACACGCCTCGAGCTAGCAAGTAATTTTCAAGTTTTTTTGTTGGTTTTTTCCAAACTTCTCAATGCCTAATTATCACAATATCCTCATGCTATGATTGACTGCTAATTAGGAAGTAATAACGAAATCTAATGGAGCTCAACTTCCGGCATTGTAGCACCTACAATAATCCAGCACCTGTGTTAAAGGTGACCTAGTAGTGCTGTTTCACTTACAGACTATTCAAAATAAAAAACAACAAGAAGTACCAAACATACAAAATGTAATAACAAAAAAAAAAAGAAAAAAAAACTTAAAACGTTTTACCGAAACGAAAGCAAAAACAATTATCGACAGGTACAAATGAGAATAATTTGCGTTAGCTATTAAGTTTCAACATCACCCACTTTATTTTCATTACCGTGTACGAGTATGTATCTTTCCATCTTACCATTAACTATCGCAATAATTGCAATCTCCACAATAGCAGCAAGAGCAGCAGCAGCGGCAATCATGATGTGATGGCCTTGTAGGCCAATTTATCCGAATGTTGTACAACAAATTTTCCCCAAATCAAATTCAAACCTCACATGCATTATTATTTCATATGTACTTGTACTCGTAAGTAAGGTACCCTACATACGTGTATACAGCTAATATTACATGAAATTTTGAAGTTGCGCTTAAAATATTTCTAATTTTTTGTTGGCGGAGAGGCTCAGGCAACAAATATTATGAGTTCGACAATTAATAACAATAACATAATTAGAAATACTGGTCAATATATTACTTGTTCTCTGAGTTATTTTTTGCTGGCGCTCCTCGCGTATGGATCATAGGTAGATAAATTTTGCGGTCAGGTAGGTACACTATTATCTTAAATAGCTGACCAGTGGGGGAGTTATGTTGCGGTGCGCTTAGCGATTGCAACCACAAAAAAAGAATTGACGGGCCGCATCGTTCAAAGGCGCATTGAACAATCACTTGTTACAAGGTCCAATCTTGTCTTGAAAGATTTCGAGCTTTAAGAGGAGTATCTTTAGATGATCTTTTTTTATTCTTGTCGGATGACGGGAAACCTCTTTAAGGTTTTTTTTCTGCCAATGATTGATATACCAAGTTTATAAGCTATTTGAAATATGGTGGTTGAATGTAGTGCGTTTAAAAGCCCTAAGGGTAGCCGCTTTTATAGGATTCAGTTCCTTGCAACTTCGCAAAGCTAAAAGTATCTGCGAAGAATCTTTGTCTTAAAGAATATTGTATCCATAAGTTTCCCTTTCTTTTGCGTATTCCCTCTGGAATGCCCAACTATATAATTATCATACTACCAGGTAAATCTCACTTTGCAGCACTTTTCTCTGCAACAGTTGGTAAGCCAGTACATATTGTCTTAAATCGAAACTCTCCTAAAATTGACGCACGATCATTGAGTTACATATTTATGCAGTACCTTAAGGTGTACACGAAAGAAACATTTTTAATTTTTTATTCCACTTTTCTCTTCACTTATGAAGCTACGAAATTTTTTGAGGCTAGACGATGAAGGCGAAAAAATTGAGAGGAAATCAAAAGGCACCTGTCGAAAATATCGGAACACCCAACGTTCAAGAGTGAAGAATGGTTATAGTCGTTTGGGGGGTGATTATTCGGAACTCTCTGCATGCTACGATACTTGAATACCGTAGTGTGCTTGCCTTTCAAACATTGTTAACGCGCATTGATTGATTGAAATCTTCTCATCTACGAAATCATCTTAAATCATTTCAAAAAATGAATTAGACCTGCTTGCACTTTGGTCGTCTGTTGTTTAAGTGATTTTGATATAGAGGCCATGATATGGGCTAAAGCAATTTAAAGCTCGGTGAGAATATATATGGCTTTTTTTTATTTGATGGTTCACTGGCTGAGGAATTTTATTTTGAAAAGATATTGAAAATGTAACGACTAAAACTGTAGTAAAATTATCTAAGTTGAATCGGGTAGATGTTTTTAATTAGAATTTTAAATATCGTAACTTCACGCAAATTTTATGTTCTAATGTATAAGAAAATTGTGCAAATTATGCGAAAAGTGCAACAAAAATCGTGATTAAGCGTAAAGTACGATAAGGTGTCTCGTTTCACGATAGTAGTAGAAAGTCAGCATTGTGACTAGTGATATGTGGATTTCATTCCTCCTCAAATCTCTATAAGCACGAATTTGAATAAATCACATTAAATAGAAGGGAATGAGTGTGAAACTTGGCTGAAAGCCTTCATAAAATCTAATATCTCTTATGAAAAATCTGTAGCTGAACAAGAATTTTGTTAATCTACCTCACCTTGTAAGAAGTTAAATGAAATAAGACTTAAGGCAAATTCTTTGAAAACCTTCTTGAGATTTGTAAGCCAAAACCAAACGTTTATTGCGCTTACTCGATTTTGTGTGACTTTCCGCAAGATTATTCCTCAGTGCAAGCTATCATTTTACTGACTTTTGGTGACTAAATACATATTTTGTATGAAAATAAAATTAGAATTGAAAAATAATAAGCGGAGAGTCCAATTCATGTTTACTTGGTTTTGACATAACCTTCGAAATAACTATTTCAATTGATTATATTGCCTCGGTGAAATGTTAAAACTATTTTGTTCAAAGAATCATATCTAAGTTTCAACGCCAGAAGTTTTCCTCAACCTATATAAACAATACTTTATTATTTAAGAATGATTCTAATAAAAACGATATTTCAAAACAACATAATGGCCGAAAGTGGCGAGCTATTAGTGAACCTACAAAAAAAATATATATAACTCATGAAAGCTCGGTCTTTCCATTTACTTTCCCCCTTCGCAGTCGGGGACACCAATGGTGAGCTGTTCCTACACGTCATAGGTACTACTCTCTTGAGGCACCGTAAATATAGTTCTCAAATGATCTCTGCTTGCGTTAACCAAGTACAGTTTGTCGACCCAGGGTTGATTCCGACCCGCAAGCAGCGCATGTCTTATCATGGATAGTGACGGACTAGCTAAGCAGAAAATCACCTGAAATCAAGAATCCATGTACTAGAAAACACTAAGGCTGATCAGAAGGAAAGGACTCCTAATATCATTTGGCCTTGCTAGACATACAATGATGGTAAACCACCAATGTATGAATCAAAAGCAGGTCCAAACGATATTGATGTCCGAGGACGACACAAAGTCCGGAAGTTGTTAAGGATGCTAGGGCACGTTTAGTGCGATATATTTCAGTATTTGGACACCTAGTAGGATAACCTACAGACGATGGTCTGTCTCAGGCTCTCGACTATTGCCACAGCCGGGCTTTTCGGGCCCCACGTTGGGCGCCATTTTGTAGTGATTTGGAGGAATATCAAATGTCCGTAAAGGACAGCAGCAATGGTCTCCTGCCTCGGCGAGCGAAGAGGTTGATGCTCGCCAAAATTGGCTTTGTCTGAGGACGCGTGAATGCGCTGGCAGGCTAGCTTTGCGGTGTTGTGGGGCAGGTTCTTTTCCCCAGCACAAGGGCCCACTACAAAAATTTTTTGCATTCATGAATTATCTGTTGTAGGATTCCTCTTCCAAATTATAATTTGATTGATATTGGCTTCCTCTGTAAACTCCAACCGAGTAATTCCGTTTGCGTTGTAATAGCTTGATGCTCCTGTTTTGCCGTTGAATTCGAAACAGAACCGTGCATGCGTGTAATTTTTTTATTGTTCTTCTTTACGCGTTAAATAACTAGAGATATTTTGATAATTCCTTTATGGTTTAATATTTTGATTTATTTTGTTGTTGGGTTTCTGGTTTTTTACACTTAAAGATAGTAATTAGTATTAATCTGATGAGAGAACGCGCAAACTCAACAAACACTGCTCGATTACTACAGATGTTTATCATCAATAATTTTGGCGCAATCAACTGAGAAAATCAATCGCTGGCTAATATTCCGAAGATAAGTGGCATCACCTTTTTTTGTCGTATTGTGCTCACATTGTGTTCTTATAGTTTAATTATATAAAATTCAATCAACATATTGTCAGTATGCATTCGGCGCTAATTTTAAAATTAACAGTTTTATGCATGTTTCAAAAAACTTATTAAAAGTCACAATCATGATGGAGTTTAGAAAAAACGGCACGTGAAGATCATAGGGAATATTTCTTTTTTAGTTTTGTAATCAACAAAATAAACTCCAATGAATTCACGTGGAATGAATGCGAGCATAATGAGCAGAAACAAATACACGTCCTTTCCGGGGTTCCTCAAGGAAGTCATATTGGATCTCTTTTGTTTAATAGTTTCATTTCTGATCTCTCAACAGTATCACATAATGTTCCCCATCGTTTTAACGCAGATGACCTTAATTTTTTTCACGTCATATCTCTATGAAATATAATGTTTCTGCAATCCAAGCTTATCTTTTTCTTTGAATGGTGCAACTACAAGTAACATGACCCTTCCTAATCTTAGAAAAATGCCAGGTAATAAGTATCACGAAAAAAGGGGCCTCCTTTTATTTGACTACCACATCAAGAACATAGGACTTAGTAGAAAAGATAGCATTGTGGACCTTGGTGTTGTCTTGTCGTCTAGGTTTTAATCTTCAATATAATGTCCAGGTTTAATAAGATGCTTGGCTTCATCAAACAAAGAGCTAAATAATTTAAGAATATTTGTGTGACTAAATCACCGTACATCTCATTAGTATGGCCTATTCTTGAACATACCAGCGTAGTCTGGAATCCTATATTTGATATCCACCCTAATAGGCTAGAATCGGTTCAAAAGCAGTTTCTTCTTTTTGCACTGAGATCCCATTACAACCCTAGGAGCATCCAAAACTTACATCATATAACTACAGGCTCCAATTGCTAAATATAGCATCATTAGATTCTAGGAGTGTGATGATATCTGTGTGTCTAGCATTCAATGTCCTGAAAATTATTGAAGTCGACATGGATTCACGTAGGTACCTGCCAGAAATAGGCCTTACCCCACGATCACCATTAAGCCCGGTCCAGACGCTACGTCTTGCAGAACGTTTTGCCTGCGCAGTCAAAACGTAGCAAAATTGAAAGAGCGTCCAGACGGTGCACATCTTACCAACTTCTTTGCGCAGTTCACAGATATTTAAGCCCTACCAGCTCAAATATCGTTGCAACTGCACAGTTCTATCGCAGTTCTAAAATGTTGCATTTTTGTCCGTCCACACGCAACATTTTGCCTGCAACGTTTTGGTTTGCACAGGCAAAATGTTGTGAAAGACGTAGCGTTTGGACCGGGCTTTTGACTGCGTTTGGAACAAGGTGCCAATCATCACCCCTAAGCATGGTTCCAGTTTACATTTGGGGAACTGCCAACTTTTATACTGGTAGATACCAGACCCAGCTGTATCCCACGCTATAAGGTCAACGCTAACTTTTGTTTGCACCACAACCCACTACGATGCTCCCCGAAGGCCCGCAACCAAACCATACCATACGAAGATAGGGCTCAACAGCTGGTCGTGGTACCTGAACATACCTCCAGGGTTGAAGTTCGCAGCTATGAGGTGATATTGTTATCGAACAATCACATAGCCACTAGATCAAGTTTCTGTCTATGTATTTTTACTAAGCGATTCGGGTACCCCGGGAACGCCAATTCCCGTCGAGTTCACTGAAATCGGAGACGACAACCCAACGGTAGCAGTTGCATCCATTTGAATTACCAGATCTGTCTCGCCCTGGGGGGCCTGAAAAACAATATTAAGGTTCAAGGTATAGCAAATAAAATAATTTTGTATGAACTTCTTGGAATCATAAAACAATCTGTAGTGTTTTTGTGATTATTCAAAATGTCCGTAAAGGACTGCAGCGATAGTCTGCTGCCTCAGGTAGGTATGTAGATTGATATAAACCCTTTATGCTCACATGCGCTTCATGTAAATCAGATCATAATCAAGTGAGTTATAGCCATTTCAATTGTATGCACTTATAACAGCAATAGCACGTGTTGATGGTTGAAATATAATTCTAATCTATCTAAGCACTCTTAATTTCTTCAGATTTTCATGAAAATTTAAGGAATAGTGTTTAATTCGAATATTTTCAATCGGCCAAGGATTCAGAAAAATTGTTTAAGCTGGGACAAAATGGCAACTATTGCGTCCCTATGAAAGGAACTCAGCATCTTATGGATAACTTTGAATGATTTCTTGTACAATTATTGGATGAATAATTCAAGTCTTCTGGTAGGCGCGCTCTCCTGTCTATTCGATTTGTTCTTTGTGTTTCTGTTCTTCGAGTGCTTTTAAAACTTTGCAATAGTGATGCTTGTAATTGTAGTTTGTACTCAACTTTGTATTTTTCCTGCTAAATCGAGCGATACTGATTTTTTTATCTAGAAAGAACTCAAGTATGAACAAATATTTATATTTATTCTTTTTTGTTTGGTGCTTCTTATTTTAAATATTTTTTATTTTTTCTTTGCAGGTAAGACACTTAGCTGTAGATAACATATTCTTCCTAGAAACAAAAGTGTAAGTTTTGCTCATTCTAAGCTTGATATTCAGCATTATGCCTCTTCAATCTGGTACCAGACACGTTTTTCATTTTCAGTAAAAAAAAAAACTGCTAGATTACAAATTTATTATGTGGAAGTCTCTTCTCACGAGTTCAATTTGCACTTGCCCAGATTTTAGTTGGCAAAATATCTTTATACGACGCTTCATATTATAAGGTCACTTGTTTTCTACCATATTTTAGCCAATACTTCTGCGTATTGCCATCTTATTGCGATATGTGCCGTCCATCGACCTCGACCCTCGCCCTTATTTATACGTATTATTGCGTCTTCCCTTTCTTATATATATATACTTTGTAAATCCTTTCTCATCGTAATATCTAGTGTTTTCTTATCGCGATTTTCAAATGATCACCTTATTTTATGTGGTGATTTTAACCTTCCTAAACTCTCGTAGGTTGACAATCAGATTGAACCTGATTCATCTCAAATTTGGTCTTTAATTCCATCTTTTATGTCCATGTGTTCCCTGGCTCAATTTAATAATTTTCCCAACATTGATAATCATATCCTAGACTGATTCTTTTATAGTATGGAACAATCATTGCTATGTTCGTCTCCAGTTCTTTTTCCTTATCGTTCTCGTGATCCCCATCATCCCCCCTTACGTTTTGATGTTTCCTATATTGGCTCTGTCCGTTATCGGTGAAAAGAGTGTCAGCGCTATATCTTCTATGAAACTAATTATGAGCAACTTTCCGAAACAATTCATTCTGTTGATTGGTACTGCTTCTTTTGCGGTAACGATTTCTATGACTTCTTAAACGCTGCTACTTCTAGCTCGACTCTGCTTGTTAGTATAAGAAACTCTGCTGACTACCCCTAGTTAGCTCTAGATATGAGGCGAGCCTTGAATACCAAAAATCGAGCACATTACCTTTTTCCACGTGACAGACCCTCGAGTCACGTAATGCTTTTTGTCATCTGAGGTCGAGAGCTAAGAAAGAGATGCAGATCGCTAGCGCTTCTTATTTTCATAACATTGAAGGCTCTCTGAACTCAAATCATTCAAAACCAATTTGGAAATATATACGCTCTCTCAAATCCTTCTTCTCTTCATTTAAATGGCTGCTTAGCCACTTCGCCTCTCGAGATTTGTGAACCTTTTAGAACCCAGTTTTCTTCTATTTTTGATGCTACTCTCAGCAATGGCCCGTGGGCTAAAATCATACACATGCCATCCTCATTTTCTTTTATTTGCTACCCGGAAGAAACTATGAAGCTTAGTTTAAAGCTTGATGATCAGGTCCTGATGGTATTCCTAATCATTTTGTGAAATTATCAGCTACTTCTATTTGTGTTCCCCGTTCCTTTCTCTTCAACTCTAGCTTATCTTCAGGCTCTTTTCCTTTGTGATGGAAAAGATCCTATATTACTCCGATTTTTAAGAAAGAAAGCACCTCAGATGTTACTAATTACCGGTCTATCTTCTTATTACCATGTTTATCCAAACCACTGGAGAAAATCTACTAGTAAGTGAAAAAGGTGTAAGTAGCCAAAATCCAATGAACCTGGTGCTCTGCAACCGTGCCAAAAGACCTTCAATCAGCAGAAACGTATAGGCGTCCTTGATGGTCACCGCGTTGAGGCATCTAAGGTCAAGATATAACCGTACCTTGCCGGGTTTTCTGACAAGGGTCACAAGAGAGCTGCATGAACTCTGACTTTCCTCTGTTACCCCCAAAGATAACATACGACCGAATTCGTCATACAACAGTTTCTGTATAACGGGCAAGACAGCATTATGGGTCGCGCAGAACCAGTGTCAATGTGATGAGGCACGAGACTGGTCCTACCCAAGCTTTTCGCATTATACGATGGAAACTTTTGTTTGACGAAGTCCAGTCGTTGCTGATCCTTTGGGAACAGCAGATAAAATTCAGGGCTTGGGGCTCTGTGGCTGCTTCGATAGCATTGACCTGGATTGGTGCTATTTTGAAGAGATCCCAAAAGTCAATTCCAAGATCTCATCAATTCGGAGATGCTGTTAAATCGCACCAATGTAGTGACGTATCCCAAAACTGGATCCTTGTGCCCTGATGCAACCTGGATGTGGGCGTGCATGGTATGCATATGCAAATCCAAGTCTGACAGTAGGTCTAAGGCTCCGACTCCGAATATACTGACACTGACTCCACTATCAAGCAAGCCCGTCAATTTAAGACTCCTTACAGAAATCTCCGCGTAGGGCTTATTGTAGCCATTTCATTACCCTTCATACGAGTGTTATCATGTGAATTCGGATTGATGTTGTGATTAATGTTATAAACAAAATACGTGAAGACGGACACGGCTTGTGTAGAAGACGGGACAGATGGGAAGAAATCGCAGAAGTGGTGATGGTGCTAGTATGGCAAGGTCTAAGGAGCAGTAATTTTAAGCGCCACAATTTTGTGTCCACATTTGTGGCCACATCTACCCGACCGGACCTCTGATTTGCACTTATTCTACTAATGTGACCTAAATCACGTGGAGAACTGACCATACTGCGACAGTTCGCGCAATTGGGCTTTGTGGTCCCTTCTTGACCACAACTAAAGCAGAACATGTGTTTAATGGGACTTACACAATCAAAGAAACTGTACTCTAGGTCTTCACAGTTCCAGCACATCCTGAATCGAGCTCGTTGCTGGTAAGTAGGAGAGAAATCAGACTTCTGTATTGGCTTCATCGCTTGGACCTGGGGAATTTCACATGGAAAGTGCGAGGTATGAAACCCAGGCTGTGCAGGGCTATCGCTTGATGAATAATCACAGGAGCACCGCTAGTTGTCTCATTAACGACAGAATACCAAGGGTCTGAACGAGAAGTATAAGGTCTATCGTAAGCGCTCTAATCCATGTGATTGTCATTAAGCTTAATGGAATAAAGCCGACCCACTGTGCGTTTATCAAACATCCTACGATGGGGTTCAACATCCTTCCAAGTGTTTTCTGTACGGCAGCATCTTCTAACCAATTCACGTGTGGAGGGAAAAGTCAGAACTGCCAAATGATCTTGCAGGCCAGGACTCATATTCTTGGCCACAAAACCTTGAAAATCAATGTCCAGAAGTGACTCTTGTAATTGTAGAGAAAAGGCTTCCAGAGCTTAATAGTACTCAATCAATCTTCCTCCTAGGCGTTGGACTCGGGCACTCATTTGACTGCGAATGTCATCATCCTTGTAATGCGAAGAAACGCGTTCAACCAACTCACTCTTAAACTTGGACCACGACAGGGAATTCCGATTAATGTCCCTGACTTGCCAGTCCCACTGATGCGCCGGGCACTTTAATAAAACATGCAAATCACGCTGACGCGCGATCTGACAATTCGTAATCATCACACTATTGCCACGTTATGCGAAGAATGAATTGCTGAGTGGTTATGCCATTAGCTCCACCATCAAAACTAACATCCCATTTGGTGATTGGTAACCGACTGGATGGTGATTGTTCACCACGATGCGACTCGTGAAATTAGCTGCCTGTATTTGGGAAGCAGGAACCGCTCTTGAGGACCCATTTTGGGGCAACGATTCCTGTGGTCCCGCAATAAGCTAAGCCTTTTTAATTCACGATCTAAGTGCGTATACGTTGGGTCCCATCTCGCGGCTCGATGACGCATGATGACAGAAAAATAATTAAAATCAAATAAAAAAAGTTGAAATTCGACGCTCATATTTCTGAAATAACTTCTGAAGCCTCTCGCATTTCTAGTTTGATCTTAAGAGATCCCTTTATTTTTTCCGATCCTTAATGGTATATGAAATTATATTCTAGTTTAGTTCGTCCCATCCTTGAGTACTGCTCGCCAATTTGGCCGCCACATTCAAAGTGCTTGAAGTTCACGCTAGAAGGTGTATAGAAAAGGTTTATCCGGATAGTTTTCTTGAAGGTCCATATTCCCTACATTTATTATGAATCACGCTAACATTCCTTGGCTGGAAAAGCGTCGACTCTACCTTGATGGATGTTTCCCTAACATGCTTTGCCGTGGTTTACTCGATACGGGCTTAATCAACCAGGTTCCAGTGAGGCGCGTTACGCGTTCTACAATATCGTCTGATATCTTTGATGTTCCATACGCACGTACCTTGGTGTATTTTCACTCACCGATGCTCAAATACCACGTAACCTTGATTGCCTTCAGGTTGTGCCATTCCCCCTCTCATATTTAGTTTATAAAAAGTATGCTAACTCTCTTCTTAATTCTTTGTAATATTTTTTTTCCTCGTTTTTGTAGTTTTTATTAATTTTATCTTGCTATTTGCATGTTTTTTTTCTTCTTTCTCCTTGATGTGCTATTACTTAGTCTGTTAAAATAGAAATAAATAAATAAAAACGCCCAAGCATTCGTAACTCGAACTTATTTGCGCTCTTTAAATTTAACTGTTTTAGTCCGAGTGCGCTACAAAGACCCAATAAATTGTTTAAATTTTTGTACTGAATTATTTAAAATATTTATCCTGAAGTTGAGGTTGCTACATTTTGAAGTTCAAAGATCACTTATTACGAGGAGCAGTGGACATCACTTATGTCCCTTTGCAAATTTATTAGATTAATATATTAACGTTTTCAGGCGTAATCTAAAACGAATCTCGTCAAATTCTTTTGTTCAGCATTCTGTCGCAAGGAAAAAATGTGTTAAAAATGCATTGATTGTTTTTGCTCGGTTAATAATAAAATATGCTGTGAAAATAGATCCGAATAAAAAACAAACATTGAAATGCGTCCTGGCCTCTTAAAAATCGGATAGAACAGTAAACGTAATGTAGTTCTGACTGTAAAATCAGCCTGTAATAGACGCAGACTCAAAAATATTATCTTAAATCAATGAATATAAAGTCGCATTTATTCCACCACATTTGAATTAACAATAATCTTTCAATTGCAGCTTAATAAACTTTTCAGAGTTAAATTTGAAACGCTAATATTATATAACACCTCCAATAAAATTGATCCTCTTAACTTTCCACAACAATAAATCGCACCTACATAAGTCCCTGGCTTGATGCATTGTTATATATATTCCTTATTATTATTGCAGCTCTTCATCGGATCATTTGCTGAAAATCAATTTGAATAAAATCCACCTTTAATCTGTCGAGGTCTTTCTTCACCATTCTTTCATTTCCACCAACTCCACGCTCCTACTCGCATGCATGCTGCTAAACTCAACTGATGAACTTCAATAAATCCGCAGTTTATCCGCCACCACACACTGC